>CM028682.1:13133929-14366953 GCA_016760335.1 Gastrodia elata | reverse complement strand
GTAATAACTAAACTCAATATTGATACGTCACTATAACACCTAATACTGGATTAGAAAGAAGCTAACCCAAATTATTAGATGATGTGTTTGGCCAAGGATTTAGAAGAGGGTCTTAAATTAAGATGAGAAAATATAAAAAAATGATAATGCATGAGATATATATGATGAATATGAATTCAAATGTATATAATTTAAGTAATTATAATTAAAAGTATGAAGATGATAATGAGATGCACATACAATATGAGTATACATTATGAGATGAATATACAATTCAATTCATTCATGTGATCTTTCCTAAGCAATTTTATAATAGAAGGAATTCAATATGAATGAGCATTTAACATTTATATTCATCACATGTATGAATATGTAAGATCTAAGCATCCAATTCAAAATTTTATGTGAGAAAATCATATGAAGCAATTAATTATCCTAGAATTCACACATCCTAAATCAAACATAATTTAAAAATAAAGAATTAACATCTTTCTTAAATTATGTATGCAATTAGATTCCAATTAGGTATGCAGCTATATTCCAATTAAATAGGCATCTAAACTCCAATTATGTATGCAATTAAATTTCTTTCAAATATCCATTCATCCAAACTAAGCAATTAAGTAAATTATAATTCCAACATAAGAATTGTAAAGACAAATCAATTAACTTTAATTATTACATGCCAAATTAAACAATAAGAAAGTAAAGAAAGTAAATCTCTCTCTCACATTTAATATAAGTATGCAAAACTAAATTATGCGAAAGCAAATTAATTTCTTTAGCTTAAGCACTTGGTTCAGCTCCACTAGCCTCCAAATGCACTTGATATATCATATTTTTGGCATTTAAATGTGATAGGGCAAAGCCAATAAAAAATAAAATTATAATTAGACTAAATAGTCTAAACATATTTTAAGATTATGCTAAATATTTTATTATTCATTTTGGATGTCTCAACTAATCTACAATATAAAAGTAAGCAGCAGTGCAAATTAAAGCATTTATATAGGGAAAAGAAAGTAAGGAAAAGTAAGAAAGACTAATTAAAAGCAAAGTGAATAAGAATACTCACATGATTAGATATTCTAGCCTACAAGTAAAATAAGAGTAAAAGCATTTTAGATATGCTAGAAAAGTACTAAAGTGCATATGAAAGTAAATAAAATTAAACATGTATATATTCAATGAATTTATGCTAAGTAAAGAAAAGAAGACAGTGAAGCATTTAAATGTATTTATAATAACATTCACTGCAATCTAAATGAACTATAAACAAGTAAAGTATAGTACTAAAATATGGAAAGTGCAAAGCATAGTAATCGAAGGAAGATCTTAGCTTCTTGGTCTAAGATACACATAGCCTAGGACTATGTAAAGTAACATAGCTAAAAAGCTATGATGAGTCCTCACAATCAATAATATTGTAGAAGATCTCATATTATATTTAATTGAAGTTATTTTATGAATGTATTCATTATGCGGGCAAATACAAAATGAAGCAAGGAGTTAAACATGTCTGTTTAACAGGCAAAGGAAAGCGGGGTTCAAAACAAATAACACTCACATTTACCATCTGAGAATGTGAGGTCTCCTTATTACTCCTAATTAGCCTGCCCTTGGCTTAACCAATAATATAGACCCATATAATTCTTAATGTGAAAGTTTTATTCATGCACAATATCTTATATGAATGATTCAAATGAATATGACTCAAAGCTAAGCAAGCATTCAAGAAAGAATTCAATAATTCTAAACTATGTGATATCCAAAGTTATCTAATTTTAATGATCTCCTTAATGATTGAAGCTAATTGAGCTCCAAATTAACTTTGAGATATTGATCTCAAATTAATTGTAAGTAATAGTAGTAATTGGAGTTTTGAAAATAGTAGTTTCATTTCAATCTATGAGATGACAAAATAATTTATAAGTATAATAATATTAAAAATGAAACTAATTACATCCTTATCTTAAACCATAAGATTCAAGTGGTTAACTAAATTAAGGCTTAGGAAATTAATTAGAAAAGATTATGTTAAGTAAAATTATAATTAAAGAAATTAAAGGTTAAGGTTCTATACCCTAAACTCATCTAACTAAGTTGAATTAGAAGGATCTCATTTAAAAATCAATTACTAATCTAGTTAAGTTAAAATAAAAGGAAAGGTTTAAAGGCATAGGAAAGAAGTATTTATAAATTATCAACTTTATATTTCCTATACATTGAAGGTTAAGGAAATCAATAGGATTTCTAAATTATTCTAAATAAATTTAGGACTCTTATTACTAGTTCCTAAAGAACTTAAGTGAGGATTTAAGGACTAAGATAAAGTGTACTAGGATCCAATCTAGTTACTTAAAATTAGCCTTAATTGATTTAAAAATCTACAACTACATAAGCATTAAGGTTAACTACACTTAATGGATATAATAAATAGATCTAAGGATCATCTACAAATCAAGTTATAAATCAATCATATAATTCTATCTTAAGGTTGAAAGATGATTCAAACAAGCATCTAAATTATGAGAACTAAGCTCAATCACATGCAAATGAAATTGACATGGGAAGAAATAAATGTGATATGTTTGATATTTTAAGGTTTTAATTATCTAAAATATTTAATTTATGGAAACTAGGAATTATGAAAATTACTCTTAAGTTAGGAGCCAAAAACCTAAGATTATCATTATTGTCCAATAGAAATGATATACATAAATATGGAATCATTATAGCATAAAGAGAAGAATGATACTAAGTAGATCAATTTTGGATAATATTAGAAAACTAGGGTTTCCAGGACTTCTAATTAGGATTAAAAAGTGATTAAAAAAATTAGGGTTCCAATATTAAATTTGATTTCATTTTAATATTCTCACATTTTAATTTGGACATTAAATGATCAAATTAGATCACTCATAATATTGGAATTAAATAACAATTAATTAATTAATCTAAAATAATGACTAATTAAAAATTCACCAAAACAAAAATTAAATGATATATTATTAATCTACGTATTTTTGCGATCAAAATGATATATAATATTACTATATTTGGATGTGTAATTTGTAAGATATGATTAAATGAAGTATGATTGCATAAATATTAATTAATTCAATCATTGCATTAATCAGTAATTAATGGAATTAAATTAGTCATTTAAATTGAAAATGAGATAGGCACAAAAATAATTAGGGCACGGATTACATTAGCACGAAAAACCACAACGCGAAAAATGGGGAAAAGATGGCTGGCGGCGCATGAGTATGTGCACGCCGCCAGACACACGTCCTACTCAGTGAGTGCCGCACGTATATGCGAGTCCCGCAGACAGTGAAGCGGGCCCACGGTCTAAAATTACTGGACCGGTTCGGTGCAAAAGATGAACCGAAACCGCACGCGCACGGTTTGAGCCGTGTAGTTGTAACAACCCGAGTTGTTATAATAACATTCACTGCAATCTAAATGAACTATAAACAAGTAAAGTATAGTACTAAAATATGGAAAGTGCAAAGCATAGTAATCGAAGGAAGATCTTAGCTTCTTAGTCTAAGATACACATAGCCTAGGACTATGTAAAGTAACATAGCTAAAAAGCTATGATGAGTCATAACAATCAATAATATTGTAGAAGATATCATATTATATTTAATTGAAGTTATTTTATGAATGTATTCATTATGCGGGCAAATACAAAACGAAGCAAGGAGTTAAACACGTCTGTTTAACAGGTAAAGGAAAGCGGGGTTCAAAATAAATAACACTCACATTCACCCTCTGAGAATGTGAGGTCTCCTTATTACTCCTAATTAGCCTACCCTTTGCTTAACCAATAATATAGACCCATATAGTTCTTAATGTGAAAGTTTTATTCATGCACAATGTTGTATATGGATGATTCAAATGAATGTGACTAAAAGCTAAGCAAGCATTCAAGAAAGAATCCAATAATTCTAAACTATGTGATATCCAAAGTTATCTAATTTTAATGATCTCATTAATGATTGAAGCTAATTGAGCTCCCAATTAACTTTGAGATATTGATCTCAAGTTAATCGTAAGTAATAGTAGTAATTGGAGTTTTGAAAATAGTAGTTTCATTTCAATCTATGAGATGACAAAATAATTTATAAGTATAATAATACTAAAAATGAAACTAATTACATCCTTATCTTAAACCATAAGATTCAAGTGGTTAACTAAATTAAGGCTTAGGAAATTAATTAGAAAAGATAATGTTAAGTAAAATTATAATTAAAGAAATTAAGGGTTAAGGTTCTATACCCTAAACTCATCTAACTAAGTTGAATTAGAAGGATCTCATTTAAAAATCAATTACTAATCTAGCTAAGTTAAAATAAAAGGAAAGGTTTAAAGGCATAGGAAAGAAGTATTTATAAATTATCAACTTTATATTTCCTATACATTGAAGGTTAAGGAAATCAATAGGATTTCTAAATTATTCTAAATAAATTTAGGACTCTTATTACTAGTTCTTAAAGAACTTAAGTGAGGATTTAAGGACTAAGATAAAGTGTACTAGGATCCAATCTAGTTACTTAAAAATTAGCCTTAATTGATTTAAAAATCTACAACTACATAAGCATTAAGGTTAACTACACTTAATGGATATAATAAATAGATCTAAAGATCATCTACAAATCAAGTTATAAATCAATCATATAATTCTATCTTAAGGTTGAAAGATGATTCAAACAAGCATCTAAATTATGAGAACTAAGCTCAATCACATGCAAATGAAATTGATATGGGAAGAAATAAATGTAATATGTTTGATATTCTAAGGTTTTAATTATCTAAAACATATAATTTATGGAAACTAGGAATTATGAAAATTACTCTTAAGTTAGGAGCCAAAAACTTAAAATTATCATTATTGTCCAATAGAAATGATATACATAAATATGGAATCATTATAGCATAAAGAGAAGAATGATACTAAGTAGGTCAATTTTGGATAATATTAGAAAACTAGGGTTTCCAGGACTCCTAATTAGGATTAAAAAGTGATTAAGAAAATTAGAGTTTCAATATTAAATTTGATTTTATTTTAATATTCTCACATTTTAATTTGGACATTAAATGATCAAATTAGATCACTCATAATATTGGAATTAAATAACAATTAATTAATTAATCTAAAATAATGACTAATTAAAAATTCACCAAAACAAAAATTAAATGATATATTATTAATCTACGTGTTTTTGGGATCAAAATGGTATATAATATTACGTTATTTGGATGTGTAATTTGTAAGATATGATTAAATGAAGTATGATTGCATAAATATTAATTAATTCAATCATTGCATTAATCAGTAATTAATGGAATTAAATTAGTCATTTAAACTGAAAACGAGATAGGCACAAAAATAATTAGGGCACGGATTACAGTAGCACGAAAAACCACAACGCGAGAAATGGGGAAAAGATGGCTGGCGGCGCATGAGTATGTGCGCGCCGCCAGATAGCGTCCTACTCAGCGAGTGCCGCACGTCTATGCGGGTCCCGCAGACAGTGAAGTGGGCCCACGGTCCAAAATTACTGGACCGATTCGGTGCAAAAGATGAACCCAAACTGCACGCGCACGGTTTGAGCCGCGTAGTCCCTGACAAAAGCCCGTGAGGGCTTTTCTAGGGTTTGCAGCCCGTAAGCCGGCGGAGAGCCCTCGTCGAGGCCGACCCATAAAGTCATGGATCGGGCCTTAATGAAGATAAGGGAGCCCACTGGGTTTAGCCTTAGATTTAGGTTTTTCGATTTAGGGTTTTTGGTAATAGTGGCCAAAAATCCTAAATCCAATTGTGGTCAATTCTAGCTCACTCGGACTTAATCGATACAACCAATACATGCATAATAGTCAATGGTGTAAGAAATTGCTAAATGGAAGTGAAAGATCAAAGAAGAGAAGTACCTTGTTTAAGCCAAAACAATGGAGACATTTAAGGTTCCGCAGCTCTCGGTTCGTCCCTCTCAAAGGTTCTGCCGCAGCTTAAGGCTCCCGCAATAGCTTTAGGTAGGCGAAATGAAGAAAATGGGGGTGCCTAATGAAGATAAGCCACAAGGTAGAAAGCCATCTGGTCGATCGTACCCCCACTCCATAGTCCTCTGCGATCGATCATGCTCGGCCCAGAGGAGACGTACAGGAATCGAATCCTGGTCGTCTGATCAGAACTGCCAGATCTGCTACTTAAGCTTAGGTCAAAAATAGGTCATCTAATCAGATCTATAATAGGCGTGACGGCTCAAATTCCTGCGAACCGCTGTCCTATGCACTGGCCTCACGTGCGGGATCTGTGCATTTTGTAATATAGACATTAATAATTTAAATATTTAATACATATTAATTTATTTAAATATTATATTATATTAATTAAATTATACTTAAATATCCGAACACGCTCCGAAAAATCTCAAAAATTCACCCTTACCTAAATGAGGGGTGAGGAACTCAAAAATGTAAATAAATTTTTGATCGGAGGTTAATTTAATTATCTTAATTTTCTGAGTATTTAAATATTATTAAAATATTCGGGGAAAATTCGATGACTTCAAAACACTTCCAAAATACCGCCCCTAGCTAATTTGGGTGTGATGAGCCTAATGGTGGACTCCATTTTTGATTCTGAGGTCTAAATAAAATAGGCATTCTTTGAATTATCAAAAAACTAAGAAATGTTGGAAATTGTCAAAGGTTCTCCAAATCGCACGAAAATTGAAATGGAGGCTCTTAATATTATTATAAGACTAATGGGAAATATTAGAGTCAAATAGGTCACTAATTGATGGGTAAGAATACTAGGATTGTTACAATTGATCATTCATGTGATCCATCTATGTCTAATATGAAATAATTATTAATATTCATGAAATACAATAATAAGTAAATGAAGTTACCTTGAGGCAACTTCTTAAAATACACATAATAGTCAAATTGGCTTCTTTGATACTCCTCGTGATGTAGCACATCCTAAGAATATTATCAAATGCCCAATAATAAGAGCCATGACTAAGTTTAAGGGAAGAATTTGAGATGGACCCAATTACAAGAGTCCAATCAAAAGCCCAATAAAGAACTCAAATATTGGGCTTATCATTTGTATTTTGTTTTTATTAATATTGTACTTTTTTTATTTATTAAGGCATATATTTGGCCAGCCATGTCATGAAGAAAATATTTAATGTAAGTAGTTGGAGTACTCCCTCACTAATTGCCAACTACCCATCTTTCTCTCCAAAATTTCCCTCCATATTTTCCCTCCAAAGCTCATAGGTGTAGTGCCTATAAATATGAGCTAAAATGTAATGTAATAGAGTAACTTGAATGAATTTTTTTTGTGATGAATAGCTCTCATATTTCTTGGTGCTTGGTGGTGTCAAGTTTATTGCTTATCTTTGGTGAGTAAGGTTATTTTCTTATTTATATTTTAGTTTTTTTAATTATACCCTTATTCTCATAACCTCAAATCACCCACTCATCTTTTCTAGCATCTTAAGTATTATTTAAAGTTATTAAATCATTATATAATTTCTCAAACTCTCTCCAAACTTCACTACAACCTCCACAACCAAATCTGAAAATAGCTTGACATTGTCTTCTTCCCTACCCCTCGACACCCATCTAAACACCATTAAACATAGCCATCTACTCCAGATCCAAAATATACATATAAGGCTACCTATGTTAATTTATTTCCAGCCTTTTAACCCACTAAAACCCCACCTACAAAAGCGATATTTCGAATCAGCTCAAACTAGGGTCGATCTGGACTAGTCTTGACTTTCCTTTAGATATTCCACTCTAAACCCATAACCAACCCACCCACAAACTTCAGAAATCATCTTTAGATATTATCCTACCAATCCGTTCAATATTTAAATACCTAATTTACCAAAAAAAACAGCCCAATAGCATTATATTTTGGTATCAGAGCAAGGTTGGGAAAGTGAAAAAAAAATCTCGGCATGAGGAATAAATTTTTGTGAAATCTTCTCCACAATCTTTTGAGTAATGTCAGCAAGTGCAAGATAAGTTAATCCTTTTTATGACTTGATATTTTTCATATTAATTACTTAAAAATTTGTCATATTACTTGCAAGTCTATAGTGTGTGCATGAACTCCAATTAGTGAGCATCATTATATAGCCTAGCCAATATCCTTGTGTGAACATACCTTAAATATTTACTTGAGTGAAAACATGGAAAATGAGTGTTCCACTTAATATTGAAGCCTTTACCTTGATGCGAACAAAAAAATTTATATGAACTTCTTACTTTCTATGTTTGGTATTTGTGGTAATAAGACTTTTAAATCTAGAAAAAAATAAAAATAAAAAAACATTTATTTGCATTAAACTTGTTTGCATAAAAATATACTTATGTAAAACCTAGTGTATTATGAAGTTAAATAGAACTTTGTCAAAAGGGCATAAACAGTCTAATGAGAGCTTGGGACGTATGGCAAAGTGCCCTCCTCATCACATGGAAGTTCTTTTAATTTATAATTCATATTATTTAACACTTATATTTTATATTTCACCTTCTCAAATATAGCATTTTTTTTTCTCCCTCATATTTCTTTATGATAAAAAAAATTGGCACCAAAGTCAATTTTCCAAGACCAAATTGAAAACTTGACCATGATAATATATTCCTTAGATCTTAGGATTCATGAACATGAAACAAAGTCTATGGAGTTATTTGATGAAAATAAAACTTAAATGCAAGAAAGTAAAGATCAAATTCAAATCATCTTAAACATCTTGCAAAATAATAAAAATTATGCTCCACATTCTATTCATAATCTTAACACACCTATGGAAGATGATGGCTCATACATAGATGCGAGTGATTGCCAACCCCATGTTCCACCACCTCCCCAACCTCATCGAAGACAACTAAACCCTAAGAATGGAGAAAGGAGAGACCACCAATGAATTGCTAATGATTTTAATGATCTCTCTATGAGAGTTAAAGTTGAAGCTCCTACTTATGATGACACACATGATCTAAACAAGTTCTTAGATTGATTAACCCAAATGGATGACTTCTTTGATTGGTATAGGATGGATGATTATCAATGAATTTCTTTTACTACGATGAAATTTACTGGTCATGCTAAGATTTATTGGACAAACACTTTAGCAAAAGAATAAATGTTAGGAAGCACAAATATTACTTGGATAGAGATGAAAGAAATGCTTAGATCAAAATATTATCCTTGACATCATGATAAGAAGTTACATGGATAATTGTTGACTCTAAGGTAAGGCTCTCTTTTTATAACAGAATACTTAAATACTTTTGAGGATCTAATTTTTAGGACCAATTATGGGGATAATAATTAACAACTTGCTAATAAATTTGTTATTAAGCTTAGAATAGAAATTAGAAATGAGGTTGAACTTTTTGATCCCCAAATCTTAGAAGAAGCTTTCCATTATGCTCTACTTGTTGAACAACAAAAGAAGTCAGCTTCTATAATACGAACTAGAGCTCAAATGACTTCTAATTTAAATCATAAGTCAATTATTACACCAATTCCAGCCTCTAGCTTAAACTATCCACCTGAAGGGAAGCTCTAATAACATCAAAGATATTATTTATTTCAAATATCACAGGAGAGGTCACATGCAGAACCAATGTAAGGAATAAATCTTATTGTTAGATGAAGTTCATAACCCTATAGATGAAATCTTAGAAGAAGTTTATGATGATACTCCATTATCAGATAAAGAATTTGTGGATGATCCTCAAATTAATGTGATGAGATGCCTTATAATAGCTAAGAATGAAGAAAAAGATTGGAGAAGAAGGAATATTTTTAGCATATATATTGTGTGCAATGAGCAAAGGTATAGGTTAGTTATTGATGGGGGTAGTGCAATGAATATTATCTCTACCAATGCTATATCAAGAGCTAATTTAAAAACTAAACATCATCCCTAATCTTTTCATATTAGTTGGGTTAACTTGTGGCGCCCCACCCCTTAATCCACAAGATTAAGCTAAGGGGTGGCATGTCACTCTAGCTAACCCTTCACTTATCATTGGATTAGAATGAAATGTATAATCCACCTAATAAGGGAAGAAGTAAGCATGGAATCAAATATTTAGTCACTTAATAAGAATTCATACAGAGTGCGGAAGCGATTTATAATAAGAAACATCCAAGTATCACAATATAAATATAATGAAATACATCTCAGAATATAAGCATAGAATCCAAATATACAGTTAAGAGTACCTGTATTATTATAACATTTAATGTTTAATCAAAATAGGAGATAAAATACACTCATCCTCGCAGGAAAAGTAAATGGCTAGATATCCTCGGGTGCAAGCTGTTGCTCCTCCTCCAAGTAAAGCTCCTCTTCAGGTACTACAACCTCAGCCTGCTCTAAACCTGACATTGTCGGTTTCACAATGTAGGGCCCCAGCCAAAAAAGAAAAATCTTGTGTTAGACAATTATCTAAGTACATTTTAGGCTGATAAATTTTATATGTATTTTGTAATATCACCATTTACATTCTCTATACAACAACTATATAAGGGAACAATAAGAAATACAATAAGAAAGGTAAAAGTTATAAATAATCATTTATAACTTAAGAAAAAAGAGAGGCTAAAACATACCTCAAATGTAAGCTAAACAAGGTAAGACATATGAATATATATAATCAAACAAGTATTGTAAGAAAATACTACATCCTAAACATGCTGGTGATCAAGAGATACATGCAAATTAAGATAACATAACTCAACAGTGATACATATAAATAGTAGCAAAATTCTAACATCCTAAAATATACAAGAAGTACAAAGAAAATAGCTGACTGAATAAGAATGTTGAAAAGTAAACAACATATCAAAACTAAACATATATGTAAATATCTGCGTACTAATTGCCATACAGAAAAGAGCTAATTTAGCCCACTGAATATCAAAAGGATCCTACTGTCATCAAGGAGACTAGGCGCAAAACTATATAATCCTAGTGTCATGCAAGGAGACTAGGCAGGTATATAGGGTTTTTTCTAGTGTCATCAAGGAGACTAGGCAAAGAAAACACAACAAATATTCTCTTAGTGTCAACAAGGAGACTAAGCAAAGAAGATATCAATAAGATCTTCACCTATTGTCATCAAGGAGACTAGGTAAAGAAGATATAAACAAGGTCTTCTCCTAGTGTTAATAAGGAGACTAGGCAAAGAAGACATAACTGAGAGGCAGCTCTAACACATACAATTATTATCTTTAATCAATCACTTTGATATTTTCACAAAAAATCTAAGGAATCTCCATATTTTCCTAATATTTTATTTATGCATCAAATGTTTTATATGATATGCTCAAGGAAATATGGCACAAAAATCAAGGAATGTATAGCAATAATCATCAAAAGTAAACAAGTGACTCTACTAAACATGATGATATCATTTGTTTTCTACTTAACAATTCTAACTATTCCAAGTTACACAAATTCAGGATCACCATTTTCTTACTATCAAGTGTAACTTAGAAATTCATCCTTATAAGTTAAAAAGGATTAGAACTGATCAGGTTCTAATCTAGTTCAATCAGATAGACGACTATGAGTTGAATCAATAAATCATACATCCTAATTTTATGGATTTAGACGTTCTATCTAAGATCTGATCAAGATCTTCTAAACTTATAGATTATGAATTAAATACTGTAAGAATTAAGTTTAATCACATAATCCAAGATGAGTAAGACTAAGTTCTAAGTTTTATTATATATGTGATATACTAGTTAAGATCAATCCTATTAAGTAATCAAACTTAATAGGATGAATCTCCTATCCTAAAACTAAAGTTGTGGCGACCGGGGATCGAAGTTCGAGAGTCTTTAAAGAACAATTCATCTCAATTGAAAATATATACATTTTTATAATACAAAAAGGACATAATAAAATAATAATAGTCCACAGTCCTTTTATACATAGAGCCAAAATATATATGAAAAGTTACAATAGTTTGAATTTTACAAAATATGAAATAAGAAATATCTACATTCTTCTGCTTCTTTTATTCTTCTTCTTTTCATTTGGCAGATCTTCTAAGCTTTTAATTATCAAAACCTGAAAAATTTAGTTTACCAGTCAGGTAGGAGTACGCAAATTATTCTTATAAGAATAAATCTAGTATCCTATAATATGTATGAATCAAATATGAAAATGACTGAAAAACTGTATATAAAGTAAAGCAATTTCCAAATTCAATTTTGCCCTGCAAATTAGCTGTGAAAATCAACATATATGAAAAGCATGAAATTTGTAAATTTTATCAAAAGCATTTGTAACAATAAGTCGAGTCCGTAGACTCCTGAGCCCAAATGGGTAAACCCATAGGCATAACCTGTAGGAAGCTTATCTCGCCACCCATCGGTAGCTTACTCAAAATAGGAACTGATGGTGTGTCTTTCCTCTGGATTTGCCTACTTCCTACAAGAGACTAAATCCCTCCATATAACTCCCAGGGGCTTGCTAGTTAGCTCAATTTGTACAGATTCCAGTTTTGCATTCCACCCTCCAAAGATAAACACCACAAAATATATATATACTGTGTTTCATTCTTTTTGTTACATGCTATTTGATATAAATCTTTTGCAGATTAAAATGCGGTAAGCAGTGCAAATAATACTCAAATAAAAAATGGCTCAAACAAGAATATTGAAATAAGATTTATAAGTAAATTTACGTACCTGACTGTTTTGACAAAATATCAATCAACTTTTAATTTCTTTGATCTACCAAAATAATGAAATTTATTAATTTAATGTTTTATCATGATTTGTAGTATTATGTTTATAAAATGACTATTTTGATTTATTTGAATTATTTTTATTAAGTTATATAATTATTTATGCCTTATAAGATCAAATTGGGAATTTGACTTTATAAGGGCATTTTAGTAATTTTACCCTTAGTGAAATATAAATTTTCTATAAGTTTATTATAGATTATGTTCTGAGGTTTTTATAGAATCTAAAATTATTCAATTCTGATATGAATTGGCTAAGTTATAGTCAATATAATTTTTAGGGTTAATAATTAGGATTTAATATGAGTAATTATACATTTAGGTTCTAATTTACTTTATAAGTTATTTAAAACTAAAATTACTTAATTTGGATTATTATATTTGCTAATATTCACTAATCAATTTCTAGAGTAATTAGGGTTAATTAGGAGATCTAACTGTTGGATCCTAAATATTTTTACAGTTTACTATAAATTAGGATTTTCTGATCTAAATGGATATTTGGATTACTTAATTTGGAGTTAAATTGGCTAACTTATGGCTATTTGAAGTTTCTAGAGTTAAAGGCTTAATTAGGGTTAGGTCATAATTGTGATTAGTCTCAATTTAATCCCAATACTAAAATAAACACTACTAGAATATTCCTTAGATTTTTCTGAGTATTTTAAGACCCATATTCAATAGGTTTGGGTTAGTATGTGTAAAGTTATAGATAAATGAAGTTTTGTAGCAAATCTGTGAATATTCAAGTATCCTAAAATATCACTACGTTAAATATTAGTCCAAATAAAAATTTGACTATTCCATATTATTCCTCTAATTTTGCTGATTGAAATGGTATATATATTTGTAATATTTGAATAAGTATTTTGTAAGTTATGAATTTTCAAAATTTGGCTATTTATTAATTACTTATATATTAATTTTACTATTTTAATTAATATTTTAATTTCTTAATCTGTTTTATAAATATAATTATATTAATATTACTTTTATATATAAAAGTTTTCTGTTATTTATTATTATTTTTAATATGATTTATTAATTTATATTATTAATTAATTACACTTATTTTTCTATTTATCTATTTATACATATATATTTTAATTATTGTATTTTATTTAAAATTCTGTTATTAAAGTTTATATATATATATATTTAGATTTTTATAATAATTTCTTTTTCTGCAGGATTAGACGGTGGCGGGCCCCTCGTCCACGTGTCACTTTCCTATTTGTTTACGGGATGCAAGTGGGACCCACGACTGTTCAGATAATAATGTTGCTGACCAATCCATGGGGCCCACCACGCTTCCGCTGCGCCTCGCACGTGGACCCAAATTGGGCCCGTGGGTCGGGCTCGACCCGACCTGATTAACGGCGTCTTTTCTCCTTCACTCGCGATGTGAAGGATTAGGGCTCGAGGATTATGGTTCTTCTAGGCAATTTTGTGGCTCAGCCCGCACAACAATGTGTAGAGGAGATCAAGACCTAGATAATAACATAGGTTTCAAACATTGGGGTGGCCTACTCAACACAAAATCTATAACCCTAAGGAGGTATGCCGAAGGAACTTGTAGATTTAACAGTAAGTACTGTGGCAATCAACCCTAATTGGCATAATATCAAACACGATCGGCTTAATCCAGACCATAAAATTTACAATCTCGCTTATGAAATCATTAACCAGCACAATAATCAGAGTATTGATTGAGTAATTTGAAAGGTAAGGATACCTTAGATGGACGGCAGGGAATGCTCTAGTTCGATCTTGAAGATTCAGATTTCCTTATGATCTGTGATTGAAATCAAACAAAAGAATAGGTTGAGGCTTTTTAAGTTGATCCTAAATGGTGACTAAAAGCGGCGGTCTTTATCCAGATGGAGGCAAAAGGCGCTGGCGTTCGCAGAGTCATCCGCATGTCTGTTGCCAGCAACACGCGCCGAAGCGCGATAGAGACGATACGGGGATCGTCCGATCCCCGATCGAACGGCTTAGAAAAGTCGTTAGATCCAAACAGCGAGATCTAAAGGAAAGTAATGGCGAATACTATTCTGGACGGCGCTATTAAGATAAAGTTAATTATATAAATATTTAATTTAATTTAATCAATTTAATTAATTTAAACTTAATCTTAATAAATATTTTCCAAAAATTTTAAAAATACCAATCCTAGCTAATTGAGGTCTTCTGAACGTAATGGCGCACTCAGATTTTCGATCTGATGAGTATTTAATTACTCGAATTTTCAGGTTTTTAAATAATATTAAAATATTTGTCAAAAATTTACGTCTTCCAAATGCATTCAAAACTTCACCCCTAGCTAATTTGGGGGAGGTGAATGCAATGGCGAAGTCAGATTTTTCAATCTGAGGTCAAAATTATTTAAATATTAATAGTTAAGTTTGGAAAATGATTTCTGGTATTTTACAAAAGTTAAAAGACAAAATAATCAAAACAAGTTGTAAAATAAAAGAAAAGTCTAAAAATTAATAAAACTAAGGTTTCACCCATTGAGTAACCCGTTTACCCAATGAATGAACTCTAACCTATGATCTAGTCTTAGTTTCAGGAAAGGTGTAATAATCCTAGGCTGTCACCCTAGTTAAAACCTGATTAATTAAGCTAAACCAAGGTTTGATTTTGATTCCATTAGATTCAATGGGTCATTTAAACCTAAAACTAGAAGTTTGAAATCAATCGGAGCTAAATTAGAAAATTTGGTATTTTGGCTATTTTTAAGCCCTGAAAAATACCTAAATTATTTTGATCTCCAGATTAAAATCTGATTTTATTTTTGAATTCCTCATACCCAAATTAGCTAAGGGTGAATTTTTGGGAATTTTTGGAGCTCATTTGATCCTAAATTGGATTTAAATAAATTAGGAATAAATATATTTTAATTAATTAATTTTTATTTATATTTAAAATTAATTTTAATTAAAATTAAAAAGCCAGGATTTGCTGTCGGGACCGCGGCAGATTCGCTGCGGGGTCCCGACAGCGGCTTAGCCTTATCAGCCAATGGATGCGTGTGCACGAATCGCGGCACAAAAAAAAAACAAAATCAGACGGCGCAGATCATCGGTACCCTAGATCCTCTAGCACCCGTCGGATCTAAGGCTTGATCCGACGGATGAGAAGGCACCCGTGGTCCGTTATTTAAGTTCTTCATCAAGCCGTCGAATCCTAACTACTTCGCGTATCAGACGACGGAGAATGGATCCCGACTATTCATCTTCGTCCCTGCTCGCTCTCAGCCCCGACCGCGAGGATCTGCCGTACGCGCCACGTCAACTCGGTCGGCCATGCCTTCACCATATCCCTCTAGCCGTTAGGATTTCTTCCCTGAATGGTCGAACCCGGTAGAGGGGCTCAGTGGGGGTCGAACCTCCCAATTGAGGAAGGCCGAGGCTGCCATTTTCCCCGAGCCTGGTTTGATGGCTCCCAACCTTGCCACCCGGACCTAGGCACCTTGAGGTCTATAAATACCTCGTCTGATCTCACAGTGAGCTCCTTTGCTCACTGTGAGGCTCGCCTTCCCCACTGCCCTCCGTTCCCAGCTCCTAGTTCTTCCAAGCTCTCCCGGTGATCGAACCCGCTGCATCTACTAATTGAGGGTGAGGTCTGGAGTTCAGACCCCCTTGCAGAGCTCCTGGAACCTCTAAGTGCACTCGAGGCGGCCTTCATTCGCTACGAATCTTCAAACCGAGGTACAGCTTCCTTCCTCCTCTCTGTCGAGCTGAATCCAGCTCGATTCGCATCTCCTCAACCCTTAGATGCTGCTATAGGTCCTCACCCAGATTCCCAGTAGCGTCTGAGCCTTCGGGAGAGGCCTGGCAGTGGGCCAGACGGCGAAATTGCCGTATGAATGTGCATTGCTATTGGAGCTCTTGTTCACAAAAATGGTGTGCACCATCTGCGAATTAGCCATTCTTTGGGCGTTAGGAGTGATCGTCAATGATTGTCGAGCCATATCGAAGGGTTGGGTGCTATCGAGTCGATCGATTCGACCAAAGGTCGATCAACCCGTCCAGAGTTCCAGCTCGCTTTACCTCGAGTAGCACTCTACTGATTCAGACCACCCGAGAACTTCCCGTCTCGCCTTATCGCTTCCTTTTAGTACTCTGAACGTGTAGGGATCGAGATATCGGCGGCTCGTGGACTCTGTGAGGAGAATTATCTCCTCACGGGTGCGCCTTCTGGGAGCTTTCGGTCGAGCAGCTATCTGGCGAACCCGAGCTTCCCAGTTAGGGCTTATGGGTTTAATCGATGCGCCTTCGAAGCCTGAGCGTGTAGCCATTGAAATCGCGGTGTGACGTGACCGGAGTGCAGAGAATTCAACACTGGAAGTCGCCTCTAAGGTTCGGACTGCGGGCGCGTCGGGGAGGATGACGAAGGCGAATTTGGGCCGGGTCGACCCCCCGACCCGCGTCTTTTTATTTTGGGCCGCGGATTATTATCGATTTACTAAATAACATTTTTAATAGTTGTGAATTTAATAAATCAAAATCCTAAAGTTCTGATTTAACTAAAAATACAGATTAAATTAATTAAATAACTTTAGTTATTCAGATCCAAATGGTATGATCCACCGGGGAAGAAGAAGAAGGATTTCGCTCGAACAATGGCTATTAGGTTTTGACCCTAGATTAGAAGGAAAAATGACTGTTCTAACCACTTTTGCGAAATGAAGACCAACGCTACTCTCTTTTAAAGACAATATTAGCTCAAAAGGTCAGGCTTGAGGCCACCGGAACCGGAGGTAGGTTTGCACCAACGGGAGAGATTTGAGATAGGGTACCGGTGGTAGGTCAAGCCATGAGGATGATGTGATTCTTTGAGACTATATTCTATGGTTGAGCGAGTCATAAGCGCTTGAGCCGGTTTCTGAACTAGGTCTGAGCTACCTAGCGGAAGTCTTACTTCTAGCTTGAAAGAGTAACATGAAAAGAAAAGTGGGCCTCAATTCAGTTCCATAAACTCTAATTTGGTTTGGCGCGAACCTTTCTCTCCCACGGAGCGGTACATTTTCTCAGAGTCTCACAAAAGCTTACTCTTTGATCTGCTTCGCAGCGTCTTTTGATTCGCTTAATCAGCTCAAAGAAAAACGTCTCACATCTCCCGTTGGTCGATCCTTCGACCCTTCTTTCTCTTTCTATAGAGGGAGAGGAACGTTTGTAGTTTTAGTAAAACTACAATGTCCTTTGTAATTTCTTTTGAGATAAAAGCTCTCCTTTTTTCTTTCTTTCAGAGATTGAAAGCACGAAAAAAGAGCTGCACGAAGAGAGAGACCAACACTTCTGACCCTTCTCCCCAAGATCAGAGAGCTTACCGTCGTTACGAAGAGTCTCACTTTACCTTCGCTCCCTTCAATTCAAACATCTTGATAGCCGGTATCCGGTTCTTCCTACCCGAAATAACAAAATCCTCAACTGTAGCACACCAAGCAAATTGGAGTTGTCATCCGCCTATGAAATAATAGAAACATGTTACTCTTTATTAAAACTAATATATTATCTAATAAAACTCTCGTCTCACTTTCTGAGTTCTTTCCGCTGCGCGGCCTTATCCCTTCTTTAAAACTACCCTACTCGGGCCCTTTCTTAGCAAATACTAGGGCTTGACTTTTCAGGCAAGGAGTTTTCTCTATATTCTTTGAGAGAACTGACAAGAAGAACAAAAGCTTCGCGCCCTTGACTTTTAGTAGGCTCAACTCACTACCGTTACCCGTTCGGGTTTAGAGCTCACCTATAAGACAGACTAAAGCTCTCTTTCTTTTCTTCTTGTTATTGGCGTAGAGCTAAAAACCTCAAAGCAGCTCCTTTGGAATTCACAGTACGTATACTTCTGAGGATTTCCTTACCTGCCCAGTGAGCGGTTAGTGAGCGTCTGAGATATTCGAATTCTAATATATAGTACACGCAGTTATGAACGAAGTCACTTCACTACGAGGTTCAACACATGAAAGCAAATCAAAAGATGAACCTGGTTGTTTTCTCTTTGAGGAAAGGAACCCATCTCTGAACCTAACTCCAAGCTACAAGTGACTTCTGACTTCTTATAACCAGTAAAAGTAGATTTCCCTTTGGAGATGTTCCTTCTCAATTAGAAATTCCCTAGGGCGCTAGAAGGCCACCCGGAGGTTGACCCACCCGGAGGGTGGCTTTTACCATTTGAATCAAAAAATTCAAAGAATTTGAATATAAAATAAAATTTCAGATCCAATGGTTGGATTTAAAAATATTTTCCAAACCTTCTCTGTTTTTAATTAAATCATATAAAATCATTTAGTTGTCCATTTTATGAGTTTAAGAGCTCTGATTGCTCCTTGTACCCTAAGGAACAATTTGAGACCCTTAAAATTAATTTTGGATAATTAATTTTCTTAATCACTCTCTAATCACCCTAATCAAGGATTAGTGAATTAAACTCTAATTAAGCCTCTGATTTGGGTGGGAATGGTTCCTAATATCATATTAAGCCTAGTAAGACCTAAGTGTAAGGTTGGATTGCCCTAAAATGCCCTAATTTCACTAATCACCCAAAGTGCCTTAAGTAGGTGATTAGTGCTAATTAAGACCATTTAGGTCATCAAAACCTAAAGTAAAGGTGTTTCCCACTTTATTAAGTCCTGTGAAACATATTAAAATAGATTGGAACTAATTTGGGTAAGTAAACCCTAAAATCCCAATTTTAGCCTTAAGAGGGGCATTTTGGTCATTTTGACAAAAATGTGGATTAATGTCCCTCAAGGATTGAAAATTTCAGTAATATACTTTAAATTAAATTGGAAATGTTCTCTGAAATCTTAGAACAATAATATTATTCATATGATCCTTAAATCAAATCTTCATTTAATCCTTATTTAGATGCTTAACTCTTAAGCATTCCATTTAAGGATCATTTGACCTGAAAGTTGAAATATAATAATAAGAATTGTTAGTTATATCATTAATAAACTCAGATAAGATAACTTAAGAGCTTAGTATCAAAAGATAAGGAATTGGAAAAGTTTAAGTTAAGAATCCAGCTTAAGATCTAAAAGTGATCAAACTTAGACTCTTAGATCTTAAGTAATCTAAAGAGATTATTATGAGTTAATGGTTAACCTAATGTTTAGAACTATTAATCCTTATAGTAATAAGCCCAATATAGCTGGATGTTGAACTTAATTGCTAAAGAAAATGCAATTGGATTCTCCTAAGTTAAAATCCAATTAATGTCGAAAGTGATCAAACTTCAGATCTTTAGATCTTAGATCATAGACTTAGATTTTCAATTTGAATCAAACCACCTCCAATTGAAGTTCTTTAATGATTGATTGTTTAATCTTTTGAAACCTTCCATGTGGGTGTAGGATGATTCAATCAATAAGATAATAAAATTATCTTAAAGATGGAATATAGATCTTAGATTCTCAAGTTCTTAACTAATTTATTTTATCTTATAATTAATAGAATAGCCTTTCACTAGGATCTTAGTTTCTGAATCTTTCAACTTATAGGATTCTTTACCTTTGAGATTAAGTGAGAAACCTAGATCCTATTTTTGTATCACCTTGGATTAGAATTTGAACTCAACATAAGGTTTAAATTCCAAATCCTTAAATCTTGATTTATTTGATCAAGATTTGGGTAAGAGAGTAAAATATTCATAAAATTAGGTCATTGATTTGCTTATTTAAACCATATAGTTGTCACATGATTTTTGATTAGAACTTGTTAAGTTCTAATATTTGACTTTAAGGACGTAAATCTGAGATTCTACTCGATAGCTGGATATCGGAGATCCTAAGCTTGTACTTTCTCAGAGTAGTTAGATTTGGAAATTAAATAACAACAGATATCACATAAGTCTAGATTGAGTCTCTTGCTTACTTTGATTAGATTGCTTTGCATACCTTGGATTTTGAGCTTTAGCCCTTGAGCATAATAGGAAAACTTAGGATAATGTATCTTAAGCTAGTATTGAATTTGCATATCATTTAGTTTTGTTTTGTCACAGATAGTAGAATATAACCTAGTTTAGTCTGCCTCTTCAGTAGTAGTATTCTATAGACTGGACTCAGACCTAGTATATTTGGATGGCTAGGCTGGGGATTGACTGATTGATTGATATTGGAGGCCTTGTATGGCCTATTGGCTGGTATGGCAGTACTAGAACTTAGGCATATTACTACTTTACCTATATTGTATTGTTTTGATTTCTGGTTTGTTTTGCCACATACTTCAGTGGCCTTATTTTTAGTACTTGCTCGCTTTGCCACATGTCTCAGTGGCTTTGCTTATCATATATTGCTTTGCTTTTGCCACATGTCTCAGTGGCCTTTCTTTTCATATTAATCTGCATGTTGTATGTATATTTTATGGTTTAGATATATGTATAAATGGCATGTTTAGGATGCTAGAATTTTATTATATTCTGTACTCGTGTTCTTTTATACTCAGCATATTTTACTTCGATCATAATCATGTTAGGATCATGTTTATTCAGTAGTTGCAGTTATTTTTGCTCTTAGCCTTACCTTGCTTATTTTGAGTCTGTATGTTACTTTACATACATGTTGCATGCTATAAATAGATAGTTATAATATCCCAGTTCTTTCATAGCTTATTGCACCCCTTTTACTGCTGCATATATAGTTAAATTTAAATGTGATATCCTTTAATATTCAGTTCACTTTAAATAGCCTAAAATATACTTAGATAATTATCTAACTATAACCTTTTTATTTTGTTGGCTGGGGCCCTGGCATTTGTGATACCGACAAATGTCAGATTTAGACTTGTTCGTGGGCAGTGTCGCTGAGGAGAGGCCAGTTCAGGAGGAGGACCTTCCAGTTGCTGTCTAGCTAGCTTTGCCTTGTTATTTCAGTGAGGACAAGAGTCTTTCATTCTTCAGTTATTCATTTTAGTTTGTAATAATTAAATTTTCTGGATATACTTTACTTTCTACATTGTGATAAGTTACTATATTGCATTTTCTTTTCCTACTATGTATGCTTGTGGATGTTACTCTATGTTATATTGCTTCCGCCACTTTAATATTTATATTGATGAATATTACAGCACTTGTTGACAAGTCCTTGCCTTAAGACAAGTTGGGTTCGCCTAACTTTACTTAAGTTGGAGATTTGCCACAGTTGGAGCACCGTACTTCCTTATTTGTTAGTACGGGGGCCCCACAATTGGTATCAGAGAACACCATAAGGTGTCAGAATGGGATCTATGATTCCTTTCTACCTAATGGATCGTTCTTCTGAAATACACGCATCAATATAGGTGACATCCATAACATAGTAGTGCCAGTAACTCTATTCATAATGAAAGAGGAGAATACTCCCAACCTAATAAATTTATTAAATTAGGGTCTAATACAAATATAGTAAAATTCTGCTCCCAGAGTCAGATGGGATCTGAGGAGTCCGGTATAGACTACTATCAGCGTATCTTCAGGAGTGCTTGGGACAGTAGCTTCAAATGGAGGCAGGAAAGCAACTGGAAAATCGAAGGAGTTTCATCAAGAGGAATTTTGGTCCTGGAAAAGCTTCTACGACAAACTGTATATCGAGGGCTCAACTTTCCAGTGTATGCGCAAGAATAGCTGAGCCGAGTAGAGTCCCTTTTGGAGCACATAGAGTGTCCCGAGTCACTCTATGTAGATATGGTGACTGACCTGATGGTGGACTACGCCGGAGTATGGTGGTACGAGACTATGGCAAAGCTCGAGAAGAAGCATAATAGGAAGCGACGAGAAGTCACCTTTGAGGACTTTTGTGTAGCCTTTAGGGCTGAGTACATTGATAAAGTTTAAATAATAGTTAGATTAAATGTTATTTTAATTTCAGGCAAACTTCATTTTGATTTATAGTTTGGCATTTGTAATTTATAAATCTTATGATTAATGAGAAATTTTGATTTCCTTCCTTAGAGTAAATTCTGAGTTATTCTTTTCTTAATTAAAACTAGAATGGATTCTGGATCACCACCCACTGTTACTTCTATCAAGAACACTGTGGCCTCCAGTAGTTCTAATGATGAGGTGGCTCATCTGCGAGCTATGGTGGAAACACTCTTAGAACCAAGCTCAACAGGCTCTAGTCATGCAGAAATTGTTGAATGAGTGTGTAACCCCAGCAACTGTTGCTGCTGCAACAGTCCATGCTCCACATGCTGCTTCATCTTCACACCATACAGCAGATAATCTCCTCCATAATTTCCTGAGGTTAAGGCCTCCAACCTTTGGCGGGAACTTGTCCCCAATGGATATGGCCGATTGGCTGAAGGCCGTAGAATAGGATCTAATTGGTCTGAAAATCCCAAACTCTGAAGCTGTCCGTCTAACCACTCATCTGTTTCACGCCGAGGCGGAATATTGGTGGGAAGGAGTCAGGAACACCCAGTTCTTCGATTATGAATTAGACGACATTACTTGGGATGCATTTGTTGAAGCCTTCAAGACTGAGTTAATTCCCCCGTCCGCACAAAACATGATTACAGATATGATCATGAGGTTGACGCAAGGAAGTCGCTCAGTGGCGGAATACGAGAGAGAGTTCCGTAGATTAATCTGTTTTGCACCAGAAGTTACCCACTCTGAGTCAGCGAAGTGTCATCGCTTCCTTTGTGGACTCAGAAGTTCGTTGAAGAATCAGATAGTGCCACTCTGTCTAACTAGTTTCTTCAAACTAGTGGAAACGGCTAAGGTGATTGAACATCACCAATCCGAAGAAGATCATAAGCGCAAGGCGCAAACCAATCTGAATCAGCGAGGAAATTTCAAAAGGCACGGGTCTAACCCCGCGAAAGTATATCTGCTGGAAGCTGCACCTACAACTGAACAAATTCAGAACTGCGCCAAACCACATCCGTATGGCAAGTGTTATCAGTTTGGCCAGAGATGTTTTAATTGTGGGTGCACAGGGCATCGATTTTATCAGTGTGACCACACATAAACAATAGACGGAGTTCAAATAAAGCCATATCACAAGAAGCAGGTGTTTCGGGCAACTCCACTAAATCGGAAGGAACCAAATCTAGCCATAATGCCATGCCCCTGCTCCTGAAGTGGCTCACACCCAGCCACCAGCACCCAATTCTCAGAATTTCCAGTGATGGCAAAATAACAATCGTCCAGCTGGACCTGCCCGAGTGTATGCGTTAACTTCTATGGAAGCCGCGGAAGATAACAACGTGGTTTCAGGTACACACTCTTCAACCCCTCTTGTTATATTGCCTTTCTGTATGTTAAATCTTTTCAAGCTATTAATGCAAAACTGTGTAATTTAGGCACACTTTATTTCAATAACCAACCTTGTAATGTATTGTTCGATACGGGTGCCAGTCACTCATTCATCTCAGAACAATTTACTAATAATCTTAAACTCCACACATGCAACCTAGTGCAAAGATTGAGTGTTGGACTTCCATCAGGAATCCAACTAAATGCTCAGAAATTTTGTAATATCAAAGTCCCGATAAACGATCAAGAATTTCAGGCTAAGCTAATCATTCTACCGATAGTAAATTTTGACATCATCCTCGGGATGAATTGGCTTAGTGACAATAATGCGGTGATTAACTGCAATAAAAAGAGAGTCACTCTCCACTCTCAGAGTAAGCCTGAAACATTTGTTGGAAAAACTAGCACGCAATTATCTTTAATAAATGCTGTTAAAGCAGAACAGTTGATTGTCAAAGGTTGTAATGCCTACTTAGTCACCATGATGGGCGAAACAAAAGAAAATATCTCCCTTGCTGATTGTAAGGTAGTCAACGAATTCGCCGATATATTCCCAGAAGATTTGCCTGGTGTACCTCCTTCAAGAGAAGTGGAATTCTCCATTAAATTGATTCCTGGTACACAGCCAATATCCAAAGCACCTTATAGAATGGCACCTAAAGAGCTTCAGGAACTCAACGAGCAATTGCAAGAGCTCCTGAATAAAGGTTTTATTAGGCCAAGCATGTCTCCTTGGGGAGCGCCAGTTTTATTTGTGAAGAAGAAGGATGGATCTATGCGTATGTGTATAGACTATCGCGAACTAAACAAGGTCACCGTAAAGAACAAATATCCACTGCCTAGAATTGATGATCTGTTCAATCAATTATTCGGAGCCGTGATATTTTCTAAAATCGATCTAAGGTCTGGATACCATCAGTTGCGAGTAAAAGAAGACGACGTGGGGAAGACTGCGTTCCGTACTCATTATGGACACTTTGAGTTTTTGGTGATGTCGTTCGGACTCACGAATGCACCATCCATCTTTATGGATTTAATGCAGCGAGTGCTGAAACCATATCTGGACAAATTCGTAATCGTCTTTATTGACGATATCCTCATTTACTCCAAAACTCTGAAAGACCATGAAGAACATCTAAGGCTAGTGTTGGAAACCTTGCGTGAGCATCAACTTTATGCCAAGTTCATCAAGTGCGAGTTCTGGCTTAACTCCATTGCATTTTTGGGGCACGTAGTCGATGCTCAGGGAATTCGAGTAGATTAGAGCAAAGTAAAAGCTATTCAGGATTGGGTTCAACCTAAGTCTGTCACCGATATTAGAAGTTTTCTGGGATTGGCAGGATACTACAGGAAGTTCGTTAAGGGCTTTTCTCAGATCGCTTCACCGTTTACTAAACTAACCCAAAAGGCTGTCCCATTCATTTGGAACCCAAAATGCGAGAAAGCATTTCAAACCCTTAAGGATGCTCTATCTACCGCTCCAGTTCTTGTTCTACCAAAAGAAGGTTTTAATTATCAGGTATATACCGATGCTTCTGGAATCGGTCTAGGTTGTGTTTTGATGCAAGAGGGTAAGGTAATTGCTTATGCCTCTAGTCAACTAAAACCCCACGAGAAAAACTATCCAGTACATGACCTTGAACTTGCAGCCGTAATATTTGCCTTGAAAATATGGCGTCACTATCTGTATGGAGTACAATGTTCAATTTTAACTGACCATCAAAGTTTGAAGTACATCTTCACCCAGCGAGAGTTGAATTGCCGTCAAAGAAGATGGTTGGAACTTATCAGTGATTATGATCTCAGTATCCAGTATCATCCCGGAAAAGCGAATGTTGTGGCCGATGCTCTTAGTCGTCGTGCTACTCTAACCTCTATGATTGCCTCCAGTTTCTTAGAACCTGAATTTCGTAAGCTCGAGATTTCTCCAGTTAATGGCGATATGCTGAGTTCGCTATTAGCAAATATTAATGTGGAACCCACTTTCCACCGAGATGTCTCTATCTCGCAAACCAAAGATGATGAGTATCTGAAATTTAAAGCAGATATCGAAGGTGGTCATCGTCAGGATTTGTAGTTGCAGAATGGTGTAGTTTATCAGGGCAATCGATTGTGGATACCTAAATCTATGCATCAAGAGGTTTTAGTCGAAGGCCATAATTCTGGGTATCATATTCACCCAGGCAATACTAAAATGTATCAAGATTTAAAGCAATCATTTTGGTGGCCAGGTATGAAGAAAGATGTAGCTGACTTTGTGGCCAAATGCCATGCCTGTAATCTAGTAAAGGCTGAACACCAAAGACCTGGTGGTCTTCTGCATCCGCTAGATATTCCTGAATGGAAATGGTTTGATATATCAATGGACTTCATCATGGGATTGCCTCGTGCAAAATCTGGTGCTGATACAATCTGGGTTATTGTTGATCGATTAACTAAATCAGTGCATTTCCTTCCTATTCGTCAAACAGATTCAGTAGAGAAGTTGGCAAAGCTCTACATCAAGGAAATTGTCAGATTGCATGGAATTCCAAAGTCAATTATATCTGATAGAGATAGCAGATTTACTTCCAAGTTTTGGCAGGCTGTGCATCAAGATCTGGGAACGACTCTAACCATGAGTACAGCTTTTCATCCTCAGACGGATGGTCAAACTGAGAGAGTAAATCAAGTTCTGGAAGACTTGCTTAGACTCTGTATCATTGATTTTGCTGGTTCCTGGGAAGATCACATCCCGTTAGTGGAGTTCGCCTATAACAACAGTTTTCAAGCCAGAATTAAGATGGCTCCTTATGAAGCTTTGTATGGTAGAAAATGCAGTACTCCGCTAGCCTGGTCTGAAACAGGAAGTGTTCAACTGTTTGGTTCAGAAGTGGTAGAAGAAACCAGCAGCAAGATCAAGTTAATTCAGCAGAGAATTCGTTCAGCTCAAGATCGTCAGAGTAAGTATCATGACTCTCACCACCATCTCTTAGAATTCAATGTGGGAGATTCTGCTTATCTGAAGGTTAGCCCAATGAAGGGTGTTTTCAGATTTGGTGTAGCTGGGAAACTTAGTCCCCGCTATGTAGGACCTTTCAAAATATTGGCCAAGGTAGGGTCATCTGCTTATTGGCTAAGCCTACCTGATGGCTTTACCGCTGTTCATAACGTATTTCATGTATCCTCATTGAGAAGATATCTTCGAGACCCTTCTCATCTCGTTCAACTCCCAGCAGTAGAAATTCAACCTGATCTTTCGTATGCCGAAGAACTTATCAGAATCTTAGCTCATGATTAGAAGCAGCTGAGAAATCATTCAATCCATATGGTCAAAATTCAGTGGAAGAATCAATCATTGGAAGAATCTACTTGGGAAAAAGAGGTGAATATGCGCAACAAATATTCCCAGCAATTTGCAAACTCAGGTACTATTCATTTCTTTCTTTTTAATCATATCTAAACTCATATTGTCGCAGTAGAGCATTTCTTCACTTAGGTGATGTCGGGGGCAACATCGTTCTTAAGTGGGGGAGTCTGTAACAACCATAGGTTGTTAACCTAGCTAAAACCAGATTAATTAAGCTAAACCAATGTTTGATTTTGATTCAATTGGATTCAATGGGTCATTTAAACCTAAACCTAGAAGTTTAAAATCAATCGGAGCTAAATTGGAAAATTTGGTATTTTGACTATTTTTAAGCCCTGAAAAATACTTAAATTATTTTGATCTCCAGATTAAAAACTGATTTCATTTTTGAATTCCTCATACCCAAATTAGCTAAGGGTGAATTTTTGGGAATTTTTGGAGCTCATTTGATCCTAAATTGGATTTAAATAAATTAGGAATAAATATATTTTAATTAATTAATTTTTATTTATATTTAAAATTAATTTTAATTAAAATTAAAAAGCCAGGATTTGCTGTCGGGACCGCGGCAGATCCGCTGCGGGGTCCCGACAGCGGCTTAGCCTTATAAGCCAATGGATGCGTGTGCACGAATCGCGGCACAACAAAAAAACAAAATCAGACGGCGCAGATCATCGGTACCCTAGATCCTCTAGCACCCATCGGATCTAAGGCTCGATCCGACGGATGAGAAGGCACCCGTGGTCCGTTATTTAAGTTCTTCATCAAGCCGTCGAATCCTAATGACTTCGCGTATCAGACAACGGAGAATGGATCCCGACTATTCATCTTCGTCCCTGCTCACTCTCAGCCCCGACCGCGAGGATCTGCCGTACGCGCCACGTCAACCCGGTCGGCCATGCCTTCACCATATCCCTCTAGCCGTTAGGATTTCTTCCCTGAATGGTCGAACCCGGTAGAGGGGCTCAGTGGGGGTCGAACCTCCCAATTGAGGAAGGCCGAGGCTGCCATTTTCCCCGAGCTTGGTTTGCTGACTCCCAACCTTGCTACCCGGACCTAGGCACCTTGAGGTCTATAAATACCTCCTCTGATCTCACAGTGAGCATTTGCTCACTGTGAGGCTCACCTTTCCCACTGCCCTCCGTTCCCAACTCCCAGTTCTTCCAAGCTCTCCCGGTGATCGAACCCGCTGCATCTGCTGATTGAGGGTAAGGTCTGGAGTTCAGACCCCCTTGCAGAGCTCCTGGAACCTCTAAGTGCACTCGAGGCAGCCTGCATTTACTATGAATCTTTGAACCGAGGTACAGCTTCCTTCCTCCTCTCTGTCGAGCTGAATCCAGCTCGATTCGCGTCTCCTCAACCCTTAGATGCTGCGATAGGTCCTCACCCAGATTCCCAGTAGCGTCTGAGCCTTCGGGAGAGGCCTGGCAGTGGGCTAGACGGTGAAATTGCCATCTGAATGTGCATTGCTATTGGAGCGCTGGTTCACGAAAATGGTGTGCACCATCTGCGAATTAGCCATTCTTTTGACGTCAGGAGTGATCGTCAATGATTGTTGAGCCATATCGAAGGGTTGGGTGCTATTGAGTCGATCGATTCGACCAAAGGTCAATCAACCCATCCAGAGTTCCAGCTCGCTTTACCTCGAGTAGCACTCCACTGATTCAGACCACCCGAGAACTTCCCGTCTCGCCTTATCGCTTCCTTTTAGTACTCTGAACGTGTAGGGATCGAGATATCGACGGCTCGTGGACTCTGTGAGGAGAATTATCTCCTCACAGGTGCGCCTTCTGGGAGCTTTCGGTCGAGCAGCCATCTGGCGAACCCGAGCTTCCCAGTTAAGGCTTCTGGGTTTAATCGACGCACCTTCGAAGCCTGAGCGTGTAGCCATTTAAATCGCGGCGTGACGTGACCGGAGTGCAGAGAATTCAGCACTGGAAGTCGCCTCTAGGGTTCAGACCGCGGGCGCATCGGGGAGGATGACGAAGGCGAATTTGGGCCGGGTCGACCCCCCGACCCGCGTCTTTTTATTTTGGGCCGCGGATTATTATCGATTTATTAAATAACATTTTTAATAGTTGTGAATTTAATAAATCAAAATCCTAAAGTTCTGATTTAAATAAAAATACAGATTAAATTAATTAAATAACTTTAGTTATTCAGATCCAAATGGTATGATCCAATATACCATTTGAATCAGAAAAATTCAAGGAATTTGAATATAAAATAAAATTTCAGATCCAATGGTTGGATTTAAAAATATTTGCCAAACCTTCTCTATTTTTAATTAAATCATATAAAATCATTTAGTTATCTATTTTTTGAGTTTAAAAGCTCTGATTGCTCCTTGTACCCTAAGGAACAATTTCAGACCCTTAAAATTAATTTTGGATAATTAATTTTCTTAATCACTCTCTAATCACCCTAATTAAAAATTAGTGAATTAAACCCTAATTAAGCCTCTGATTTGGGTGGGAATGGTTCCTAATATCATATTAAGCCTAGTAAGACCTAAGTGTAAGGTTGGATTGCCCTAAAGTGCCCTAATTTCACTAATCACCCAAAATGCCTTAAGTAGGTGATTAGTGCTAATTAAGACCATTTAGGTCATCAAAACCTAAAGTAAAGGTGTTTCCCACTTTATTAAGTCCTGTGAAACATATTAAAACAGATTGGAACCAATATGGGTAAGTAAACCCTAAAATCCCAATTTTAACCTTAAGAGGGGCATTTTGTTCATTTTGACCAAAATGTGGATTAATGTCCCTCAAGGATTGAAAATTTCAGTAATATACTTTAAATTAAATTGGAAATGTTCTCTGAAATCTTAGAACAATAATATTATTCATATGATCCTTAAATCATCAAATCTTCATTTAATCCTTAAATAAGATGCTTAAGTCTTAAGCATTCCATTTAAGGATCATTTGACCTGAAAGTTGAAATATAATAATAAGAATTGTCAATTGTATCATTAATAAACTCAGATAAGATAACTTAAGAGCTTAGTATCAAAAGATAAGGAATTGGAAAAGCTTAAGTTAAGAATTCAGCTTAAGATCTAAAAGTGATCAAACTTAGACTCTTAGATCTTAAGTAATCTAAAGAGATTATTATGAGTTAATGGTTAACCTAATGTTTAGAACTATTAATCCTTATAGTAATAAGCCCAATATAGCTGGATGTTGAACTTAATTGCTAAAGAAAATGCAATTGGATTCTCCTAAGTTAAAATCCAATTAATGTCGAAAGTGATCAAACTTCAGATCTTTAGATCTTAGATCCTAGACTTAGATTTTCAATTTGAATCAAACCACCTCCAATTGAAGTTCTTTAATGATTGATTGTTTAATCTTTTGAAACCTTCCATGTGGGTGTAGGATGATTCAATCAATAAGATAATGAAATTATCTTAAAGATTGAATATAGATCTTAGATTCTCAAGTTCTTAACTAATTTATTTTTTATTATAATTAATAGAATAGCCTTTCACTAGGATCTTAGTTTCTGAATCTTTCAACTTATATGATTCCTTACCTTTGAGATTAAGTGAGAAACCTAGATCCTATTTTTGTATCACCTTAGATTAGAATTTGAACTCAACATAGGGTTTAAATTCCAAATCCTTAAATCTTGATTTATTTGATCAAGATTTGGGTAAGTGAGTAAAATATTCATAAAATTAGGTCGTTGATTTGCTTATTTAAACCATATAGTTGTCACATGATTTTTGATTAGAACTTGTTAAGTTCTAATATTTGACTTTAAGGACGTAAATTTGAGATTATACTCGATAGCTGGATATCGGAGATCCTAAGCTTGTACTTTCTCAGAGTAATTAGATTTGGAAATTAGATAACAATAGATATCGCATAAGTCTAGATTGAATCTCTTGCTTACTTTGATTAGATTGCTTTGCATACCTTGGATTTTGAGCTTTAGCCCTTAAGCATAATAGGAAAACTTAGGATAATGTATCCTAAGCTAGTATTGAATTTGTATATCATTTAGTTTTGTTTTGTCACAGATAGTAGAATATAACCTAGTTTAGTCTGCCTCTTCAGTAGTAGTATTCTATAGACTAGACTCAGACCTAGTATATTTGGATGGCTAGGCTGGGGATTGACTGATTGATTGATATTGGAGGCCTTGTATGGCCTATTGGCTGGTATGGCAGTACTAGAACTTAGGCATATTACTACTTTACATGTATTGTATTGTTTTGATTTCTGGTTTTTTTTGCCACATACTTCAGTGGCCTTATTTTTAGTACTTGCTCGCTTTATCACATGTCTCAGTGGCTTTGCTTATCATATATTGCTTTGCTTTTGCCACATGTCTCAGTGGCCTTTCTTTTCATATTAATCTGCATGTTGTATGTATATTTATGGCTTAGATATATGTATAAATGGCATGTTTAGGATGTTAGAATTTTATTATATTCTGTACTCGTGTTCTTTTATACTCAGCATGTTTTACTTCGATCATAATAATGTTAGGATCATGTTTATTCAGTAGTTGCAGTTATTTTTGCTCTTAGCCTTACCTTGCTTATTTTGAGTCTGTATGTTACTTTACATACATGTTGCATGCTATAAATAGATATTTTATAGTATCCCAATTCTTTCATAACTTATTGCACCCCTTTTACTGCTATATGTATAGTTAAATTTAAATATGATATTCTTTAATATTCAGTTCACTTTAAATTGCCTAAAATGTACTTAGACAATTGTCTAACTGTAACCTTTTTATTTTGTTGGCTGGGGCCCTGGCATTTGTGATACCGACAAATGTCAGATTCAGACTTATTCATGGGCAGTGTCGCTGAGGAGGAGCCAGTTCAGGAGGAGAACCTTCCAGTTGCTGTCTAGCTAGCTTTGCCTTGTTATTTTAGTGAGGACGAGAGTCTTTCATTCTTTAGTTATTCATTTCAGTTTGTAATAATTAAACTTTCTGGATATACTTTACTTTCTGCATTGTGATGAGTTACTATATTACATTTTCTTTTCCTACTATGTATGCTTGTGGATGTTACTCTATGTTATATTGCTTCTGCCACTTTGATATTTATATTGATGAATATTACAGCACTTGGTGACAATTCCTTGCCTTAAGGCAAGTTGGGTTCGCCTAACTTTACTTAAGTTTGGGATTTGCCACAGTTGGAGCACCGTACTTCCTTATTTATTAGTACGGGGGCCCCACAAAAGGTCTTTGAGGTGTAGTGTTAAAGACTTAGGGAAATCCTATAATCTGACCTAATAGTTGATTTTGCTCACTTAAGTGTCACTAATACAATTATAATATTGGTCTTAGTGTTTTGGAATGTTAATTAAAGGTTGTGGGTGCTTAATCAAATCTTAGGACAAAATGACTATTTTGATCCTACTTAAGGATCCAAAAATTCAACCTTTGACTTATGGGTCCAAACTAAATTTTCTTAATTCCAAGTGATTTCTTACTATCTGACTTGAAGATAGACAGTAAGTATGCCAAATTTGGACTTTAAATGGTCAAGTTATGACCAAAATGAGGCCAGGGGTATTTTGGTCTTTATCTAAATTTCTAAGATTCAGATCCTAAATATTATTTAAGTTTATTGGTGACATTGAAATTCTAAACTAGTTAGCATCTTGAATTTTTAAATTTGGAGTTGATTTGACCAAGTTATGGTCATTTGAATTATAGGGGTATTTTGGTCAATTATCCTTAAAATCAACTAGGAATTCTAGGGTATACTTTTTGTCAGGATGTCCAAATGGGAAAATTAATACTATCACAGTGATGGGGCCGCTCTCCTGAGCATTTTAAGACCCATATTGACTAGGTTTGGTCAACTAGGTCAAAAGTTACGGGTCCTAAAGAGGTCATAAAATATTACATCATTATGCGTACCCCAAAATTAATTTTTACATGTCATTTGATTCTATTTATTTTTCTGAGTATTTTGAGACCTATATTGGCTATATTTGGATCATCCTATAAAATATTATTAAATTTTTAAGTTTTACTATTCAAAAATATAATTTGTATTATTTTACTGTTCATTTATTCAAATTGAATTAATTTACTGTTCATCCCTAAAGTTGTATATATAATTTCTGAAATTATTAATTACTAATTAATTTGTGATTAATTAAGACCTAATTATCAATTAAGTATTAATTAACCCATTATTTAACTAATTTAAGTATATAATATTATTATTTTACTGTTGAAAATTAATTAAGTATAATCACTATTTCATTAATCTTAATTATCTGCTAATTGTCTAATTAAGAATAATTAATTACATTTACTGTTTAATTCTAATTACTGTTAATATTTAATTAATATTAAAATATTCATAATTATTCTTTAATTATTAATTATAGCTAATTAATTATACAAAGTTACTGTTTAAAAGTCATTAGTACTAATTATAATTAATTAACCATTAACTGTAATTAATTATTGATTAACAGTAATTAATTAATTTAATTATCTGTCTAAGTTGACAGTGGGCCCATTTATGATACGTGGCAGAGCCTGATTGGGCGCTGCACTGTGTGTGGGACCCCACAGTACACGCGGCATGCACGGTGGCTACCATGTGGCATTGTGGGTCCCACGGGGAAGCCGAAGAGTCTCGGTAAACTTGGCTGTGGGCCCCACCTGACATGTGGCGTGTCATGTGACTTCCACGTGGCACAGTGGGCCCCACAGGGGGAGCGAAAAAGCCGCGAAGGCTCGGGAAGCGGGCCCCACCTGACACGTGGCGGGCCCAGTGGCTGCCACGTGGCGCAGTGGGCCCCACGGCCGAAGCCGAAGAGGCACATGTTTTGGGCGGTGGGCCCCACATGACACGTGGCATGCTTGGAGGCTACCACATGGCGCTGCGAGCCCCACATGGGCTTACGTGGACCCGGACGCAGGCGGGTCGGGCTCGGGTCAACCCGACCCGACCCAGACTCCTCCTCATACGCGGAGGCTTCCCGAGAGCGCCGGGCTAGGGCACGGCTTTTGCCGGCCTTCCCGGTGCCGGACCACCTCGGCTCGCACGGCCGATGGTAGACCATGACGGGGCCTACACGACGGCGGGCGGACCTTCGCCGGAGGTGGCCGGAGGTGGCCGGAGGTGGCGGTAAAACGAAACCCTAGGGCTAGGGCTTCGGGTTGAGCGAGCTCTAACCGTTTATATTGTGGATCCTAACCTAATTCAGCGTCAATCCGGTTAGGTTAGCACAGATCGGAGCCGGTGGATCCTTAATCGAGCGAACGAGATAGCTTTTCGAAATTAGATTGCAATCAAAGGAGGATTATTGAGTGAGATCGAAGGTACTTGAAGCGGACGGTCTGTGAACGGTTCGGGCTCGGGTGGGCTCGATTCGGGCTCCAATTTTGCAAACCCGTAGCCCAGAGTATGGCCGAGTCCTTATAGGGGCACCGACGACCTCGACGAGGCCGGGGAGGCGCCGGATTGGCCCGGAGGGGCAGCGGAGTGCCGCATGGCGCTCGGGGACGGAGAAGCCGAGGGCGAGGGCGAGGGACCGTTGGATCCCGCGACGCATGGATTTCCCAGATCGGTCCGGATCGCGGGTCGTGGCTGTGGGCCGTTTGATTCGAGCGGATTGTACGTAGCTGATGGATCCGTCTGATCAGACGGCGGAGGAAACATCGTCCACTTAAGTTGACGGCGCAGGACGGCGCCGTCAACTATAATTAAAAATTATTATTTTTTAATAAAAATCAAAATTTCAAACATATTTTTCCTAATTATTTGAGGGGTGAGGAACGCAATGGTGAGGTTGGATTTTCGATCTGACCAGTGTTTTGATTCCTCGATTTGCGGGGTATTAATATTATTAAAATATTCGTTGAAATTTCGACGACTTCCGATTGACACGAAAACTTCACCCCTAGCTAATTTGGGGTTAATGAATGCAATGGCGGTGTTCGTTTTCCGATCCGAGATCAATTTAAGTAGGTCAAATTTTAGGGTTTTTGGATTTTCTTAGAAATCATGATTTGATCCATTTGACTCCTGATTTGGACTAAGTCTTAGAGGTTGACTCCAATTGACCAAATTAGCATTCATGATTATATTTATGACTAAGATTAGTCTTAATTAACTAAGGTAGCAACCTGGGTTGTTACATAACCATACTTCGCTTCCCATCACTAGTCGATGTTTAGTTCCTATCAATATTGATAGTTATGAGGATAAAATTTGGTGTGATGTATTCCCTATGGATATTGCTCATATTCTACTTGGGTGACCATGGCTTTATGATTTGAGTATAATTTATTATGTGTAACAACCCAAAGTTATTACCTAGCTTAATTTTAACCTAATCGTATCATAATTATCATTCCATTAAGTTCATATAGCCATTAGAACCAAACCCTAAAGGTTTGGAGCGATTCATAGCCTAATCGATTATTTTGGATTAATTTAATATTTAATTAATTAGAAAATTGAGGTATTTATTTTGACCTTGAAATTAAAATCCGACTTCACTGTTGCGATCGTCACCCCCAAATTAGCTAGGGGTGATTTTTGAACGCATTTGGAAGTCGTCCGATTTTCATGAATATTTTAATATAATTAATGCACCAGAAAATATAATAATTAAATAATTGTCGGAATCAAATTCCGACTTCGCCGTTGAATTCCTCACCCCTAAATTAGCTAGGGGCGAATTTTTGGGAATTTTCGAAGCGCGCTTAAAAAATCTTAATTTTTAAATATTTAAGGGAAATAAATATGCAATTATCCGGTCCCTAAATTGCAATTTTCCCATTTATTTCTAAAATCCCTTTTTCGGATGGCCATCCCCTCATTCGGCGCCTCCCATGCAAAGGAGCAGAGCTCCATCCCCTAGGCCATGCCACCCCTCCCCTTAGGCCATGTCCTCACCTCTTCCCTTCTCTCCTTTAAGAAGGAGCTCAAGCTCCTTCTTCTTCCCCATTTGGCAAAAGCTACAGCTCTCCCTTCCCTTCTCCCATTGCTGCTTCATTACTGTACCTTGAAGAAGCTTCCTCCAAGGTCTTAAAGAAAGCAGTGAAGTCTTTATCCCCCACTCCTTCTAAGGATTAAAGGTACCCATGTGCTCATCTTCTTTTTGCCTTCTTCATGTTGTCATTATGCTGGAATGCACCTTTGGAAGTCCATAAGCAAGTATGAAAGCCATTAAGGCTCTTAAAAGCTTCACAAAAATCTGCACTATTTCATCTATTTTGCACACCCTTTCATTCATCCATATTTTTTATATAGTTAGGTTGCTTCTTTGTGCCAATTTTGGTGTCGATGGAAAGGTATCGGAAATACCTTTCCATTGATATATAGCACCACTCATGAGACTCTCTAGATTGAAAGTAATTGAGCTCGAAAATGGGTCTTATAGTTTTTGTCCCGATGAAAATCACCGTCTGGCGCGCCCGAATTTGCAAATCGGGCCGCTACAGCATGCTGTAGCGCGCTGCAGCAGAATTTCAGTGAAAACATATAAAAGCATTTAATAAAAGTAATTAAACAGTAAAAATGCAAATTGGACTGCTATAGCGCACTATAGTGCGTTTGCAGTAGGTTGTAGTGGAAATTTTTGGGAAACTTTAGGAAATATCAAATTTATTTAGTGGCACAGTGTTTTTTTGCAAAGTGACCCGCTGCGGCGCGCCATAGAGGGTCATAGTAGGCCGCGCGAAAAACGCTACCGCACGCTGCCGCGCGAAAAACGCTACCGCGCGCCGCCGCGCAAAAAGCGATGCCGCGCTAAAAGCACTGCCGCACGAAAAGCGCTACAGCACGCTGCAGTGCCTAATCTTGTAAAATTCCCAGAATTTTTTAATAAGTGCCCAGTTTTGGCTGAAATGGCCAAAATTTCACTATTTTGGTATTTTAAGGTCCCTATGACCCTAGTGGGGCTAAGTTATATCAAATTGAACATTGCATGAAATTTTATAAGAAAATTAGGTTTGACATTTTGTCATCTTTAAAAAGTGCTTAAAACCTACATTGAACTTTAGATGTATTATGTTAAATGCTAAGTAATAGAATTTTGAGTGCTCGTATCGAATAGGCATGTCTTAATAACTAAATTGCATGAAACTTAGATCTTTTAGATTTGTGATTAAGTGCTAATCTCTTTGGCTTGGTTTAAAATTTGATTAGCGTTAAGTACTCTTTTATTTTATGTCATCTTTACATTCATATATTTTCATAATTTAGGGTGTATGTTAGAGAACCTTAACAATTATTTGGACTCTTAAATGTGCTTAGTAAATATTAAACTAAATTTGAACATAAGAATCTTGATAACTTGATTAAGTAGATGATAGTTAATCCAAACCTAAGTTTGATATCAATAATACACTAATAATATATTGATTTATCATTGACCTTTAAATTAACCTTTGGTCTTAATAATAAAAAGGTTAGGGGTCAAACCCTAACTTGTCTTGATTTTGATTAAGATCTAAATCTTAACCACTTAATTAATCGACTTGATTGTAAGATAATTTAATTGACATTATTCCAATAGTGCATATGATTTGATATTGATCTTAAATAATTGAATTAGAAGTGCTAAGGTTAATATTGAATATGTGTGATTGAATCATCTGAATCTAAATTTTAGATCTTTGATTTTCTCTTATATAAGACCATTAGCATAAAATAGATTATAAAATTATAATGATTTATGAAATGATCTAATCCTAATAAGATCTTTGATTTCATCCCATAATTGTAGAATAGGAAAAGATCAGATGAATTTTAATTATCTGATCTGATCACTTTAACCTAAGTCTAACAAATAAACCTTAAGAAGTAAAAAAGTAAGATCTTAAGGGTCTTGCTTTAAGATCGTTCTTGAAATGGTTAAGGATCTTAATTATTAATATCTTGAGGTAGGAAGAACTTTTGTAACTCTTTGAGGTAGAAACTTAGCTGGTTCTTCATAACCTTAGAAGTTGAATACCTTATGGTAGGAATCACATAAAAGTACTTTAGAATGTGACTTATTTCTTGTGGTAGTAGCCTATGTTGAGAGATCATTTGATCACATTCTTGGAGCCTTATGTAGGACACACCTACTTAGAGTAAGGATTAATAGATTTGATAAATCCTTGTTGATTAAATAAAATCTGCTGAACTCAGATTATAGTTAGGTATAGTAGGGTATACCCATATTACTGGATTAATTCAGTAATATTCAGGAATGGTTGATTCACTCCAATGTGGACTTATGACCAGGTGCTATCCTGCGGGATTAGCCGAATACAGTCCTGTTAGAATAAATTTTTCAAGACTAAGAGTGTTACAATTAGTGAATAAGATCCTTAGTTTGAGATATAACCTACGACCGGGTTCTGCCTCCTATCGTAGTGCGCTTTGATAAGTGCAGTTGAAGCAAACTAAGTATCTTAACTCACTTTGAATAGAACACTAAGTATGCTTGTAATTAAGTTATTTAACGGCTTAGCTTGAGATGTAACTGTGACCGGGTTCTGCCTCCTATCGTAGTGTGCTTTGATAAGTGCAGTTTAAACAAGTTAAGGGTTAAATCCATCTTTCTTGCAAACATGCTAAATATGTGTATACAATCATCCCAGCTAATGATTTTCAAGTAAACACTCAATTTTAACCAATTATTGAAGTTAGAATTGTAAGAGTCAGAATCCTTTTAGCAGGATTCTGCACAATGAAGACTTTGAATTCATTAGCAGATTTTAAAGCATTTTTTTATTTATTTATCTCATAAGCATGATGTGTGAGTATCAGAATGATATATGAGTATTAGTGATAATTTATGGTTTATGGAATGTTGCATACATTGACTGGGGAATTTAAGGATATATCGGCATCATCAGTAAACAGTATTCCCAATTGGATATATGTATATATTGGACTGTATTGCTCATAGCAGTTCAGTAATATTTAGTTGCATATCAACAGCATACAGTGTTGTGGCATATTCAGATGCACAGTTTCAGTGATATATATCATAGTTTTATAGATGATTATTTAGTTCAGATTCAGTACTATCTTGATTTATTTTAGTATTTAGTTTACAATTTAGTTTTACTTTACTTATTTTAATTTTGTATAATTTAATACAGTTTTATGCTTTCAGTCATATTTATAGTATTTATGTAAATTTAATCACATTATGTAAATATTAAATGAATAACTAGAACTGTTTAGACTAGTTCGATGTGTTAGACTTATTGTCTAACACGAGGTACTTTTGAGATCCGGCAATTTGTTAGATCCTGAGCAGTATATTGATCCAGGTCAGGAGAACACCCATGAGATTCAGGAGGAGCACGTGGAGCACTAGTGGACTCTCATTCAGTTTTATTTTCTGCTTAGTATTTTCAGTTCAGTACCAAGTTTTATTTCAATATTTCAGTAAATTGTTTGTAATAATTATAGATGTATTTTCTTTTCTTTTTTGATACGAATATTTTATACAGCTTCTATGATGAATGTTTCTAGATGTTTGCTTTAAGCTTTCGCACTCTGTGTTTATACTATTTATACTTAGTATTGTGATGTGATCAGTATACTGAAAATGTTGATATCTTATACATATATTTGATTCTTATTATATTTAAAATCTAATGTATGTAATTATCTAATACTTAGGGTAAGGATATTAGTCTTATCTTAAGTATTAGTTCTCAACTCTCCTTGAGGTTGAGTCAGCAGCCCTTCAGGTGGGCTGAGTTTTCAGCTACTTTGGGGAGATGGTTATTCCTCCCTAAGTGACGCACCGCTCCACAGCCGAACTGATTATATTCATCTTTTGCGCACGGCGACGGGGCGGGGTGCTACAAAACATGACCTAGTTTATGAGTTCAGACATTCTAAACTATTAATTGACCAAAACATGCAATCTAGAGATTATGGGTTTAACACTAGAGACTAGGCTTAATTACAAAATCCCAAAGGTAAGACCTAAGATCTATGCTTCAGTCTAGAGTGTTTTATTGATTAAGGTAAATACTATTAAGCAAATTGAACTTAATATGATGAATCTCCTATTCTAAAGCTAAAGCTAAAAGACAAAATAATCAGAATAAGTTATAAAATCTAAAAACTAGTAAAACCAAAGATTCATTCATTAAAAAACCCTGTTATTTAATAAATGAAATCTATACTATAATCTAGCCCTAATCTTAGGAATGAATCAAATGTGAAGTGTATAATCTTAAAGGAAAGGACTTAGAGAAATTTGTAGGGATTTTAACAGATTTGACATAATAGCTAATTTTACTCACATAAATGATTCTAATATAGTTCTAATACTAGTTTTAGTATTTAAAAAGATAATTTAGAGGTTAAGGACGCTTAACCTAAATTTTGGGGGTTATTTTGCCCCTACTTAAGGGTTAAAAAAACTACTTTTTGAATTAGGTTTCCAAATTAAAATTTCTTACTGCCAAATGATCTCTTACTGTTTAACATGAAGATAGACAGTATGTATGCTCAATTTGGACAAGAAATGGATCTTATAGGTCCAAACTAAGGTTTTTGACCTAAGGGGGCAAATCTTGTAGTTTATACTCAATGGAATCTAAATTTTTATGCAGTTTACTGTTGGTTACTATTCAAGAATTCTATAGAGTCCAAGAACATTGCATTTTGATATTAAATGACTAAATTATAGCTATTTCAATTTCTAAGGGTAATTCGGTAATTTTGTCGGTCAATGGGGACAAAAACTGAACTTTTCTGTTTGAAGTCTAATTTCAGCTGTAACAACCTTGGGTTGTTACCCAACTTGATTTTATCATAATCATATCGTAATCACCATTCCATTAAGTTCATCTACTCATTAGAACCAAATCCTGAAGGTTTGGAACAATTCGGAGCTAAATCTAATATTTTGGATTATTTTAATATTTCATTAAGTATAAAAATGAAATTTTTATTTTGACCTTGAAATTAAAATCCGACTTCACCGTTGAGATCGTCACCCCCAAATTAGCTAGGGGTAATGTTTTGGACGCATTTGGAAGTCGTCAAATTTTCGCGAATATTTTAATATAATTAAATGCGTCAAAAAATAGAATAATTAAATAATTGTCAGAATTGAAATCCAACTTCGCTGTTGAATTCCTCACCCTCAAATTAGTTATGGGTGAATTTTTGGGAATTTTTGGAGCACGTTTCAAAAATTAGAATATTTAAATAGTTAGGGAAAATAAATGAGTAATTAAGAAATCCTTGGGTCCCTAATTTGCAATTTCCCTATTTATTTCAAAAATATTTTTGGCTATCACCTCCCTTGCAAAAATCGGCTGGCCATCCTTCCCCTCATCTCTTGGCCATGCCTCATTTAAGGCTCATCCATGATAGCCTACTCACCTAGCCCCTAGCTAATGATGAAGCCCTACCCTTTCCCTTCTCCTTTAAATGGAGAGCTCAGCCATCTTCTCCACTTGCTGAAATTTTCTCCATTCCCTCCATTTCTCCATTGCTGCACTTTGAGGAAGAAGAAGAAGAAGAAGAAGAAGAAGAAGAAGAAGAAGAAGAAGAAGAAGAAGAAGAAGAAGAAGAAGATATAGCCTTCCTCATCCACCTCTAATAAGGATAAAGGTACCCTTTGCTCCTCTCCTTATCTTTCTCATGTTGATATAATGTTGGAATGCATATTTGGAAGTTCATAAGCATGTATGTAAATCATAATGGCTCTTAGAAGCTGCACAGAAAACTGCTATGTTTTCGTTCATTCTGCATACTCTTGTATTCATCACCATTTTTAGTATAGCTAGGATGCTCCGTTCATGTCTATTTTGGTATCGATGGAAAGGTATCAGAAATACCTTTCCATCGATATATAGCATCACTCATGGAACTCTTTGGATTGAGAGAAATTAAGCTCAAAAAATGGCCCTCACGGGTTTCGCACCTGGCGAAGTCACCGTCTGCCGCTGCAGCGCGCTGTGGCGGGTTGGAGCGGGCTGCCGTGGGCTGCAGCGGACATGAAAACTTAGGGAAAATATACAAAAATGCATATTAAACTAATTGAACAGTCGAACTGCGAAATGGACCTGTAGCGCGCTGCAGCCCGCTGCAGCGGACATGAAAACTTAGGGAAAACGTATAAAAATGCATATTGAACTAATTGAACAGTAGAATTGTGAAATGGACCGCTACAGCAGCGCGCTGCAGCGGTCTGCAGCATCATTTCATGAAAACTTAGGAAAACGGATAATAAATTAATTGAACAGTAGATTTGCTAAATGGACCGCTACAGCGCGCAGTCACGCGCTGCAACGGTCTGCAGTGGTAGTTTCGCGAAAATCATAAAATCATTTAAATGAAAGTAATTGAACAGTAATTTTGCAAATTGAACCACTACAGCGCGTCATAGCGTGCTGCAATGGATTGCAACGGCCTGTAGCGAGCCGCAGCGCAATGGCGCTACCGCGCGAAAAGCGCTACAGCATGAAAAGGGCTACAGCGCGCTCCAGCGCGCTGCGACGCGCCGCAGCGCCCGAAATTTGCAAAATTCCCAGAAATGTCAGAAACTGTCCAGATTTTATAAAAACTGCAGTTTTGGCTGAAATGGCCAAAACTTCACTATTTTGGTATTCTAAGACCCCTATGACCCTAGTGGGGCTAAGTTATATTAAACATTGCATAAAATTGAACATTACATAAAATTTTATATTAAAATCAAGTTTGAAACTTTATTGTTATTATCAAATGCTCAACACTTATCATATAGCTTGGATGTATTGTATATGTTACCAAACAATAGAGTCTTAAGTGCTTGAATTAAATAGGTGTATCATAATAACCAAAATGGCATGAAGCTTAAGTCTTTTAGATTTGTGATTAAATGATAATCCCTTTAATTTGATTCTAGAATTTGATTATCATTAATTACCTCTTTATGTTATCTTTTCATTTTTATGCTTTTATAACTTTAGGATGTATGTTAGAATACCTTAACATTTAGTTGGACACTTAAATGTGCTTACTTGAACTTAAGAATCTTGATAGCTTGATTAAGTAAATGATACTTAATCCAAATCTAAAGTGACATTAATAATATACTAATAATACATTGATTTGTCTTTGACCTTTAAATTAATATTGGTCTTAATGATATAAAGATTAGGGGTTAAACCCGAGCTTGTCTTGATTAAGATCTAAACCTTAATCATTTAATTAATTAACTTAATTATAAGATAATTTAATTGATATTATTCTAATAATGCATATGATTTGATATTGATCTTAAATCATCAAATTAGAAGTGCTAAGAATAATATTGAATATGTGTGATTAAACTATCTGAATCCAAATTTTAGATCTTTAATTTTTTCTTATATAAGACTACTAGCATAAGATGGATAATAAAATTGCAATGATTTATGAAATGATCTAACTCTAATAAGATCTTTGATTTTATCCCATAATTGTAGAGTAGAAAAGGGGATCAGAGGAATCTTAACCATCTGACCTAACCACTTTAACCTAAATATAATAGGTAACCTTAAGAAGTAGAAAAGTGAGATCTTAAGGGTCTTGCTATAGGATCATTATTAAAATGGTTAAAGACCTTAACTAATGATACATTGAGGTAAGAAGGACTTTTGTAACTGATTGAGGTAAAAACCTAATTGATCCTTCATAACTTTAGTAGTTGAATTTGATGCCTTGTGGTAGGAATCACCTAAAGTACTTAGAATATGGCTCATTCCTTGTGGTAGCAACCTATGTTGAGTGATCCATTGATTACATCCTTGGAGCCTTGTGTAGGATACACCTACTTAGAGTAAAGATTAATAGATTTGATAAATCTTTGTTGATTAAATAGAATCTATTGATCTCAGATTACTAGTTGGGTATAGTAGGGTATACCCATATTATTAGATTATTTCAGTAATATTCAGGATTGGTTGATTCATTCCAATGTGGACTTATGACCAGGTGCTATCCTGCAAGACTAGCCGAATACAATCCCGTTAGAATAAATCTTCCAAGACTAAGAGTATTACAATTAATGAACAGGATCCTTAGTTTGAGATGTAAACTGCGATCGGGTTCTGCCTCCTATCGTAGTGCGCTTTGATAAATGCAGTTTAAGCAAATTAAGTATCTTAAGTCACTTTGTGTAGACCACTAAGTATGCTGGTAATTATGTCATTTAACAGCTTAGCTTGAGATATAAACTGTGATCGGGTTCTACCTCCTATCATAGTGCGCTTCGATAAGTGCAGTTTAAACAAGCTAAGGGTTAAATCTACTTTACTTGCAAACATGCTAAATATGTGTATACAATCATCCCAACTAATGATTTTCAAGTAAACTCTCAACTTTAACCAATTACCACCGTTAGAATCTTAGGAGTCGGAATCATTTTAGCAGGATTCTGCACAATGGAGACTTTGGATTCATTATTAAATTTTAAAGCATATTCTGGATTTATCTCATGTATTTTAGAAGCATAAGCATGAGCATAAGCATGATGTGTGAATATCAGAATGATGTATGAGAATCAGAATGATGTATAAGTATCAATGATGATCTATGAGTTACATAATGTTGCATATATTGACGGGGGAATTTTTGGATGCATCAGTGTTATTAGTAAACAGTATTCCCAACAGGGTGTATGTAGACATTGGACCATACTTCTCATAACAGTTCAGTAATATTTTGGTAGCATATCAGTAGCATACCGTGTTGAGGCATATTCAGATGCATAGTTTCAGTGACATACATCATAATTTATAGATGATTACTCAATTTTAGATTCAGTACTGTTTTTGGTTTATTTTCATTATTCAATTATAGTTCAGTTTTATTTTATTTTACTTCAGTTTTGTATAGTTTTATATAGTTTTATATTTTCAGATATGTTACAGTTTTATACATGTTATGTAAATGTTAAGTAAATAATTAGAACTATTTAGAATAGTTTCGATGTGTTAGACTTATTGTCTAACATGAGGTACTTTTGGGATCCAACAATTTGCTAGATCCTGAGCAGTATATTGAGATAGGTCAGGAGGACATTCAGGAGATTCAGGAAGAGCCCGTGGAGTACTAGTTGAGTCTCCTCTAGCTTTACTTTTTGCTTAGTATTTTCAGTTCAGTATCTAGTTTTACTTCAGTATTTCAGTAAACTATTTGTAATAATTCTGGATGTATTTTCTTTTCTTTTCTGAGATGAATATTTTCTACAGCTTCTGTGATGAATGATTCTGGATGTTTGCTTTAAGCTTCCGCACTTTATTTTTATACTACTTATACTTAGTATTCTGATGTGATCAGTATACTAGAAATGCTGAGATCTTATACATATATTGGGTTCTTATTGTATTCAAAATCCAATGTATATATTTATCTAATACTTAGGATAAGGATACTACTCTTATCTTAAGTATTAGCTCTCAACCCTCCTTGTGGTTGAGTCAGCAGCCCTTCAGATGGGCTTAGTTCTCAGCTATTCGGGGAGACATGATATTCCTCCCCGAGTGGCGCACCGTTCTGTCGCCGAACTTAACTATGACTATTTCTTTTTGTGCACTGTGACGGGGTGGGGCGTTACATTAGCAAACTCAGTTTCTATAGCTTCCCTAAAATATACTGACTGTTGACAATGAGTAAACCCAATTTGGACATCAAATAGTTGAGTTATGGCCTAACTAAGGTTAGGGGTATTTTGGTTATTTTCTAGTTTTCTAGAGTTCAGATCTTAAATATTATTTCAGTTTATTGATGACATTGATACTTCAAGCTAGTTAGCACTTTAAATTTCTGAATTCGGAATTGAATTGACCAAGTTATTGTCAATTAAAGTCTATGGGCATTTTGGTTATTTTTAGGGTAGGGTCCGAAATGTTACTTTTTAAACTAAGCTCCAAATGGGGAAACTAATACTTCTATAATATTAGGGTTATTCTCTTGAGTATTTTAAGACCCATATTGACTATATTTGGACAGCTAGATTATAAGTTGTGAGGGTTTAATTAGGTCATAAAATGTCACTACATTATAAATACCCCAAAACTACTTTTTGCATTATGCCATTTGATTCATTTTATTTTTCTGAATAAAATAAGACTTATATTGACTATGTTTGGATCATCCTACGAAAAGTTACTAAACTTTTAAGAATTTTGAATTAAATAATTTAAACAAATAAAGTTACTATTTATTTATTCAAATTGTATTAATTTACTATTCATTCCTAAAGTTAAAATGAATTTCCTAAATTATTAATTAATTATTCAATTACCTCTAATCTATATTTAATTAGTATTAATTATTAATAAATTAATGATTAATTTATTATATAATTAATTTAAATATTTTAATTATATAATATATTAAGATTACTATTTAATTAGGGTTAATAATTAGTTAATTAATTAAATAATATTATTATTTAATATTGATTAGCTATTAATTATTATTAATCAAACCTACTAATCTATTTATTTAAGTATAATTAATTGCTAATTAACTATAATTAACTTTAATTAACTATAATTATATTAACATTAAAATTATTAAATTTTCTATCGGAATTGACATGTGGGGCCGCAGCTGCCACGTGGTAGCGAGCCATGGGATAAGACAGAGGGAGTGGGCCCATATGTTGGGTTGACTGGACGGAGGCGGGCCCCACCATGCCACGTGGCGACGTGCGAGAGAATGCTGGCCTGCCGCGGGCCCCGCTGCGCATCAGTTGCGCTGACCGCGGGACAGAGGGCGGGCCCCACTGCCACACATCACACCCAGGGGGTGCTGCGTGGCGCTGCGAGCCCTGCACTGGACACGCGGTTGCTAACGCGTGCGAACCCGCAGGAATACGGGTCATGCTCGGGTTGACCCGGCATGACCCGAGCCACTTCACCTTCATCGGGACCAACCCTCGAGGCGAGCCGCCTATGGCACGCGATTCGGAGGCCCGGCTGGCCTCGAAGGGGTCAGCCCGCACGACCGAGGGTCAACCTCACCGGGACCTACCCAACAGCGGGCGGATCAACGACAGAGGGGATCGGGATCGTCGTTAATGGTTAACCCTAGCTAACTAGGCTTCGGTCCTGGTGGGTAAAGAACTCCACTGTGGACAAACCCTTAAATCCGGTATCGACTTCGATCTAACTCAATCAAGCTGATCGATCATCAATCGGGAACGGGGAATAAGCATACGTGAAGCAATTATTGACATCGCATGAAAGATGAGGAGGATTGAGAGGTACCTCACTCGACGACTCTTCGTAGATCTAGGGTTCGGGCTCGGCTCGGATGACAGTCGCAGACTTCAATACGCGCAAACGGTCGGTACCCCGAGTGCGACTGAGGCCTTAAGGCTATCCAGGCATACTAGCCAAGGCTTGGAGGCCGCCGGTTGGGCGAGAGAGGCGGAGGCTGCCGCGTTGAGGACTCGGCGGAGAAGACGAGGGAGACGATCCCTCGTCCGTCCGATCCGCAGCGATCCAACGGATCGCGCGGAGCTGATCCACGGATCGGGCTCGATAGTGTTATCGGGTTGGATCCGAAGGAAACGGGGATCTGACCCGATAAGAATTTATTTTATTTAATATGTATTTAATTACTTAATTTAATTAATTTTGTAAAATGCTAGAAATTTTTTTCAAAGTTGTTTATTAATATTTAAATAATTTATATCTCAGAATCGAAAACGGAGTCCGCTATTGGATTCAATAACTCCAAATTAGCTAGGATTGTTATTTTGAGAATATTTGGAAGTCATTGATTTTCCCGGAAATTTTTCGATCACTCAGAAATTTTCGTCAAATTAGGATTACAATTTAAGTCAAATAAAAATGTAATAAAAATATCCTCTTATAATATCTATTGAAAGGATCCTACTGCAAAAAATTTGAGCGTGTTTGGGATCATGGATTGTCCTAAATAAATTCATGAAGTTTAAACTTCAAAGGTTAATAATATAAAAAATATAAATCAGAATTTGGAAATTTTTGTATATCTAAGTTAAGCATCATACGAGAATGCTATATTTCAGTTTCATTAATTTTCAAGTTTTCGAATTATCATAATTAATTTTCCAAGTTTTTTCACTTAAAAATCAATATAAAATATAATACTTGTTCAAATTCAATAATTTTTGAATGCGTGCGTTTGTCTCGTCGAGACAGTCGTTTCGGAACCAAGTTTGTTATTTTTGAAGTCCAAATAACTTCGGATCTTGGTTCAGAAATTCCAACCATTTATTTTGATCCAATGGCTGTTTAAGATCACAAATTTGCTTATATCATAAATAACCTAATTTCTTTTTCGAAAATCTTATCTCCTCTTTTCCCTCTGCCGAAAGTTCTTCATTCTCCTACGTAAGCCGACCCCCTCACGCGACCCTAATCCTATCCTCTTCGCACGATGGCGCGACACCTGCCCTCTCTCTCGCACGACAACACCTTCCCTTTCGCCTTATCTTTTCTTCATCCCTCCAGCTGTCGAGCCAAGACGATAGGCTCCAACTCCATCCATATCCTTCGGTCATTACTCTTTATTAGGGAAGCGGACATCACGAGGGACGACTGAAAAGGAGCGATATCGCAGCAAATCCAAGCCAACGCCTTCACTCGCCGAACCCTTCCACTCGCCGAGCGCCTCTTCTAGCCTCGTCTCAAGGAGCAACGGTACCCCCTTACTTCACCATACTTTATTTTCAATTGATCAATGCTAAATCTCAATTCTTATTAGGGCATTAGGGATTTTATACAGTTAAATTAAAATTATCAGGAAGGAGAGTGCAGATTTAATCACCTACTCCTCATCTTATGCAAATCAAATTTTATTTAATATTTCCATATGTGTCTTTGAATCTATTTCAGTTTTAAGTTTCGAATCTTTAGTCATCTAATAAAATGTCAAATTAGAATTTTGATTTGCTAGTCTGCGCAATTACTTCCATTTCCCCATTCTTTGAATCTTTAAACTTCATATTTTGATGCAGAGAATAAGGACTAATTAATCACCTCTTTAGAAGAACAAAGAAATATACGAATTTTTTATATAACTTGCTGGTATGCGTGTTCTGCTGCAGGCCAACAACTTATTTTATTATATTTTTCTCTCATCAGATTTGTAATTTATTTGCTGAAAGATGAGAAGAGATTTACTAAAAGGCGTTATGATTTTTTTGTTTCCGATTTTTTTTATTTTATACCCTGCTATGCTGTTTTCTTTTGTTATGAAATGACATACTACAGATTTTATAATGCATAATATAGATAATTAATAAAAGCTGTTAAAAAAAATGGCTAATATTGATTAAGAAACTCACCCTCCATTAACTTCAACAGCAGTAAAACTTGGATAAATATTGTGGGTCTCTTAGCTATGCAAAACTTGTTATACTTTTGATAATCGTGAATTTTTCTTCAAGAAGATATGGCCTTGGTGCTAGGTGCAAATGCTGGATTCACTTAATAATTCAATATTTTATTGCCAATCAATTCATAATTGTTTGTTGGTTTTGATGATAGCAAAGTAACGATAATAATTCATTTATGAATAATACATGTCATATTATAATATGAAGTTTTGAACTGTTGAATTTCTTTTCATCAACTTTTCTTCTGCAATATGACAATCAATTAATCTTCTTGGTATATTATTCTGTGATTTCTTGTAAAACTTCTATGAGTCATATAAAAAGGGTATATGCAGTTCTTCTTTGAGTTGTGTCAACACCTAGCTATGGAAAAATGAAGAAAAAATTTAATATATTCGCTAGCTTCATTGGTGTAACAACCCAGATTATTACCGTAGTTAATAAGGACTAATCTTAAGTCTTAAATATAATTATAAGTGCTAATTAGGTCAATTGGAGTCAACTCCTGAGACCTAGTCCAAATCAGGAGTCAAATGGATCGAATCCTGATTTCTAGAAATCCAGAAATCCTAAAATTTGACCTATCTAAATTGACCTTGGATCGAAAAACAGACACCGCCATTGTGTTCATTTACCCCAAATTAGCTTGGGGTGAAGTTTTCGTGTCAATCGGAAGTCGTCGAAATTTCAACGAATATTTTAATAATAAAAATACCCCGGAAATCGATGAATCAAAATGCTCGTCGGATCAAAAATCTGACCTCGTCATTGCGTTCCTCACCCTTCAAATAGCTAGGAAAAATATGTTCAAATTTTTTTTTGGAATTAAATATATATATATATATAATACTTAACGGCGTGCCGTTAAGTATTTAAATCGGCCGTTAACTGTAGCTAACGACACCGTCTATCCAGATGGCGCCGTCGCGACCGTTGGAACCCATCCGGATCCAACAACTACGGAGCGTCGTCCTCGACGGCTCCTGCGTGACACGCGGCGTTCCGCCGCCCCGCCTGGCCAACCGGTGCCTCCCCCGACCTCGGCGAGGTCGCCTTAAGTCTTATAAGACCTCAGGCGAGCTCGGGGCTCCGGGTTTTGCAAAACCCGAGCCCCGAAGCGATCGAGCCATCCAGCCTCTGTCTAACCGTCGAAACTTAGGTACCCCAATCTCCCTCATCTTGCATTCAATTATTGCAATTTAACTTTCAAAATGTTATTCCACGATCCCGATTGACGATCCATCGGATCCGATCTAGGCTAGCCCAGCCGGATCGTCGGCAATTAGGCTAGGGTCCACAGTAGAAACCATTAGCCGTAACCCTAGGAACTAGAGTTCCGAATTGCCGCTGATCCCGACCACCTCCGGTGCAGGTCCGCCCGCCGACGTGTAGGCCTCGTCGAGGGCTACCGTCGGCCGTGCGGGCCAAGGCGGTCCGGCGCCGGGAAGGCCGGCAAAAGCCGCACCCTAGGCGCCGGCCCTCGGGACGTCTCCGCGAGGGAGGCGAAGTTCGGGTCGGGCCGGGTCCGCGTAAGCCCCGGGTGGGGCCCACTACGCCACGTGGCATGCGGGGCCCACAGCTCGAGCCCGCGGCTCGTCGGCTCCGTCGTGGGGCCCACTGCGCCACGTGGCAACCTCCGGGCCCACCACGTGTCCCGTGGGGCCCACGCGCCGAGCACCCGCGGCGCTTCGGCTCCCTCGTGACCGCCTCTGAGCCTGCCACGTGTCAAGTGGGACCCACTGCCCGGTCACTCGCAACGTTTCGGCTCCCTGTGGGGCCATAGTGCCACGTGGCAGCCTCTGGCAGTGCCACGTGTCAGGTGGGGCCCACTGCCCAATCACCCGAGCCTACTCGGCTCCTCTGTGGGGCCCACAGTGCCACGTGACAGCCTCTGGCAGTGCCACATGTCAGGTGGGGCCCACTGCCCAGTCACCCGAGCCAACTCAGCCTCCCCTTGGGGCCCACAGTACCACGTGGCAGCCTCTGGCAGTGCCACGTGTCTAGTGGGGGCCCACTATCTGTTAAGTGATTAATTAAATGTAGTTAGTAGTTAATTAAATTAGGATTAGTGTTAATTACTTTTGAACAGTAATTTATAATTAATTAACTGTAATTAGTAATTAAGAGATTAATTATGATTAATTTAATATTAATTAAATATTAACAGTAATTAGAATAATTAATTATTATTAAACAGTAAAATATAATTAATTATTCTTAATTAGATATTAACTGATGATTAAGATTAATTAAATAGAGATTAGTGCTAATAACTTTTCAACAGTAAAAGTAATAATAAATATAATTTAGTTAATTAATTAATTAGTATTAATTAATAATTAAGCCTAATTAATCATAGATTAATTAAAGATTAATAAATTCAGAAATTATATATAAAAATTTTAGGAATGAACTGTAAAATCATTTAATTTGACAAAATAAATAGTAAATTAATTCAAATTGTATTTTTGAATAGTAAATCTTAAAAGTTTAATAACTTTTTGTAGGATAATCCAAACATAACTAATATAGGTCTCAAAATACTCAGAAAAATGTAAGAAATCAAAATAATATAATGTAAAAATTAATTTCAGGGTACGCATAACGAGGTAGCATTTTAGGACCTCTTTTGAGCCTCATAACTTTTTACCTAATTATCAGAGTATAGTCAATATGGGTCTTAAAATGCCCAGGAGAGCGCCCCCATCACTGTAGTAGTATTAGATTTCTCATTCGGACATCAGGACAAAAAGTCAACCCTAGCATTCTCAATGAAAAATGACCAAAATGCCCCTATACTTCAAACAGCCCTAACTTAGTCAAATCAACTCCAAATTTAAAAATTCAAGATGCTAAATAGTCTAAAATTTTAATGTCATCAATAAACTGAAATAATATTTAGGTTTTGAACCCTAAAAATTTAGGTAAATGACCAATTTATCCCTGGCCTCGTTTTGGTCATAACTTGACCATTTCTCTTCCAATTTAGGAGTACTTACTGTCTATCTTCAAGTTAGACAGTAAGGAATTAGTTGGAACTAAGAGAATTCAATTTTGATTCCTAAGAGGAAAGTTGAATTTTTGACCCTTAAAGTAGGGGCAAAATAATCATTTTGCCCTAAGATTAGATCAAGTACCCCTACCCTTTAGTTAACATTCCAAAACATTAAAACTAATATTATAATAATCTTAATGGCATGTAAGTGAGTGAAATCAATCATTAAGTTAGATTCCTAAATTTTCCTAAGTCTTTAGTACTACACCTTAAGGACCTTTCCTGAGACTTGGACTAGATCATAGGTTATAGTTCATTCATTGAGTAAATGGGTTACTCAATGGGTGAAACCTTGATTTTATTAGTTTCTAGACTTTTCTTTTATTTTACAATATATTCTGATTATTTTATCTCTTAACCTTATATTTAGGATAGGATATTCATCCTATTAAGTTTGATTACTTAATAGGACTGGCCTTAACTAGTAGATCATTCATAGAATAAAACCTAGAACTTATGTCTTATCCTTTTTGGATTATATGATTAAACCTAAATCTCATAGTGTTTAATCCATAATCTATAGGCTTAGAAGATATTGATCATATCTTAGCTAGAACGTCTAAATTCACAAAATTAGGACGTATGATTTATTGATTTAACTCATAGTCATCTATCTGATTGAATTAGATTATAACCTGGTCAGTTCTAATCCTTTTTAACTTATAGGGACAAGTTTCTGAGTTACACTCGATAGTAGGAAAATGGTGATCATGAACTTGTGTAACTTGGAATAGTTAGAATGGTTAAGTAGAAAACAAATAATATCATCATATTTATAAGAGTCCCTTGCTTACTTTGATACTTTGTTGCTACGCATTCCTTAGTTTTTGTGTCATATTTTTCTTGAGCATATCATACAAGATTTTGATGCATGAATAAAATATTAGGAAAATATAGAGACTCCTTAGATTCATTGTAAAAATATTAAAGAGATTAATGAAGATAGTAATTGGATGTGTTTGAGCTGCCTCTCAGTATTGCCTTCTGACTGCCTAGTCAACTTATATTACTAGGGGAAGGCCTCTGTCTTATTGTATGTTGTTTGCCTAGTCTCCTTGTTGACACTAGGGGCACACCATTGGTGCCCTAGCCGTACTGGTGCTAGGATCTGCCCTAGTCGTACTGGTGCTAGGATCCTTCGATTATGCTGTTGATGCCTTAGCTGTACTGGTGCTAGGATCTGCCCTAGCCGTATTGGTGCTAAGAACCTTCAGCCTTTCTGGTGGGCTATATTAGCTCTTTTATATATGACAGATTGTACATGTATATTTATACGCAATTGATGTTTGGTTACCTTTCAGTATTCTTATTCAGTCAGTTATTTCCTTGTACTGCTTTTATATAAATTTAGGAAGTTAGAATCTTGCCGCTATTTATATTTACCACTGCTAAATTATTTATTTTAATTGGCATATTTCTTTTGATCACCAGCATATTTATGATGTAGCATTTTTCTTACTGCACTTGTTTGATTATCTATATTTATATGCCTTACCTTATTTGGCTTGCATGTGAGGCATGTCTTAGCCTCCCTTTTTGCTTAAGTTATAAATGATGATTTATATCTTTTCTTTCTCTTTTTTATTGCTTGCTGCTCCCTTATACATATGTTGCCTAGATGTTATAGGATAGTGATATTACATAACATACATAAAACTTATCAACTTAAAATGTACTTAGACAATTGTCTAACCAGATTTTTTTTTTCTTTTTTTTTGGCTGGTGCCCTACATTGTGAAACTGACAATGGCAGACCCTCCTCAATTAGATGAGTAGGAGTTAGGAGTGGAGCCATACCCAGAGGAGGAGCCCGTGGAAGAAGCTGTTGTTTAGCTTTTACTTTATATGTGAGGATGAGTGTATTTGCACTTTCTTTTATTTAAACTGTTAAATAATATAATAATACAGATACTTTCGACAACGTATTTAGATTTTATACTTATGTTCTGAGATGTGTTTCCTTATACTCATGTTGTGATGCTTGGATGTTATGTATATTGAAAATTACTTCTGTACTTTGTATGTTTACTTAGATAGTGACTGCATATTTGATTCTATGCTTACTCCTTCCCTTATTAGGTGGATTGTGGATTCCATCCTAATCCAATTATAAGTGAAGGGTTAGCTAGAGTGACACGTATCCCTTAACTTAATTTTTGTGGATTAAGGGGTGGGGTGCTACAATTGGCTTGTCTAATTATCATGCAGGTTCTTTTTTTTTTTTCTTGTATGCACTCCTTATTTAGATAATTGTACATGTTGTCATTAATAGTTTAAAAGAGAAAAGGCTATCATATCACTGCCATTTTATAGTTGTTATTTAATGTAAGTAAGGATAATGTTGCCATGTATCATTTAAGAATAAATACTGTCACTTATTTCATTATAATCAAATGTTGTCTTTTCAATTAAAAGATCAAATGCCATCTACTTTATAAAATCAAAATGCTGCCATCTTTTATTCTTATATGAGATTAAATGAATTGAATGCATTAGTTAAACTGTTTAATATGTGTGGAGCATAAATTCTTATATATTTATTTATGTCATATAGATCTAATGATGTCAATCAATATATTAAGAAGTCAAATGCTGCCATTTATCCTTTAAGATTAAATGCTGTTATATTTATCATATGCTGAATTTAGATTATGAATGCTATCATTTTCTTTCATTAAAATCATAAGTTACCATGATATCAAATGTTTAATGCTGCAACTATTTTAATGAGATCCAAATTGCTATCATTTAATTTTAATAAATTCAACTGCTGCTATTAATTATGTGTGGGATCAAATTGCTGTTATTAGCATCATATGCCGCCATGTATTATTTGAGATTCAATTTTTGTTATCTAAGCAAGGAAATAACAATTGCTATCAATTGTGAGCAAGAATAAATGCTATTATTAATTACAAAGGAGAATAAATGCTGCCATCTATTATGAAAGAGATCATATGATGCCATCAACTATATATTAATATATATATAATCTCATTTTTCTTATTAAACATCACATGCTGCCATCTTTTTATATGGATCAAAAGTAAATAAATGCTTCCATATTTCAAATAAAATCAAATGCTACTATATATTTAGGAAATTCAAATGTTATAGTTTACTTTATAAGATACAAATGTTACCATATAAATTAGGAACTCCAAATGCTACTACTTGAGTTGAGAAGTTCATAAGTTATGTATTACAAATACTATCATTTATTTTGCAAAGATACAAATACTACCTTTGAAGTTACATTTGATTTAATGCTGTTATAAGATCTAAATGAAATCAAATGCTGTTCTTCTTTTAATGAATTCATATGCTACCTTTAAATCAAATAAACTTAGTTTCTTTTATATTTAAATGCTAACTTTAAATAATATTATTCTTTGCAGGCTGAGTTGTAAAACTAATACAGGAATGCTAAATTAAATGCTATGTGCAAAAGTCACATAATATTGCTCTTATAAATTGCTAATTTTATTTCTGCATTTTTATTAGATGTTTAATATAGGATGTATAAACTATCTTGTTTAGTTTTACATATTTAAACTCTATTGTAGAATTGGAAATGAGCAATTCTATAAAAATAATTGAACTCTATTTTAGAACTAGAAATGAACTCTATTTTAGAATTGGAAATGAGCAATCCTATAAAAAGGATTGAAGTCTATTTTAGAACTAAAAATAATCAATGGATTGACTTATATTTTGATTGTGTAAAAATTATTTATTTGAACAAAAATAAAGGAGACTCTACCGAAATTTTTAAGAATTTTAAGACTTGGAAAATTTGTGGGAAATATAGATATTTTCACATGTTTCTAGAGTTTCATATATAGGATTGTAAATATTCACTTCATTTGAAAGTATTAGTCATAAAATAATCAATTAGATAAATTTAAATATCAATATCATAAAAACTTATTATTGCAAATCATGTTAAAATCATAAAGCATTAAATTAATGACTTAAACTACTTTTGGCAGATCAAAGAAATTAAATTGATTGATTTTGTATCAAAACAGTCAGGTACGCAAATTTACTTATAAGTTTCATTTCAGTATTCTTATTTTGAGTCATTTTCATTTGAGCACTACTTAATACAAAATTACTTACCGCTATTAAACCTGCAAAAGAATGATATCAAATAGCATGTAATAAAAAGATGAAAATGATATATATATATATATATATATATATATATATATATATTATTGTGGTGCTTGTCTTTAGAGGGTGGAACCTAACACTGAGAATATGTACATATTGGGCCTGCTGGCAGCTCCTGGGAGTTATATTGAGGGCTTTAGCCCCTGTAGGAAGTGGGCAAATCTAGAGGAAAGACACACCATCAGTTCCTATTTTGATTAAGCTACCGACGGGTAGCGAGATAAGCTTCCTACAGGTTATGCCTATGGGTTTACCCATTTGGGCTCAGGAGTCTACGAACTCGACTTATTGTTACAAATGCTTTTTGATAAAATTATTTATTTCATACTTTCATATTTATGGAATTTCATAACTAACTTGTACGACAATACTTAAATTAAAAAATTTGCTTTTCTTTTATATGCAGACATTCAGTCATTTCCATATTTGATTGATGCCTATTATAGGATGCTAGAATATTCTTATAAGAATGATTTGCGTACTCCTACCTAACTGGTAACTGTATTTTTTTCAGGTTTTGATAATTAAAGTTTAGAAGATCTGCCAAATAAAAGAAAAAGAAATAAAGAAGTGAGAGAATGTGAATATTTAATCTTTATTGTAAATATTAAACTGTGTATTTTATATGCATGGCTCTGAATGTAAATGTGAACATTTATGTATTTTATTTTCTTTATTTCCATAAATGCATATTTTCAAATGAATGAATTATTCTTTAGAGACTCTCGAACGTCGGTCCCCGGTTGCCACAAATTTCCTATTTTATTTTAAATAATTAAATTGATTCCAAAAAAATTTCAAATATTCACCCATAGCTAATTGAGGGGTGAGGAACGCAATAATGAGGTCAAATTTTTGATCGGATAAGTATTTTAATTTCCCAATTTTTGGGGTATTTAAATATTATTAAATTATTCATCGAAGTTTTGACAACTTCTGATCGACACGAAAACATCACCCCTAGCTAATTTGGGGGCAATGAGTGCAATGGCGATGACCATTTTTTGACTGGTCTTAGAGGTTGACTCCTAATAACTTAATTATCACTTAGGATTAAGATTAAAACTGAAATTAGTTTTAATTGACTAAGGTAATAACTTAGGTTGTTACATTATGGTAGAGAAAACACATATTTTTAAACATAACAATAAAACCATCAAACTTTTGCCAGTTAGACAACTAGAGAAGATACCGTCTATATTACTATATAAACCAGCATCTGGTCTTCAACTAAAATCCACTATCTAGAAAGGAGCAAAGCTTCAGCTGATTATGATAAGGGATCCTATGCATAATCTTAGTTCTAGCTTATTTACTCATTCTTCTTCAACGTTTGATGTAAGCTTAATGGGATTTGGAACCTTAAAAAAGAAATTTTTTGATCTGACTAATGTTCATATCTTACATATAAAAGAAATTAACTTATGTATTAATGAGATTCCCATTCTTAAAGAGGTTTTACCTCTCCTTACTGAATTTATAAAAATTGCTCCAAAGGAACTCATAAATGAATTACCATCACTTCGATCCATCCAACATGCTATAGACTTAGTTTCAGGTTCACAGCTTCTAAACCCTCCTCATTATAGAATGAACCCTACTGAACATGTAGAAATTAAGAGACAGGTCACTGAGTTACTTGTGCGGTCCCAAAAGGATTTATACAAGATAGTCTTAGTCCATGTGCGGTCCCTGCCCTAATAACTCATAAGAATGATGGAACATGGAGAATATGCATCGGTAGTCGGGCTATCAATAAAATCACTATCAAATATTGATTTCCCATTCCTCGATTAGATGACATGTTAGACTTAATCTCATGAGCAAATTTTTTTTCTAAGATTGATTTGAAAAGTGGGTATCATCACATTAGAATTATATCTGGAGATGAATGAAAAATAGCTTTCAACACCCCTGATGGACTATATGAATGGTTGGTCATGTCATTTGGACTTTCAAATGCACATAGTACATTTATGAGAATCATGAATACTGTTCTTAAGTCATTTATAAGAAAATTTTTGGTGGTTTATTTTGATGATATATTAATTTTTAGCCTAAATAAAGTAGACCACCTTAATCATTTTAGACAAATTTTTGAGACCCTTAAAACAGAGAAATTATACATTAATTTTAAAAAAAGTTTTTTCTTACAAACTGAGATGATATTCTTTGGTTTTATCATTTCATCTATAGGAATAAAATCTGACCCGACCAAAGTTATGGCAATTATAGAGTGGCCAACTACTAAAAATTTTACTGAAGTGAGTTTTCATGGCCTTGCAATATTCTATAGGTGATTCATTAGAAACTTTAGTGCTGTTGTAGCTCCAATCATTGATATATTGAAGTTAGATAATTTTTGTTGGACCCCAACTGCTCAAAAGGCTTTAAATTAAATTAAAGTATTAATGACAACAGCCACAGTCCTTCAAATCCTTGATTTTTCTAAAACCATTGAAGTGACTTGTGATGCATCTGGAATTGGAATTGAAGGAGTTTTAAGTCAAGAAAATTATTCTATTGCATTCTTTAGTAAGAAGTTGAATGATGCAAAGCAACGATACTCAACATATGATAAATAATTTTATGCTGTCATTCAGTCATTAAGGCATTAGAGACACTATCTCTTACATAATGACTTTGTTCTTAATTCAGACCATCATGCCCTTAAATATATCAATAGTCAGTGAAAGTTAAATCATAGACATGCCAAATGGGTTGAGTTTCTCCAAGACTATTCATTTGTCCTTAAACATAAACCAGGAATTAAAAACAAACCTGCTAACGCATTATCAAGGGTGGCAATAACCATTCCTGGATTTGAACGAATTCGATATGAGTACCCAGTGTGCCCAGACTTTCATCTGATTTACATGGAGCACTTGGACAAATCGCTGACATTAAATGTAACATATTCTGTGATTAATTGGTATCTTTATCGAGGAAAGAAACTTTGCATTCCTAGGTCTTCTCTAAGGGAGTTTTTAATTTTTGAACTGCACTCAGGAGGAATTGCTGGCCATTTTGGAAAGGATAAAATAATATGCTTGATGGATAATATATTTTTTTGGCTTCCCTAAAAAGAGATATTCAAAAACTAGTACCTCAATATTTAACTTGCAAATAGGCTAAAGTTACTAAACAAAAATCTGACCAATACACATCATTGCCTGTTCCTCATAGGCCTTGGGAAGATTTATAAATAGATTTTGTTCTTGGGTTATCCCAAACAGCTCGTGGTCATGATAGCATATTGTGGTTATTAATAAATTTTTTAAGATGACCCATTTCATACCTTGCTCTAAATCTAATGATGCCTCCCATACTGTAAAATTATTCTTTAAGGAAATTGTGCGATTGCATGGCCTTTCTTCGATTATTGTATCAGATCGGGATGTTCGGTTTGTCTCATACTTTTGAAAGACCTTATGAAAGTTTCTTGGGACAAAATTAAAATTTTCATCAGCTTTTCACTCCTAAACGGATGGTCAAACTGAAGTTGTCAATCAAAACTTAAGAAACTTACTTAAGTACCTTGTTGAAAAAAGCATATGCAATTGGGACTTACATTTACCTACCGCTGAATTTGCATATAATAGTAGTACTTCCCAAACATCCAAAACATCTCCATTTGAAGTGGTGTATGGCCATAATCCTAAATGGCCGATTGATGTTGCCAACATTCCTTCTCTTGCATTTTCTTATTCATCGTTCACATTTGCCAAAGATTTCAAGACTTTCATGATTCTATAAGACAAAAAATCACTTTAAGTAATGAAAAATATACATCTAAGGTAAATCATAATAAATCAACTAAAGAATTTAAAAAAAGGTGATTATGTTTGATTCGCATCCGCCTTGAGCGATATAATAACACCAAATATAAGAAATCACATCAAGGGCTTGTGGCCCTAGTTCTTAGGAAAATTGGATCTAATGTTTATTACCTTGATTTACCTAATAATATGCTAATTCATCCTATTATTAATATTGAAGATATGTTATCATATAAAGAAGTTAGAAAACCTCCACTTGCGCAGTTTGACTTTTTAACAGGATATATAGTTCCCCACATGCAAACTCCATCCTTTTTAGACATTGACTATATCATTATTGAGGAGGGTCCTAATGATCAGAATAATGAGCATCATTTTCTCATTCATTGGAAGAATAAGCCACCTATAGAAGACACATGACTAACATATACATATTTGGAAGCTCTATATCCACAATTAGTAGAAGATTATTTGGATTAAGACTCTTTGGTGCAGAGTTCAATTGGGCCGACGGGAGTTGATGTAGCACATCCTAAGAATATTATCAAAGGCCCAATAATAAGAGCCATGGCTAAAATTCAAGGGAAGAATTTGAAGGTGGGCCTAATTACAAGAGCCCAATCAAAAGCCCAATAAGAAACCTAAATATTGGGCTTACCATTTGTATTTTATTTTTATTAATATTATATTTTATTTATTTATTAAGGCATATGTTTGACCAGCCATGTCATGAGAAAAATATTTAATGTAAGTAGTTGGAGTTACTTTCTCACTAATTGCGAACTACCCATCTTTCCCTCCAAAATTTCCCTCTATATTTTCCCTCCAAAGCTCATAGGGCAAGAGACTTGTAGTGCTTATAAATATGAGCTAAAATGTAATGTAATAGAGTAACTTGAATAAAAGAATTTTGTGGTGAATAGCTCAGTTATATTGCTTGGTGCTTAGTGGTGTCAAGTTTATTGCCTATCTTTGATGAGTTAGGTTGTTATTTTTTTATATTTTAATATTTTAACTATACTCTTATTCTCATAATCTCAAACCATCCACACATCTTCTCCAGCATCCTAAGTATCATTTAAAATTATTAAATTATTATCTAATTTCTCAAACTCTCTCCAAACTCCATCGTAATTTCCACAGCCAAATCTGAAAATAACTCGACCTAGTCTTTTTCCCTACCTCTCAACACCCATCTAAACACCATTAAACTTAGTCATCTACTTCAGATCCAAACTACACATATAATACTATCTATATTAATTTATTTCTAGCCCTTTAACCCACTAAAACCCCACCTATAAAAACAATATTTAGAATCAGCCCAAACTTGGCTCGATTTGGACTAGTCTTGACTTTCCTTTAGATAGTCCACTATTAACCCATAACCAACCCTATGGGGCCCCGTACATTCCTGTAGTGATGCTAATACTGATATTAGCATAATCGCGGGGAGTACGGTGCTCTAACTGTGGCAAATCTCCAACTTAAGTAAAGTCAGGTAGGACCCAACCTGCCTTAAGCCAATAATTTATCACTTGGAACTGTGAACATACATCATTACAAATCAAAATAGCAGAAGTAAGAAATAGTATAATATAACATCCACATCACAACATAGTATAAGAGAGTAAAAGAAATAGTAACTCAGATCAAATGCAAAAAAATAAATATATCCAGAATTTAATTATTACAAACTGAATTAAATGAAAGTAAAAATCTCTCAAAAATCTCACTGCAAGAAAAAAATATAACTAAACAGCAGTGGAAAGATCCTCCTCCTGCACCGGCTCCTCTCCTGCAGCCCTACCAACGAACAGCTCCAAATCTGACATTTGTCGATATCACAAATGCCAGGGCCCCAGACAACAAAAGAAAGAGGTTATAGTTAGATAATTGTCTAAGTATATTTTAGGCTATTTAAGTAAATTAAATATTTAAGATATCACATTTAAAGATTTTAAACATGCAAGTATTATAAGGTGCTACAAGCTACAAAGAATGGGATATCCATAAACTAATCATTTATAGCTAATCAACAAGTATGTAAAAATAATATTCAATACAATAACTAGACATGGTGAGGCTAAGAGCAAAATATCTGCAACTACTGAAATAAATCTGATCCTAATATGCTTATGATCACATGGATACATGATGGGTATATAAAGAACACAAGGGCTAAAATAAACATACCATTCTAGCATCTTAAACATGAAAATATTTAATAACTAACTAATAAGAGCATATATACAAGCATGCAGATTTAATATGAAAAGGCCACTAAGACATGTGGCAAAAGTAAGTTAAGTACATAAATGAGCAGAAAGTAAAGCCACTGAAACCTGTGGCAAAGCAAGCCAAGCACTAAAGTAAATCCACTTGAGCATATGGCAAAGCAAAATAAATACTGAAAACTGAACTAAAGTAGTAGTAAGCCTAAGACATAGTACTTCCATAACAAAAATAGGTCTTACAGAGCCTCTGAACTGAGAGTTTAACATGTGTCCATCCTAGGCATCCGCAGAGCTAGGTCCGAGTTGAACTTATAGAATAAGACATGTATCCATATTAGACATCCACAGAGCTAGGTACAAGTCTATTCTATAACAAAACTAGAACTGAAGAGGCAGACTAAGCTAAAACATACTTTACTAACTAAAAGCACTGAAAGAACTGAATGAATGCTATGCTTTTTAAATACTAACTTAGGATGTATATTTCATATCCTAAGTTCTCCTATTGTGCTCAAGGAACAAGGCTCAATGTTCAAGGTGTGCAAAGTAATCTAAGTCAAAGTAAGCAAGAGACTCAATCTAGACTTATGTGATATCTGTTGTTATCTACTTTTATCTAACTAACTATTCTAAGAAGATACAAGTTTAGAATCTTCAATATCCAGCTATCGAGTATAATCGCAAATTCACGACCTTAATATTAACATTAGAACTTAACAAGTTCTAATTCATAATCATACAATGATTATAACGATTTAAAGTAGATAAATCAACAACTTAATTATTATTATTTTTCCCTCTTAACCCAAATCTTGATTAAGTAAATCAAGATTAAGGATTCTGGATTCAAACTCCACTTTGGTGTTCAGATCCTGAACCCAAGGTAATATCCTAATAAGAAACTAGGGTTCACACTTAAAAACCCAAAATAAAGATAAGGAATCTTATAAGCTGAAAGATTCATAAACTAAGATCTTAATTGAAAGGTTATTCTAATATCACAAGATAAAATAATCAATTTAGAACTAAGAAGCTAAGATCTATATTCAATCTTTAGGATAATTACATTATCTTATATATTGAATCAATCCTACACTCATAAGGAGGTTTCAAAAGGATAGATAGTAAATCAATTAAAGAAGTCTGAAGAAGATAATTCAATTCAATTAGATGATCTATAGTCAAGATCTAAGATCTAAGATCTAGTATTTGATCACTTTAGACTTAAGCTAAGATTTAGATTTAGGGTTTTACAAGAATATTTCTTTTAGGATTCAAGCTTATGGATCAGCTTAATTAAGCTTATTAGACTAAGGGTCTAGCATTTAAAGATAATTAGACTTAGCTCTTAAGAAAGATAGTTTTAAGAATACTTAAAGTCTTAAGATCTTAATAAGAACTAAATTGAGATTTCTTCACTTAACTCAATGTTATTAACATAAAATTTTGGTAAGGTGCTAATAAATTAACTAGAGATATTTCACTGAAATTTCAAGACTTAAGGGGGTGCTTAAACCTATTTTGGTTAAAATGACCAAAATACCCCTCTCAAGGCTAAAAATTGGAATTTAAGATTTAATCATCTAAATTGATTCAAGTCTGTTTTAATGAGTTCCATATTGATTAATGAAGTGGATGGAACACTTAAATTAGGGTTTTGATATCTTAATTAGCTCAATTAATGCTAATCACATTAAGAGGCCAATTAAAGTGATTAAGAAATATAGGGCATACTCGAATGATCCAAATATAATTATAGGTGCTAACATACTTAAGAAGGCATTATGAACTAGATTTATCAAAATTAAAGACTAATCCAAAGCTTAATTCACTAATCTCATTTTAGGGTAATTAAGAAATGATTAGCAAAATTAAAGATCTTAAATTGCTTTTAATGGTCTTCATATGTTCTTTATGGTTTCATGAATAATTATAGATCTTAACTATCATTTTTGGATAATTAATGAATTTAATATAATTTAAATACAAACAGAGAATGATTAAGTAATTATTTAAAATCTAATCATTAGATCCTTGATTTTATTTTATATTATTATTCCTTACATTTTTTTAATTTATATTGGATCATACCATTTGGTTAAGTATAATTAAAATTATTTAAATAATTTAATCTGTATTTTTATTTAAATCAGAACCACATGGAATTAATTAAACGTATTTATAAATAAATTATTAGAAGGAAAATAATTCCTAATTTAATTAAATATAGCCGCGGCCTGAAATCAGTACCGCGCGGGTTGGGGTCTGACCCGGCCCGAAGCGCCAGTGCTTCGTCCCCAATACCCCTCTTACACAGACAGCCGTGGGGAGGGCACCTTGGACCGCAAAATTCACCACCGATAGGCCATGTTGCGACTAGCATTCAATTGCCACACCTTTAAGAGGTCAAGGCGCGTCTATTGAACCTGGAAGCCCTAACTGGGATGGAAGCCCTAACTGGAATTGAGGTGAGCTGGAGTTTCCTAAGCAGCAGGCAAAGTTCACAGGGAGTATAAACACTAAACGGGCTGTTTATCATCAGTTATAAGCATCGAGAATGCTGGGAAATTGCCGTGATGATGGGAGTTTCAAAGGACTTCGGCTGGGAAATTGAGGATTCACAGTGAGCAAAGGAACTCACTGTGAGGTCCTGGGGGTATTTATAGGTCTAATGGAGCATCGGGGGTGGATTCCAGAGCTCGAGCTCCATGGCATTGGCTCAGATCGAAGATATGCCTCGGTTAATGGTTAGGGGCATTTCAGGGAAACTACTACCGGTAGGAGGTTGCGCTGAGGGTAGGAGAGGAATTTTGGCATCTTCCCGTACTGCCACGAGGGCTGGAAGGAGATATGGCTGCCAGGGGGGACCAGCGAGCAACGGGCGAGAGGAAGGGGATGATCCACAGTGCTCGGGGTGCTTCGGGTCGTCTGATTGATCATCAATCGACGCAGAACGGCTCTGATCTACCAACACCTAACGAACGAACGCATATAAGAAATCAATCGTTGGATCAGATCGGGAGATCCTACGGTTGATCAAGGATACTTACAGCGGATAGCTAGATGCCGTTTGATGGGAATCTCTGAACCGTGGAACGGTCGAGATAAGACAGATCCGATCGAAGGCGCGGGCCGTTGGATCAGATCCGCATAATGAATGGCCCGGATGGCACCCACGGTTTTGGGTCAGCCGACCGTTGGTGGGAGGGTGCAAATGAATTTAGGAATTATTTAGAACCCTAATTTGCTATTGAACCAATTTAAATTAAATCTAAAATTGGCCTAAATGACTTCTAAAAATTTTCAAAATTTCACCCTTAGCTAATTTGGGGGTGGGGAATTCAAAAATGAAATTATATTTTAATTTAGAGATCAATTTAATTTAGGTATTTTCAGGATTCAAAAATAAGCAAAAATACTAAAATTTTTAATTAAGCTCCAATTAATTTCAAACTTTTAGGGTTAGATTTAAATGACCCATTAAGTCTAATGGAATCAAAATTAGAGCTTAGTTAGCTTAATTAATCTAAACTTAGTTATGATAATAACTAGGGTTGTTATAAACTCCAAAAATCATCATTAGATATTTTCCTACCAATCCATTCAATATTTAAATACCTAATTTATCAAAAAAAAGTTAACCCACTAGCATCACCTCCTTTTGCATGAACTGATCAAATTTTATGTACATTGTCTTGGTGATTGTTTTAGCCCATAAAAAACTTATCTAATTTGCATACCAAGTCTCCTTTTCCTGGCTCACTGTAACCTGGGGGTTGCGCCATAAAATCTCCTCCTCAAGTTATTTGTGCAAGAACGCCATTTTTACATCACATTTCTAGAGATGATGGTTAGAATTAATCACAGATTATGATCTTACTATCCAATATAATCCAGGAAAGGTGAATGTAGTTGCAGATGCATCAATCAGAAAATTTGCAGGAATTCTTCACTTAATAGAACTTAATAAAATGGATATAGAGATGATCTCCAGTCCACAAATAAATACTATATGCAGTATTGAGCCAATCAAACATAGTTTGGAAGAACAGATTAATGATTTTCAACTTAAGGATGAAAGATATTTCAGATTAAAATAAGATATAGAAAGTAGACTCAAAAAGATGTTGTATTTAAAATTCACTTATATTTATCATGAGACAAGAATATGGATTCATAATAATTATGAACTATGTAATCAAATACTAACTGAAGTTCATCATTCTGGATACACAATACATCAAAGAAGTACAAAAATATATAGAGATTTAAATAAAGTATTATGGTGGCCTGGATTAAAGAAAGATGTTAAGAAATTTGTAGCTCATTGTGACACATGTAGTCATGTAAAAGCTAAGCATCAAAAGCTTGGAGAACTTCTACAACCACAATAAATCTAGAATAAAAATGGATAAACATATTCGTTGACTTTATAGTTGGACTTCCTCAAGATAAATTTGAAGTTGATACTATTTGGGTGATAATAAACAGACTCACAAAATTGACATAATTTATTCCAATTAAGAAGACATAATATTGAGAAATTAGCAAAAATATATAAAAAAGAAATCGTTAGACTACACGGAATCCCTTCAACAATAGTATTTGATCGAGACAATTTATTTACATCACATTTCTAGAGATCAGTACATCAAGATCTAAAAATTAATCTAACTATGAGTATCGTATTTCATCATCAAACTAATGGCTAGACAGAACAAGTAAATCAACTATTAGAAGATCTTTTAAGATTATGCATACCATATTTCAATAATAATTGAGAAGAGTATATACTATTAATAGAATTTGCCTACAATAACAACTAATAAGGGAGAACATAGATGGCTCCTTACGAAGCATTATATGGAAGAAAATGTAATACATTGTTATCCTAGTTCGAGGTAAGCTACACTCGAATTTATGGATCAAATTGATAGATGCTACAAAAAAAAGTCTAATTAATACAAAGAAGGATGCAAGCAGCACAAGACCGACAAAAGAAATATTATGATTCTAAACACATGTTAATCAAATTTCAAGTAAGAGATTTTGCTTGCCTGAAGGTAAGTCCGATAAAAGGTATTCACCATTTTGGAGTAACAGGAAAACTAAGCCCTAGATATATTGGATTATTTGAAGTATTAGCTAAAGTAGGAAGTTCATATTATCAATTAAGATTATCAGAAGATTTTTCTGCTGTACATAATGTCTTCCATGTATCATCTCTCTATAAATCTTTGATCAACCCAGAATAATAAACAGACATCCCAGGAGAATGCATTTAGCCAAACTTAACATATATCGAAGTACCTATCAAAATACTAATAAAAGAAAATCGTCAACTTCGCAACAAGACAATTCTTATGGTAAAGGTACAATGGAGCAATCAAAATTCAAAAAAAGTCACTTGGGAAAAAAAAGATGACATGCGCATAAAATATCCAATTATTTGGGGAGTCTCTCACAACTCAAATCCTAAAATGTCAAATTGTTAATCCAATTAAGACAAAATCAGTATCACGAGCAACTTCCAAATTAGTCTAAATAAAATGTATCATCGTAAATGTTATATTTTTGTGATTGTGATGCTCAAATTTGGAGACAATCCGACCAACGGATATTTTTATATTATTTTTTGAAGTTTTTAAATATAAAAAAATAAAAAATAAATTATAATTCCAAATTCAAAAATTTTGGTACCGATGGATTCATAATAATAAAATAAGACTACATCAAATGTTTCATCGAATTTTGAGCATCAGATTGTCCATAATTATGTTTTGAAGTTTTTATTTTTAAAAATTAATCAAAAATAAAATATAGCTCTGAATCGGCAAATTTTTGTTCGAGGACATTCGTCTCGTCAAGACGTACCTCCCGGTCAAGTTTCATCAAATTTGGAAATCATACGACGAAAAAATACAATTAACATAAAACATATTTTTTATTATTAAAATTTTCTTTACTTTCTCTCTCCTCCATCTCCCCCTTTCCCTGTCGATCCCTCCCTCCCCTTCAGCGTGCATGCCCTGGGAACGCCGCGTGTGTGACACACAGTTATGAAGGCCGACCCCACCTCGTTTCCCCATTGAGGGCGATCACGCCACCCTCTGCCCGGAGGCAGGCGAGCAGCCCCTCCCCTCTTCTCCCTATAAATAGGGCAACCTCCTTTCCTCACAATCCCTCCCTCCTCCTCCAACAGGTCTTAGAACTTCCTCCCTTTTTTTCCTACCTCCCCAACTGTCCAACGGCCACCCCTCGTCCCACCACATCGCTATGCCGATAACACGCCGGCACCCTGCCGAAGTCTTACAAATCGTCTCCCACCTCTTTAGCAAGTCGTCACAGCCCTAGGCAAGTCCCTTTTGACCGAGAAGAAGGGCCACAAAGTTAAAAAAAAAAGTAAGTCAAAAAAATTAAATGATAATTGGAATATAAAAATTTTAAATGAGATGTTAAAAATAATTAAAAAATAATGACTACTAACGTCACTAACCTACTAACCACGAATTTTAAAATTTACCTCTAATATATTTTTTTTGTAGCTGACTCTTAATTTTTTTACTAACTTTTTTATTTTGCTTCTAACATTTCATTTATGAGATTTTTTATTCTTTATTTTCATCTTTCTTTATTTATTATTATTATATATATTTATACATATATATATATATATATACTATTATTTATAATCATAGTATCTTATTATGTTATCATAATAATAATAATAACATTAATATATTATTATTATTATTATCATAGTCTAAGGGTTGTTATTATTATCATTATATTAAAATAATAGCAATATAATATTTATCATTATCACTAATGATTATTCAAGATTTGAGAATTGTCCACTCGAACAATATTATTATTATTGTTTTATTCAGTTCAAGATAAAAATATCAATTTTTAATTTAGTATTATTTACTGTGATTAATTATTTTTATCATTATTTATATTATTATTCAATATTGATTTACAAAAAAAATTATGATAATTATCTTCTTAATGTCTATTACTTATCTTTTTACAAATTTCAAAATTTATTCGATGCTTATCACTTATATATATAATATAATTAATAATATTAGAATTTTCTCTAACAGATGTTTAATTCGGGCATTTTCGTTGTAAATGCTAAGTCACGACGATGCTAAAGAACTAGAACAACACTAAATAATCAAACGAGACTGCACTTTTACTTTTTCTTAATTTTGTATGTATTTTAAATAAAGAAAAAAATTATACTATTTTAATTTCTATTGTATCTCAATAAAAAATTTATTAATAAGCACACGTATTTTTTATAAATTTGATACAAATTTTAACCAACTTAAATTTTGCCATATGTTGTTGCATAATAAGCAAATGTATCTTAAATTTATATAATACTTTTTGTGAATTAGTCAATCTTTCATTTTAAGATGACTTTACAAATATAAAGTGAATAAAAATAAATTTATGAAAAATATTCTTAAGAAATGGGAAAGATTATTGCCTAAATCTTTAAATTTCATCATATTTTATTTTTGAATTTTGATAAGGTGAGATTCATGGAGACATTTTTGTGGATTCAAAGTTTGGTAGATCCGAATGACTTTCTTTGAATTTGGTATGACTGTATTTAGTAGTACACTCACTAAAAAAGCCAAAAAATATAGTTCTTTAGGGAATTTGCTCAAAATTTTTCTAAAAAATTTGCAAAAAAAATGCTATACTTTTACAAGAATATAAAAAAAAAATATTCAACATCAATGAAGTTTTTTTCCTTTTTTTAATTTTTACATATAAGATCAAAAAAAAATATATTCAACCAATAATATACTTATATATTAGATTGACATGTCATTTTTATGTATATGATGTGTAAGTATAGTAATAATCTACGTGATAGCTATTTGAAAAATCAATTTGATGTTGGTAAGGAAAAATGCGAATTGGCTAAATAATAATTGGAACTAAAATTTAAATTATATATATATAAAATATTATATGTTTTTGAGAGATTCCCTTCTTTCACCATATAAATACAAGGACGATACTTCGATGAAAATAGATAAGAGAGGAGTATTTTATACAACGCCTTGATATTAAATACCAAAAAAGGTGGGGCAGTTTACCAAGAAAGAGGCGGGGAGTCAAAGAAGAAATTCGAGATCCTCAACTCAGCTGCAGCATCGTAGCTCGATGAAGACTTCAACAAGGGTACCTAGGGTTACCGTATTGATTTGAATCAACTGTTGTGAAGTTCATCTATTTTTCCCCTTCTTTTTGATGATCGGAGTGAAGAATTCCACCGCAGGCTTCCTGAGGTATGGCTTCTTTTATATTATAGTTCCTGCTCCCTCCCGCCGTGCATATCCTTCGGATTTTGTTTTCGAGGGCGTTTCGTTTATTTTGGGGACAGTTGTCGTAGTGTCGTTTTTGTCTTGATGTTTCATTTTCCGACTCGTTTTTTTAATATTTTATTTTATAATTTTCTTAGCTCTTTGGTACAAGTTATCTTTGTTTCTCTTTGATGTTTGCTTCTGCCTTTTCTTTTAAGTGGCTTTGATTTTGTATGATAGCGTTTAGGTTTTGAACTGCGGTGCCTGGTGGTGTGCCCGTTGTGAGGATGCTGGTCGTGGTGGATGGAAGGTAGGAAGCTTGGGAAGGGCGTAGAAGATGCTAATGAAACATTGAGCGGGATGCCGAGCTTCATTCCTTCATTGGCTTCTGCACAACCAGTGTATGCTATCTTCTGTTTTTTTTTTTTTTTTTGATCAGTCAATCTGCGTTCTTTATTTCTTCGTATGGAATTTACAAAGCCAATATTTTATAATGATGTGTTAGTCATGAGTAATTAGCTTGAGTTACAAACCATAGCAAGGCATATGTCAAGAAATCTACGTGATAACATAATCAAACAGCATAAGTGTATTTTAATGGCTGGTCAAAGAATTAGTTGAATTTTATTTGTTTCACGATTACTTAGATTTTGAGTTCATGTTAAGGATATAAGAGACTAATTTAAATGACACCTCAATGTTTTGCTTCTTCAGCTTGGAATATTTTATGAAATAAAATTATGTTTAGAATTATCCTGCAAATTCTAGAGCTTATTTTAAAAAAGTTATAATATGGTGCTCTACAACAGCTTATTGTGCTCTTTACCAAGTTCAAAGAGGGATCAAATAATTAATTAAGGGGGTCACTCTACAATTAGGTGAGAAATTGGTTCCAAACATATTCAGCAAAGATTCATATTGGGGGATTGTGCTGGCCATTTGGAAGATAAACACATGCCAACATGATTAAGGTAACTTGATAAACGTACTTCAAATTACTCAAGAAGAGATATAGCACAAATACTTGACACAAAACTTTATAGACTTTTGTGTGCAGAGGTAGGATAGATTTGCATACCTAGTTTGTGTTTGTTGTAATGCGAGGAACTTGGAAGTACATTGCACACTAACCATAAGAGAGGGTATTGTGGATAATAGTGAAGGGCTACTTTATGGGCACAATATTCCTCACCCGTTCATAGCACTAATTTTTGTATAGTTAGATAAACATAGAATCTAGAAAGTCTTTAAATCCCTCAATGAGTGAAAATACTTTCAAAGATAACAAATACTTAGACAACTATGCAATATCCTATAATGGCATGCATAAACAAACTATAACATGAATCTGATCCCAATAATATCAATTTATTTTTTTTGTGCCTTTTCCTTGAGATGTAAATGATAATTTTAGGTGATTAATGGCCCACATCACTACCCATGTGTTGACGCACTATTTTTGAACCATGTGTATCGTGATATTCATATGCAAGATCTTGTTTTGTGTGATCCTTTTAAATATTTTATAGAACAATTATGATACAAAATTTTCTATATGCAATCATTAATATAGATGTGTTAATACCGCCAGTCAACATAATATTCTGTATATTTGTTGAAGTTTTTACTTTATTTGTCATCATTTTTACTCGCTTTGAAATTTTCTTGGACAACCCCCTTCCACTCACACACAACTAGAAAACCTCAAATGCTCTTAATATGTAAACTGAAACAATTTTTCTATTTATAATGATGATAGAAACAACCATGCACAATCTAACTTAATTAAATTGTTTTGTAGTTTTGTTAAGGGATTGGAGGCATTGCTTCATTTCTCTTGGGATTATAAACTATCTTTGGAGTGTGTTAAGCACAACAACTCATGTTTAATCCACTTAGAGATCCAAGAAAAGTGCAACCTTGCCTTTTTAATGGTCTCTCAAACATATTGATTAAAACTTTGCAAAGGTTCATCTCATCTTTGTTAAGCTCTTCTTTTAAATTTCGGTTAAACTATTTTTTAATCGAGAGTGATTTAGTTCAATTGCATTAACTAGAGTTTACAAAATGCAGAGAGCATCTATTATAAATCATCTTACTATTGTCTTATAAATTGCTTGTTAGTATTTTCACCTTATGCAATTTTTTCCTTTTATAGCATTTACAACTTTGTAAAAATAAATGACCTATTCTCCAAATGCATTCTCTTTTTAAAACAAGAATTACAAAATTTTTTTTGTAAATGCTTATGTAAAAGATTAAGAGATTGCAAGCTTATAAGAAATAGGATTTTGGTGATGAATAAGTTAATAACACTACTTATGCAATGAATAATAGATGACCTAGAAGTGATTTCTAAACTCTTTTCGATTTGAATCGGATTCTTTGTTGTTTCTTATAGCATGTAAGACTTGGGTGTGAGGCATAAGCAATTGAAACTGATTTTATAATTTATTAAATCTGTGGGTCTTTTTGCTGATTGATTAAAATCTATGTTGATAAATATCTATGCTCATGATTTAAGTTTTAAGTGCTTATGACTTGTTCCTCTCAAAGCTTATGCACAACAAGGATTATAATTTGTAATTGCTTCAATGTGTTGCATTTTAAGCTAGAGATAAGAAAAGAATGTGCTAAATTAGAAAACATTGAGCTTGTGAATGGCCCAAGGTTGAATAGTTGGGTTGTTTTTTTTCTTTCTCAAAGCTCGTCTTAATTAATAGAATAGGCAAAATATGTGTAATTAAACTATTAATTGATAAATATTTGTATTAGAGATTTATTACCATTAATTTAATTTTATTTAAGCTGTATTATGGGTTTTGAATTTTGCCCATATTAAAAGAGAACACCAAAAAATACATAGGAATAAACTATTTGGGGTTTATCATTTAAAGTGTATCTCTTAGGGTTAAATGTATTAGATGTTAGCTAAGCTAAACTAGCTGATAAAATTGCTTATCTTGACTTTTTTTTTCAGTTTTAATTATTTTTGTTGACTTAAGCTGAGTAAGATGGAATAAGCTCTAAGCTGTTGGATTACTTGGGGGTAGCTAAATTAAGTTAAGCTAAGACAAGCTCAAAACAAACAAGCCCTAGAAAGGATTTTGCTTATTTGGAAATTAGGAGGAGCTTCTATTTTATTGTACACAATGAAAGCAATGGAATCAAAGAAATCATGTGACCGACCCACTAAGTGAGACTAAGGGATTATTCGTTCAAGCTTATCTTTTGGGATTAATTAAATTAATAAATAACTAAAGTAAGCTGATAAGGTTATTTAACTTGATTTTTTTAACTTTTGGTTTGTTTATTAAAGTTAAGGCAGATAAACTAGATACGTTGTTTGAGAGTAGTTAAGCTAATTTTCTAAGCTATTCGGGGGAGCAACTAAGCTGAGCTAAGGAAAGATTAGCCTTAAATGAATAGGGGCTAAGGTTTAATGGCATTGTTGTTGTATTATGGTTTATAGCCCCACTCATGCTTGTGGAAAGGGCAAGCCCCAAATACATGGGGCATATGCCATGGCTTTTGGGGTGTATACTTCATAAAGAAAACTCTCCCCGCAATTGTCTTCTATCAAAATTGGCTTGCCACTTTTCTCAATGGCACCAAATATGCCTTTTGATATAGAGCCTACAATACTTTACATTTACATTGAGAAAAGGATTGAGCACCAGAGCTCTATTTGGAACCATTCATGTCACAATGTAACAGCCCATGGTAATCTTGGGCGAGACATTTGTGTTTACATCTCATCTCCATTTTGCTCAGTCTCTGTAAAATTTTGTCGATGTTATGCAATCTTTATATTAATTCTGCATTGTTTGACCTTGTTGATCTTCTTGCTTTTTTGCATGTATTCTCTTTTGTGTCAAAAAGACAGGGAAAAACTTTTGCAATTTGTAATCATGGCTATGATATGCTACAATATAGTCGAGCAGGCTTTTTTGCCACTGTCAGCCTTATGTCAAGTTTCACACTAATATCTTATCCTGTCATTATATTGAACAAATAATGCACTTGTAAACATCCTAAACTGAAAATAATTTGGTAGTTCCAAGATGTAGTGATGCAAAATTCTACCATACTAAGATCCTAATTAGTTTTAAGTATTGGATTTCCCAACTAGAAGCCTGTGTTTTTGTATAAAATTTTATGCCACTAGTTTAGAACTGAGAGCATTAGTTTTTAGAATGCATTGCAGTATTAAATTATCAATTAGGTGTGCAGAGTTCAAATTTGTAGGTTAGCAAGGTTCAAAAAGTTGTGGCTGTTGTAGTACTCACACTAACTTCATAGCCTCTTTAACATTGAACCAATCCAGGTTTAGCTTATAATGATTATAATAGGAAAGTTGGCAAATGCATCTCTTCTATCAAACGCCCATTAACATCAAATAGCAATGGGAGAAAGAGTTGGCTGTTTCAAAGGTAGAATGGATCGTACCTTCTGAATATGGTAGCTTTTTACATCTCAATGTACTTTAACTTGATGAGCTTGTTTTCTGTACATTCTTTCTTATGTATATTTATCTTTTCTTATTTGCTTATATAATTTGCAAATCATTATTCTTGTTCTTATAATATCTTAAATTTTGAAATAACTTTAATTTCTAATGCTCTCATGTTACATCTTTATTCACCTAGTGATGCTGAGGGAAATAATGTGCATGCATCAAGAGTATCTGCGCATGGGGCATTGGACCAGTCTAGTGGATTTCGTGTAAACTACATCGTCAACAGTACAAGAAGTATGTGATGGCCCCCTCAACAATGTGTCCAAATTCCATTCCATTGTTTGTGCTAGATTTTGATTATGTACTTTTTTTGTACTTAAAAAATTATTTATATTGTTTAAACATATTGTGGTGCCAGTTTCTGCAGTTTTTATCATCAATGGTTGTTTTATGCATTCTTGTGCCTGAATCTAAGCTAATATAGTGAATCTTGCTGTTGGAAGAGAACTTAAAACACGAATGACTGCATTGTCAATTTATATAGTATCCCAATGCAAGTAAACAGTTGCTTATATATAGGTAAGCGAATACAATAATAATGGAAAGCATATTAAAAGATAATTTCTTAATTATAAGGATATAATATTAATGGATGCAGGATTATGGCAGATGTATGTGAACTTTGTGGAGGACTTAAGGAGATTGATTTGAAGATGTGTAATGGTAGCAATTGGCAAAGCCCTATAAGGCTTGGAGGCTGTCATAGAAGAGGGAAGTTCTAGAGTAGTAGTTGTTTTTCCAAAGTTGTTAGAAATAAGTGAAAGTTAGCCAATGATAAATGGAAGGAGTGGCTGGTTGGTCTAGGGTGATGGGAGGGGTTGTGAGATGATAGCGGGTGGTTATGGCTGATTGGAGGAATTATGGGAGACTGCCAAAGCAAAATGGGTAGGTAGTTATGGTAGAAGTGGAGTTATAGTTGGTTGTAGGACGGTGGAAGGTCTTCTATGGGTTAGAAGGTAGATATGGGTAATTATTATAATAAAAATTGATTCAGGTAGGTAAGGTGAGGGGCTTAACCAAAAAGGAGAAGTATCTGGTTTAGTAATGGTAGTGGTTGCTTATGGTGGGCTCAAAATTGCGATTGAGTGATGGGCATGTGCTGTATAGCATCATTTACAATGCTTAATATCTAATTTTTTATTGTAAACATGAGATAATTTTTAAATATGGTAACATTCCCAAAAGAACTTTTGGTTTCTAGATTTAATTTAGGTTTGTCATTCCGATAGGAGTTTTAAATAATGGAATTTGTTGTATGGAGATTGCAAGTGTAATGAATCAGGAACATGGAGTTGACATCAAAATCCAATTGATGTGTTGCTGAATAGTAGTGTAGTGAGTGTTGATAGATAGAACTTCTAGTTGCCTCGATAACAAAGTACATCAATGAAAAAAGATGTAGTGATGATGCCGATGCCTGGAGTTGATGATGATGACTATAAAGGAGAAAGATAGATAGCGCTTATGAAGCCCCCTTCCCAAGGAAAGGGCTGATATTAACACACTCCATTGAAATTCTCACCCCAAAGGAGAGTAACATTCAAAATTTATTTTTATTGAGCTTGTTTTAAATATTAGAGGAATTTTCACTTTATAGTTTTTCTTGAATGACAATTAGAAGGAAATAAAAAAGGGGATATTCAAATTGAAAAACAACAACACAATCAACTCATGACGAATGCAACTCTCACAATACATTTAACTCGTGACAAAATGCATTTCCATATATATGAAAATATATTCATAACATAAAATTGCAACTTAACTTTAATAAAGTGAGATATTGCAGGCAATTTTGATGCTGTGCTGCAACTCTTTCTTCAAGGAATGAAAAGCATCGTTTCATTATGTTGTTAGTTAAAAATAACTACAATTGTGGAGGCTAAAAATGAAGAAGCACACTTGCTTCTCACTGGTCATGAATCAGTTCTGCAAAACTCATAATAATTGAATTTATCAAGCTTGGAATTTGGCATAATTTTGGAAATAGCTTTTGATAGTTGTCTTGTCCACTGTTGGAAGAAGTAGGAAGAATTATTTTCTTCCAGTTCTAAGAGGGGATTGTTTTGGTGAAGAGACTAATATGGTGGTGCTATCACTTGCTTTTGTAGGTGTATGAATAAGAAATTTGGTAAGAATTAGGTTGTATGTGTGGTAGATTGACTTGTGTAGGTAAAGCTTAAGATTTTCATTAGGCATGAAGGATTTGATAGTAGGTGTATCATCAATATGAATTGGTATATAGTCACAAGGTATCAATCATAAGTGGATTATTGAGAATCTCATGTAGATGTGGTTCATTATACACGTCAATGATGAAAATGTAATTGTAGGTGGGGTATTATTATGTTTCGTGGGCTACATCTTGTAATAGTCTTGGAGGAGTTAGACTTGAGAGGAGGCATGGGCGGTCGTACCCTACATCGACCATTTGCGCTAGCTTTGTCTTTGTAGCGATGGTTAGTGCAAGTCTTTGGTATGGGACGAAATCCTAGGGCACCTCGGCTCTTATGGGCCCCTTCATCTCTGTTCACAGATGGTGCCCCCTCTGCCTTGTTGGCTCAAGGCCAACGTTGACGGCTTTTCAGATATGGCGATCAGGACTCCTTTGTGGTCTTTGTACTCTGTGATGAGCATAGTGGACTAGTTGCTGCATGTGGTGTTCGGCTACAGGCGGTTGCATGATGATGGACATGAGCATACTGTGGCTGTGATAAAATTGTGCTAATGGACAGATCTGCATGATAATTATACATATTTGGTCAGAAAGAGTATTTTAGTTTTAGTTTGTTCATGTTTATCTATCATGTGAAAATCTGTATATTTGAACTATACATGGGAATATCATAAAACTGCTATTTTTGCATTTATTGAGCATTTATAAGTCCTAAATATGATTTATCTCAATTTTTCATAAAGGTCTAATTTCAGTTTGTGAAATTTATGTTATTGAAAGGCTGTTCTAGAAGGTTTGTTAAACAGAACTTTTCGAGAACTTGGTTACTAAGTAAGAAAAATTCAGTTTGTTATATAAAAGTGCTTATGAAAGGTTTGTTGAACGTGGTTTCTTGATCGTTGACTGGAGGACTAGGGTGCATTGGCTGTGGTTGTAAGGGCGTTAGAGGAGGTTACCTGAACCGATATCAAGGAAATTGTTGTGACATTGCAGTTTTCGGTTTTTGGAGTGTTTGAGGGAAAATGGGGAGGTAGTAGTTGAAGAGATCATTGTTTTTTGTCTATTAAACTGTTGCTCATGGATTATGGTTATCGGCTGTCCAACGATGGCGTTCTAGTTTAAGAAAGGATTTTGTGCAACATCTTAATTTATGAAAGTTTCAGATAATGCTTAACAGAAAATGTTTGATTTTTCTTCAACCATTGACAAAAATTAGACAGCCAAAACCACAACCCAATTCTCATACCCATTGTTCAGTCCAATCCAACTCCATCCAATCACATTTGTACCGCCAAGTTCCAATATGCGCTTACCCTTTTAGTTATTAACTGATCGGTAAAGTAAAGTAAATGTCCCATATAATAGTTTAATTGATTAATATAATTATCTCAATCATATATAGTAACCCCATATTACTAAAATGATAAGTTACTATTATAAGGTCCTTTACCGTATTACACAGATCAAATAATTATTCTAAGGGTATGGTACTTATAGGTACTTGCTGGTACTTGTGGTATGGGATAGTTGTTGGATTGGACTGAACAATGAGTGAGATTTGAGTTGTGGTTCATGACAAATAGGAGGGGAATTAACTGGAAATTTAAATTCAGAGTTTCAATGACAAAATACAAGTCCAACACAAGTATGAAATACAAATTAAACATGAAAATATGACATATGATTGGAAAATGAAGGCTGAAGAGAGTAAGTGTAACGACCCAAAGTCGTTATTCTGCAAATTAGATCAGAATCCCGCCTTATGAATCAGGATCTCGTGGAATTTTAATTTAGGGCAAACAAAATTACCAATAGATAGAAGTAATTTTTAGATCAAAGTGCCCTAGTTCGGAAAAAATCTGAAAGACGAAAGCTCCTGTTCTATTTTCTGAAATTTTAAATTATAAAAATCGTGAACATTTCGAATTTTTAGTGTCGTTGTGTTAAGTATATTATTTAAAGGCTGCTCGAGAAGATTCACCAAATTCTGAGCGTCGGATTTATCGTGGATAATTTTTGAAGTTTTAAACCTCAAAAATTAAAATAAAATAAAATATTGCTTCGAATCGAACATTTTCGGCGCGAGGGTGTTCGACATGTCTTAACACACCTCGGTGTCAAGTTTTGTTGTATTTGGACGCCAAACGACGGAGTTTGGCGGAAAAATGCGATTAATTTAAAGTTTAAATTTTTCCATTTTTTCCCTTTGTAATCCCCTAAAAAACCTACGCCCCCCCTTAAAAGATCGCATTCTGCGATCTTTCTTCCGCCAAAAGGCGGAAGAAGCTTCCACGCCTGATCCTCAGCCGACCCGCTTGCGATACGCAGGCTCTGTCTTGCTACAGAACCTGCAGGCGGAACTTCTGCCTGCCAGGAGGGGGCCAGCTTGAGCCATTTTTGGCGCAGGTGTGGTCGGCCCCCTCAGCCGAACTCCCCCGGCCTGCTGCCGAACCCCCCAGCCCTCTCCACTATAAATAGAGCCCCCCCACAGCAGCCCTCTTCCTCATTCCAGCCAGCTCCCTCCTTTCTCAAGCAGCCATTCCCTCCTCCCAGCTTCCGGCAGCCTGCCAACAGCTGTCCAGCCCCCGGCAGCCAGTGCCAGCCGCTCCAGCCTCCTTCCGGCATCCCCCGGTAGTTCCTTCCAACAGCTTCCAGCAGCCCCGGCAGTTCCCTTCAGCTAGCCAGCTCCCTCTCTGGTAGCCTCCGGCGGCTCCCGGCAGCCTTCGACAGCCAGCTAACTAGCCGCCAAACCACTCTGTAGCCGCTGCCAGCCAGCCTCTTGTCGTTGCCACCTCGGCCAGCCATCCGGCTACCCCGTTCCCAATCCTCCTTTATTTTCGGCATATTTAAAAACTAAGGTATGAGGAGTGGAAATGGAGGAAATTGAAACGGGCACTTTCTTACTAACTTTATATGCGTTGTTATTAGTCATTCGCATTTTAATCATTCCCATTAATTAATAATGGGAACAACTCAAAATGCTATAAATGACTACTATTCCATTTTAAGTATTATTTTCGATCGTTACTCTTTTAAAAACAGTAACATAATGAAATACGGACTTAAATCATTATAAAGAAAAATGACAAAATAAAGAATAAATATAAAAATCATGAAATATCACATCACTTGTAAAAGAGACTAATTTAAAGAAATACCGGGGACTTAAATGCAGATTAAGTGAACTGTCACTCATTCGAGCTATTGAACTGCTGAACTTAAAGACTAAAGGTACCCAGTATATGACTTACATTACATCTCACATTTTTCTATTATTGCTATGCTTCGCTTATATGCTTTGAGCCAAAACCATTTGAAGCTTGGTTGGTTGTCCGGAACCAACGTAATATCATTCGGGGTTATTACCAGAAAATGACATTGATATCATTCGGGGTTACTGGAAAAATGACATCAGTAACATTCGGGGTTGTTGCTAGAAAAATGACATCAGCAACATTCGGGGTTGTTATTGGAAAATAACATAAATAACATTCAAGGTTGTTACTGGAAAAATGACATTAGTAACATTCGGGGTTAGTTACTGGAAAATAACATCAGTAACTTTTATTTTGTGATTAATACTTGTTACAGGAATTTGCTTGCTTATTTTGCGCAGTTGCCTTACCTATCCTGTATTCTATTTCCATTTTACCTCTGCTAATCGCATATTTAAGAATATAATTTGTTATTGTATACTGTTGTACTTAGAGTATTCTCTAATTACTGGGAATTCCAATCCCGGTATTATTTTCTGTACAATACCAGGTCAGGTGCTCCTGAAAGAGGTTAAACAAGAACCCTAAATTTTCAATGGATCGGCGACGGTGCTGAATTGTTTATTTTGTTTCTTTTTTTTTGTTTTGTACGATGAAGGATCTTGTAATATGAATTATGATAAATGAAAAATTTCTTTTACTTTTATATGCGCATTCTTTTCTCTTAAATTGCTTGATATGATCCTGCAGTGAGCAGTCACTCAATGCTAGAACGGTTTCTGCCAAACGGCCGTCACAGTAAGAGACAATCATGATGCTTTATTGCGCAATTCAATTGGTAATAGTTATCACAAGAATTGTTAGGAAGTAGCTGTTAAGTGTGTCAACAGAGTGAGGGCAAAACTAAGCGGTGCAACTTGTATTGAATGACATAATTTGGTTGTAAGAGTGGGGCCTTGTTCTGATTCCATGTTGAAAGAAAAGTGAAATACAAACTCTGCATTATTATTAGTATTATTATTACTGTAGTAAATAGATGCCTCCATATAGTCAAGAGAATAAAATAATAAAGGAATATTGAAATTAATTATTTCATTTGTGATGATAAATTGTTATACTTAATACTATTGATTTACATTATAAATATGAGACAATTTAATAGAATAACTTTTGCTGTGTTTCTTTCTTGAAGTACCACGGATGTATCTTGTTGGTTTATTGTTTTTAATATGCTAATGAATAGCCATGATGCTTCTTTGTGTGTTTGGTACATGATGTGCAAGCACTTCAATTGTTGATGTCATTTGACTCATGTAACAGGTTCAAATTTTTGTATGTTTGTTTAAACCATTTCTTTAATCAAATGCTCTTTTTTGCAGACCCTTTATTTTCAAAATTCGGTGGTCAGACTATTGCTTCTGATTCTTTTCAATTTGGTGCTTTTAACAAAGTATATTGTTCATCTTCTTGCATCAATTCTGATATTACTGGTTCAAAAGACCTCGAGATGACCACTCATTGAAGGAATTGTTTGATTATTATTTTTTATTTGACAGGGTGCTGCTTCAGCTGATCCTACTCCAGAATCTAGGATTGGTTCTGTGACTGTTACCCAGAAGAAAGGGCAGATAATCAGTGCAGTGCCTTTAGTAAGTGGTCAGTTCGAAAACTGGGGAGAGTCTGCCATGGCAGACAACAGTCCAAGGACTGACACTTCCACGGATGTTGATACTGATGACAGGAACCTAAGGGTGAAACTCTCTTTCTTTTATTGTTTTTTCTATAATATTCTTTGAATATAACATATTCTCGTTTGACTTAACAGTGACTAGCATCCTATTACTCTTTTACTTGGTCGATCAGTGGACAGGAAATGCTTTTTAGTATTGATTTGCGCTTATTTTCTTGTTTCTTTGTAAGGCAGTGGATGCTAGTATTGCTCAATATATACATATAATTAGTATTGCTCAATATATACATATAATCATAATTAGTATTGCAGAATGCTATTTTCTTGGTTTTGCTTATGAATAACTATATATAATCTTAATTAATATTGCCTAATATATACATGTTTTATGTACAATATAGAGGCAATACTAATTATGATTATATGTAGTTGGTGTCTCAAACCTTTTTGAAAAAGCGTGTATTGCAGCATGCAGAAGTGCTACTCTCAGAGGTGCTTTATATGATTGTTGCTTTGAAAAGTGCTCCACGCCCTTCTACGACATTTACTATTTTTGCTTCTGTTTTTAAGAAACTTGCTAACTATTTTGTATGGAAGTAATTACTACTGTAAGCGGACTTCTTCGTCTCTTCCTGGAGTTTAAATTTTAATTAACATGATATGCTTAATTTTTTTATTTTTATGTGGATGCTATGTTAATCATGCTAATTAATTTCTTATTAACTGTTACTTTCATGCCAGTGTTGCTTTGTTTTTGTGTCTTGTTGCTTATAAAATAGCCTTGGCTGAGAATTTTTTAAATTCGGGGCTTAGTGCTTCTATTGCAAAATTTTCTGTCTTTTGGTTTCTATTTTAATCTTATGGGATTCTTCCTGTGTTGCTTTTTTGATTTTCTTGTCTTATGACGTGTTAGTAAGTTCTTATTATCATCCTTTTAACTTTGTACAATTTTGATGCTTACTTCAGTTATCATTATATATATATATATATATATATATATATATATATCCATTCTCTTGCAACTTCTAAGTAATTCTAGTTTTCAGTTTGATAAAGGACAAGCTACTGGTGTCCCAGCTTCCGATTCTAGTGACAGATCGAAAGGAAAAGCAGGGGATCAGAAAGTATATAATTTTTCATAAGCAATAATTTGTCTGTATTTGGTTTTTGAAAAGCATTTCTTTTTACAAGCAATATCTTATCAGACTCTTAGGCGGCTTGCTCAAAATCGTGAAGCTGCCAGAAAAAGTAGATTAAGGAAAAAGGTAAGAGGGTCTCAGTTTTGGGGCTAATTTTTACTTATTAGTTGAATTTAGTTGTAAGAATTGTTTTAAAAATGCCTGTGTATTATGTTAAGGAACTTGCTCTTGATTTGTTTATTCCAAATGGATGCATGATTGGGATATATAAAGTTAATGGAAAGTGAGATTGGGTAACTTCTTTGAAAGGGGTGTCCTGTTTGGTGGCACAAGTTTGTCAACTGTTGAGAATGGAATTATCGCAAATATCTTCATTTTTAGGTTGATGTGCCATTTTAGTAGCACAGTTGTTGTGGAGCTTTTTTCAAAATAACAAATTAGGGTCATGCTCATCTTTTATCTATCAAATATATGCTATTCGCTTCAAATATGATGTTCCATAAAAAATATGCCACGTTTCTTTATTTATGAAATTAGTTGTTCCAATAATGTGCTCCATCAAAATTATGGCTGTGGAGTTTTTTTTTCGAAGTAACAATTTAGTGTCACGTTCATCGTTTATCTATCAAATATATGCTATTCACTTCATAGATGTTCATCAAAATTATGGCATGTTTCCTTATTTAAATTTAGGTGTTTCATCTAGGATACAAGCTAGGTAAAAGTCTTAAATGGGTGAAATATTATATTCTTGAATATTTTTTTTTTTTGTCTAAAATTTAGTGTGTTGAAATGTCTCAATATTATGATAGCTAATGATGCATCATTTTGTAAGTGAAACACTTACTATTCTTCACATTATTTCAGAACCAATTTTAAGAAGTTAAGCAAACTCTTAAAATCCTAAAATTCAAATTAGTCACACAGACCTTGAAGAAACCAAAGAAATTATCTAAAAACCTCAAAATCGACATTGCCAATCAAAGGTATTTTAATTTTTACTGTGCAAAGGAAAGCAATGGAACCACGCCTTGATCCAAACTCATAGCAACTACGAACAAGTTCTTAAAAATACTTTTAGAAATCTTACAAGGACTAGAGGTTAATTATCTTTAATCAACACACTTATTGATGAGATGAATCTAATATGTTTAAGATATCAAATTTTGATTTCATTTGAGCACTCTAGCCACTCATTTTGCAATTCTGTTATTAACTAACACTTATGCTCATAATCAATGTAGAGGAAATATTTTGTTTCAAAGGGGATTGGCTATGTTTTGGCTTTCCCAATCTCACTTTAATTTCTCTTATAATTGCAGCTGCATCAAGTCTTACTTTAATTTTAAATAATATGGGCCAATTCTATTAAGTTATAGGCTCTAGCTAACAACTTAGTGGATTCATTAGACCCTCTGGTTATAGACTTGCCTCTATTGTTGACTTTTGAATAGACACCCGAGATAAGCTTAATTTTCAAGTAACCCTTCCTAACACTTCTTATAGAAAAATTGAAAGTTTCAAGCTATCATTTAGTGGTGTATGCTTTTTTCATAACTGAAACCTTTTACAAACATGCTATTGATTTGAGAACAATTTGTAACTCAAGAACACCACATTTCTAACAATTTTAAATTGATGCATTGTAACATGCATTCAAAGCTTTCCATTATTGAGAAATCTATACAACATGGAAGATATAGTATACTCTTAATCACATCAGTATTGCGGATTTCTTAAAGCTGCATACTTGGTCATTTTCAAGATTTAGGGGAAGATCCTCTGAGGCTCGGCTAGGGGACGCACCTTGGTATTGGATTCATTTCCTTTATGCATTAGATTGTTTGCAAACAAAAATAATAAAAAAGAACAAAATGAGCTTACCTTGTCAAGGTCCTAACCTTTCATAATTATTCACATGACCGCCTACAACTTTCAAACAATTGCTAGTATAAACTCCATGCACTTCCCAATGAGGCCTTCTACACTAATGATTTATGATGCAAGCAAGCTTTAATGCAGTCTGTTGTCCTAACTAATGGCCCAAGCGATGATCTTGCAATTTTCCACCGATTGAAACTTTGACCCCTGCTTTTACTTGAACACAGAGTAATAGTTGACCAACACATGATCTCAACTCCTTAAACCCCACCTTTGTTCCACACTAGTTCAAGTTTTTGCTTGGTGCTCTACTTGGTTTTTTCATTGAATCAACTCTCTATCAGTGATCTAAAGGTTACTCCAATTTTACCTTTGGATCGATTTTACCTTTGATGCTTACATAAAGCCTTGAATCTTGCTCATGCTCAATCTTTACATTGATCACCATCCCATCAATAGTTTAGGAAGAACCTTCTCTGCTTCTATATGATTCGAAGGCTTTGATCCTTCTTTTATTGAGCTAAACCAAGTTCTTTTCTTCTGCTGTTAATAATAGATGAACACCTTTCTCAAGACATACCAAAACTATTAAGGTAAAGCTTTGCAGAAAAATTGCAGGGGATTATCAAGCATTCTGTTGACCATTGGTCCATGCAGGTTTAATAGAAGATTGTGAACCATTTACTTTAGTTTATGCATGTATTTGATTGATTCATTAATGAATGTTGATACTCATTTGACAATTGTCGCTAAAGAGTGATGCGCATGGTGACTTGACGATTCAAATGCAATTCATTATATTTTAGTCATTATGCTACGGAAATGATTCCAATAATGGGCATTTCTAAATATGTCATTATGTTGTAAAAATTCGATAAATAATACCACAATAATTTAATTATTAAATTTACAAATTTAATATTTTGTTTATTATGTTGTACTTCAAATTTTTTTTTTTTGTAGTTTTAATTAATTAACTAACTATTTAAGAGGGGTATTGTGCTAAAATTGAAGGGAGTATTACTAAATCAATTTGGAGCAGAGTTTTATAAAATGACAGTTTTTTATGTACTTGAAATTTCACTTACATGAGAGCTGCGTAGTCGCTATACATGCAATTCATTACACAAGGTTTTTTAGTATTAAATTATTTATCATTTTGCTTTCTTTCAAAAGTTCATACCTGTTTGAACAAGATCAAGGAAAAAACATTGGTCAAAAGTCTGGTGCGAGTAATCGAATATCTATCCAACATATTGTCAATGCTAGCACCTGTTGTAACTTACAAATAAGCATTAAATTACAACCAAAGTGATAGCATAAACATGTAACAAATATGTACATTGTTGCTAATCAATATATTTGAATGTTATGGCTTATTTTATTCTAGTGTTGGTAGATTGGATTGTTGGTTATCCATGCTTGCTAAAATTATGGTTTTTGATGGGTCTACCAAAATACCAATCATACCAGTGTTGTTAAGATCATGATTTGTTTGTTGACCTGCTGATGAACTTGCAAGATTACCCACCATACCTCATTTCATGCATGTCTAATTCTAAACACTAAACATTATACCTAACTCATTTTGAGGGGTAGCAGTGTCCTTAATCAATAGTACTCTTCCACAAGCGTGAGGGATAATTAGCTTTGGGGGCTTGCGCTCAAAGTAATTTTTCAACCTTATTTTTAAAATAATCTTGATTCATACATTGGGAGAAAATTTGATTTGAATATCTTAATTTATATTAAGAAAAAACTATTCCCTTGTTGTTCCAAGGGACAAGGAATGTTTTTGCATTTATCTAAAAGCAAAGTACTGTTAAAATCCTACAGTAAAGTTCTCATTTTTACATTGGAGTTTTAGCACTTCTATCTTAACAACAAAGATTATCTCACAACCATCTTGAATTTTATCTTAGACTTCGTGGTGGCGAAACCTGGATAATGTCTTGAGGTGACTTTTTTGAAAGAAAATCCCCATGCTTCAGCCATAGCTTTGATAGTGTGCTATCTTCATGCAAGCTGCTTTTGAGGCTCCTTTTTCCTTCGCTTGAGCATTTTGATCCTTTTCAACCTCCATCATTTTATAACTACGGTTCATTGCTTGCATTTGGCAAGGGAGTAAGTTCACCACTGTCATTATCTCAGAACTGGAATTGGTCTAAGTTTTCCATTGTTGCTTACCTCATTCAACCAATACCTATTCTTGACAAGGCATTCATGCTTTGTTGTCATGTTCAGCCTCATGAAAACTTTACTGAAGAAGTTTATATCTCGTTGTTAGGTTCAGCCCATCATCGCTGAGGTATCACATTTAGCTTGTCGGGCTAGGAGTGCAATATTTTGTTGTTTAATTTCTAGGCTTTACACAATGGTTCTCGTTGCACTTCAAGCTCTATCAATTTTTATTCTTAAAAAAAAGAAATATAAAATATATGAACCAAAGCAACTGTTAAAAGAGTACAAAATGGTAGTCAATACAAAACCAACTGTACAATTTATTATTCAAATGGGGTACAATCTTGGTTCTAATGATCTTGTGAACAGGTATTGACTGGTTCCTATCCAAGCCATCTTGCAAACTGTTCTTGAGCACCTAAGATCACCAACAAGAGCCTTCAACCATTCATGATCGAGGCCACATGATGTGCAAAGAGCACTATCTTATGCTTTCAATAGATCTCATTAAACGCCAATCATTGAAGACTGTTGGCATTAATTTCATATTTAGGCTTACCACTTTAGGTTGGATGACATTCGCCAACCACCATCATTTGATGTCCACCTTCTAATATTGTCCAATGTCATCTGACCAAGGTTGAGCCACTTACAGTGACCAATGTTGCCTGGCATCTGTTGATCAACAATTGACAACTCCATCGAACTATAAAAATATAATCGCAGGGAGAATTTTTGGTACATCGTTTTTAGTAGGGGTTCACTCTCAGGAAATGGCCACACTTAAGAATTTCTTTAAGTTATGATTTTATACCTAAAACTTTTAGTGGTAGTTTTTTTATACTTGTGATTTTGCATCCAAAAATAGGGGTGCAGCTGATACATTCTAAAAATTAGATAAAATGTCCACCAATTTTGATGCAACTAGGGAAATTTTATCAGAAACTAAAATTTTATTTGGTGTTATTCATATATTTGTTTTAGTTAGCTTAGTTTAATCTTGTAGTTCAATAAGACATGCAAGAGAATCAATCATGTTTTGATCTGGGCCCATATCTACACGATCAAGACACTTTAGTGAATTTTTTTATAGGCCTTTAAGAGGTCAAATGCCCACCAAAATTAGCAACGTATGACCAAGTCATGCATGCTGAGGAAACAAATCAACTTTGATCCAACTAGTGAGTCTTTTCAAGTTCATTTGCTCACTCAAATGCTCATGTTCATGCTTGATCAATGGGCGATTATTAACTCAAATTCTACCTGTTAATAATTGTTAAAGCTTAAATTTAACTTTGCTGCTGTTAATTTTTATAGAAACATAGAAGCATAGTCAAACTAACATATACATTTAGTTATGCTAAGGAAAGCAGCAGTAAATAATTTTTAACAGCTTTAAATGATTCTTATGTAGAATGGAGGGGGAAGACATGAATAGATGCAGATATGGTAGGACTTGGAATCTGTCCAAATAGAAATATATTATGTGTTATCTCACGAAGGAAAGTCTCTTACATCCTTATGTTCTAGAAAGTATAAATGATGAAAATTCTAGATTCTTTGCCGCATGATTTATTCTTAATGCAAAAGTAACATTATTGCCAAGTTAGTATAATTTTAAATTTTCTTGAAACTTCTTAACTTTGATTTTCAGGTTTGTAGTATCTGTTTGATCGTATGGTGTCTTTTGTATTTTTCTATTGCTGCTTATTACCTCGAGGCTTTGCTATCAGTTCACATCTTTTTGCTTTAATTATAAATGTTCTTACTGAGCACATTCAAGAGGTCTCTTAGTGAATGCTATTTGCATATGACATTCTATTAATTGGTAAGACTAGGGATGAAAGCTAAAGCAATACTTCAGTTGTTGAGGACTACTTTAGAATCTAAAAGATTTTTATCTCGATAGAACTAAAATAGAATATATGTAGGAGCGCTAATAATAATATAAGAGGACATGACTAATAGAAGCGTTAATCTCGAGGACATAAATATTGAGACCATGTGATTAAGAAGAGCGAAAAATGCATTCGCTCAATTATTCAACTAATGGTGAAATAGAAAGCGATTAATATGATCCAAGTTAGTTGAATGAAATGGAAAAGCATTGCAGAGTGTTGTGCGATCGGAAAATACCACTCAAAATAGAATATATGAATGAGCGCTGATAATAATAGAAGACAATTAATAGAAGCTATAATCTTGAGGACATAATTATTGAGGACCATGTGATCAAGAAGAGCGAGAAATTCAAATACATTGGCTCAATTACTCGAATAATCGTAAAATAGTGAGTTGTGCGATTAATAGGATCCAAATTAGTTGGATGAAATCAAAGACTGCTTGCATAGTATTGTACTATCGGAATTTTTCACTCAAAATTAAAAGGATATTTTTTAGCGCATCTGTACGATCAATTATGTTATATGTGGTTGAGTGTTGGTTAACAAAGAAAAACCTTACTGATAAAATAAGTGTTAATTAAATGAAAATGCTAAAGTTGATGAGTGGGTATACTTAAAAGCATAGAATGAGAAATGAGATTATTTGTAGCAAAGTTGGAGTGGCTCCAATTATGGATAAGATTAAAGATTGACATCTTAGATGATTTGGGTATACTTAAAAGCATAGAATGAGAAATGAGATTATTTGTTGCAAAGTTGGAGTGGCTCCAATTATGGATAAGATTAAAGACTGACATTTTAGATGATTTGGGTATATTAAGCGTAGACTATTCGATTCCTCTCTTAGAAAAGTTGTGTATATGAATTTTGTCCATGCTAAAAGAGGAAGACCAAAAAATCCACAGGAAGAAACCATTAGCAATGATCTTCTTTATATGGCACTGAAGGAGGAAGGGACTTCGATTTGATCGTGCACAATAGAAACAAAGGATTCATGTAGCCTAATTGGGCTAAGGTTTAGTGTTATTGTTTCAAGTAATTAACTTACAAAATTTAATAATAATAGTTTATATATTCTTAGTGATTGTCTTTAATTATAAATAGTATTTAAAGTATTGTTAATTTAATTATCAAAACTGCTTACTTAATGAATTTGATTATTAATTATAATCAGTGTAAATGATTATTTAATATAATTGATTATTTATAACAAGCATAATTAATGTTTTAGTCAAATAGTTCACTTATTTAAAATAGTTTAAAATTAATTAATATTGTAGACATGATTGATTTCCTATATACATAATTAGTTAATTAATTGATATGATTTTAATAAACATAAATAATTATTCTAATGACTATAACCAACATATTATTTAAGTATAATTAATGTAGTTAGCTAAGTAATTAACATCACTTAATTTAATTAGTACTTTTTTATTATAATCATAAGTACATAATTATTGATGACATTGAATATAATTAATTATGTGTATTTAATTTAATTAATATAGTTAATGATGTTGTCAAATTACTATAATTTTTGTTTTAATTAACATAATTTTTTTATAATTAACATAGTTTTATAGGTAAATAATTAGTTAATTAATTTAATTAATTTAATTAATTATAATTTTTAAATTTAATTTACTTGAACTAACCTATAATTGAAATTAAGATTAATATATATTATTTAAATTTATAGATATTGTATAATTAATAGGTAAATATTATTAATTAAATGTGGTATATATTTTGATAAGATAATTAATTAATTTGTTATTGAACTTAATGCAATCATTAAATAATATATTATAATTTATTAATATAATAATTAATTAAGATAAATAATATAAATATTTAACAATTTAAATATTTCATATTAAGCTAAGCAAACTTGAGCTAAAACTGTTTTGTTCAGGCTTTAATAAATTTAAGTTAAGCTAAGCTAACACAAACTGTTTGAAACTTAAGCTCTTCTATGTTTATTATCTTATAGTAATTTCCAAAATATGCAATATGCAATGATGGCACAAATCTCAGGAAGATCAATATGGGTATGTGTTCTGATTTTGATAGAGGAGCTAGCGCTTGACAGGAATGAAGAATTAATACTTGAGGTCCCAATGAATGCCCCAGCAGATATCTAAACAAAGCCATTGAGCATCGGTTTGAGGATTGCCATTAATTTGCCGATGGAAGTCAGATAAGGTGGAAGCTCCAACTGACTTAATCCTAGACGATTGTGCGACAAATGCCACTTAATTGAAGAATGGGGAGATTGGCACCAAACAATATATGACCCTCTTGTTTTAAGCGGCCAATCACTATGTGACACGTGTAAAGCTACAAGAACTTTTTTGGAGATGGCAGGACACTATTCCTCATATGCGGTTGGACATTTATGAGAGGCGGTGCAAGTCACATTGCCATGTCTGCGAAGAAGAGGTAGGAAGCCCTATAAATCCTCCTCATTGTGAAGCCAAAAAAGAATGGGAGTAATAAAGACAAATCGTCTTCCGATCCCGCTAACATGATCCAAATTTAATTGTTCTGCATATCGGCAGTGAGAGAGGTCAACAAATCTGTTATAATTTCATTGCAATTATGATAACTTGATGGTGTAGTGAAATTATCTTTGAAACATAGTCAAAGTGAACTTAGATCGGTTATCCGATGTAACTAATGTAAATTCTGTCATCACATTAGTTTTCTTATCGGTGGGAGATCAGTTTCACATTAAAGTTATCTTTGATTGCCCAACTTGATATGCCTGATTTTTAGAAAAAGGTTGAGTCAACAAGGACCATCTCTAGTTGACATTCACCATGATCGCTATCAAAAACTCTTCCACTCAACATCATAAATAGCCTGATAACACAGTACATTAATGTCTTTTGGATGCATTACAAGCTCAGCATGATTAAAGAATGGAGAAAAAAGGGCAGCTCTGTGCATGAAGCTTACTGTCAATGCTGGCCCTCAGAATAGTCCGGCCACGTGGACCCACAGCATGCTAGCTTCCCTTATGAGATGAGCATACTTGAATTGGGTGCCCCAAAAGTTTGTTTTTCTCTTGTAATACACTTTTAACTTATATAGAATGCCTATAACGATTTATGAGCAACAATATGAAACATTCGAGACTGGCATATGCCCATGCCCAAATTGCATGTTCACAACTATTTTGGCATTTGTATTTCTTAAACGTTTTCTTTGTCTTTTAAAAGCATGCCCTTTAAAGGCATGCACTTGTCTTTTTATTATTATTTTTTTTCTATTTTACTTTTTTTTAAAATGATTTTCTTGATTAATCATATGAAAAGAAGTAAAAACATATCTGCTAATATTTATCTTTCCATGCTTTTTGGCATAGGCATTTTATAGTTAGTATTGTTTATGGAAGTTAACTAGCATGATCTTTTGCGACAAGTGTAATTGAATAGTAATGAATTTTATTTTTTCTGTGGTGAACAATGCGCATATAAAATTTGCATATTTATCTTTGTTAGAACAAGGTCTTTGTTTTTTTGGATTAGTCTGCCAATTTACTTTTCTTATCTGATAGTATTATCAAGGGCTATTCTTTTCTTATTTTACAGCACACTCGTAAGTCTAATTTTGTAGTTGTGTTAGGCTTATGTTCAACAGCTAGAAAATAGCAGGTTGAAGCTCACTCAGATTGAACAGGAACTGCAGAGAGCACGCCAACAGGTATCTTTAGTTTTAACTTCAAGTTTAGTGTTGGAATGATCTTCCAAGTATATGTTTCATAATTCAACTATTTTACAGGGTATTTTTATTTCTAGTTCAGGAGATCAGTCGCATTCAGTTGGTGGAAATGGTACATATTCTTTCCATTTTCTACTTAATAGTACATGCTGTGTATCTCACTCCAACTCACAATCATTTCTATTATTGCAATTTACATGAATATTTTATTTTCTTTTTCTGTTTTTCTCATGCATTACTTCCATAATCGATATGCTTTAATGGATTAAATTGACGATGAAGTAGACTAGGTAATACTTTTCTGCTGCCTCAGGCTTTCATGTCTCATTTTAAATTCTAATATGATCTCAACATTATTTTAATCATAAATCAAGTGTTGTAGACTAGCCTTCTTTCTCTCTCTTCCAATTTCTTTTTATATTTAGGAACAATCCAACTAAGCACCCAAAATTCCGTCTCTCTTTTCAATAATACGAACCCTCGTTTTGAAGCTCATGATAAAACCCCAACTAGTATTTTCAATTTAGTAAAATACTCTATGGTTCTCTTGACTTATTAATGGAGAGTTTCACATGCAGCTATAGATTTGTTCACTGTTTTTTATTGTTTTTTGGTTTATATTTGAGATGCTCTAAATTGCATATCTCATTTAAGGTTCCATTTGTTTACTTAGATTAAAAAATGCTTTATAAAGTTAACTATTTTGTCAGTTTTAATTAAAATTGAATGCAATCCTTACTGTTAAAGGCTTTTCAAGATATTTATAGAGATGTACTTCTGTAGTGATTTCTAGCTGCAGGAAACTAAATGATGGAATATAGAAAATTCTGTGCTTTAAAACACCTGTTCTAACTTTAAGCAACCAAATGAACTACAAGATGCACCACTTCCTGTTGATGCGATTAACATAATGTTCAACCACAGGTTCAAACATCAAAATATGCTTTTATATATTTTGTTGTTTCCTTGTTCTCCCACTAATGCACATCCAAAGGGAGCTGAAATATAAAGTTAAACATGACCTTCTAAGGATAGAGTATTCCTATTACAAACAATCAGGATGTAGTTGTGGATGATTATTACTTGTGTTTTCGTGCTTATTATCATTAGAGTTTCTCTTTAACTATTCTCAAAAAGCTGTTATCATGAAATATATACCTTCCCTTTTTTATTGTTTATGATTCATCATTTCTGCTTTCCAGTATGTAAAAGTTACTTAGGCACTTTGAATCGACTCTGTTTGAAAGAGAGGATTAGCTGGTAATACGTCTTTATGGACTCATCTATATAGTTTGTACATATGTGCATGTGCATGTGTGCCTGTTAGTAGGTACACAAGCTTATATATATATATATATATATAAGCATGTGAAGAGAATAATAAAACAATTTCATGGAGGATAATATTTTCAACATTTAGAATTGATTCCTATTATTAATAAGGAAATTTATCAAAATAGTTGTTGACTACTACAAGTTGATCATTTTAGTCCTAGACTATTATGACAGAATATTGATCCATTTATTGAATTTGATTTCAATTTAGTCCCAAATTGGGATCAAATTAGAAATTTGAGAGTAATTGGGGATCAATTCGCATAGTAACAGTGCTACATTGAGTGTGTTGAATAGTTCGGGACTAAATTTGTCAATTTGAATTAGTCAAGGAACTATTTTAGTAAATTTATGAGGAACTGTTTTGGTAAATTTATTATTAGGTATATGTATGATAATTTTGATATAGTTACAGATGCAACTTGACTTTAAAATAATTGTAATCAGAGTTTTAGGGTTTAGTGTGTTGTTTCCCAGGGAGTGCGAGCATTGCAGGATTGTGCCATATTTGCCAATAATGCATAATGCAAAGGATCTTTCAAACCATACGTCATAGCATATGTCACAATGCACATTTTTTGAAAATATTTCTACAACAATAACAACAACAACAACAACAACAAGCCTTAGTCTCTCGGTGGGATTGGCTAGAAAACTGTAATTTAAATAATTTTCTAACAAATATAGAAGATTATAATGCTATAAGTCTATTTTAACGTCTCAATTTATTCCTAGATATATAATCAAATTTTATTATCTTGTCTGAAGGTTCTTTGCTGTAAATCAAAATCATTGTAAAATTTAATTAACGTTAATAACCCTGAATACCAAACACAAAAATTAGTGTTCAGCCAATCATGCTTCTCAAATTAAGGGGACAATCAGGAAGCTTGAAATTTTTTGGTCATTTAGAAATTTGAGAATTTTTTTTTTGAAATTAGATGAGTTTCAAATATGAAGCAAATGTGTGGTTGGTGGGATTTGAACCCAAGATCTAAGATGATAAATCTTGAACATCAACCAAAAATAAAATTTGAGAAATAGATACAAATATAAAATATATCACCCCACCTAATGGGATTATGACTTGGTGTTGTTATTAATGTTATTGTATAAACAATTTTGATTTGTTTCCTAAATGTTCTCATTAAATTTGTGCAGACTCCTCCACTACACATGCCTTTGATTGTCTGCATCACATCTAGCACCCGTGAAAATGTCGATGTCACACACTTCATTATTGGAACACTTTTACTCTTGTTGACATCCTTGAGGGGTTTATCAAGCCCTCATGATGCTTTGCAATCCTTCGCAGCATTTTGCATACCATTTGAAGTGTTTTGCAAACCCCCGAGGCTCTAAAGTTCGGCTTCTAATTAGAATGGTTGCTTAAAGTCTTAATAGGTAAAAGGTTTTAAATATAAACCAAATCTAAGTTAAATGTGAAGGCTAAAATTTATTGAAAAAATCATGATTTTAAGTTATGCTACAATCCTTTTAGAAGGATATGTGCATTTTATTTTTATTTTCTTACCCATTTATCTTATCTAGACATCTTAACTCATGATTTAAAGCCATAAAAGTCAAAAATCAAGTTATTTTTTAATTTTGGTACTTTAGATCCTAGGCATAGATATGTGAATAAATGGTTGAAATATGCAAGGATAAAAGCTTTTTTGTATTGTAAGGGTTTTAGCTTTATTGCTAACCTTTTGCCAAATTTCAATAGCAAATTAAAATATCTTGTTATTTGCACCTTCCATTATGATGTAAATAGTGCATACTTTTTTGGATAACTGTGGCTTGCTATGCAAAAACGCAGCTTGTGCGTAACATGATACCAGTGTTATGTTGTGGAGATTGATTGGATCTACACGGAAGGTTCCATGGCAAGGCATTGAATTCCGGTGGGTTCCGAGGCAAGGCATGGAATTCCAGTGAATTTCAGGAGGTCCCGGGGTGTTTCAAGACAAGTTGGGGGCAATTTGGGCGTTCAGGTGCACTTCGGCGCACCGGTCAGGCGCCCAGGCGCCTGCCAACCAGAGACATGGGGGGCACAGGTGCCCATAGAACAGGCATCCTGGGCGCCCAGGCTCCCACGACGGGTCAGGCGTGAAAATAGGCACCCCGTAGTCATTTGTGGGCCGATTCGGGTGGTCTTGGGCTCATTTTAAAGCTTGTTGGAAGCCCTAATATATGAGAGGGTGCGAGTGCCTCAAAAGTGGATGCATATGCAAGCCTTCTGAGTGCAAAGGAGAAATGGGCGGCGGCCTTAGAGCTGAGGCTGCGCCAAAGGCCACAGCGGAGGTTGCAGCCAAGGGTAGTAGCGAGGGGGTTTGCACCAGTAAGCCATTGATGGAGATCTTCACCGGAGATTTGCATGGAAAGGTTGTAGCGGTGTGCTACAAAAGGTGACCACAAGGGGGCCGCATCGGTGGCCGCATCGGTGGCCGCAGTGGTGTGCTGTCGTGGAAGGCCGCAGCGGTGTGTTGCGATGGTGGCCGCCATGGTGCTGTGGCGGAAGGAACGATGTGTTGCTGTGGTGGTCGTAGCGGCGTGTTGCGGCGGAGGGCTGAAGTGGTGGCTCGATGGTTACGGTGTTAACTGTAGTGGGAGCTGTTGTATGTTCAAGAGTTGAGTTGAAGAACAAAGGAAGCATACAAAAAAGGATGCTAGGGTTTGTGTGATCTCCCTAGCAGTGCAATCTTCCTCTTTTTCCGGGTTAGCGTTTCTCGGGAATAACTCTGTAAGCTCTTGATATTTTTTTTATAATGAATATTTTATGTGGTGTGGCTCCATAGTTTTTTCTATTATTGAGTTTTTCATGTATCCTTGTGTTTTGTTTGTTATTTCTCTATGATTGTGCTGAGATCTGTATGATTTTCTGTTTTGCGGGTTTTGCTCTGGATTCAGTATATAACTAATGGTGAAAGATCCTAACAACTATATACGCTATAATGAGCGCACTATTAAAATATACTATATCTGTAAGATCCTTTTGAGAAATCCTTGTTAGAGATGATCTTTAAGCTTCAATGCCATGTTTATGTTTGCCATATTTAAATGATTTAATTGTGAAGAACAATTGTTTTGCTCATTTTTCTAGGATCAGCATATGTGCTGCCTATATATCAACTATTTATCAACAAGTGAATATGATAATAGAAAATATAATAGAGCTGTCCTATTATTGAGGAATATCTTAATAATAAATAGTGCATATTTTTACCAATATAAGTTGCGCGTGGATAATTTAGATGTTAGATGTGATTACAGGCTTATTGCATCTCTGCAACCATACAATTATTGGGCTTTAGGATTTATTCGCCCTACTAATTATGCATTATGTAGCAAAGCCCTTTCCTTAAATAAAAAATAATAAATTATTATAATGCTTTTGGAATGTTTGTTGCTGTCAATCGTTAGTAAGCGGGTTACATGCTTTTAGGATAAAAGTAGTTTTTTGAAAGTTAGGTTTTAGGCTTTCCTTGGTTTGTCATTTTCTTTACTACGTGTCTTAATCACAGCTTTAAAAAAAGTTATTTATATTCCAAACATATGCTTTTTCTATTCCTGAAGTAAAGCAATCGCCTTCAGGAGCACTGACATTTGACGTAGAATATGCAAGATGGCTGGAAGAACAAAACCGTCAGATCAACGAGCTGAGGGCGGCAGTGAACGCCCATGCAAGCGACAACGATCTGCGCCTAATCGTTGACGGGGTGACGGCGCATTTTGATGAAATATTTAGGCTGAAGAGCACTGCCGCTAAGGCCGATGTTTTCCACATGCTCTCTGGCATGTGGAAAACGCCTGCGGAGAGGTGCTTTCTGTGGCTCGGCGGCTTCCGTTCATCTGAGCTGCTGAAGGTAATCCCAACCATTCATTCACTCCTATAGTTTTTTTGAAAGTTTATCTTAATGATTTAAAACAAACACAGCTACTGGTGAATCAGCTGGAGCCGCTGACAGAGCAGCAGCTGGTGGGGATTTGCAACCTCCAGCAATCCTCGCAGCAGGCGGAGGACGCCCTCTCTCAGGGCATGGAGGCCCTGCAGCAGTCTCTTGCTGAGACCCTAGCTGGATCCCTTGGCCCTTCTGGCTCTGCCGGCAACGTTGCAAATTACATGGGGCAGATGGCCATGGCCATGGGCAAGCTCGGTACCCTCGAGAATTTCCTCCATCAGGTTACCCTTTCTTTCTCATTCTGATTATTGGGAAGTGCCAAGTAAAATGATAATTTTGGTATTATTATGGAGATTTGGGTGATTTCTTTGTAATATTTAAATTTAAGATGTTTAATATACAAACATAAAGATACCATGCTATATCTATTTTTCTTAATGCATTGGAACTGTGTTCTGTGCAAATTCAAATGTAAATGCTAAAATATCAAATGCAAATATTTTACTAAGAAGGGTTTTGTCAGGCCGACAACCTTCGGCAGCAGACGCTCCAACAGATGCACAGGATACTGACAACCCGACAGTCCGCCCGTGCACTGCTCGCCATTAACGACTACTTCTCGAGGCTCCGTGCACTCAGCTCTCTCTGGCTCGCGCGCCCGCGTGAGTGATGAATATCTAAGGCAGCATCTGATTTTTGATTCAGTGAATCACTGTATTGTTGTAACAATGGTATCTTTTCTAGTTATGGGGATTTATTTCACAAATTTTGTGTTATTTTATATCTTGTAACAGATAATGGAATGTTGTTTGTTGTGGGATGTAAGTTTTTTTTTTATTGGGTCTGTTCAATAAAATGATAAGAATGGAATGTGGTGCTAAATTTGTTAATTTTTTCCTCCTTTTACTGAGGTAGTGTCTTATATTGACTTGCTTTATAGCTAATAATCAAATGAGTAGTGGGCTTCATTCATTTTTAGAGATTTGTGCATGGAATATTTGGTGAAGAGAACATAAATTTAAATGAGAATCTTTTCCTTTATTAGAGTGAATCCTTGAATTAATCATCCTTTCCACAGTTGATAATTGATGATGTGATATTCTTGTATCTAATAAGGTGATTGATGTAATGTATATTTGTTTGAGTTTTGCTAATAAGAAAAAAAAAAGAGATTCTATTGGCCTTGAAGAGTTTAGATCAAGGGTGTGTTACATTGTGTTCACAATGTGAAGAATAAACCCCATGGCTCTGTGGCAACAAAGAAAAAATTATTGAATGCAACGATGCAATTTTGCTCGTGGGATGGGGTAAATTTGGGTGGAGTATTATTTTATCATGCGTTTTGTGCTAAGCGTGAGCTCTAGTGTTTCATGTTATATTATCTTTATGGTGATGTATCATTCTCTCTACATTTTGTACTCCATCCATAATGCTCACTCTCTTATCTTAGTATGGAAGTTTATAAATATACCATTTTAGGTTTCAATTAACGCTCTATAGGCTTCTCTTTTGCTTAGCAAAGTAGTGTGGATTTTAATATATACTAGTGCACAAAGAAGTTGTATCTTTTTAAAAATTTTGAATGTAAATTAAATTTAGTTAAAAATTAAATTGTTGTATTTATCTTAAATGTTGTTTATTAGATGTCAACTTGACAAGTATATATATCTTTTAATTATGACCTCAGTCCACGTTTAGCACGAACAAATTGCGAACCCATCTGTATAGGGGAGAATAACCACGAACAAAATTGCGAACCCATTCGTATGGCGGAGAATAATTGATCAATGTCGTTAATCTGACCTATTCTGATGACTGATCTTGCTATGATTGTCTTGTGTTATCTCTTATAAGCTGAAGATCACATTATCACTTTAGAGCCGCCATATCCTTTAGAAGACTCCCACTCATCCTCTTGGCCATGTTTCGGTTTCGAGAGTTCCAAGTGCCACTTCAGCAATCTCATACCATTATATGCCCTCCATCAAATTCCAATAGCCTCCTTGAGCTCTAGGGTAGTTGTAGGAGCTGAGAAATCAGTTTGAGCACATTGAATCTTCTCCCCAAAGCTCATACAAGAGACTTATCTTTCCTGAAAACCCCCACTGTTTGATGATTCCTCGAGCTCGTGTCGGCCATCTTTTTCATCCTAACCCTCCACTTAAGGTTCTTCTACTACAGCAAGCTCTGAGGAAGCTCCTAAGACAAGTTTTGAAGCCTTAGTGCCACTGAATTCCTCCTCCCTTGGACATGGAGGTTCCATCTCCTACCTTTGGGTTAGCCCAAGTGAGCTTGAGTGCAACCAATGCTCGACCAAACATTTTGGAAGCTCGGTCAAACCTCCCTTGTGGCCTCTTGGATTTTGGTTAAGTTCTTAATTATTGATTTGATTCCATGATGCATGTTTACATATGACCTTTTCAATGGAAATTTGAAACAAAAATGACATGTGGTGAATAACCTAATGATCTAACATAAATTTGCAAGGGGTGTTCAATAATTTTAAATACAATGTACTAAAATTCTATCATAGATTTATGATCTTTCCATAGGCTCTATAAGGGTCAGTCAATATATTCTCAAATTTGCAAGGGTTTACTGATGGGGGTGAATGGTGAAGGAGGTTTGTGTGCGAGAAAATGAATGCTCGTCTTCCAACGGTAGTTTAGAGAACCAAACGAAATTGAAATGTTATGAAATTTTAGAATGTTGTGTGGATGTATGTTGAAAAATTGTATGTGCTACTTTCAATGAAATTAGTTGAGGTTTGAGAGAGATGACGAGTGGAGGGTCCAAACGTCACACCTCGTACAATGTTCCTAAAGTGGACAATTGAATAGACAAACAAAGCCAGAATTGAATGAAACATGATGCGTTTCGAAGCTAATAGAGAGCACTTCGAAAATGTGAAGTTCTATTTTGACCGTGGTCATGTTAACACGTACCGTGACAGACCCTCAATTATAGCCAGATTAGGTCTTTCAATAATCTGTCGATAACGACATAATTTTCCACCTGCTTAATAACGAATCACTAAATGAACATATATTAATAACAGTGCAGAAGCAAGAAAAACAATATCCACATCCATAGTTCAAATGTAAGAAATATAAGTTAGCTCAAAATGAAAGTGCCAAAAGAAAATATTTAACTAATTAATAAAACACTTATCCTTTCCAAAGGCAAAACAACAGATCTAATCCGCATGAGCATGTTCATCCTTCTGACTAGGCTCCTCACATGGTACAACATCCTCAAAAAGATTCAAGTCTAACATGTCGGTTGCACACACTAGGGCCCCAGCCAAGAAAAGAAAAAGATCTTGTGTTAGACAATTGTCTAAGTACATTTTATATTATTTAAGGATTTTTACAATTTTAGTATATCACAGTTATCTTAAATAATAAAGACAAAGCTATAGGTACAACAAGCTACAAGTAAACAGAAAAGTCATAAATGAAGTATTTATAACCTATTAAAATGAGGCAAGTATAGAAATATACCTCAAGATCGGTAGCTATAGCAAGGTTAAGTAATAATACATATAATACTAAAGTATGTATAATAATTGAAATAAATATCCAATCAGGAATATGTCCATTAAAAATTATGCTAGTGAATAATAAATATAAATGAGTAGTGATACATATAAGTAGACTAAGTTAAATATAAATCAAGATTAGCATCCTAACATGCATATAAGTACTAATAAGATTGCATAAGAAACTAAAACTGAAGTAAAAGCATACATAAACTGAAACTGAAAGAAATAAAACTGTCATATCAGAGCCTAGCTAATAAAGTTGCTATAACTGAAACTGAATTGTAACATATGATGCAATCACTTAGCTACTTAGAATTAAAGCAGAAACTGAATTGAACTGAATATAATTAAAGAGACAGAAATACAAATGCAAGTTTATTTTAGCTATTTTACTTTACTTCTGTGGACACGTCCAGAAGTAGTAGAGGAGTCAAGCACATTTGCAAAATTAAGATGGATTCTTGAGCTAAAGACAACTCCCCCAATGAGTATGTGTCAAGTATCATTATTTCTCCTTACAGCCTATATAATAGCCGTTATGTTTATTGATATAGCCAGAATTTGTAGCAAAAATATAGTGTTTAAATATTTATATCACCATATATTTCTCTATACTTTGAGTAGAAATTGATGTCTTTTTAGGTAAATGAAGAAAACAGACTGCAAGAGCTGATTTACCAAATTCTGGGACAAAAACCACCGCAGCGCGCCACAGCGTGCCCATGGTGGCCCATTAAAAACGCCTTACCTGGAAGCAGAACTGCAGACTTGGAGCAAGACCACTGCAGCGCGCCACGGCTCGCCACAGCGTCATATCGATAAGGATAAATTAAAACCATATAAACGAGTAATTGAATAGTAATACGCAAGTTTGCACGCCGCAGCCCGCCACGGCGCGCCGCGGCACGCTACAGCGTCATTTCTCGCTGATTTATTAAAACCTTATAAACAAATAATTGAACAGTAACACGCAACTTTCTCCGCAGCAGCGCGCCGTAGCGGGTGAATTTTTATTTTATCAAACTATATTTGAACTAATTGAACAGTAATCCTGCAAATTTTATCCGCTGTAGCGCGTCACAGCGGGTGAATTTTTATTTTATCAAACTATAGTTGAACTAATTAAACATTGATCCTGCAAAATTTATCCGTTATAGCGCGCCGTAGCGCGCCACAGCAGGTAAATTTTCATTTTATAAAACTATAGTTAAACTAATTGAACAGTGATCCCACAACTTGTCCGTTGTAGCGCGCCATAGCGTACGCTGCAACGATTGAACAAAAAAGATACTAACTTACATACAGGAAAAGCGTTTGGAGCAGTGCTGCTACAGCGCACCGCAGTGGAACTGGATTTGAAACGCGGTTGCCGCAGCGGAACAGTATATGAAACGCTGCTGCCGTAACGCGCCGTAGTGGACGTCCCAGAATTTTCCAGAAACAGCAATTAAGAAGCATGGGGAAGATCACAAAAATGTGACGTTTGGCCTCCCAACCTCTTGAAAATTGATTTATTAAATCCCTGCTGAATCCCAACAGGTTAAACTGATGAAAACATTAAAAGGGATTGGAATTAAGTCAAGGAAGATGAAGGGTGTAACAATCCAGGTTGTTACTTATATCAATTAAGATTAATTTAAGTCTTAATTTTAGTTCTAGCACCTTAATCAAGTCATTTAGAACTCATCTCTAAGATTCAAGCCACATCAGGAGTCAAATGAATTAAATCTTGATTTCTGGAAAATCTAAAAACCATATAAATTGACCTATTTAATTAGACCTCAAATCAAAAATCTGATTTTGCCATTGTGATCACCACCCCCAAATTAGCTAAAGGTAAAATTTTGGATGCATTTGGAAGTCATTGAATTTTTGACGAATATTTTAATATTATTTAAATACCTCAAAAATTCGAATAAATAAATACTCATCAAAACAAAATCTGATTGCGCCATTGCATTCCTCACCCTTCAATTAGCTAGGGGTGATATATTGGAAAAATTTTGGAATACGTTTAATTATATAGTCTTAATTAATAAAATTAAAATAAATTAATATAATAATATTATTATTTAAATATGTTTAACGGCGCCGTCTCATTTTCCTTAATGCCATTCTCTAACTCTAATTTTATCGTCTGATTAGACGGGTTTTGCAGTCCATCCAATCGGAGGATCGAACGCTCCTCAAACCGTCTCCCTCGTCCAGACGCGAGAGCTCTCCGCGTGTTGGCTCGACCACACGCGTCGCGAGCCCACCTCTCTAGATAGCGGCCGCCACAGTTGGTATCAGAGAACTCCATAAGGTGTAAGATTGGAATTTGTATTCATATATACCTAATGGATAGTTCTTCTGTCATACAATCACTAAATGAATACTATAATAACATCCATATTACCATATACTCAGATTAGTTAGTATAAAATACTAACATATACAAGATAAAATGATAAATTATGAAAACTTATATATATTAAAAATTTAAATTGCTCAATCAAATTAATTAAATATGATTAAACATATAGGATATATAAGACTTGAGGAATGTCGACCCATGACTATATCAGAAGGTTTGAAGACATATGGGAACTAGACTTCCAGTGTGGATAACATTATGAAAGATATATTGAAGGTGTGTCAAAACCAGGAGTACAAATATTAGAACAAATGCTTCGCCATGCGATGTTTAGAGGATTTGATCTTCCTCCTTTAGCCAAGGAATGGCTAAGGCGTGTGAAAAACACTTTTGAAGCTATAGACTGCCCTGATAACATTAGAGTTGAAATAGCAACAAAGTTGCTTCATGATCAAGCAGAAGATTGGTGGGATGCCACTCTTCCAGAACTCTCACATATACGAAGGAGAGAACGTCGAGAAGTTACTTTTGTGGATTTCTGTCTTGCTTTTTCAGCTGAATACATTAAATAAATGTTTTACTAAGCTTAATGAATTTCTTTTCATTGTACGAATCATCTTGAAATAAGTAATAAAATAAAACTCATTTCTTTTGAGTTCTCTCAAATTTATATAAATCATCGAATGTTACTAATCGAAGATTCCTGGATAATCTTCCATCTGTCCAGTACCACCATCTATCGGCAGAACCACCAAGCAGAAATCCCAAAATCTAGAGACGATAGTCATCAGGACAAGCTATCTCTCAAAATGCAGTGGTCACATGGTTCAGCCACTCTTTAGCAAGAACAGGGAGACTAGTTCCTCTGAAGGCCAGACAAATTAGAATCTTATCTAGTAATTCTACTCCACAAGGAGGTACTCCTTCTACGATCCTTCCATAGATTTTGTCATCTTGGAAATCATCTGCCCAATACTCGTCGAATAATCTAAGGTAGTAGAAGAAATCGAACTGCTGATATTCCATCCCTAAAATTTCATGCATTTATTAGTTATAATTTTCCACTATTTTCAGTTATAAGCATTAAATTTATATATGTTACTTTTTAAGGTCCGTTCAGATCATAAGATGTCATATGTTACTTGCTTTTAACATTTAACCATATTTTACTCGTTTATGGTTCGTTCAATTCCTAATGTGTCATTTCTAGATATTCTTAGTTTCATTTCTGAGATTTCAATGGGATGAACTATGGATGCTGCTTTTCTTACAGAGAATAGATCCTAAAGTAGATAGGAATATTTTCTTATCTGACACTTTATGATACTTCTATGATACCAACTGTAGCACCCCGCCCCGTCGCCATGCACAAAACATAAGTATAATCAGTTCGGTGGCGGAGTGGCGCGCCACTCGGGGAGGAATAACCCACCTCGCCGGATAACCTGATAACACTCAACCCATCTGAAGGGCTGCTGACTCAACCTCAAGGAGAGTTGAGAGCTAATACTTAAGATAAGAGTAGTATCCTTATCCTAAGTATTATGTAAATACATGCATTAGATTTAGAATACAATATGAAGAATCTAATTTATGCATAAGATATCAGCATTTCTAGTATACTGATCACTTCATAATACTAAGTATAAGTAGTATATAAATAGAGTACGGAAGCTAAAAGTAAATATCTAGAAATATTCATCACAGAAGCTGTATGAAAATATTCATCTAAAAAAAGAAAAGAAAATATATCTAGAATTATTACAAACATTTTACTGAAACATGGAAATAAAACTAAGTATTGAACTGAAATAAACTAAGCAAAAAAGTAGCAAAACTGAAGGAGGCTCTACTAGTGCTCCTCGAGCTCCTCCTTAATCTCCTAGATGTCCTCCTAACCTGGCTCAATATACTGCTCAAGATCTAGCAAATTGTCGGATCCCAAAGTATCATGTGTTAGATTTATTGTCTAACACATTGGAACTAATCTAAATAGTTATAGTTATTCATTTAATATTTACATAATGTAATTAAATTTGTAAAAATACTGTAAAGGTGATTGAAAGCATAAAACTATATAAAATTGTACAAAATTGAAGTAAAGTAAAGCTGAACTATAAACTGAATACTAAAAATAACCCAAAACTATAATGAATCTGAAACTGAGTAATCATCTGTAAAACTATATTGTATGTCACTGAAACTGTGCATCTGAATATATCATAATACTATATGCTACTGATATGCAACTAAAATATCACTGAACTGCTATGAGTAGTACGGTCCAATGTATGCTTACATCCAGTTGGGAACTGCGATGCTGATGCAATCTGAAATTCCCCAGTCAATGTATGCAATATTCCATAACCCATAAATCATCACTAATACTCATACATCATTCTGATACTCACACATCATACTTATGCTCATGCTCATGCTTCTAATCTACGTGACACAAATCCAAAAAATTGCTTAGAAATCTGATAATAAACTCAATGTTTTCATTGTGCAGAATCCTGCTAAAAGAATTCTGACTCCTAGAATTCTAACTTCGATAATTGGTTAAAGTTGAGAGTTTACTTGAAATCATTAGCTGGGAAGACTGTATACACATATTTAGCATATTTGCAAGAAAGGTGGTTCTTAACACTTAATTTGATTAAGCCACCCTAACGAAGCGATCTTCAATAAGAGGCATCACCCGATGGCAATTCGTATCTCAAGATAAGTCATTAAGATACCCAACTCACAATCACACTTAGTATCCTAAAGAAGTTGACTCGAATTACTTAGTTTGTTTAAGTCACACCTATTGAAGCGACCTTTACTAGGAGGCATCACCCGATGGAAATTTGTATTTTAATCAAACTAAGGAATGAGTCCCTATTATAACACTCTTAGTTTTGAAACATTTACTCTAACGGGACTGTATTCGTCTAATCTCTTGGGATAGCACCTGGTCATAAGTTCACATTGGAGTGAATCAACCAATCTTGAATAGTACTGAAGTAATCCAGTACTATGGGTATACCATACTACACCAACTAATAATTTGGGTTCATATAACTCTATTTAATCAATGAGAATTTATCAAAGCTATTAATCCTTACTCTAAATGGATGGGTCTTATACAAGGCTCCAAGGGTGTGATCATGGAGATCACTCAATAATGATTTCTACAATAAGGGGGAAGTTCCATTCTAGATGCTATAGGTAGTTCCTACTATAAGGTGTCAAGATCAACCTCTAATGTTATGAAGGATCATCTAAGATTCCTACCTCAATAAGCTACAAGAGTTCTTCCTATCTCAATGTATCAATAATTAAGGTCTTTAAATATTTCAATATCAATCCTATAACAAGGCCCTTGAGACCTCACCTTTTGACTTCTTAAAGTTTACTTGTTAGACTTAGGTTAAAGTGATCATATCAGATCATTAAAATTCATCTAATACTTTCCTATTCTATAATCATGGGATGAAATTAAAGATATTATTAGTGTTAGATCATTTCATAAATCATTATAATTCTATTATTCATCTTATGCTAATTATCTTATATAAGAGAAAATCAAAGATCTAAAGTTTAGATTCAGATAATTTAATCACACAGATGTAATATTAACCTTAACACTTCTAATTCAATGATTGAAGATTAATACTAAATCAGATACATTATTGGAATAAAATTAAAATAAATTATTTTTCAATCAAGTTAATTGATTAAGTGATTAAGGTTTAGACTAAAATCAAGACAAGTTAGGGTTTAACCCCCCTTCTACCATTAAGACCAAAGGTTAATTTAAAGGTCAAAGATAAATCAATATATTATTAGTGCATTATTGATGGCAATTTCAGGTTTATATTAAGTATCATCTACTTAATCAAGTTATCAAGATTCTTATATTCAATTATAGTTTAATGTCAATTACACACAATTAGATATCCAAATAAATTTTTAGAGTTTTCTAACTTACATCCTAGTATCATGAAAGCATATAAATATAAAGATGACATAGAATAAAAGGTAATTAAGGCTAACTAAATTCTAAATCAAAATAAAGAGATTAGCACTTGATTATAAATCTAAAAGACTTATGTTTCATGCCATTTGGTTATTAAGATACACTTATTCATTACAAGCATTCATGGGTTCTACTATTTAGCATTTGGCATAAAAATCCTTAAGGCACATAAGAGGTTTTTGCACATGTCATAAGGTTCAAATTTGATATAATTCGGTCCCACTAGGGTCCTAGGGACCTTAAAATACAAAAACGGTGAAGTTCTGGCCATTTTAGCCAATTATGTCAGTTTTATAATAATTTGGGGAGTTTTAGAGTTTCTGGGAGTTGTAGCGCGCTATGGCACTTCCAGCGTTGGAGCGCTTCCGACGCGGCAGCGCGCTGCGACGCTTCCGGCGCTATAGCGCGCTGCAGCGCTTTTGGCGCTGCGGCCCGCTGAGGCGCGTTATGGCTCGCTGTGGAACATTATGGTGCACTGCAGTGGTCCAACTTGCAAAAATACTATTTAATTAATTTATTTTTTTGATTTTCTATAATTTTCTAAAAATACCGCTACATCCCGCTACAGCGCGCTACGGCACGCTGCAGCGGTCCTTTTGCGATTTACTGTTCAATTAGGCGAATAATTGATTTTATATAATTTTTCCAAAATGGCACTGCAGCCCACTACAGCATGCTATGGCGCGCTGCAGCGGTCCAGTTTGCAACTTGGGCGCTACAGCGCGCTGCAGCACCAGATGGTATTTTTGCCAAGTGCAAAACCCATAAAGGCCTCATTTCAAGCTCAAATACTCCCAATCCAGAGCATTTCATAAGCGGTGTCATATATCAATGGAAAGGTCTTTCGATACCTTTCCATTGACACTAAAATCGGCACAAACGGAGCACGCTAACTATACGAAAAATGATAATAAATGAAGGGTGTACAGAATAAATGAAAAACAGAGCAATTTTTCTTTCAAGGAAATGTGATGCTTTAAATAGCCTTAATGACTTCCATACATGCTTATGGGTTTCTAAAGATACATTCAAGCATTGTAGCAACATGAAGAAGGCAAATGGGTACAAGGAAAGTAAGCAAACGGGTACCTTTAGCCTTGCGAGAGAAGGAGGAAGAAGACTTGGAAAGCTTGGAGAAGGAGCTTCTCCTTCTTCTTCTTCAGCCCAAGACCTAGCAATGGAGGGGAAGGGAGAGCTGCAGCTTTTGCCAAAATAGAGATGAAGAAGGAGCTCAAGCTCCTTCTTAAAGGAGAAGGAGAAATGATGAGCCTAGGGTGAGGGAGGAGTAGAGGGAGCCATCATGAGCCTAGGGAGAGCATGACTAAGAGGAGAAGGGAGGGATGGCCAGCCGAAATTGCATGGAGGATGTTAGGGAAAATTAAGAAATTGATTTTTCTTAATTAAATAATTAATTATTTATTTTCTAAATTGCTAAAAATTTAGGTTAATTAAACGCGCTCTGAAAATTTCCAAAAATTCACCCTTAGCTAATTTGGGGGTGAGGAATTCAACGACGAAGTCAGATTTTGATTCCGATGACTATTTAATTATTTTATTTTTCGGCGCATTTAATTATATTAAAATATTCACAAAAATTCGACGACTTCCAAACACGCCCAAAACATCACCCCTAGCTAGGCAATCGCTAGTTTCGCCTCATCCGCTACCTGACATTCAGTGATTTTACTGTCGATTTGGGGGTGACGATCGCAACGACGAGGTCAAATTAAATACCTCAAATTAAATATTAAAATATTCCAAAATAATTGATTGATCTCCGAATTGCTCCAAACCTTCAAGGTTTGGTTCTAATGACTAGTTGAACTTAATGGAATGATAATTATGATATGATTAGGCTAAAGTTAAGCTTGGTAATAACCTTGAGTTGTTACAGACTCCCCCACTTAAAAACGATGTCGTCCTCGACATCATTACTAAGAAGGGAAAAATAAAATGCAGAAAATTAAAAACAAAAATTTTGAATCTTAAGGGTATCTGAATTATCAAAGAGAATTGGATATTTTTGTCGCATATCGGCCTCTTTTTCCCAAGTAGAATCTTTAACAGAGCGATTACTCCATTGAACCTTTACCATGGGAATGGAATGATTTCTTAGCTGTATTTGATCACGAGCTAAGATTCTGATAGGCTCTTCCATATAAGAAAGATCCAGCTGAAGAGATACTACTGGAAGTTGGACTAGATGAGACGAATTATGAAGACACCTCCGCAGCGAGGAGATATGGAACACATTATGAACTGCAAAGAAATCTTTATGAAGTTTTAATCTATACGCTGCAGAACTGATTTTCTATATTCCTTCGAATGGTTCAACATAGCGAGGACTGAGCTTCCCTGGCTACACCGAAACGAAATACACCTTTCATTGGGCTAACTTTGAGATACGCAAAATTTCTAACATTGAACTCCAGAGAACGATGATGGGCATCGTGATATTTACTCTAGCGATCTTGAGCTGCTTTAATTCTTAGCTGGATCAATTGCACTTTCTTATTTATTTCTTCAACTAAATCTGACCCATACAATTGAATAGTGCTTGTTTCAGACCACGCTAAGGGCGTACTGCATTTTTTGCCGTACAAGGCTTCATACAGAGTCATACCAATACTTGATTGGAAACTGTTGTTATAAGTAAATTCAACTAAGGGAATATGATCTTCCCAAATACCTTACCTTGAACTTTATACTTATAGAGAATATTCCACTAGTGCTCCACGAACTCCTCCTAAATTTTCTGAGTATCCACCTGTCCTGGCTCCACTAACTGCTCTGAATTTAGTAAATTGTCGGATCCAAAATGTACGACATGTTAGACAATAAGTCTAACACATTGAAACTAATCTAAATAGTTATAATTATTTACTTAGCATTTACATAATATAAACAAAATTGCATAAATACTATAAAGGTAGACTAAAAGTATAAAACTATATAATTATATAAAACTGAAGTAAAGTAAAGTAAAGCTTACTGAAAATTGAATACTGAAAGTTAACAAAAATAGTAATGGATCTGAAACAGAGTAATAGCATGTAAAACTGTACTATATGCTACTGAAATTATGCATCTGAATATTCCACAATATTGTATGTCACTGATATACAACTTAACTATCACCGAACTGCTATGAGATATACGGTCCAATGTCTACATACATCATATTGTGAAATATAGTTTATTGTGATGTCTGAACATTCTAAGTTTCCCCTGTTGATGTATGCAATATTTCATAACTCATAAATCATCACTGATATTCATACATCATGCTTATGCTCATGCTCATATCTCTATACTACATGACTTAAAATTCAAAAATCAAAATCAAATAATAAATCAAGTGTCTCTATTGCGCAGAATCCATCCAAATGGATTCTGACTCTAGTTTTAATTTCAATAACTAACTTTACGTAGGATTTTACTTAAAATTATTAGTTGGAGAGGTCGTATACCCATGGTTGTACGTTTCCAAGAAGGGTGGATTTAACACTTAGTTTGTTTTAAACTGCACTTATCGATGCACACGATGATAGGAGACAAAACTCGGTCGCAGTTTATATCTCAAACTGAGCTGTTAAATACCCTAACCACAAGCATATTGAGTGTTCTAAGAAGGGTGACTTGAGATACTTAGTTTGTCTTAAACTGCACTTATCGACACGCACAACGATAGGAGGCTGAACCCAATTGCAGTTTATATCTCAAACTAAGAATTTCATCTCTCTAATCAAAATATACTACTAGTGTTCTAAGAAGAGTGGCTTGATATACTTAGTTTGTCTTAAACTGCACTTATCAACGCACACGACAATAGGAGGCAGAACCCGATTGTAGTTTATGTCTCAAACTAAGGATTTAAGTTACTAATTATAATACTCTTAGGGTTTGATGATTTATTCTAAGTGGGAATATATCCGATTAAGCCCGCAGGGTAGAACACAAACATAGTCCTATATTAAAATGAGTCAACAGAATCCTAAATACTACTAAAGTGATCCAGCACTATGGGTATACATAACTAAACTCAACTAATAACTTGAGTTCAATCAATGCTATTTAATTGACAAAGATTACCAAGGCTATGAGATTAAGACTATAAGAGGTGAATCCTTTACAAGGTTCCAAAGATGTGATCAAAATGATCACTCAATATGGGTTACTACCATAATGGATTAAATCTCATTCTAAGTATTTTAGGTGATTCTACCATAAGGATCTAAGATCAAGTTTCTAAGGTTAAGAAGGTTCATTTAATTTCCTACCTCAAGGTGTCACAATAAGCTCTTCATACCTCAATATATTAACATTTTATTAAGGCCTTCAATTACATAAAAATTCTATTGTAAGATTATTAAGACCTTATATATCTAACATTTATACTAACATTCATAAGTTTTATTCATTTAGCTTGTTTTGATCAAATTAAATGGGTAAACTCATTTGATCAATACCTAGACTACAATTATAGGGTATAATTAAGAGTGTTATTAAATTTGATCTTATAGTAAATCAACTTAGTCTTATAATTAACTTTATACTAAGAATCTCTTATAAAAGATAATCAAAAATCTAAAGTTTTAGTTTAGATACTTAATCACACAAGTTCTTTAATTAGCTTAGCACTTTTAATTTAATGAATTAAGATCAATATCAAATCATATGCATTATTAGAATCATGCGGGTTAAATTATCTTTCAATCAAAGTTACTTGATTTAGATCTTAATCAAGATAAGTTAAGGTTTAACCCCTAGCCTTACCAAAATTAAGACCATTGGTTGATTTATAGATCAATGACAAATTAATGTATTATTGGTGTATTAATGATATCAAATTTCAGATTTAGATTAAGTATCATTTACTAAATCAAGTCCTTAAGATTCTTATGTTCAAGTATAGTTTAATGTTAATTAGGTACATCAAGGTGTCCAATTAAATGCTAACGTTCTCTAACATACATCCTAATATCATGAAAGCAAAAAAATATAAAATAATATAAAATAAGAGATAATTAAGGCTAATAAAACCCTAACTCAAACTAAAGGGATTAGTACTTAATTATAAATCTAAAATACTTAAGTTTAATGCAATTTGGTTATTAAGATCTAATTAGTCAATACAAGCATTAAAAGATTCTATTCTTTAACATTTATCACATAATATTTAAGACACATAAGAGATCAAACTTGATATAATTCGGCCCCACTAGGGTCCTAGGGACCTTAAGATGCAAAAAATATGAATTTTTGGCTAATCCGGACAATCCTGGGCAATTTCGGGCAATTCTGGGTGTGATGGCGGCTGTAGCGCCTTCTGGCCAAAAGCTAGGCGCATTGTGGTGCGCTGCAGTGTTGTGGCATGCTATACCTCAAAGTGCAAGAGCTACAGTGTATTATGACATACTATAGCACGCTACGGCGATTTTCCTTTATTTTTGTCAAGTATATTTTTATATCTCACAATTTACTATTCTGCTGCGGCGCGCTGTAGCGCGCTACTGCAGATCAAAGTTTGAACTTCGGGCGCTACAGTGCGCTGTAGCGCCCAACGGTGATTTCTCCTGTGCGAAAACCGTAATGGGCTTCCTTTCGCACCCAAATACTCCCAATATTGGGTACCTCATGAGTGGTTCCATATATTAATGGAAAGGCCTTTCTGAGATCTTTCCATTGATACCAAAATCAGCACAAATGGATTATCCTAACTATGCAAACAATAAAGTTAAAGGTTCGGGTATGCAAAAATGGAGGAAAATAGAGCATGAAACTTAATACCTTGAAGAACTGTAATGGCTTCCATACTCAATAATAAACTTTTAAAGATGCAAAACAAGCATAATAGCGAAATGAAATAGCCAAGGAAGTTGAGAAAATGGGTACCTTAGCCTTTAAAAGAGGAAAAAAAAATTCTAATTTTCTTCAAGACCTTGGAGGAAGGGGAGCTCCTTCTTCAGCACAAAGCTCAACAATAGGGGGGAAAGAGGAGAAGCTTTAGCTTGGCAGCAACCAAAAGAAGAAGGGGGTTGAGCTCCATCTTAAAGGAGAAGGGAAGGAGGAGGTAGGGCATGGGCTAGGGAGGAAGAAATGGAGAAGAGGGATGGCCTCATCCATCCTTGCGCATGCTAGAGAGGGGGAGGCACCAAAATGTAGCCAGCTAGGAGAGGGAAGATAGGAAATAGAAAATAGAAAAATTAGAATAAAGAAATATTTATTTCTTTAATTATTTAAAAATTCAGATTTTAGAAACGCACTCCGAAAAATATCAAAAATTCACCCCTAGCTAATTTGGGGGTGAGGAATCCAATGGCAAAGTCAGATTTCGGTTTCAACGATTATTTAATTATTCTATTTTCCGGTGCAATTAACTATTTTAAAATATTCGCAAAAATCCGATGACTTCCAAACGTGTCCAAATTATCACCCATAGCTAATTTGGGGGTGACAATCACAGTAGTGAAGTCAGATTTTGATTTTGAGGTCAAATTAAATTTCTCAATTTTCTAATTAACTAAATATTAAAATAATCTAAAATATTTGATTGAGCTCTGAATTACTCCAAATTTTCAAAGATTGGTTCTAATGACTAGATGAACTTAATAAAATAATAATTAAGATACAATTAAGTTAAAATTAGGCTGGGTAATAACCTTGGGTTATTACAAGTTAAATGGAAATAAATTTAATCATCCTCTTGAAATTTCTCTATCTTTTTCATTAAAGGCTTATCAGGAATCTTCACTTCACCTTAGGACCTATTCTTTAGGAATAAGGATAGATATTAAGTTAGATTTTATTCATTGAATAACGAGATTATTCAACAAATAAAACTTTAGTTTTATTAGTTTCTAAATTTTTATAACTTAATTTTGATTATTTTATCTTTCAATTTTAGTTTAAGAATAGGAGAATCATCCTATTAAATTTGACTTTGCTTAATAGGATTTGCCTTAATCATTAGTTCACATTTAGATTGAAAATTAGATCTTAAGCTTTACTTTTAGATAATGTGATTAAACCCAAGCTCATGTGTTTAACTCATAATCCCTAATTTAGTAAGATCTTGATCAAATCTTAGTCTAGAATGTCTAAATTAATTAATTATGACATCATGATTTATTACTTAATCTATAGTTATATCTAATTAAACTAGATTAAAACTTAATCAGTTCTAATCATTTTTAACTTATAAGGTCATGCTTCTAAGTTACACTCGATAGTAGGAATTGGAGATCTTGAACTTGTGTAACTTGAAATAGTTATGATGGTTTAATTAGATTACAAAAGATATCACCATATTTAGTAGAGTTTCTTGCTCACTATTGAATTTTGTTGCTTACACTTTGCTTGAATTTTGTGCCTTATTCCTTGGACATGTCATACAAGAACATTGTTGCATGAAATAAAAACATAAAAAATTTAGGATAACCTTGCATTGGGTTTAATTACTGGTTGATTTTGCGCATAGTATCCCAATGGGCAGGGGAAAAGTGACATAAAGATTACTTAACATCACTCATTTAGGAGTGTGTTGTTAAGTTTGGAACTCGAATAGTCTTTCAAATGTGCTTGACTCCTCAGCTACTTCTGAAATTATCTATAGAAGTAAAAGTAAATAACTAAAATATAAATTACATGTGTTTATACTGCCTCTCAGTTTAGTGATATATATATATATATATATATATATATATATATATATATATATATATATATATATATATATATATATATATATATATATATATAGCATTAACCTCCTTGTTGACTATAAGATCTTTGTAGCCCTAGCATCCTTATTGACGCTATGATGTTTTGTCGCCTTAGCCCCCTTGTTGATGATAAGAATCCTTTTGATTTCAGTAGGCTAGATTTAACCCTCATGTGTTGGCGATTATTACACAACTTCTATCATTTTACTTATATTAAATTCTAAATTCAGTTATACTTTTCAATTATACTTTTATTTCAGTTAGCTGTTTTATTTACTTGCTTACTATACATATCATTATTAGATTTATTATTTTTAATTTGCATAGTTCATATGATCAACAACATGTTAGGTTAGATTTTTTTTTCAGTATTTTCACTATGCTTTCATATGTATTGTCTAGCCTTATTTTTGTTTTTTTGGAGGTGTATATTTTGTCTCGCTATTGCATAAGTTATAAATATTGTTATTTATAGCTTTTCCTCTTTCTATTGTATGCTTGTTGCTCCCATTTTAATTTATGTTGTTCAAAGTTTAGGAAAAATAGTGATATTAACAAATGCATGTAAAATTATCAGCTTAAAATATATTTAGATAATTTGTCTAATAATATTTTTTTTCTTTTATTGGCTAGAGCCCTAGCATTGTGAAACCGACAATGTTAAAATCTGATAAAGTTGAAGATTTGGTGCTTAAAGAGGAGGAGCCCTATCTTGAGGAAGAGCAGCAGGGCAGAGCTGAAGAAATTTAGTTCCTTTTTACTTTATTATGAGAATGAGAGATATTTTCTTTTCTTTTCATTTTAAACTTTAAGTAAATATTGTAATAATATAGGTACTTATGCTGTATTTTCTTTTTTGTACTAATATTTTTGAGCTATTTTCTATTTTGCCTTTTATTTGATTTATGGTAGATTGGATGTACTATTTACTTTATTTGCTTCTGCACTCTGTACTTATATTTCATTTAGTGACTGATATTATGTATGCATTCTGAGCTCATCTTTCTCCTATTATGTGGATTGTGAATGATAAGTGAGAGTATTTTTAGAGTGGCACCGCTTTTAGACTAATGAGTTTGGGTCTAGGGGAGGGGAGCCACAGACCCACCGACAGCTTTTGTGCAAAGGACAGTGGAGGCCTCACGACATCGGCATCTAATCAATAGATGCTGGCCCCACGACTCAATTTTTTACAGAGATACGGGTCGTGATAAGCCCAACCCAACCCGATATATATTGCGGATGCCAGCTCTCCTTCGACCGACATAGCCGCAAAAATTAAGGCATCCTCCAGAATGGCACTCAAGGCACCTTCATGCTCGGCACATACCACGATAAGAAGCTCTCGCCGAGGGCTACACCAAGGACACCGAAACACTAACCTAGGGATTTCTAACTATGCAATAATTTGATGCCTTAATTTATATGGGTGAGAACCCCGTGAGTTCACTGTATAGAACTGTGGATTGATCATCAAATTGATGATCAGTCCGACCTTAATCGGACTTAACTGCATTCGAACATCTTTGACATAATACGGAATAAGCATTGAGAAGAAAAAGAGCAATAATCGATTAGGCATATAATTATGATACCTAATAGATCTAAATTCAATCTGACAGTGATTGAACACTCAAGAAATAACTGTTGAACAAAGCACAATGTACTTAAGAGATGGTCACGGAAGTACCTGATCGAGCACCGGCTGAGGAGGGTGCGGGAGTTTGAGGAAAATTCAAAGGGAGCTTTAGATGTTCTCATCAACAAGCCTCATACCCAAAGCAGCTCTGTCACCTATATAGATTGATGGGAAGAGGAAAATGTTCAAGAAATGGCGTTAAGGCGGTGAGCAAACTGTGGAAGATACGCGCTTAGCACCGCTCACCGAGTGCAAGGTCGAGCGACACGCTCCCATGCGGTCAACCCAATGAGGGAGACGACTCCCTGATCGTCCAATCAAAAGAATCGAACAGCTCATGAGGAGCTGTGAGATTAAACGGCGTAGTGAAGGGGCTTAAACAGTTGAGAAAGTGGCTGATTAATTAATTTAAGTAATATAATTGTATTATTATTTAATAAATCTTAAACCTATTTTGTTAATTCAAAATAATTTGTTAAATGCATCCAAAAATTTCTAATAAATTACCTCTAGCTAATTGAAGGGTGAGAAATACAACGGTGAAGTCAGATTTTGGTTTCAATGAGTATTTATTTATTCAAAATTTCAGGGTATTTTAAGTATATTAAAATATTCGATGAAATTTTAACAACTTCCAAATACTTCCAAAAAATCACCCTTAGCTAATTTGAGAGAGATGAGCGCAATGGCAGAGTCCAATTTTTAATTTGAGATCAAATTAAATAGGTCAAATTTGAGGGATTCTGAAATTCTCAAAATCAGGATTTGATCAATTTGACACCTGATTTTGACTAAGTTTTTGTGGTGAGATTCTAATGACTTAATTAGAGTGATGGAATCTTAATTAGGACTTAGTTTAGTCCTAATTGACTAGGGTAACAATTTGAGTTGTTACAATCGATGATCGGGCACCTTATGCTCTCCAACCTGCCTTCTTCCTCCAGTATCAAATCTTTTACTCCATAGGGCGGGTTGACCCATCAAAAGACAATGGGTTCAGCTTCAAGAAGGTGTTCAAGGCCTCATTAATATTGTGCTGATGTTCTGGAGGAGGTACTGGCGTAGCCTTTGGCATATAAGCAGTGGCGTTATTTTGGTTGGCTAATATATATGTCATCATTTATAGTATTATATATGAGTTTCATATCAATCACATCATAATACTAAGTATAAGTAATAATAACAGAGTGTGAAAACCTTAGCATTCATCCATAATATTTATCACAAAAGTTAAGTAAGACATTCATCTCAAAAAATAAAGGAAAATACATCCAGCGTTAATTATTTCAAACCAAAGCGTAAAATATAATTAGCAATAAAAGTCTCTCATTTCACATTAGAAAGTAAAGTAGGCAAGTAAATAAAAGTTATGTTGGCTACTACTCCTCTGGCTCCTTCTGGATCTCCTGAGATGCCTCCAAAGCTATCTCCACTATCAGCTCCACTTACCAAATTAACATCCCACCAATCCTAAAGAATTTTAATTCCAATAAATCAGCAATTATTGCAACTCGAAATCAAAAGGCACAAGTCAGAGCTAACCCGGCCCATCACTATGCTTCTCCCTCTCTATGCCTTCACCCTGATACTCGATCATTATGGTTAACCCCAATCGCCCAATTCAGACAGAGCTATCACTTCCAGATGACTGATGCACCTTCCACCGGTTGAGACACATCGAATGAACCCTAAAGCCCTAACTGGGGTGGTCGGTATCGCTGGGAAGCTAATTCCCTTAAATCTATTATATGGGACTTATATGGTTTATTGTGAGGAAGAAATTCTCCCCACATAGACCACTAAAGGGTTGGCTCCAACTGCTTATATGATCACCTACTGAGGTGGAGCCAAGCCCTATGGTTGCAAGGCCCGACATCACCGAGTTGGGGGGACATTACTCAAGCCTAGAACTGTTTAGCATTGTGCCGGCTCGATCAAATTCATCCCATATAATAACCCTAATGTTGTTACCCATCAATTAGTGACCTAGTTGACTCTAATTCTTTTTCATTAGTCTTATAACAGTCTAAAGAGTCTCCAATTCAGTTTTCATGCGGATTGGAGATCATTTGGCAATTTTCAACATTTCCTGGTTTTCTGAAAATTTTGAGAATGTCTAATTTATTTAGACCTCAGAATCAAATGGAGTCCACCGTTGGACTCACCACACCCAAACTAGCTATGGGTGGTATTTTGGAAGTGTTTGGAAGTCATCGAATTTTCCCTAAATATTTTAGTAATATTTTAAATATCCAAAAAATTAAGATAATTAAATTAACCTCCGATCAAAAATCTGATTGCATTTTTGAGTTTTTCACACCTCAATTAGGTAAGGGTGAATTTTTGGGATTTTTCGGAGTGCATTTAGTTATTTAAATTTGATTAATAAAATGTGTATATTAATTATTTAATTAAATTAAATTAACTGAATTATATATTATAAATTAATTAATTCCATTTAAATTTAATATTCAAACCATGGAGATCCTGAAGTGAGTGCTGAACACCAAACACCGCAGCGGATAGATCATGCCCGTTGCCCATATTATGATAGGATCTGACGGCTGAGATTTGATCCATGATATCTGGCCGTTGGATCGAGGGTTTGATCCGACGGCTCAGATCAAACCCTGTACATCTCCTTCGCACGATCTCCTACGATGCTAGGCGAAGGATGTCCAGCTTCTGCAGGTACAGCCGAGCCTCTTAGCCTTCCCATTTAGCTCTAGGAATTTGCATTAGCTCATTTCAAACCTTCCTAAAGCTAAAGCGGGAGCTCCAGGCTGTGTATTTCTCCTTCCTTCAGTGCTCGGCGTCCAGCTGCATAACCCTAATCCTAACCGGCATATAGAACCTCCAGGTACCCATTCGATTAGCTTCTCCTTAAATTGATTCAATATTTTTATTCAACGTGTTTTAGTGTATCAATCTGAACCTAAATCAGACTCTATCGATTTAGCTTTAGCCTAAACTGATCGAGTTTAATATATTGGGAATTAAGGTTCTATTTTGTGGGAGTTAGGGCATCATCTAACTTCCTCTCTGGACATCATATGAACTCGATCCTTAGTTTGGGTGAACGACCTCGGCGAGGGCTTCTCGCCGGTGTGCGGGTCGCACCCAGGGACCACCGGAATCGAGTTCGGGGTTAACCCTAATTCTGATCTTCTGCCTCTTCTCTCAGGATGAAACGGATCATGCGCTAAATGAGTCTGGTCCAGTTTGAGCGTCTGAACCGAACCGGTTCATTTCCATTTGAGCTGCGCCGTTTACAGCCGACTCAAATGGCGCGTGTCGATCCAGCGGGCCACCGCGTGTACATATGAATTAGGGGAGCGCCGATTTCAGTGCTATCCAGAATTCTGTGCCGCGCCGTCATGTCCTGTAATCTATGCTGTTAATTTAATTCAGTGAATGATTAGTCGAATGATTGGTTATTAAAATTAAATGATTAATTGTCTAATTTTATTTAATTAATAACTTAAAAAATAATGATCCAAATAATACAATATTATATATCATTTTGATCACAAAAATGAGTAGATCAATAATATGAAATTTAATTTCAATTTTTGGCAATTATTTTAATAAGTCAATATTTAGTATTAATTAATTAATTTCGATTAATTTCCATTATTTCATGTGACCTAATTTGATCATTTAAGATCCAAATTAAATAATCAAATAGTCCATTTCACTCCTAAAAATGTGAAGAACAATAATATGAGATAAAATTCAACATTTGAATCATAATTTTCTTAATCACTTTTTAATTAGGAGTCATTAAAACCCTAATTTTTCCAAAGTTGCCCAAAAATTGACAAACTTAGTGTCAATCTTCTCCTTATGAAATAAGAATTTCAATTATTTATAAAATATTTCCATTGGACAACAAGTTAAGATTTTAGGTTTTTGACTCTTAGTGTTATTGTGATTAACTTAAATTTCTAGATAGCTTACTTTAGGTCTTATAAAATACTAGGATATCTAACTTGTCACATTTATTATTTCTCTTACTAATTAAATTGTATTTTATGAGCTTAGTTCTCAACCTTCTTTTAATGTGAATCAATTGCCAAGTGCTTAATTCACCTTTCAACCCTAAGGTAGAAACCCTCGAATTGATTTGCAATTGATCTATAGTTGAATCCTAAGTTTATTAGTTGCCCCCATTAAGAATAGATAGTCTTAATATATTAGTAATTATAGATTTGTGAATCAACTAGATCTAACTTTAGTGATTAGATTAGGACTTAGTTTATTCATCCTAATCCCTAAAACCTATTTTTAATTATTTTAAAATATAGTAATAGGAATCCTTAACTTACTTAGGTTGGTTTAGGAATCCTATTGAATTCCTTAAATATATAAGAATAGTAAACATAGAACTTGTAGTTCTTAAGTCTAGTAAGTACATATCCTAAACCTTGCATTTACTTATGACTTAGCTAGATTAATGTTGTTTGATTAGAATATTCAAATATAGCCTAGCTAGAGAACCATAATGAAAAGTAGTATAATTACCTTAGTTCCAAAATTATCAAGTTAGATAATTTTTTATCTCAATCTCTACCTATTAGTAACCTAAACCTTGATTTAATTTTGAAATTAGTTCTTATAGTTTAGGAAGAGATTAAGAGCTAGTCTCTAATAACAATCATTATACTTATAAGTTATTTTGTCACATCATATTAAATGAATTGAATCTATCATTTTCAAAATCCCAACTACTATTATATTATAATTAACTTGAGATCAATATCTCAAAGTTAATAGGAGCCCAATTAGCTCCAATCATTAAGTAGATCATTAAAATTAGATAACTTTGGATATTATTTAGTTGCAAATTTTAATTAACCTTATTGTCTTGCTTAGCTTTGAGCTTTATTTATTGAATCATTCATAAATATATTGTGCATGAATAAAACTTTCACATAAAATTACTAGGGTTTCTATATGGTGGACCAGTCTAAGGCAGACTAAAAATGGAGTAATAATGAGACATCACATTCTTAAAGGACGGATGTGAGTATTTTAAGTATGGACCCTGCTTTTCTTTAGATGTTAAACAGACATGTTTAACTCCTCATCTCATTCTGAATATGCCCACAGAATGAGCACAGATTAAAATAACTTCAATTAATAAACATGTGAGATCATAAATCTTATAAATTGTTAAGACTCATCATAACTTTTAGCTATATTACCTTACATAGTCCTAGGCTATGTGTATCTTAGATTTAAGTTTAAGATTCTTCTTCCAATTTCCTTACTATGCATTTTTTATGATTTAGAACTGTACTTTACTTGTTTACAGTTTATTTAGATTACAGTGAATATTATATAATTTCATTTAAATGCTTCATAGTTTATTTTTCCTTACTTAACATAAGTTCATTTGAACATATATATGCTTTAGTTCATTTAATTTCATATGCACATTAGTTTATTTTTAGCCTATTTAAGATGCTTTTGCCATTGTATTAATTACAGGCTAGGATGTATACTTAAGTGAGTATTCTAATTCACTTGATTTTCCTTTCCTTACTTATATGCTTACCATATTGCACATATGCTTGTACTTGCTTTGTAACTATAACTGTGATATCCAATTATAACAATAACATATTTAGCCAAATCTTAAAATGTGCTTAGACTATTTAGTCTAACCAGATTTTCTATTTTCTTGGCTTTGCCCTATCACATTTAAATGTCAAAATGTGATAGATCAGGTGCACTTGGAGGCTAGAAGAGCTGGACCAAGCGCTAAAAACTAAAATTGCTTCTGCCTATCATATATTATAAATTTATAGCTTATTAAGAACTTCAAATGAGCTATCAATTTCCTTCTCTTATTTAGTTTACTGTTGATTTATAATAATGTTATTTACTTTGATTTACTATACTTGTTGGAGTTTAAAATATACTTAAATGCTTGTGATGAATGAATGGATGGATGTATTGAATGGATGAATGGATTTAAATGTATAAAAAATTGCATGTTAATTAAGTCTTTCATTGCATACTTAGAATGATAAATGGAATTCATTGTATACTCAATTATTGTATAATTAGAATTTAGTTTCTCACTCAACTAATAGTCTTGGTATAATTGCATGTGAATGTTGAACATTGTGATGAAGTAAACCTTAGAGTAGACAATTGTTACATATATAATTTTCTCCCTTTAAACTTTTAGAATTATAAATGAGCAATCCTATAAAAGGGATTAAACTTTATTTAGAATTGGAAATGAGCAATCATATAAAAATGATTGAATTCTATATTAGAATTGAAGTTAAAGTGGATTGAATGTATGTTAGTTTAGGTTGTCTTTTCTTTTAAATTATATCTCCCATTAGAATGGGAGTAGTGTATGTACTTCTGTAGGTGTTTCCTTAACCATTTACAAAGAAGACTCTGCCAAAAATTTTAAGAAAATTTAGACTTATAATATTTTGGGAAAAATGTAGACCCATATTCGCATGTTGAATACCCAATAAATAATTAGAATCTCATATCTAAGATTTAATGTAAGCAATTCATTTGTTTTAGATTACTATCTCATGTACTCATGTCAATTGTTTAAATTACAATCTCATGCTTTATTGCTTGTATTACATACTCAAGTCATATTTTATTTTCATCATAAGCTTCATGTATTGTATATTAAAATTTTAAATTTACTTAACATCATTCACATTTTCTCTTCCATCTTAACTTAAGACTCTCTTCTAAATTCTTGGCCAAACACAATACTTAATAATTTGGATTAGTTTTCTTTTAATCTAGTATTAGGAATTGTGGTGACACATCAATATTGAGTTAAGTGATTTCCAATATTGGGGTCGTCACACCCCATCCCAGATATGCAATTAATAGAAGTTTGAAATCTTAAAGTGCAATTTTCCTAATTTAAATTTGATTCAATTAAAGCTTAAATGACCTACAAAAGTTTCAAACTTACACCTTTAACTTATTTTGGAGGTGAGAAATTCAAAAATGTAGTCATATTTGAGTTTGGAGATTAAATTATTTTAGCTATGTTCTAGAATTCAAAAATTGGCAAATTGCTAATTCAACCAATTGAGGTTCAATTGACCCCAAATCTTTAGGATTATGTGTAATAACTACCCTGATTAATTAGAAGTAAATCAAGTTCTAATCTTTATTTCATCAGTCTTAATTAGTCATTAGGAGCAAACTCTTAAGTTTTGATTTAAATTAGAAGTCAATCGGACCAAATCCTTATTCTAAATAATCTAAATAATCAGAAAATTGAGGTAATTAAAATAGCCTCATATCAAAAATTTGACTTCGCCATGGCGCTCATCACCCCCAAATTAGGTAGTGGTGATGTTTTGGAAGTATTTGAAAGTAATTGAATTTTCCCCGAATATTTTAATAAATTTAAATACGCCGAAAAATAAAATAATTAAATTGACCTAAAAACCAAAATTTGACTTTGTCGTTGTGTTCCTCACCTTCAAATTTGTTAGGGGTGAAATTTTGGGATTTTTTCGAGCCTATTTAATAGCCTAATTTTAATTATGGATTTTCAATTAAATTTGAATTAATTAATAATTAATTATTAATTAGTGGGGCCCGCCATTTGCAAACGGGTCATGCCGGGTTCGTAAAATTTCAAACAACGCATTATGCACCGTTCGATCAGATCGTTCAATTAGACTGTCCTGATTACATCATCTTTGTGTGAGATGCGTGTGGCGCCCGCGAGGGGCACGCAGCTGCTGCCACTTAAGATCCAGCTAGCTCCTCAATCAAGCCCTAATCAAGAATTTCAAATGGCACATTCTGCACCGTTCAATCAGATCGTTCAATTAGAATGTCCCAATTACATCGTCTTTGTGTGAGCTGCGTGTGGCGCCTGCGAGGGGCATGCGGCTACTGCCACTTAGGATCCAGCTAGCTCCTCAATCAAGCCCTAATTAAGGCTTCGAACACTACGACTGCATGCTGAAGATTCCCAAAAGCTCTCAGTTGTTTGCTCTATGTACTTGTAACGACCCCATGAATTGGATAGAATATTAATCCAATATTAGGATGTTACCTTAGCATCTAATACACAATTAGAAGAAAACTAATCAAATATAGATGCTAAGTAGCCAAGTCTCCTTATGAGTAGTTGTCAAATTAAAATGATAAGCAATAGAAAACAATTAAGGAGATATGTAACAAAACATTACAAGTAAGAACAATACAAGCAATTAATATCATTCACTCATTTAACCCAAGCAATTTATAAATAAGGAATCACAACACAGATATATAAAGATAGATAGGTAAAAATTAACTCAAGCAATTTAAAGTCTAATTTAATTATTGCAAAACCATTTAAAATAAAAAGTAAGAGAGAATATAAGCATTCCCTCCCTTAAACTAAATGTGCAAGAAAATTTTAAAAGTAAGCGGAAGCCATTCATTTTAGAAGCTCTTTATGCACTAGGACCTGCATTACCTGAATCAAAGAGCTTTTGATCTATCATATTTTGAAAATTAAAAATGATAAGGCAAAGTTAATACAAGAAAAAGTGTAGCTAGACTAAACAGTCTAAGCACATTCTAAGATTGGAAACATCTTAAGTTAATAGGATATCACAAGCTTAATTTACAATTTAAACAAAGTAGCAGAGCTATAAAAGCTGTTAAATGAAGGAAAGGAAGTAGACATAACTATAAGGAAGGCAGTAAAAATAAGCTGAAATGTGGGATAGAAGTTAGAGTCGTCACCGAAGCCGTTCTATCCTAGATGACGACTCTAACTTCTATCCCACATTTAACTTCTATCCCAGGAAGGCAGTAGACACCGAAGCCATTCATCTGGGATAGAAGTTAGAGTCATTGGTGACCGAGAGGGTTAGAAAAATGATACCCTATATTTTTGGCAAGGATAGGGTTCGGTGAAGAAAATACAAAATATAAACTCTAATTATTACATGTATTAAAACGAAATTTTGAGAGTTTGAGTTTCTGCTCAAATAAATATCAATAAATTATCAAGCGACAGACCATTCAATTTAGGGAAAGGAAAAATCAATTGATGTGCCTTAAAGCTTGCGAGATTTTAGCAATACGTTGATTAAGATTAACTCTAATTCCCTCGACTACAACTTCCTCACACCTTTCAGCAGCTCGAATACTAAGGAATGGAGAAAATGAACAAAATTGTAAGAAATGGTGAGCTTAGGACACCAAATGGATATGGGGAGGCCAGGTGGAAGGTAAGGACGGTCCTTGCTTTGTGTAGGGATAACGCGCCTGAGGAAAATGTACAGGAACACTTATGAGGTGTTGGATCAAGCGTTGATCTGATGGCTAGATCTGCTCGTGTAATCTTATATGTCGGATTAGAATAAAAATGGAGGGAAGGTTCAAATCACTTGGATTTTGTTGTTCGATGTTAAGTGATACATTATGGATTTCCGTATTTCAAAAGTAGCCATTTTATAATTATTTAAAGGTATTTATTAATTTAATTTAAAATGAATATTAAATTAGTTTATTATCCAATTAAATTTCTAAGATTTAATTACCCAAATGCACTCCAAAAAATCCTATATTTTTATTCTTACCTAAATGAGGGGTGAGGAACACAAAAATATAACTGAATTTTTGATCAGAGGTATATTTAGTTTACCTAATTTTCTGGGTATTACAATAATATTAAAATATTCATGAAATTTTTGACGACTTCCAAATACTTCCAAAATATCATTCCTAGCTAATTTGGGTGTGGTGAGTCAAATTGTGGACTCCATTTTTTATTTTGAGGTATAAATAAATTAGGTATTTTCAGAATTATTAGAAGTTCAGTAAATGATGAAAATTGTCAAATAGTCTCCAAATTGCACGAAATTTGAGGTGCAGACTCCTAACAATATTATAAGTGTAATAAAAGATGTTTGGAGTCAATTAGTTCACTAATTGATGGGTAACAACATTAGAGTTATTATAGTACTCTCGATCTCTTTCTTTGCTTCGTGCAATCAATGGATATTATTTCGTAACCTTATTTCACTTGAAGGATAATTGCATGGTTGAGCCCGATTGAGCTCGATCGGGCGAATTTTGTAGGACATCTGCAATAGTCCATAGTAACCTCAGATTGCTCTGTCGCTTCCGTTTGTGTATAGCTAAAGTTTGAATTCGTCAAAGTTATAGATCATCTCCGACGTTGTTTCACCCACCGTTTGAAAGGCCTCTATGAGGCCTTTCCAACGGTGGGCGGGCCGACTTCCAGCGATGTTGGGAAGGCCCCCGATTTGGATGCCCTAGGTGTCGGGCCTCAGATTCTCGCCGAGTCCTCTCCGAGTTTGCCTTGGGTCGGGTTAGGTGCGCCTTAGGGTGCGGGCAACACACTTTTTACCAAGCCACTGAGGTGGGTCTTGCCAATGTAGAGCTGCCGTGCCATGGGTCCCGCACGTTAGAGGATTAATAAATTAGAATTTAAATTAAGTTATTTTAGTTTAATTAATTATCAAACTTTAAATACTCATAATTTTAAATCTCCAAATCCAAATATAACAAAATTTTATCTTATTTTACTCAAAAAAATATGAAAAATACTTTGGCAGTGTTGATTTTTCTATTGGATGCTTATTTTTTCTAATGACCTTTTTAGGCTAATTCAATATCCATTAAGCACTAAATTTTTAGTAGCTCATAATTTAGTCAATTAAGCTCCAAATCATATCATCAAATATATCATTTTGATCAAAAAAATATAAGGATCAATAAACTGCAAGCGAATTTCAAATTTAGTGGGTAAATTTCTTAATTATACCTAATTATCCTAAAAATAAATTAGTAAATAATTAAGCTTACTAATCATCTAAATTTCAACATTTAAGTTTTTGATCACTCACAAAGTATAGTATAACACATTGGCAAAGTTAAAATAAATTTTATGTAATTAATTTCACTAATTACTCACTAATCACCCTAAACCTTAATTAAGGCCTTGATTAACCATTTGAGATCCAAATTTAGTAAATTTATTATCATTGTGCTCAATGTGCTAAAGATAACCCATAGCAACTGACTTTGCTGGTTTTGGACACTAATTAATAAAGTTGGGTTTTTGGACCCCTACCCTTAATCACCTTTAATTCCTCTTTTAAGTTAAAACTTGTTTTGCGCATAATTTGGTCATTTGACCTCAGAATTTAGTAAACTTAGTTTCTATAAAATTCTTGAATATAACAAAACCTAAGTATAACAAAAATTTAAGATTTCCCTTTATAATTTTATTAATCAATTCTTAATAAGCAAAAACCCTAATTTGAGCTCATTAGCTTTAATTCTTGACTAAATTAGGTGTTCTTAATGTCTATTTTTATATTAGACAGTATGAATCCATTTGGAATTAATAAAATCTAATTTGGAGCCCTAATTTTAAAAATCATATTTTTGACCCTTAATATGGGAAATTTTTGTCACTTTTCCCAAAATTTGATTTAAGTGCCCTTATGCCTAAGAAATCTATCATTTTCCTTAAAATCAAAAAATTAAATGTTTAGAAATCAAATTTAGATCATTTAGAATTCTTAAATTGATTTTTAGGGCAAAATCTTAAATTTCCCTTAATATTCCTAAGTAAATTTATGAACTTCATAATGTGGGATTTGAACCCACATTATGTGTGATGCCCCACCCCCAAATACTCAAGATTAGGTTAAGGGAAGTAGTGCCACTCTGGCATATCCCTTACTTATCATTAGATTAAGTATAATCCCCAATCCACTAATAAGGGAAGGGTGTACTCTGAACATAAACAAGAAGATCAATCACTAAGTAAATAACATCACAGAGTATGGAAGCAAGAAAGATAGAATATAACATTCAGTTCCACCATAACACAGATATGACATACATCTCAAAATAAAATAGTGCAGTAAAAGAAAAATACATAGGGTACCTGCATTATTACTTAAATTTTAAATAATCTCAAATGAAAGAAAATATCACTCATCCTTACCAAAGAAAAAGACAAACTATACTAAATCTCTTCAACTCTGGACTGATTCCTCCTGAAGTGGCTCTATCGCATGTACTGGATCCTCAAATGGCCCAGGAACTGACATTGTCAGTTTCACAATGCTAAGGCCCTAGCCAAGAAAGAAAAACTTTGTTAGACATATTGTCTAAGTATATTTTAGATTGATTAAGTTCATGTGTTAAATGATATCATGACACACTAAGCAAGTCTAATCAAGTTTACTCGTACTAATTTTATAAATAAAATGCAAGAGAATAGAACTGAAGTAAGTCTAGCATCCTAGCATGCTCATATATATATATATATATATATATATATATATATATATATATATATATATATATATATGCGAAAATGAGAACTACTGAAACATAAAAAATAAATAAAAACTACATAAATACAGAAAGAATACAAAACTAAAATTTAGACGATCTAAAATAGAATTTAAATGCAAACTAGCCTGTCTAAAGGTGAAATCTGGAAACAAATGAAAATTAAGGTTTCACTCATTGGATGACCCATTTACCCAATGAGTGAAGTCTAACTTTTTTTTTTAGTCCTTAACCTTAAGGGAGGAATCTTAAAGTGAGAATTAAGGATTTTTCTTAGTATTTCAAATTAATAAGTCTAGAAGGGCTAGATTGATTCCAAATTATTCATATTACTAATTTTAGAGATTTAATTAAGTTTCTAAAATTTAAGAACAGTTAAACCTAAATCTAGGCTTAAAGGTTTAAAATGCAACATTTTAATTAAGGGATCTAAATTGGATTTTGTTGATGTCAAATGATTCTTTGCTATCTAACATGAAGATAGATAGTAGGTACATCAAATTTGGATAAGTATTAAATCCTATGAGTTCACTTTAAAGATTTTAACCTATAAGGGTATTTTTGGTAATTTCACTTAATGAAATCTAAAAATTCAGTTAGTTTATTATTTTATACTATCCAAGGATTCCATAAAGTTTAAGAACGATAAATTCTGATGTCTAATGATTAAGTTATGATCATTTCAATATTTAGTTTTGCTTAAGATTATTAAGGGTTTAAGAGATAGGTTTCACATTGAAAATTACCTCCAAAATCACACAATGCTTAATTTTACTAAATTTAGGTTCAATTTTGATATATTTTGTCCCCATCAGGGTCCTCTATGCATTAGAATGTGAAAAATCACAAATCTGGGCAATTCCGGACAGTTCAGGGCACTACGATGCACGTAGCGCTTTCTAGCCAAGAGTTAGGAGCTAGGGCAGCTATGGTGCAAGTTTTCCTGAGGCACGGGTGCTACGGCACGCGGCAGTGCTTTCGGGCATTATTGATGCGGCGTGTCGTGCGGGTTTCTACGTCGTGGCGCGCTGCGGCCCCAGATTTCTCGAGAGCTCGGTGCTACGGTGCACTGTAGCGCTTTCTGGCTGAAAGCCAAGCGCTACAACACACCGTTGCATGCTATGGCATAGTAAACTCAAGACGCGGGTGCTGCGGCGAGCTATAGCAGTCCCTGGCTGAGAGCCAGGCGCTACGGCACGCAGTAGCGCTCGACGGTGATTTTGCTTGTGCGAAAATTTAAATGTGTCCCATTTCACACTCAATTACTCTCAATTTAAGGTACTTCGCGTGCAATGCCATATATTGATGGAAAGGTATTTTCGAGACCTTTCTATTGATATCAAAATGAACAAGAAACGATTATTTTAACAATATGAATAAGGAGGTTAAAGGTCCAGGTATACGGAAAGAAGGAAAAATAGAGTTTGTTTATCTACCCTACAATTTACGAACTTAATGAGCTATAATGAACTCCATGTCTCAAACCCAAATTTTTATCAACATGAAACAAACATGCAAGGTAAATGTAGAAATCATTCAATAAAGAGAAGAGGTACCAAAGATGTACCTTGGCCTTAAAATAAATGGATGAAGAGACTCTGTTTCTGCAGAAACTTAGGAGCTCAAGGGCTTGAAAGCTTCTTCAACAACAAGCACAGCAATGAAGAGAAGAGGAAAGAGAGCTTCAGCTAAGCAAATAGAGAGGTAGGTGAGCTTATGGTCCATTTTAAAAGAAGAGAAGAGGAAAGGCAGGCATTGGCTATGGGAGAGGGGCACATCCTCTCCCATCACATCATGGAGGAGAAGGCTCCCCTTAGTAGGAGGGAAAGACCTTGCGTGTGAAAGAGGGAAAAAGAAAAGTTGCAGGAAATGGAGAGGGGAAGGCAGGCAGGGTCCCAGGCGCAGAGAAGAAAGTGAGGAAAAATGAAAATTTTAAATCAGCTAATTTTTATTTGCATTTAATTAATTAAAATTGAATTAATATACGAGCTCCAAAAAATCTTGAAAATTCACTCCTAACTAATTTGGGGGTGAAGAACTCAACGGTGAAGTCAGATTTCAATTTTGACGAGAATTTATGTTTTCTTATTTTTCGGGATATTTAAATACATTAAAATATTCGTGAAAATCCGATGACTTCTAAACACAACCAAAATATCACCCGTAGCTAATTTGAGGGTGATGAGCACAATGACAAAGTAGGATTTTGATTTTAAGGTCAAATTAAATATCTTAATTTTTTAATTTATTAAATATTATTAAAATATTCAAAATATTCGATTGAGCTCCGATTTACTACAAATCTATAGTGATTGGTTTTAATGACAAAATGAACCTAATAAAATAAAAATTATGATGCAATTAAGCTAAGTAACAGCCTATGATTGCTACATTATGTAATCCATAATCCTAATTCATGATAATTAAATCAATATGAATTTTAGTATTCAATTATTAAATATTTTCCCAAATTATTTTATTAAGGATTTTCTTAGTAGTTTTCTTTTATAGGCCATTAGGAATCTCTTCTTTAGTACTTAAGTGTAGAATCAGGTTAAATTTTATTATGTTAAGTAAAATGGGTTGCTCAATAGGATGAATCCTTGATTTTTTTGATTTTATGATTAGAATCAATTAAAATTGATTATTTTATCTTTTGAATTTAGCTATTTGCAGCCAATCTTAAGTATTACGATTCTCATCTTCATATCTTAGTTTCAATTCCTTTAATCTTCCCATATTTTTAGAGAATAAGCATTGTGAGAAACTTTGAATCTTTAGATGTTAGCAGTTTGGTTTTTAGAACTTAAACCCCATGTTTGGAGTTTGACTCTAAGATCCTTAATCTTAATAATTTCATTCAAGATTGGCTTAGGATTGATAAATATATCAAATTAGGATGAATGATTATTTATTTAATCTTTGTAGATGGCATTTCCAATTTTTAATTATAATTTATTAAGTTCTAATGCTTAGCTTTATAAGGCCTTAAATTTGAGTTTATACTAGATAGTAGGATATTGAAGATCCCGAGCTTGTGTAAACTTAGAATAGTTAAAATTGATAAATTAGATAATAACAGATATTATATGTATTTTAGTATAATCTTACTTACTATTGAACTTTATTGCTTTGTATTCCTTATCTTTGAGTATTTTTACTTTGAGCATAACATACAAGATAAATTTGATGTATAAAATAAAAATATAAAAAATTAGGATAACATTTATATTGGGTTCATTATCAAGGTGGGTGATTGTGTACACATATTACTGCCAATAGACATGCAGTAAGGAGAAAATGATACTTGACACATACTCATTAGGGAGAGTTATGTCTAGTTTTGGGAACCCACTTCAGTCTTGCTGATGTGCTTGACTTTTCAACTACTTCTGGACATATCCACAAAAGCAAAGTAAAATAACTAAAGTTAACTGCATATGTATTCTTACCTCTTCAGTTCAATATAGTTTTCTACTTTAGCTTTGAGAAGCTAAATATCTTGATATAAAAAATACATACAATTTATAAAATACCATTTATGATAAATCTAGTTTCCAACCAGCTAAATTATGTAAACTAAACTCCTCAAAAAAATGAACTTATAAATTAAATTATAAAATCTGTTAAGTTAGGATGGATTAGGATTTTTCATGTGACTAGAATTCCATCGATATCTTATTTGGGGAAAATCAGACTTTGGAATGCCTTATGAGGTACAATTATACTTTATTAGGATTAAAAATGTACAACTAAATTTTAGTGTTCAAAATCAATCATTCTTATTGTTATTAAGTTGGTTACATCTGTAATGACTCAAATCGTTACTATGATAATTAGGACTAAACCTAACTCAAAAAATAGGATCTTGAGTGACTTTAAAATTAGAGAAAACTAAAAATGGTATTGGATAGAGTATATTTTTATGATCATAATGCCTAAGTTTGAGATCAATCTGGATAACAAATACTCATAAATTAATTTTTGAATAATTTAAATTAAGTAAATTGAGAAATTAAATACAAGTTCAAATTCAACGATTTTAGTATCGTTGGATTAAGAATATTATAAAAAAACTACAAAAAAAAGTTTCATCAATTTATAGCTCTAGATTGACCAGAATTAATTTTTGAAGTTTTTATCTTCAGAAATTAATAAAAAATAAAATATTTTTCCAAATTAAAAAATTCTTACTCGAGTGTATTTTTTCATCAAGATACACATTCATGTTAAGTTTCATTATTTTCTGGAAAAAAAATGGAAGAGAGAAAGTAGAGAGAAAGAAGAGATACAAAGGAGGAAGTGAACATACTCCAATAATCATGATAAATTTTCTCTCATCCATATCATCCAAATAATTAATGAGAGAGAAAATAAATAATTAATTAATTTTAAAAAAAAGTTTATAAATACACCCGCCATCCCCCTCCATTTCCACATCCCCTCCCCCATTCCTCTTATCCTCCCCCACTCCCTCTTCCCCCCACCTCTCTTCTCCTTCCATCCCCCCTCTTCTTCCTCATACACCACCGGTTCCCCCCGTCAACTTCCAATAAAATCTCATTAACATCAATATAGAGTAAGAAATGAGAAAGAAATGAAATATTTTCATTTCTGTAACTTTATTTTTTGTATATATTTCCTAATTTCTGTAACTTTTATTTTTGTCATTTTCTTTTTTTCTTTATATATATATTTCATAATTTTTGCAACTTGCATTTCTGAAATTTCTTTTTTTTATATATATGTATATATTTTATAATTTCTGCAACTTTTATTTTTATCATTTTCTTTTTTTTTATAAATGTAAATATTTCATAATTTCTGTAACTTTCATTTCTGTCGTTTTCTTTTTTTTTTCAATATATGTATATATTTTCTATTTTCTGCAACTTTTATTTCTGTCATTTTTTTATATATGTGTATATTTTCTAATTTTTCCAATTTTCGTTTCTGTCAAATTTTTTCTATATATATATATATATTTCATAATTTCTGCAACTTTCATTTCTGTCATTTTCCTTTATATATATATATTTTTTCTAATTTCTGTATCGTTCATTTATGTCATCTTTTTCTATATATGTATATATATATTATTTATAATAATAAAAAAATAAAAATTATTATTTTTACTATATAAAGATAAATAACTAAGATAATATTAATATTGATATTTTTACTAAAATAAAATGAAAAATATTATTATTTTCATTTAATTATTTTATTTGCAGCATTTGTATCACTATTAAGCTTTGACCCACTTTAATATATTTATATGATATTTTATACTCAGAACTTAAAATAAATAATCAAAAATCAGTATTAACGATCCATTCAGGCTGATCTCAAGTCTGTACAGACAACACGTTAGGCTAGGATAGGCTGATATCTTATAAAATAATAAGACTGAACATAGTCATTGAGGGAGAATGTGTAATTAGTCATGAACTCACATCTCAGATAGTTAGATAGATGCTTCTAACTCCTCGATTATTCTGTAACTTTGTTTGACATAATAAATATTATATATTACTGTATTTTTTTTTCAAAATAAGCACATATCTTAAATATATATATTGCATTAATAATCGTAAGCATATCATACTTAAATATCATATTTTATTTTCTCATGCAGAATTATGCCGCTTAAATGTAAATTTTGATATCCTGCAAACCTTATTTAGACATTTGTATCTATTTAAATATTTTTTTATTTTCATTTCTTTTCTTTTTTTTAGTTCGCCCTATCATATAGATATATATATATATATATGGCAGTTCATGAAAATATCTGGATCAAGCCTTTGAAGAAGAGCTGATACATGATGGAGCAATTTAGACGTTGATTTTGTTAAAGTTTTAAATTTTTGCCTAGTTTGTAATAGATTTTATAAAATAATTATTATCTTTATAATAAATATGTTTCATTTATTATTTTGGTATTTTTGAATATTATAATGAACGTGGAAGTGTGTATTTTATACGTCTCTAAATACACTATTATACTAAACCTCGATATGATCCTGAGGAGTGAGCACATAATGCTGGATAAGCTATGCTGACCGAGCGGCGGGTCGCCATAATGTCACCGAAAGCCCACTGACACCTTGTTTACTAAAATCGGAGCTCGACATATTAGTTGAGGCATAATTAAATTAATTAGAATTCAAAAATCTAATTTACAAAATAACCATCAAAGCTATTCAATATTATTGTCATTAGAAATATTACATCATAAGGAGTTCATGGACACATTGTTTACTAAAATCAGAGTTTGACACACTAATCGAGGAGCATTAACATAGGGTCAAAATATTATTTTCAAAACTACTCGATGAAACTAAATTTGCAACCTACTAGAATATTCTTTTCATTTTTTGAGTATTTTGGCATATAAATTAACTATATTTTGAATTATATTTTTCAAATTATTCAAATAATTAAATTTGTACTTATTTGAAATTTTTATAATTGTTTTGAAATTTTTGTCTCTGGTTAACGGTCATTAACGACCGTTAATAGAATTTGTCAAATTTCTAACAGAAATAGAATATTCCACAAATATTCCCACTAAATGGTTAACGGACGTTAAAGTCTGTCTAACATCAATTAACGGACCAAACCGACTGCTACAGTGACATTAACGGTCATTGACGAAAACTGTCAAAATACCTAATGAAAAAAAGAATATTTTGCGAATATTCTCGCTAACGGCTATTGTGCGTTAATGGCCATCTAATGACATGATCGAACCGGTTGTTACAGGCGCACCCAAGTGTCGATCCAAATTTCAGAGCGTATTCTGGGTCCATTTTGCATTCGTTTCACATCCCGTTGGAACATAATAACCCTTCCAATTATATATTCTCAAGATCATACTGCTTCTCTAATCATCATAAATAAATGCCAAACTTCAATTTGCTTATCTAATTAATTTTACATTATATTGGTCAAGTGAGCTATTTGATGAAAATCATGTTGATGATCACCCAAAAAAGCATTAAAAATGATTTAAAATCAAATGAAGAAAAAAGATCTAGCATTCTCTTAATCACATAGGCTTAGCAATAAATAATTTAAAAAAATGTACAGATTCTTAAAATATATCTTTTCATATCAATGCCAAACATTAGTGATTTATCAATTACAAAAATGAGTCAACAAATAATCATAATATTAATAACAATGAGGTATTAAGTTTGGCATTCTCAATCAATTTAACTTTCTAATGTCATCAACCACATGCCTTTTATAAATTAAATATATTAAATTCTCCAAAAAATGAAAAATAAATATTAATGTACTATAGTGCTTAAATTTCTTATGATATATATTTAAGAAAAAAAGAGTTATATGTAATTCCTTTTGCTTTTGAATTCCCATTTCCTAGCCTTAATATCAAAAGATATCTCATATTTAATGCCAAGAGTGTTTATCTCATTTATGAATTTCAAATTTAACAAATAATATAAGTTAGAAATCATTCATTTTGATAAATGGTAAGCACATTCTTATTTATTGTGAGAAATTACAATATTATAAAACTTGCATCATAAAATGCTAAAATAATATTAGCTATTAATGATTAAATCAATTAGTATAATTGACTATTTTAAAGTACATACATAATTAATTATTATAATTAATAAAAGTATAAGCAAATGTAATTAAATAAATATTACATATGTTTAATAAAATAATTATAATTAATATATGTTTTTAATATATACTAATTAATTCAAAATAGTTACTAAATTAAATTTATTTATAATTAATAGGCTTTGCTATTAAGTTTAAAATTTGTCATTATTTATAATAAATTAAATGAGTTAAATAAAATTTACATGATTACTTAATATAATAACATGCTTATATAATCATTAAAGTAAACAAATTAATAATTAATTTTAATAAAATTATGTTAGTAATAATTCAATTATATATAATTAATTAATTTTAATGACATAATTAATATTAAATATTTTATAGATTTAACAGGATTAATTAATTTATTAAAGCACTTTAATTAAAATAATTAACTATTATTAATCATATGTGATACAATCAATTTATTGAATTACTGTAATCAAACAATAAATTATAGTTATGCAAATTTAAATTTAATTAATATAAAAAATTAATTAAGTGAAAAATATTTAATAATAGCATAAATATTATTAAAATTAATAACATAATTATTTATCATAACTAAATAATTATTACATGATTAAATTTACAATTAAAAAAATTGATAAATTAATAAAAATATAATTATAAATGCTTAAAATGAATATAGCAAATGTACTTTAATATAATTATTAAAATTATATATATACTGGTATGAATAATTTTATGGCTACTTTTATTTTGTAAGGTTAGCATTTTTCTAACTTAAATTATCATAAAATTTATTTGAATTTAAAATAATTTACTTTATATAAAAAACTTACTTTTTCATAAAAAAAAGTATTTATCCACCAATTTATATTCACATTAGCTTAAAGCATGACAAAAATCTTCACAAATAATATAAAATTATGCCCAAAAAGGTCAATAAAGCTTTTGAGCCGGGTCTCAGACGCGGAAGAAACGCAGGGCGTTTGTGGGCAAAAAGATTGAAAAGCTCTCAGATCCATTTATGCCTTCGCATTAATTTACTGAAGAAGAGAGACGAGATCCAGCCTTCTTTAATTAGAATGGAACCACCCGATCTCTCTTTCTCCCTCTGTCCCTCGTTCCCAGCTTTCTGTTATGGAACAACCTATATTATTGGATCCATCGCGTTTTTAGGGTTTTTCAGTTCTCTCTTAAAAACCATTTTTTCCTTGTCCTTCTTCCGAATCTCTCTCATTTTCTCCAGATATGGCCTTTGTTCCGGCCAAACTCTACCGCAAGGAGGTACATTTAAGAATAGGGATACTTTCTATGAAAGAAAGGCGCCAAACAGTGTCCAGTTCTATCGATTTCCAATGCTTTGTTTTTTTTAATCCGCTTCAAAATTGCTTAGAAAGATTGATTATTGTCATTTTTTAAATTGCTGTTGTTCTTTATGACTTGAATTTGAGCAGCCTCTTTGCAGCGATCCATGCTACACTCTTCTCTATTGGAAGATTATTTTTAATGTTTGTTTAATTCATAATGTTTTTATTAATTGAGTTATGGATGTGGTTATTCAGAAAGATGGGTGGGTGGCTGTGCCACAATTTGGAGGTTGGGATCAAAAACCCGGTGGTGGAGCACCTGATTACTCCATGGTTTTCACCCGTGCTCGTGCCAACAGGAAGCAGCAGAAGGTCAATCCGAACAGTGCTAGCCTTGGACATGAAAAAGAGTTTCTCAATTTCCCTCTTCCTCGAGCGGAAGAGAACCCTGCCATGGTAATTATCATGTTTCTTTGCTTTCTGAATTTTAGTATTTAACTTCTAATATGATGGAAAATAACACCCAAGGGGAAAAAATCATGCGAGTTATTCAATTGCACATAGCTTAGCAAATTGATCTCTTTATTTAGAATGCATGGATTGCAAGATTGAGGCTGCTTTGTTTTTTATAATTAAATGTGTATTTTTTTGTTAACATTAATATCTAAATCTTCTAAGGTTACCTGATACATAAATTTAAAAAACAACTCACAAATCACCCAAAAATTTCAAACTTGACAAATGCATCACCTTTCCTTAAAGAAATCATTGGAATGTCTATGAGGGAATAGTGGCAAATTTCAATTAATAGTTTTTGCTTAGCTGCTAACTTTTTGAGAGTTTATATGCTACTTATTGGCTAATTGTATTCAGGAAATGTTTATGTTTAAGGGTATTGTAAAAATTAGAAGCAAATAATAGAGAAAATCTTTCTCTTTTAATGATTTTGTTTCATAAAACTAAAGTTTTATTGTAGCAGCAAATCTATGTATAACAAATATACATGAAAAAATAGAGAAATGAATTGACCAAACATGGATCTTTAGCAGGCCTATTAGAAATAGCTGCCATACCTATTGGACTTATCTAACCTATGCTGGTAATGTAAATAATAGTAAGTAGTTGATTAGGCATAATATTTGCAGCAGCAAAGAACAAGTTTGATATTCAGTGAAATACGTCAACAAAAATCAAAACCAACTGTGGTAGTGATGTCTTACGCCTATTTGTGCTAGCTTAGATGAATTCTTTCTTTTGTTCTATTGGCACTTCAAGACCAGGGATGCAGTTGAGTGCGCTCAAATATTTAATCTTATGTGCACTATTATTTCCTATAATAATTATGTCATCAACATTCACTAACATAATCAATATGGTTTCTAATTTCTCTCTTTGTTTAATTAAACAAGTAGTTATTGGAAACACTTTCCTTAGATCAGTTTGAAAGAATTGCATCAGATCATTCACTAGATTGTTAACATGAGGCATTTTTGAGACCAATGATTTATGAAGTGTGCAAATAATGTCCTTTTTTGTATGGGAAATCTTGTTGAACTTACATAAAAACATCATAAATATATCCATTAGGAAAAGTGCTATTAACATATCAATGATGTTCCCACTCCTTAATGGCAGCCAAAGCAAGAGGCATTTTATGATGGAAAGATTTGCTATCAAGCAGTTCTTTCATTGTGGTCAAGATCTTTATTTTGTCAAATTTCTTTTGCTACATTTGTTGCTTTGGATCTTTTAGCTGATCCCAACTAAATCAAACTCAATTATCATTTTCTCTTGTGGACAAATCATAAGACTCCAAATTTTGTTGCCCCTTAGTCCTTTAATTCAAATTTCATAGTAGACATCCATTCTAAATTGATGCATCTTCAAATACCAAAGGTTCAATCTTGGACTTACATAAATATGAGAAGAGGTGTGGTGGAATCTTGAGTACTTAGAGTGAGCACATGATGATCATGAATCAATCGGGGGCAGACTAGATGCTAGATGGGATTGGATTTATAACAGGGAATCCCTGGGCGTGCCCGCGCTTTCCAAACTTTGGGATGACATTTAAACATGCTCAGGGGCCAACAACAAGATTGAAGGAAATGGGGCTTGGTTCTTAGGCATGCCCATACGCCCATAGTATTTGCTAAGGCTCAAGAGACGCACCTAAGCATTCGTGAAGCAATGACAAATTGAGCGCTGAGCACTTGGGCACCCCTAGATTCTTACTGTGATATATGAGCCAAAGACAGAGAGCGTGGCACTTGGGTACACCTAAACGCCAGCCTTCAGCAGAGCCAAGCAGGGGCATTGGGCGAAGCGTGACATTCTCCAAAGTCATGCTAGACATTAATTTTAGCTAGTTTTTGGGTGTTTTTGAGGGAAAGAATGAGTGGGATATAAATACTACTACTTAATAAGGTTTGGATTGTGTTTTAAGTTGATTTATTCATGCAGGGCGGCTATCATGAGAGTGAGAGGGTATCTTCTTCCTTGGAGAAGACATTGATTGCTGTAAAGAGACATTTTTTGTAATTCATGTATTCCTTTTTGTTTATAATGAAATATTCTTTGTGGTGGGGGCTCCATGATTTTCTTGAAAGAGTTTTATGCAAGTCCTTGTATTATTTGTGATTGATTTTGTGTGTTGTGCGAAGTTTGTTTGTTCTTTTTATGATTTTCTTGGTTACTTGTGGTGATTGTTTGTCTATGTAATGAGCCCCAAGTCTTAATTGGTGTGCTTAGAAGTGGGTCTCATCCCCAACAACTGGTATCAGAGCACACTTGTAGTTGGATTTAGTTTTAGCGGGAATAATGGCGAATGAAGCTAGATAAAAGATCGAAAAGTTCAACGGAACCAATTTTTTCCTATGAAAATGTAGATTGTGCTTGCAATTCCGAAAGAAATTATACCTGCTGCTGGGAGGAGAAGAGAAGAAATTAGCGGATATGAGAAATGATGAGTGTAAGGTGCTTGATAGAACTTCTCAATTGCGCTGGAGCTAATTCGACTCACCCTTGTGTCTTAAGTTGCCTTCATTATAATCAATAAAAAGATTTCCGTAGATCTCATGAACGTGCTGTTGAGGTTCTATGAGAGACCCTTAGCATCCAACATGATTTTCCTAATGAAACAACACTGGGATCATCTAAACAATTTTAATACATTTACGAGCCATATAAGCTCATTAAATATTAAAATCAAGATGAATTCAGTGCATTGTTGCTATTATCCTCGTTGTCGTGTATCTAGGATAGCTTTGTCATGGTGGTGAACATTTTGTTTGGAAATGCTACTCTGAAGTTTGATGATATTGTTGAATCCTCAACGAGGAGATTCGGAGGATATCTAATGGTGAGACGCGTAGCATTGAGTGTTGAAGGTAAGGGAGAAAACTTGAACCATAATGTGAATTGGAATTGGTCCAAGTCCTAGAGGGGAAAGTCAAAATTGAAGGGTCGCATCGAATGCTAGATTTGCGGCAATGGTTACTTAAAGAATTGAACAACTCCAAAGAAAAGTGCAGAAACTGGATTAATCAATGCAACAAATATCATAACTAAGTAGCTCCTGCTCCCAAATGCATTGATTTTGTAGTTGGACACTATTGAGCCATTGGTGGTAAACTCGAGCACTTTATTTCATGCTACTCCTAATTAATGAATGTTCAAGAACTTTGTCATAGGTGACTTATGAATAGTGTGCCTAGGAGAAAACAGGCATGCAATATTATCAATAAAGGATATTTTAACATCAGATTGCCGAATGGTTTCGTTGGCAGATAAAGGAGGTTCGATATGCTCCATCATTGAAGAGGAACATAGTCTAGGTGAGCCAATTAGCTTTCGTTGGGTACAATGCATTCATCAAATATTTGTGGAGGTTACCCAAGGGAGTGCTAGTGGTTGTTAAGGGGAACATCGAATGGATGTTATATTTAATCAACAAAGCGTTAGATGCTTCAATAACAACAAGCACATAGGACTCAAGCATGTGGCACAAGGTCTTAGACGTACGAGCGCATAAGGATTGAAATTTCTTCTTTCACAAGGTATACTTTCTTATTTGAAATTTGTTGATTTTGATTTTTGTGAAGATTTTGTCTTGAGTAAACAACAAAGGGTCAATTTTGTAAAAATTGGGAGAGAGCTTAAAGCACGAAATTTGGAGCTGATGCACACGGGCGTATGAGGTATAGTTCCAAATTCTTCATAGGGAGGCACAAACTATTTTGTTATTACCTTCATTGATGACCACATCAGGAAGGTGAAGTTTACTTAAAGAACAAATCAGGTGTGCTTAGACATTCAAGGATTTGTTGGCCATGATTGAGGATGAAATCAGACTCAAATTGAAATGTTTGAGGGTTGATAATGCTAGTGAATACTGTGATAAGGAGTTTAAAAAATTGTGTTGAAAGGGGGATTAGGAGAGAGTTTTTTGTCTCAAGAAAACCACAATAAAATGATATTACAGAAATGATGAACTAGACATATATTGAATGTGCTAGGTGCGTTAAATTGCATGCGGGTTTGCCAAAGCAATTTTGAGCTGATGCTGTTGCACAACAGTTCACCTCATCAACAACGAACCATCAGTGTTGCTGAAGGAAGAATTGCTTGAGGATAAGTGGAGTGGTAAGCAGGTAGATCTCTCATAGTTAAAAGTATTTGATTGCTCAGCTTATGTACATATTTATGTAGGGAATCACACTAAATTGGATCTAAAGCTTTTAAAATGCACATTTATTGGATAGACTTAGATTAGTTTAGGTACAAGTTTTGGGACTACCAAAACCACCAAGTTATTAGGAGAAGAAATGTAACATTATATGAAAGGTAGATGCACAAAGATTGGGAAAACTCAAGGAAAGAAAATTCCATTTTGTCAAATTTGTACATTAAAGACGAAGGCTAGTGGGCCTACGACGGAAGTTGAACCAAATGAGGATATTCGAGTAGAATCTCAAACTCCGATGGTGAAATTGTGGAGATCCACTATAGTTTTAGACCTTCTGAAAGGTATTCACCATCATTATTTTATTTGCTATTGACTGATGGTGAGGAACTAGAGAGTTTTGACCAGCTTTGAGGAGGCCATGCGTATAAATTACTCGAGTGAGTGGGAGTTTGCAATGGAGTAGGAGATACAATCCCTAACATCTAATCAAACTTGGGATCCGATGAAGCTACCTATGGGAAAGAAAGTGCTTTAGAATAAATAGGTGTACATGCTGAAACAGGAACAAGACAATATTGGTCGGAAGGCTTTTAGCATAAAGGAGGAGTCGACTATGCTTTCATCTTCTCTTGGGCAGTCAAATCGATTACAATTCATTTGGTATTTAGCTTATTGGCAAGGGAGGATCCTGAAGTAGATGGATGTAAAAATGACATTTCCTTATGGAGGACATTTGAATGGTACATCCACAATGATTTGAGGTACATGAAGGAGAATTTGGTGTGCAAACTTAAGAAGAGTTTGTACATATTGAAGTAGATGTTGAGACAATGGTGTAAGAAGTTTGACAAGTTCATATTAGAGAATCCATACACACGGTGTCAAGCAAACCACTACTATTACTACAAGTAGCTTGACTGCCATTATATAATATTGCTATTATATGTAGGCAATATGTTGATTGCTGGGGCTAAATGTGAACTATTTAGCGCCTAAAAAACAGCTATCAAAGGAGTTTGAGATGAAAGATCTTGGGTGTGCTAAGTGAATTCCCGGGATGAAGATTTTTGGGGAAGGGGACTTTGAAATTAAACAACAAGACTATGTTGTGAATTTTGTAGAGGCTCATCTGGAGTGTAACAAAGCTGATGAACACACCATTGGGGAGTCACATCCATCTTTCAAAGAAGTAGTCATCAAAGATCGACGAGGTAAAGAAAATGGAGAAAACTGTATATGTCTCAGCAATCAAGAGTTTAATGTATGTCATGATCTGTACATGTTTTGACATTGCATATGCAGTGAGAGTTATAAGCATATTAATGAGCAATTTAGGGAAGGTGCATTGGAAAATTGTGAAATTTATATTCTGTTACTTGAGAGGAATGATGAGCAAAGAGCTATGCTTTGGAGGATTTGAAGATGAGCTACAAAGCTATGTAACTTGAATCTAGCCGGAGATGTGGACAATAGGAGAAGCACCACATGATATGTCTTCACCATGGGAGGCACTGTTGTGAGCTGAATTTCAAGGATACCAAAATTGCAGCACTTTCTATAACAGAGGCAGGGTGTCACCATTATGGAGGTGGGCAAGGAAATAATCTGGCTATAAAGCTTTGTAGTAAAGTTGGGCAAGAGGAAAAAGAATAACAAGCTGCATAGTGATAGCCATAGTACAATTCATCTAGCCAAGGACATCACATTTCACGCCAAGAACATCACATACAATATTGATACCATGTTATACAAGTGCCTTTGGAGGAGGGGCATCTTATGCTGGAGAAAATCCACACCTCAAAGTGGATATGTTCATGAAGATGATGATGCTGGACAAAACAGAAGCTATGCTAGCTTCAGTGGGCCTTACTACGTGAAGAGAAGGCCAAGATTGAGCCACACCACATCACTAAAGAAAGAATGTTGTTATGAAGTGAAGAAGGAAGGGAAGACTCACACTCAGTCTCTAAGTGGGAGATTGTTGTGTAGTGGAGGCTCAAGTGCTTTGGAGCAAGCACGGGGTAATCATGGATCAATTAGAATCAGATCGAATGCAAGAATGAACTTGGATTTATAGCATGAAATTACTGGGCATGCACCCAGGCACTGACCGATATTTAGGCGTGCCCAAGTGTTAATGATAATTATAAAATTATCAATTTGAGAATATTTACAAAATTTATTTATTTAAAAAAAATTGTATAGAATTGAATATACATTTAAAGAGCATTCTTACAATACCCTAAAATTTTCCTAAAACTCTTAATTTTGCTAAGTGAAATATAAATTGATTCAATACACTTGTGCATGAACTATGCATTTCTCTCACAATTTTTAAAATATCATATATTATTTTTTAATAGAAATTAAGGAAGATTTGGGGGAACTGTAGCTTTTTTCTTGGAACAACTTTATAGCATGCGCCTGAATTTTTATTTGAATAATATGAGCTGAAATACAAATTGATAGTAATACACAAAAAACACAATAGAGTAGGCCTCGGTACTTAGGCGCGCCCATACACCCATAGCATTTGCTAAACGCCAATGCCCAAGCGCTCGCGAAGTAATGAAGAACCAAGCGCTAAGCTCTTGGGTGCGCCTAGGCACTCAATGTGATATATGAGCATCCAAAGACCAAGAGTGCATCACTTGGATGTGCCCAAACGTTTGCCTTAGCAAAACCAGACAAAGGTCGTGGGCTCTATACTTGACGGCCAATGCTCCATCAACAGACTGAGCAGTCGACTTCTAAGTGCCAGGTGGAGCGTGACATTTGCTAGAGTTATACCATACATTATTTTTAGTCTGTTTTTTAATGTTTTTGCGGGAAAGAATGAATAGGATATATATACCCTTACTTAATTAGGGTTGAATAATGCTGTAATAAGCTTATTCATTCATGCAAGGGTGGATGTTGTGGAAGTCATGTATTCCTTCTTCATTTATAGTGGAATGTCTTCATGGTGGTGGCTCCGTAGTTTTTCACTGCAAAGGGTTTTTCACGTAAATCCTTATGTTATTTGCGATTGGTTGTGTGATGTACAAAGTTTGTTCGTTCTTTTTTGCAATTCCTTGTTTGCTTGTGGTTGTTGTTATTCTGTGTAATGAACTCCACATCCTAATCGGTGTGCTGCAAAGTGGGTCTCCATCCTAAACTTGTACAAGTTTCTTATCATATCCAAATATTTTGCCTTCTTAGCTAGTTCACATTGTGAAATGTCCAAGTATGGAGTGGTGATGCAAGGCGGATCAGGTATGATTTCTATGGATATATCTGGGGTTTATATCAATCAAACTAAAGATGCATGAATGTTAGATACAGAGAAGATATAAGAAAATCATGATTCAAAAAAATTCCAAGTAAAATCATTTTGTAATTTAAATAATTGAAAATGATAATTTAATTTTGAGAACAAGTTTATGATATGCATAACTTTTGAAGTTGTTTGCAAGGAAGCTGGATTAGTTTAGAATCTCTCAACCCCAAGTACTAATGTTCAAAGGAATTTTTTAGATGTAATACTTGCCATGAGTGCTTGAATTTTTAAGTAGAGTCGATGACTGAAATATAAAAGAAAATTAGGTTAAAGAAAAATTGTTACCAATGTAATGCAAATCTAGGCCTTATGTTGGAACAACCCAAAAATATTCTTTGAAAGTTCGTCGCCCTTGTTCAGCCCTCCAACACGCCACTTTCATAAAAATCAAATGTTTTCAAGAGTGACTTTTTGTGATCTAGAATGAATGTCTTACAATTAAATAATGAATCATTACTTATTTATAAAGCCTTGGAATAATAAAGTTGTTAGTCTAAGAGATAAATATTTGACAACTATGATTGGTAATTTGTGGTATATAACCTCATGTCTGTATCTTGTGCTATATGTGTGTAAATGGATGACAATAGTTGGTGTTTTGATCCTTGCAATGTTATTGATGATTGTGATCGATGATTCATGTACTTTTAATCTATTGTTTGTAGCTAGCGATCAATGTGATGTTCTCTGGTTGCCAAAATCTGAAATTTGTTGGAATCATTTCATAATTCAAAACAGCTTGAAAAAAATTAAAATACAAAGTAAAATAAAATAAAGTAAAAATTTTATTTCTTAGCATTCCCAAATATCAATCAGTACAACACTTGTAGTGCATGTATATAATATTTTCATCAAGTCTATTTTGCCGAGTTCCGATGGGTTTCGGGGGATTCCGGGGCAAGGCTACACCAGCCAGCAACGAACTGGGCGCCCAGTTGCTCGCGGAGTGGGTGAACTAGGTGCGCCCAGGTGTCCGTGGAGCAGAGGTTTGGGTGTCCAGGCGCCCGCGGAGGTTTAGATGCGAAAATAGGCATCCCATATGCACTTGTGGGCAATTTTGAGAGGTTTTGGCAGGTTCGGGCTTGCTTTAAAGCATGTTGGAAGCCCTAATTGGTGCAAGGGTGTGAGTGTGCAGCAAAGAGGGCAAGGCTACACCAGTCAGCAACGAACTGGGCGCCCAGTTGCTCGCGGAGTGGGTGAACTAGGTGCGCCCAGGTGTCTGTGGAGCAGAGGTTTGGGCGCCCAGGCTCCCGCGGCGGTTTAGATGCGAAAATAGGCATCCCATATGCACTTGTGGGCAATTTTGAGAGGTTTTGGCAGGTTCGGGCTTGCTTTAAAGCATGTTGGAAGCCCTAATTGGTGCAAGGGTGTGAGTGTGCAGCAAAGAGGGCAAGGCTACACCAGTCAGCAACGAACTGGGCGCCCAGTTGCTCGCGGAGTGGGTGAACTAGGTGCGCCCAGGTGTCTGTGGAGCAGAGGTTTGGGCGCCCAGGCGCCCGCGGCGGTTTAGATGCGAAAATAGGCATCCCATATGCACTTGTGGGCAATTTTGAGAGGTTTTGGCAGGTTCGGGCTTGCTTTAAAGCATGTTGGAAGCCCTAATTGGTGCAAGGGTGTGAGCGTGCAACAAAGAGGGCAAAAGGGTGTGCAAGGGGCTGCCACCAAAGGCCGCAGCCAAAGGGATGTATTGGGAGGCTACAACGGTGGGTGCATCGAGAGGTTGCAGCGGTATGGGAGGCAACACCGGTGATTGCACGGGAGGCTGCAGCAGAGTGCAATGGTAATGCAATGCGGAGTGCTATAGCGGTGATTGCACAGGGGCTACAACGGTGGTTGTAGCGGTGGTTGCAGTGGAGTGTTGTAGCGGTGGTTGTAGCAGAGTGTTGCAAGTGCCTATAGCGGAGAATTGAAGCTGTGGCTGCGATGATGATTGCAGTGGGAGCTACTATGTGAACAATTGCAGATATTGTTATTGTGGTAATCCATACAACAATGAGAGATTTTGAGAGGTGAAAAAGAGAGAAGTGTTAAAGGTTTGGGTGTGTAAAAGTTCCATACGGTACGATTTTTCTTTTCTTTCGCAGGAGTCAATTTTTATATAAGTGATGCTTGTGTGCTATTGTATTATCAAGAGTTGAGTTAGAGAATCAAGGGAAGGGCATTGAGAGAAGGATGCTATGATTTGTGTGATTTCTTTGGCGATGCACTCTTCCTCTTTTTCCAAGGGTTATGGTTTTTGGGGAATAACTTTGTAAGCTCTTTATTATCTTCATAGTAGATGTTCTTGGTAGTGTGGTTCTTTCTTGGGTTTTTTATATAAATCCTCGTGTTTGGATGGTATTTTTCTATGATTTTCTTGGAATTTGTATTATTTTAGTTTTGCAATTTTGTTCTGAATTATTTACATAAAATTGGTGGTTATTTCCTAACAAATATGTGTTTAATAATTGTGCTACATTGAAGGTGGTAAAAGGGGAATTCATGTTGTTGGCAATTAACTTCAAATGCAAAGTTAGTTCTGATACATTGAGAATTAGACGTAATGTCATGACCCAAGGTCGTTACTTTGCAAATTAGGTCAAAATCCCGACTTGAACATCAGGATTCTGAGGAATTTCAAGTGCCCTAGTTTGGGAGAAATCCGGATAACAAAAGCTTCCGTTTTATTTTTCTGAATTTTCTTAAATTCAGTAAAAATCAAGAACATCAAAATACGTGTCCAAATTCATCAATTTTCGTGTTGTTATATGTTAAGAATAATATTTAAAAGCTGCTCATGAAGTTTTATCAATTTTGGATCGTCGGTTCAACCTAAATTAATTTTTAAAGTTTAAAACTTAAGAAATTAATATAAATAAAATATTTGTCCGAATCAAAATTTTTTTAGCGCGAGGGTGTTCATTATATCATAACACACCTTGGTGTCAAGTTTCTTTGTATTTGAACGCCAAACGGCGGAAAAATACGAAAAATTTAACTTTAAGTAATTTATTTAAATTTCATAAAGGTTTTCTTTCTCCCCCTCCCCCTTGCTTAAGTTGGAGAAGACTCTTTCCTCTTCCCCCCTGCTTAAGTGGGAGATGACTCTTCCTCTTCCCCCCTTCTCCCTCTATTTAAACCCCTCCCATCCTTTTCCATAACTTTCCTCATTAACAGCAGCCCTCTCCTTGCTGCCAGCCCTCTCCCTTGCTGTCAGCCTCCTCTCCCTGCTACCAATCCCCTCTCCCAGCCAGCCACCAGCCCCGGCAGCCACCCGGCCACCCAATTTGGACCCTCCAAACCAACTAGCTCCCTTCCCGGCCCTCCAAGCAGCCAACCAACCCCTTCTCCCTGTTGCTAGTCTCCCCTTCCAGCAGCAGCCCTTCTCCCTCCTTCAGCCAACCACCATTTTGGCCACCTCCTTCAGCTGTCCAGCCTCTCTCAACTTTCTTGCAACACTATCCTAGGTAAAAGGAGAAGGAAATGAGGAGATTTTGGTAATAATATTATGTATATCTTTTTAATACTTAAATAAACTTTGTCATGACATTAACATTATTGTCATTTATCAATTATGATAAACAAGTGCATATATTATAAGATGATTATGTTTCCATTCAGACACTTTTCATTCTGACATTACTTTTTGCAATTTAATTTCTGTTATTTTCATTATGTCTTTTACATTTGTATATTATTATCATAATAATAACGCTAACCTAATGTATAAGCGAAAGAAAAATAGAATGGAAAAGCAGATAGTAATTACTCGTAAGAATATTTGCTAAAAGCTAATTTAAAATTATCAAAATTTGAATGCAGATCCAAAAGTCAAACTGTCAAACTTTGGATCTTAAAGAACAAATGTACCCAGTACATGATATGTACTACTTTTTATAATTTACTGCTTAGCTTCGCTTATTTGCTTTGAGCTAAATTCATTTGAAGGTTGGTTGGTTGCTCGGAACCAACGTGATAACATTTGTGGGTTACCGGAAAATGACATCAGTAACATTCGTGGGTCACTGAAAAAATAATATCAGTGATATTCGTGGTTCGTTATTGGAAAAAAGACATCAAGTAACCAACATCACTTTATTCATGGTTGTTATTGGAAAATTGACAACAGTGACATTCGTGGTTGGTTATTGAAAAAAAGACATCAAGTAACCAACATCATTTTATTTGTGGTTGTCATTGGAAAAATGACATTAGTGACATTCGTGGTTGGTTATTAGAAAAAAGATATTATGTAATTAACATCATTTTATTCGTGGTTGTTACTGGAAAAATGACATTAGTAACATTCGTGGTTGGTTATTGGAAAAAAGACATCAAGTAACCAACATCTTTGTGATAATACTTGTTGTAGGAATTTTTTTTTTTTTGCGCTATTTCCTTATTCTTTTTGCATTTTATTATATCCTTATTTCTGCTAATCGCATCTCTGTTTTTATAAAAATGTAATATTATTTTATTTACTGTAGTACTTAGAGTATTATTTAATTACTGGGAATTTCAATCCTGGTATTATTTTCTGAACAATACCAGGTCAGGTATTTTTGAGGGAGCTTGAATAAGAACTTTTAAAACTTAAATTATCAATTGGTCGATGGATCGACGACGCTACTTTAATTTTTATTTATCTATTTATTTTTTTCTTAGTTCTAAAAAGTTGGAAAATGTTCGTGATGTACGATAAAGATTTTTGTATATAGTGATTTTGAAATGAATGGAAATTATATTTAGCTTTTGTATGTGTATGCTATTTTCTCTCAAATTACTCAGCATGTGACCATCCGAATGTCGGTCATCACACGTAACCCACCATTTTTTGGATCTTAAGATTATAAGTATTAGTACCGATGCATTTGGTTATTTTTTAAGTTCTAGATGGAAGCCATAGTTATACTTAACCTCACTTTATTTTCTACATTAAGTTGTAAGCGGCATTTATCTAAATCCATAAAATTTTATGGTGATCATATTTTGAACGTAGTTTCTTTGAATCTTCTCATATATGTTGTGTACGTATTATGCAAAAGATTGACTTAGTTCACTAGGCTTAGACTCAATGGCAGATCTGTTATGCAAGCCCAACCAATGGTTATTTAAATCCTACCTACAAGTATGATCTTATACTCTCATGTTTATTATATCAGTTTGCCCATTGATTTATGGATGGCAAACATTGAACAATTTCAAGGTCATACACATTCTTCAAAAGAGTTTATAGAAGCAATTAACAATTTTGGCATCCTTATTTGAAACCATGGTTTTGAAGGCCATACAGATTTACTACTCAAAAGTATAACTTAAGGATATGTAATGCACCAATTATTTTTTAGCATGGATGAAATGGGTCTTTAAGATCTATCAACTACCACAAAAATTGTAATATCTTCTTAAGGCTATAGGATACTTCTAACACAAAATTCATGCTAATGTTTTTTCAAGGTTTGAATGAAATGGGAAAGAGCATGCTCAATCCTGTATTTTGTTTTTGATTATTGGCTATTTCATAAATTCTGCATTGGCTATCATCCTAGCGGCATCTCTTCTTATGAATAATACTTGAATTAGGCCATGCTATCATCTCTTTTACCATCAAAGTAGTTTGTTGAATCTCGAACATGTAATTCATGGATCAAAAATCTCCAAAGGATATTTTAGGGATATACAATCTAATATTTTTAAACATATAACCACCCCAAAGGTTGTAATACCCATCAAATAATGGTGCATCACAACTTCAATCATTATTTTTATTTTTAATGATTTGTAGGGAGCATACACAGTTTTGATATGATTAAATTCTGCTTCTCTAATTTGCATGATGTATAATAATAATAATGAGATGTTTAAGCATCATAGTTTTAATATGATCAAATTTTGTTACTCTAATTAGCATGATGTGTAATAATAATAAAATTTTGTTAAGGGCATCTGCGGCTCTATTACTCGATCTGACACCATATTTTAGAGCAAAAGTGCATTCTTGTAAAAGCTCTACCACTTTGCTTGCTAATGCCATAATATTTTATGTGAGTTAAGGTACCACAACACTTGGTAATTCAAATTTAATACAAAATTCCTTAGTAATAAATAATGTGTCTAATAATTAAGGGATTGTACCATAGGATAAAATTCTATACCATAGTTTGAGTATTTCTATTTTGCTTCATTCATTTTTTTGTTAAAATATTCTCTTGGATGATCATTTGACTAAGGATTTCTTGTATATCTAAACTCAATGTCACATGAACCTCAAATATTTAATTAAAATCAATTAATTTTAATCTATATTTTTCAATAGTTTTATTCTTTAAACTATATAATAGCTCTTTGTGCACTTTTACGTAATAAAACTTTTCTTTGGATAATTTGTGCATAACTGTGATAAATCCTCAAGTAAATCTTCTATAAAATGTGTTTGATCCATGATAACTTTTGACATCCTGTATTGTGGTTTGGCCATTCATGTTTCGCTTTGACCTTGTTGGATGAAACCTACAAGTAGACTTTCTCCTTACATAATAAATCATTGAAATATCTCGAATGCCATTTTAAAATGCACCAATGTTCATCTCCAATTGTCCTATAAATCATCAAAATAGACAAAATATTTCTCAAGGTATGAACGCAAGCCATGGACCCAAGGCATGGCTCATAATCCTTATAAATTTTAGGCGCATGCGTAATCCGAATAGCATGGCTAACCTCATTTAATTCATCTTTAGCTTTAAATGCAATTTTTTATTCATATAAAGCTTTCTTGAGTTTAGATACATGTTGGGAAAATCTATTTTCTTTAATTATGGGGGTTGTCAAATATCTATATTTTCATTAATTACATCATTAAGAAATATGAACTTTCATCTTACTAGTTTAAAATTCTTAAATGATGAATAAGCAATTACAATCTTATAGTATCAAATCTTGCAGTTGGAATGAATTATTAAAATAGATACATCCAATTTGTAAATAATCTTGAATAACCAAATGGGTTTTGTTTCTTATAATTCTTTCAAAATTATCAAATTTATTTATAAAAATTTATTTAGTACTAATTATATTTTCATTGTTTGTCTTAAGTACTATTTGGCATAGGTATTAATTTCTAAATATTATTTCTTTTAAATTAATTTAATCCTTGTCATAGCTCTGATCAAAAAATGATCTTTCAAAGGCTATCAATATTTTTATGATCAATTTCAGAATAAATGTTAATTGATTCAATCTTTCTCTAGTTCATCAATACTCTTTATAATGTCTTGTTCTCACACCTGCTGAAAGATATTTAATTATATAGTCTTTTTGGTTATTGTTGGTATTCAAAGTAGCACTGGTATTAAACTGACTGATATGGTATCAATTGATTTAGATAAATGCATAAGGAGAAAGAAAACACTAGTTCCACACTGAACACAACTGCATGAATTATTCTTAGAGGTAAAAAGAAGGAAGACAGATTTATAGTTATTTGACTTGGAGGATGTGGCCTTTTGATTTCACTATGTATTAATGAGTGTTATAGGAGAGTTACAAATGTGAATTTAAGTGAGGGTTAAAAGAAAAGGAGGAAGAGGAGATCCTTCTATTGGTTCATTGGGTTGAGACTAGACCGGGTGAGGAAGACTACTGTGATATTTGTGTAGTACTGAGCCTATGGACTCGTTGCTGACCCCCAAATTGAGGTAGAAAACATTACTCGGCTCGAGAGCCATGAGAGTCGACAAGTTTGCTGGGCATTGCTTATGCTCATTGAAACTCAATGCTTCACAATTTTGAATTGGCATCTCTCACCAACTTCAAGAATATTTGGTTGAGACTTGCGAGTTGTTCGGCAATTTATTTAACTTTCTTGATGTTCTTGGGTGGTTAATTGTTGATTTTAGCTTGAACTCTACTCAAATTTGCCTTATCTCTTTTGGGCTTATGATGTGCCCAAGGAACTTTGTTGTGGCCTCCCTAAATATACAATTCTTAGGGTTTAGTTTCATGTTATATGTGATTATTGTTTTAAATATCTCTTCCAAGTCAGCTAGGTGCTTCTCCTCCATTTGACTTATTACCAATAGATCATCTACATAAGTTTCAACGATCTGAGCTTTTTTGTTTTCAATATATTATATATGAGTAACTAGCAAGTTGTGATAGTGCTCTCTAACTTGAATGTTATAAGTTGATAGCAGTAAGGCCACAGGAGTGGCGAACGTGGTCTTGTCCTCATTAGTCGAATCCAAATCTAGTGGTAACTGAGTTGGCATCGAGGAAACAGAACATGGAATACCTGACTATCAAAGTTGATTAAGTCATCAATGTTCCGTAAGGAGTAGCTAGCAGGTTGTGCCAGTGTTCTTTAACTTGTATGTCATAACTATATAGCGGTAGGTACCACAAGGAATAGTGAACACGGTCTTGGCCCCATTATTCGGATCCAAATCTAGCGGTAGCTGAGTAGGCATCGAGGAAACAGAACATGGAATACCCGACTATCAGAGTTTACTAAGTCATCAATGTTCTGTAAGGTATACTAACCTTTAAGGCAGTCAATATTCATCTTCTTGAAGTTGTCACACATCCACCGCTTACCATTGGCCTTTTTAACAATATGTACCTTCAACAACTAAATTGGGAATAGTATATTCGAATAAACCTTATTGAGAGAAGTTTTGAAACTTCTCTGTAGTTAATGTTCTCTTGCGAGAGAATTGTTGTAGCTTTTAGATAATGGGGCACTTATTCTGCTTGATATGTGATGTGACTAGAGATTGATTACTAGTATGACTTGGCACACCTAGCAAAGCAGGAAGAGTACTTTCTCAGTAGTGTGGTTAATCAAGTTAAAAATAACCTCGAGCTGTTACTGATAAGGAATCTTTTTGTTTCCAAGTCTTGAGGGTTGACTGGAATCAACTGTGCTAAGATGTACTCAGAGGAAGGACTCTTGGTAGGTTCCTTATCATGGGTGAATGAGCTTGTTAATGATGTCCTTGGAGGCAGAAATCTTGGCAGGTTCTTTATCGGGTGTGTGTGTAGTCTCGGGCTGCTTGTCATGATATCATTGAGGCATAGCTCTCCTTAAAGGCGAGTAGATTTTCTCTAACATTGATTATGGCCACATTGGTTGGGAACCTAATAGCCATGTGTAGAGTGAACTTGAGTCGAGTACTCAAATGATCACAAACTCCTTTTGGACCTTGTAACCTTGGTCAATTTCCCAAGTGATCTTCAGGAAAATCGTCTCACTAGGAATGCATATTTGGCTACTAAACCTGGACTATAAGCGAATAACTAGCTGCAGGTTCTGGAGCAGCATATTCAGTCGATGAAGAACATGTAATCCAAGTATTTTGATATTATTGTTTCTAGTGTCGATAAACAGACGAGGCAAAGTAAACTTCAGCATGTCAATGTCACAAAATAACACCACTGCCATACGTTGAGTGAGGAAAATTAGCTGATAAGCTTGTCCTTGTCATGTATATCGTGCTATGCCTATGTAAATTAAACCAAGCAACGTACTGTCAAAGAGACTTCCATTCCTCATGCTTTAAAAGTGACAAATGGTAAGAAGAATTTGGGGTCTCCTAGTTGCTGCAAAATGGTCTACACATAACTCGACAAGCTGAATGATGCTCATTACACTCTCATGGGGTGACGAGCTAAACAAACATTGAGGTGATTTTATGAATGTTGTGATGAAGAGTTTCACATCACTGCTTCGCATACATTTTACTAGAGATGAGAGCTTTGAAGTGATCATTTGAATCAGTGGTGCCCTGTGATGACCCTTAGTTAGGTTAGGTATCAACCCAACTACCCTTGGGTACATCTCCGCATGATCATATTGGCAGTTGAGAGAAAATAACATTCAGATATAAATTAAATAATAGAGCCATGTAACATAATAAATTTGCCATTATTCAATTTAAAGAATGTAATATCCAGATTATTACAAACTAAAAATGATATAAGTAAATATTTTCTTTCAATTTAAAATTTAAAATAAAAATCAAAGCTTTATGCGCATGTTGGAACCACAATACTTTAAATATTCCTTTATATCCACTTCCTCCAAGTGCACCTGATCTGGCATTATAAGAATAATGCCTTAATACACATATTAACACATATTAAGTACAAAAAATATTAAAGATTATGCTTAGCAAATGCGGGAAGCCGGAAAACAAATAATTCTGCAAGAAATCAAAGGTTAGAGCAAAATACATATTTCTGCAAATTAAACATTTTTCTTGCCATAATATTGTCACCTGTCATTTTATCAATATTTAATAAGTTTCATGCATGTTTGTATGTATGTCTTGATTTCTCGAAGCAACGTTAGTAGTTCTGCTGGGTAAATCCAGAACCATGAGGCTGGGTTCAATAAAAGCAACTCCTTCACCCGGGCCCCCTCAAAGGCTCCAGATAGCACCCTTATAACTCCCGATGGATTAGCCCCGTCCCTAACCTAATCAACCACCATTTTGGAACCCTTGCATACATTCACAAGACATAACATATACATTTCATTTATGACATTACTCTAGCATTTAACAGGCATTTCAATTATCAACAGGGATAAAACTCAAAGCAGTGCTAAAGCAGTAATAAAAGCATTTTAAGTTTAAACAGTAAAATCAATGTACCTTGGTATTCGAATATGCTGATTTTAGCACTCAAAAATCTATTGTGTCTGCAAAAATTATATTTGTAATATTATTAAGTTTTGTAAATGACCATATAATAATGAAATATAAATTCTTACTCCTATGTCTACATAAGGACGACGTGCTAGATCCTCTCCTTCTACTAGAGAGGAACATGCCTTTACTAAACTAGCCATGTTTGATTATAAACCAGTACCTAATACCTATTGATCTCATATCCAGACTATAACATAAGGGTATTACTCACGAATTGTGACTTGTGACAATTTGCAGCTTATAGCTCGTCTTAAAAGCCACTTTTTTTATAATCTTACATTTATTTTGGTAACTTATGTAAGTTGTCTGTGCTTTAGCTGTAAAAGAAGGAAATGATTTGTATATATTGGTATAATATACAATTAAAAGAACAAAATCATGCATATCATTGGTATTAGATTTATTTAAAAATAAGTGCTAGGTTATTAAAGCAACTTAACACGTTATCTTGAGATATAACAATATCTCAATTCACCGTATGCTCATACTAAATACCTCATAACCTAGATGCCATTCATGGTTCAAACAAGACAAGTATTTTGATAGATCATGCCCAGCAACAACATAAATTTAAGAGGAATACAATAACAATAAGAACACCAACCCCTTAATCCTACTAGGTAATGTTGCTAAAGCTTGAGAATATTCTCCTCACACTTGATGAAACTAAAATAAGCATAACCAGATTGTAATTCTAAAAGCCATTACACCAACTTGTATTTAAAAGAAGGTGCAGCTCCCCTTGAAATAATGAAAACTGTCACAGCTGCTCATTCTATGACTCGTTGGAGTACATAGATCAGATTAGAAGTATACTTACAAGGAAAGAATTCATGTTCGCCAACAATGAATGCTCATTCTACAGCCAAACATAAATGATTACAAGGACATGAGAATTTAATTTCCAAAAATTCATGTAAAATTGCAAATGGTTCAGCATTCATATGTTTAAGCATACTATTTAATAGATGGAGCTCATTTCACTGCCACTGTACATGAAACATGCTAATACTGAATATTAACAACCTACCCCACAACTTCTTTCTTTGTAAGCTAAAACTAGTAGATAAATAAAAAGTTTCAAACATCCAAGACTCTCATTTGATAAAGGAAGGTGAAGATTATGGTCTTGCATAAGGGAAGGTCCTTCCTGTACAATGTAACAGCTCCATCTGAAGTTGTATTACATAGATGAATAAATGTAGATGGTTTTGGAATTCCTAATCTCTAATTGAACTATTGAAGCTTCGAACATACTCGATTAATAGCAAATAGAATTTAGAAATTTTACAGCTAATGTTTAACGAAATCTCTGCCTCTCTAACACAGGGTCAAACTTCTTAATAAAACATGTTTCAGTAGTTATAACGAGTCTTTCCATCATACCTTGAAGGATCAGATCTTTCTTCGGCAATTAAGAAGTCACAGAGGAGCTGGCTCAAAATTTCAGAGCAGAGCGATTGAAGGCGTCGAAGACTGCGGCTGCGGCTGGCTTCGTCCTTGCTTGCGGCATATTCTCCCAAGTCTGCGACTGGCGTCGTCCGCTTGGAGAGGAGTTTACGGAATCGGCATGGTTCGGAGCGGAAGGATCGAAGACGGCGCCGAAGACTTCCGTTGGCTGTGGCTGCTTCTCTGCTTGCGTCGAAAATTGCGGCTTTGTCGGCTCTGTCAATGCGTCTGGAGCGGAGAAGAAGACAGAGCGTAGGATTTTACGGGAGCTACAATAGCTTAAATGCGCGGGTGTCATAGGTTCAATTTCCTATATACGCTATCAGTCCTCTCTTTCGAAGCATCACCCCCCTTCTTCAAGTGACTTCGCACCTTAATGAGATAGAGCTGCCGTTTCTGGAAGGTGGTGGCAATTGGAGGGTCGACAGGTAAAAATGTGACCGTTACAATTTTTTTTTTCTTTTTTTGAAATGAGGTTGGTTATTCAATTGTAAAAATAGATTGGCGGGTTATCAACGGCAAAATGAATCTCGGCGGGAAAAACTAGCAGAAAAACATAATTTTGCGGATGTTAATACTATAGCGGGTAATTAATGAACATTTAGGATTGGTAGGGACATTAGCGCCTTTCTTAGTAATGACCAAGGGTCGTTACATGACCCGTCACCTCAAAAATCTGTGGCTTAAACCCTCAAGGGTAGTCATAAAACAAGTCTCTATGCACCATGGAGAGTGCATTTGCATCATCCTTTGTGCTGGCCTTTTCAATGGAGGTGCGACAACCATCCGAAAATTGCTTGTTTCCAGGGATTCAATTCCATCTTTTCCAAGTAAGGGTGAGATAACGCAAAGGTGTTATCAATGATTCTTGTTGAGTAAATTCTCCCAGGAGCTTTTGATGGGTTGGGTGCAACCACCGGGACAGTAGGTGGACTGTCGGCGTAATTGGCTGCAGTGGAGCACAGGGCTGTAGTAGGGGCCTGTGGACCCAAACTAAAAGACACAAGTTAATAGGTACTAGAGGAACGAGGACTTCTAACTGAGCAGCAAAAATTTGCTCAAAGTGCATGAGCCGAACTTATTGTGGTTTGATTTGGCTTATCTGCTGCTCTAAAGCTTTGGTCAGGTTGTCAATATACACCTAAAGTTATGGTGGGAGTCCCTTGACTGAAAGAAGGCTGAAAGAAGATGTCTAGGTGGAAAGAGCGTCATTCTGAGCCATTGTAACGCTGGGTTATTAGTTTTTCTATTTTAGAATGTCCCCCAAATATTGGTATTGGAAATTGCATTAGTTTTAAGTCAAATGATTTAGTACCAAAGGATTTGAATTGGAGTTCAGTAAGTAAGAAAACACTTAATTCTACAACTAAACATGCCACAAGAACTGTCCTGAGAGGTTAAAAGAAAAAGGTAAAAGAAAAGAGAAGACCAGAAAGAAAAGGCAATCGGTGTTGAAACATTTCAGTTTATTTGATCTCGAAACATTTTGTCCATGAGGCGTTGGTAAGTAGCTTTAGCATTCCATAATTCAAGTGGCATTACCTTGTAACGGTGCGTGTTGTGTGGTGATGATTGTTGTATTTTCTTCATCAGTCTGATCCATTTTTAGTTGATGGTATTCAAATAAATATTGAGAAATTTGAAGACTTTGAATCTGGCTGTCAATTTGACTAGATTGTCGATATTTGGCAAGGGTACGAGTCTTTAACACTAAGCTCATTTATTTTTCTGAAATTAATGTACATTCTCTACCCACTGTTTTTTTTGACCATTTTGATGCTCAACAACCGAGTGGGGTATTGATTTTTTAATTAGAACCTATTTGAAGGAATTTTGAAATCTCCTCTTTGATGGCTAAGGATTGTTCTTGGGAGAACAATTTCAGCCTTTGAATCATGGGCAACCTATGGGTTTATGCACAGCTGATGTGAATTTATTGATAGATCAATTGCCCGGCATACCTTGATGATGCCACGTGAAGCAGAATAAGTACTTCATCAATAAAGTAAAGATGGATTCGAAATGTACTTTTAGTTTCATTGCTTGCAATAAAGCCTTGTGTTCTTGAGCCATCTGGGCCGAGGGGAACATATATGGCAGCGGGATGCTCTAGTTGCGGAAGGTTGATCAGCTTCTCTCTTGGATTGCTTGGCATCTCGATAGTAGGATCCTTCATCTTAATCATGAATATAAATGCCTCCCTGGTGGCGATTGGATCTCTTCAGATGTTAACAATGATTTTGTTAGTTGGGAACTTCACGATCATGTGCCATGTGCCGGCAATGGCCTGGAAGGCTGGTCATTGATGTATTTATCTTGTAGTAGGGACCAATATGATCACAAACATCTGATCTCGAACTTTACTATTGACTCATTCCTTGGATGGCACGGAAAAGGATCTCATTAATAGAGATGCAGGTCTCTCTGCTAAACCCAGATAACCAAAGTGTCACTGGTAGGAGATTCTACATGGGGATTCCGAGTTACTGGATAATGTGGAGAGGCCCAGAATATTGATATTACTGCTCATATTGACAAGCAGTCGAGATACCTTTACCATTTTAATGATGGCCTCGACCATGATTGCGTTGTGGAATGGTTTGCAAATATTGGTAGATCAACATTACGAAGAAGATCATTGGCCAGGACTCAATGGCTGTTGTTGACAAGGCAATCTCATGCAATACCTTCAAACTGTGAGAACGTCCAGTCTTTGAATTTGAATTGCCAAAGACATCAAGAATCGTGGAAGAATAGTATCACTTCTTCCACATCAAGAACCGTTGATTATAAATAAAGTTAAGTGTGCTCAAAGATAAAAAGTTGTATTACGATATGATTTTTTGTCTTGTAGTGCACTTTAATTTGCATCATTCCGATCAAGTGATGAATGGTGGTGGATGATGTGGAACAAATAATGGAACTATCCTTCTAAGAAGATAGAAAACTTGCTCTTGTAACTTTTTGTCTTGCGTTGCACTTGAATCTGTACCATTCAGATCAAGTGATGGTCAGTGGAGGGCGTGAGATGAATAGTGCTACTTTCCTCTTAAAAAAATCTTTGACTTTTCTCAAACAGAAATCACAGTTTTTGAGGCAGTGTTATTCCTATGTTTTACTTTGTTCACCACAATGAAGTATACATCAGCATTAAGTAGACTGTTTTGAGGAAGCCCTAAGCATCATGCACATCTCTAAAGCCTAGTTTGTCTATAACATTTAGAGATAAATTGTCAGTTTAGATATATCAAAAACTCAATAAATGTCAAAATTTTTTAAAAAGTAGAGAAATTAATGCGCATTTGTACAATCTTACTATAAACAAATTATAACATTACAACATTTGCACAATCTTCATGTGACAAATCTCCAAAATGCAAAAAAGCCAAAAGTATACGCATCTCTGTATTTGGCTTTCCTTATATTGTTTCATCATTATCATTTTCATTATTGTTATTATTATTTTTATTATTATTAATTGCCTTAAAAATTTTGCTTCTTTGCAAGCAGAAGAAGTGGAGCTTTTTTAGCTGCCTCGGCTGCGGCCCTAATCTATCTCCAACTGACCGACCAGCAAAAAGTTAATATGCTACATTGTTCTATACATCGACATTTTGGGCATTACTTATTGTGTATGTATGCATGTATATATGTATTCCCCAATATCAAGAAATTATTGTTTTGCACATCCTATAAATTATTCTGTGTCACATTCATTATTTATGCTGCATAAAGAGTGAACTCTTAATGAAATGTATGTATTCCCCAATATCAATAATGAATTGTTGTTATCTTATGATGTTAGTGATTTTGGTGTGATGATAAATTGTGGTATTTGTATAATAAAAAGTAGTGAAGTAATTTGATTATGCGTGATTTAATTACATTGTAATCAAATTTTTTATATTTTCTTATGCTAAATAGCTCATAGCCTACTTTATTATCTCCCAATTTATTTTAGGGATTCAGTCGAGCGAAATGTTCTAACGATTCGATTGAATCAAATAGTTCTAGTGATTCGAAGAAAATAAATCTATTTCATTCGAATGTAATCTGAAGTTACCCTGATTATGGCGTAATTTAATCCTCCGTTTCTATATATATTGTAAAAATTTTTCACTCATTTTATTTCAAACAAAACCTAAATTATCTCATTTTATTTGAAAATTTTTATTTTACATCATTTTTATTTCAAATCAAACAATCATAAAATAAAAATAGTGGGAATCATATTAATAAATTTTAAATAAGAAAGAATTTTCTTGTATTTTTAACATTATATAAAATTAAAAAATTATGAAGGCGAGAATATGAATGAGATTATTGTAGCTCTCCCTACTCACACATTATTCAATGATATTAGTAAAATATATTTTAATTTTATAACTATTATTATAGATTAATTTAATAATTTTTTAGTAATAACTATTCATGTTAATTTTAAGAAAATTTAAATTTTTTATTTAAGAGCTTAAATAATAAAAATTATTAAATTATTTGATTTGTTATTATGCAAAAATTATTATCTTATTTATAAATATTAAAATTTAAGTGTTAATGAACATTATTATCTTTTAAATTAGAAGAACGTTCGAAAAATGTTTTATTTATAAGACAAATGCTTCCCTCATCCACCTACGTGTAACCCACTTTGACCTGTGTATATGTCTTGTATACGTCATCCTAGCGTCACAGAGGATTACATTACTTCACTCGCCTCACTTGTTCTTCACTGTGTGAGGAATACATTAGGCTAGCTCGCCTCCCCCATCGCAGCGAATGGGTCGCTTGCCTCCCCCATTCGCACTATAAAGAAAGGTAAATGGAAAGCACGATGAGCAGTTCAGTCTTCTTGGCGATTGGTATTGCTGAGAGTAGCCAAAGATGTTCGTGTAACAACCCTAGGTTGTTAGTCTTAGTTTATCAATCTAATCAATCTCAAACCTCTTCCATTTGTCTCTAATTGTAATTGGAAGCAAGCTTTAAAATTTTGATCCAATTTAGAAATCAAACGAGCAAAATCCTAATTTTGGGTAATTAATTAATTAAGAAAAATTAGATAATTAAATTCACCTCCAAATTGGAATTGGAGTTCACTATTGAGTTCCACATCCCAAAATTAGCTAGGGTGATATTTTGAGAATTTTTGGAAGTCATCAAAATTCCCCAATTATTTTAATATTTTTAAATACCTAAGAAATTAAGATAGTTAAATGGGCCTCAGATTAAAATTCCGACTTCATTTTTGAGTTCGTCACCTCCATTTTAATTAGGAGTAAAATTTTAAAAATTTTCAGAGCTCATTTAATAGTGTAATTTTAATAAAATAAAATGTTAAAAAATTTAATTAAATTAATTAATCGATGACATTGCCCTAATTGACGCGTCGTCTGATCCGGAGGAGTGCAATCCACGTCGTCGATCGGTTCAATGGTCCGGATCGGACGACTGAGGACCCATCGTCCCGCTCGCACGAGCTCTCAGTGGCGCGTGTCCTGCGCACGAACACGCGAAAGTTCTCCCCGCGACCGCGTGCCTAGCTTCGCATCAATAGGCCCAATCAAACCCACTCCTTCTTTATATTCTTAACCACACGCAATCAAGTCTGATGGGGAGGGATTCGAAACCTGGAGCTACGGCAGATTAAAGCCATACCGAAACCTTAGGTACTTCTTTCCACTTATTTTATTGTTGATACAAGCAGCAATTGTTTCGATAGCCTATATTAACCCAATTTCTATCATATACTGACGATAGTTGGACTTGATCGAGCCTAGTTAAGGCTCGATTGAACTCGCATCTATAGCGCATCACAGTAACCGCAATCATGAAAAATCGCGATTAGGTTAGCTAACTTTGTATCTTCAGGTGGAAATGATTAAAGCATCTTGTAGAACTCGTCAATAGTTTTGTTATGGCTTATGGATCGTTCGTTGGGATGCCCTATCCATGGAGAATTTTCATGCCCTAATTAGGGTTTTTGTCGTGTTGTCGGGGAACGCCACAGTAACGGGCGGGTCGGAATCCCGACCCGCCTGCAGGCGCATGCGCGGACCCGTGAGCATGCGGCTCGACCCGTGCGCGCGTGCAAGGACGGTCCGCATGCAGTATTTTCCTATCAACAGTAAATTCTGCAGTTAATTAATTAATTGAATAATTACATATTTTCAAAGTCTCGTAATTCTTGAAATATGTCCAAATATATTAAAGTTATATCTCAAATTAATCTAAAAACATATACCAGGAATATTAATATGAGGTCAAATTTATATTTTGATAATTATTTTTACTAATCATCTTTTTAATTATCATCAAGGGTGATTAAGATATATCTTAGCCAAATAATATCCAAATTCAACTACTTAAAATCATCTTATTCATTAGGCTATAATGAATCTATAGCCTCTAATTATACACCGGAGATTTTGAGTTCTTAACTCATTAATTAATTATTATTTTAATCTAAAATAAGATTTTCCTTAATATGCTTTAAAACCCTAAATTAACTTAGGGAAAATTAAACATGAGCTTCAAGCGATGTATTAACAAGATAAATGATTAGTTTGGCCTAAAACACATATTTGTCCTTATGGATTTAATCCTCAAGTAAGACACATCTATATAAGAACTTATGATTTAACTCGATCACATCCTCTTGTAAGAAGAGTAGAGATTGATCATAGTCATGATTATTATGAGTAATATAGTGTCCTAAAGCTTTAGAGAGAAGCCATCATAATTAAATTACTAGGATACTTAACCTAGCATGTTCAATGATTGAATATTTAGTAAATCTTCTTGAATAATTTAAGTATTTTTTTAAAACCTGCCTAGTGTAGTTCTATGCTTAACATAGCATGCTTAGGATATAAATCCCTTAAACCTCATTGTATGAGCTAAAAGCCTTCAAGTGATGAAGAGTGAATTATCATCCTATGATAAGTAGCAAGATTAGAACCATTAGGTCATTGATGATAAGCCTTAAATATCATCTTAGATCAGACCCTTGAAGAGCTATTATTGATTATGCCATTTAAAGCTTAAACTTTGTAAAAAAAAATTCACACATATGTGAATAAAGAAAAGATCATTTACTATGTGAATTAAAGAATAACATTAGCCTTATTTAAGATCAAGTTTGATTATTCTTACGCTTGTACCCTTTGGATATCATATTAAGGTGGCTAGTTTATGTTTTTGAGCTTTAATGCTTAAATAATCTTAAGTAAAAAGTGAGGGTAAATTTAGGATTAATATTAAGTGATTATCCTTACCTTGTGATGTTATTAGAATTTGGGAATGGAAATTGTGAGAAAATGACCCTTTGACTTTATTAAAAATAGACTTAATTACCTAAAGCACTTACGAGTTTAGAACATTTTTAAAATAAAATCTAAATTTTAGGATTTAATAATGGGATATTAGGACATTAGCAACCTTAGTTCATGAAAAAATATAATCATATATACTCAAATTAATAAGATAATAATGAAGGTTAGATAACCTTATCCTAGTAAGATTATTTCCCTTAAAGAATTGTTTTATTGAAATGATAACATTGTAAAATCATTAGATTATAATAAGTAAAATATTATTATACTTAGCATCATGAAGAGCCCAAGATTAAGTTATTATGATAATTATTAAATGATAACCTAATTTATTAAATATGAATAGAATATTCTATATTTAACAAATTAGCTTCATTAGACTAAATTATGGTAAAATTAAGAGTATATAGCATGGAGTGATATGTCATCTTAACAATTATCATTGATTACTATAATGCAATGATAGACTTAAATCTCCAAATCTATAAAAGATTAGAATTAGAATCTTATGTTATTAAGACCTATTGCTTTATTCAAACCTTATTAGAATCTTATAATATACAGTTTAATTATTATATCCTTAGAAGAAATAGAAATGTTCAAATCTTAGAATATTGTTGTAAACTTAATGTTTAATAAATTAAGAGTTCAACTAGTAAACTTTAGTATAGAAATACATTCCATATAATAAAATTTAAGTTATTAAACAATTTCAAATGTGATTAACGAATCTCTTGAGTCAAGATCTAGAAATATTATGCTTGATCAAGTAATGAACATATTATCATATTAAGAATTATCATGTGAATTTTAGAATATAGTAAAACCATAAGATATGTGACCTTATTTTATGGTAGAATCATTAGATAAACTTAGATGAGGAAGTGATTATTAGAATGAGATTATAACCCCCAATTAATAATTATATTTATAAATTATTTTGTTATCATATAAAGCTTAAAGAAAATACTATTTTCCAACATTATATTATTATATTATTATATTTCAATTAACTTAGAGATCTTTGATACCTAAGTTTATTGGAGGCTTAATTAGCCCCAATTATTATGATTGATAATTAAAAATAGAAAATAATTGATATTACATGATTTACAACAATTTGATAATTCTTGAAACGCTGGAACGCATTGTGACTAAAACCTTGAACTCATTTCATTAGATATTGTACATAAAATAAAAATTTAAATATTTAAAATATGCTTCAGAGGGGTCTTTACTTGGTGGATTATAATACAATTATCATTAAGCCTAGACAAGGATATTGGAATATCTGGAGACTACATAATTCCTACGATGGGGAATGCGTGTAGTATTTTTGACCCCACTTACTTATAGTTGAGTAGACGCACTCAACTCCTCACGTGTTTGGCGCCCATATAACCAATTATATGATAAATAAATAACATTTATTGTTTACAATCTCTTATGATTGTATTTTTAGTACATTCAGTCCTTTAAGACTAAGATTATTTACTTACTTTGTTGCAGCACCTTACTTTACTGTTATATATAATTTGTGCAGTGTAGCTCTACTTATTTTCCACATGCATATTTTCATACACTGTCTTTTACTATTACTTAACATTTGCTTTAATTGGACATATATATGCTCCCCCTTACTTGTTTAAGCACATTTTTTATATAAATATCTTATTAACCTATTTAATGCAGGATTGAATAGCTTAAAAATGTTGAGTAAACTTACTTGCATTCTTTACAGTCTTTGACACTATATTTTCTTTCTGTTCAGTCTTTTGTATTTTTGCTTCGCTTAAATAAATTGTAAATGACTACTGTGATATCCGCTTAATAATATAGTTAATTACCCTTAAATTGTACTTAGACTTTTTAAAGTCTAATCATTCATTTTTTTATTTGGTTGTGCTATATTGTATTATAAACCAAATATATTAGGTTCAAGAGCTTATTTAGATCTTGAACTCGAGGTGGACGGTGTCCAGATGTTGCAGTTTGTGCACCCCTTCCTATTTTCAATCTTTTATTTTATTCATTTTTAGATATGTTTGTTCCTTAAAAAGCTTATATAATTGTAAATAAAATATGTATTTTTTACTTTATAATTCTGTGATACATCTTTTCATTTTAATAAATGGCTGGAATGATATAAATACTTACTTACTCTATTTATACATCTGATTTATTCCCTTCAGAGATTAATAAACTCTTATAGTACTTAATAATGGGTTTAGTCTCACTAGTCTAGTATTAAATATTACAGTAACACTCGTTATTAGGTTAGATTACTAAATCTAATTACAGGTCATTACAGCTCATCTTAAGAATGAGAGTGTAACAACCCAAGGTTGTTACCCAGCTAAATTTTAGCTTAATCGTATCTTAATTAAGTCCATCCAGTCACTAGACCCAATCATCGAAGAGTTTGTGCGATTCGGAGATAAATCAAATATTTTAGATTATTTTAATATTTAATTAATTAGGACACTGAGGAATTTAGTTTGGCCTCGAAATCGAAATCCGACTTCGTCGTTGCGATCGTCACCCCCAAATTAGCTAGGAGTGATGTTTTGGACGCGTTTAGAAGTCGTCAAATTTTCACAAATATTTTAAATAATTAAATGCACCGAAAAATAAAATAATTAAATAATCATCGGAATCAAATTCCGACTTCGTCGTTGATTTCCTCACCCCCAAATTAGCTATGGGTGAATTTTTGGGAATTTTTGGAGTGCGTTTCAAAAATATGAATTTTTAGATAATTAAGGAAAATAAATAAGTAATTATTCAGTCTCTAAATTGTAATTTTTCCTAATTTTCTACTACTTACCCCTCAACATATCCGGCGCCCCCATGCCCCCCTTGGGTTGAATTATGATGACCTCTCCTCCTCCCATGCCTCATCTCTCCCTAGGCTCATGATGGCATATCCCCCTTATATCTCCTTCTCCTCCCTCTTTAAAGAGAAGCTCAGCCCTTACTTATCTTCCTTGCTACAAAATCTGAAGGTTCTTCCTCCTCCCTTGTGCTGAAAGAAGAAGCTCCTCTCCAAGGTTCTTGAAGAAAATAGAGTTTTCTCTCCCTCTTCCAAAGGCTAATGTGCCCAATTGCTACTCTTCCTTACCTCATTCATGTTGCTATTATGCTTCAATGTATCATTAGAAATCTATAAGCATGTATGGAAGCCATTAAGGCTCCTTAAAGCATCACATTTTCCTTGAAATATAACTGCTCTATGTTTCATCTATTATGCACCCCCTGCATTTGTCACCATTTTTTGTATAGCTAGGGTGCTTTGTTTGTGCTGATTTTGGTGTCAATGGAAAGGTATCGGAAAGACCTTTACATTGATATATCACACCGCTCATGAAATACTCTGGATTGAGAGTATTTGAGCTCGAAATGAGGACTTTACGGGTTTTGCACTAGCGAAAACATTGTATGGTGCTGCAGCACCCGAGGTGCAAAAATTGATCCGCTGCGGTGCGCCGCAGCGGGCTGCAACATCATTTCGGTAAAAATCATATAAAATCAGTTAATTAACTAATTGAACAGTAACCCACAAGTGGATTGCTGCAGCGTGCCATAGCGCGCCACAGAGGGCTGCAGTATCATCCCAGAAAAACTATATGAAATCAGAAAAATAAATTAATTGAACAGTATTTTCGCGAGTTAGTCCGCCACAGTGCGCCGTAGCGCGCTACAGCGCACCACCGCGTCTCAATAGCTTGCGATGTGTAATAAAAATATATTTTTGATGAAAAATAATGTAAATCTGCTATAGCACGATACAACGCGCCATAGCACGTTACAACGCGCCATAGCGCGCCGTAGCGACCACCTTTCAAAAAATTAAATGCCGAGAATCGCAGTAGCGCTCCCCAGCGTCTGAAAGCGCTGCCGTGCGCCACAGCATCAAAAGTGCCGCAGCGCGACAAAAGCGCTGTTGCACGCTCTAGCGCGCCATAGCGCCCAGAAACTATATAACTACCCATAATTGGCTGAAATGGCCAGAACTTCTCTATTTTTGCATTTAAGGTCTCTAGAACCCTAGTGTAACTGAATTATATAAAATTTGAATCTAGTTTAGTTAAAATTGAGCATTGCATAAAATTTTATGTGAAAATTAAGTTTGAAACTTTGTCATTTTTAATAAGTGCTCAAAACCTATTATGTATCTTAAACGTCTTGTGCCAAACGCTAAATAATAGAATCCTTGAATGCTTGTGTTGAATAGGTATATCTTAATAACCAAATGGCATGAAACCTAAGTGTGAGGACCCCGACGCCGGTTCAAAAGAAACCGTTCCGACGTCGGGCGTTCACTTGCCGCAGGATCATATCGAGTAACTTGAGAGGAAAAGAGCATACACATAAGAAAGCCAAAAGATATTATTTATTTATTTAAATGTTCACATTACAAAGTCTTTTCAGCGTTCGTCGTACAAAAGTAAGAATAAAGAAAAGATACAAGATAAATAAGCAAGAACAGCATCGTCGCAGATCCATTTGCAGATTGAAAATTTCAAGCATTAGGGTTCTTGCTTAAGCTCTTCCAGAAGTACCTGACCTGGTATTGTACAACAAACAATACCGGGATTGGAATTCCCAGTAATTAGAGAATACTCTAAGTACAGCAGTACATAATAACATTTATATTTTTAAATGATGCGATTAGCGGAAGTAAGACGGAAATAAAATGCAGGAGAAAATAAGGTAATAGCGCAAAATAAACAATTTCCTGCAACAAATAATGTTCGTCAAATAAAGATTACTGATGTCATTTTTCAGTAATCTACCCCGAATGTTACCGATGCCATTTTCCAGTAACAACCCCGAATATTGCTGATGTCATTTTTCCAGCAACAACCCCGAATGAAAAGAACTGTTGGTTTCTAACAACCAAGCAAGCATTAATGTTACTGATGTCATTTTCCAGTAACCCCTGAACGAAAAGGATGTTGATTTCTAACAACCAACCAAGCTTCAAATGAATCTGGCTCAAAGCAAAATACGCGAAGCTAAGCAGCAGTAAAAGTGCAAAATGTAATACATGTAATATACTGGGTACCTTTGTTCTTAAGTTCAGAAGTTCAACGGCTCGAATGAGTGACAGTTCGCTCAATCTGCATTTAAGTCCTCGATATTTCTAAGTTAGCCTTTTTTAATCAATGATTTAGGAGTTTAATTTCTTTCATTCTGTTCTTCTTCCGCATTTGAAATTTGATTGATTTAAGCTGCTATTAAAGCAGTTATAATTATTAAAGTGTTTTAAGATTATCAAGGATAGCGATTATAATGATACAATATTATTATTATCATTGTTTCAATGATAATAATATAAGAATGAAATAAGAACATAATAGGAGCGGTGGTCAAAAATGAAACTTCTTAAACTGAAATAATAGTCATTTTATAATATTTGTACAGTTTTCATTATTAATTAATGAGAACCGTATTAATGTGAATGACGTAATCTTATTTTCAAAAAGATTATTAAGTAGAGAAAATAGCAAAATAACTCCTCTTTTTTTCTCTTAAACTTATCTTCAAACCTTTAAGGATTACAACCGCCGAAAAATGGAGTGAAGCCGGAACGGGGTGGCCGGAGGCTGGCAAGGGCTCCAGCTGGCTGGCGGGGCTACCGGGCTGCTGCTGGTCAGCCAGCAAGGAGGAGCTGGCTGGCTGGGAAGGGCTGCTGGTGGCCGTCGAAGGCTGCCAGAAGCTGTTGGTGGCTGCTGGAGCTGCTGGAGGGGACTGCTGGGTTGTCGGAAGTTGCTGGGAGGGTCTGCCAGAGGCTGCCGGGAGCTGCCGGTGGTTGTCGGGCTGCCGAAAGCGGCTGGAAGGGGGCTGTCGGACTGCCGGAGGGGCTGGCCGGCTGCTGGAAGAGCTGAGGAGGGGTGGCCGGCTGCTGGAAGGCTGAGGAGGAGGGCTGGAAGGGGAGGGCTACGCTTAAATAAGCGCAGGCTGGGGGGTTCGGCTGAGGGGGCCGACCGCATCCTGCGCCAAAATGGCGCAGGCGGGCCCCCTCCTGGCAGGCGGAAGTGACGCCTGCAGGTTCTGTCGCAAGACAGAGCCTGCGATTCGCAGGCTGGGGTCGGGGGAGGTCGGGGTCGGCCCTATGGGCCGACAGCCTGCGCCAAAAACGGCGCAGGCAGGCGCCAGGCTTCCGCCTGGCGCGGAAGCTGCTCCCGCCATTTGGCGGAAGAAATCGCAACCTGCGATTTTTTTAGGGGGGGATAGAGAATGAATAAATAAAATTAGTTAAAGTTAAATTTCTCGCATTTTTCCATCGTTCGGCATCCAAATTCAACGAAACTTGGCACCGAGGTGTGTTCCGACATGACGAACACCCTCATGCTGAAAATTTTCGATTTGGACAAATAATTTATTTTATTTTAAATTTTAGGGGATTAACACTTCGAAAATTTGCCACGAACAAATCGACGCTCAGAATTTGATGAAACTTCTCGAGCAACTTTTAAATAATATACTTAACACGTCGACACTGAAAATGATGAATTCGGACACATATTTCAATGTTTTGATTTTCAGAAATTAGAAATTTCGAAGATAGAACGGGAGCTTCCGTCTTTCGGATTTCTACTGAATTAGGGCTCTTTGATTATTAAAGTTATTTCTATCAATTGGTAGTTTTGTTTGCCCTAAATTGAAATTCCCCGAGATCCTGATTCTTAATGCGAGATTCTGTCCTAATTTGCAAAATAACGACTTTGGGTCGTTACAGACTCCCCTACTTAAAAACGATGTCGTCCTCGACATCACACAAACAAAACTTAAATCTGGGTGAGATTAATACCTGATACTATGTCGTTGTCGTCAGGTTTTATGATCGGGGTGAGGGTGTACATTCTTGGTTGATGAGCCTGCCCATTCCTTTGGGTAGGCGCTGTCGTTACTGCAACTTGCCTAGGAGCATCTCTTCTTCGTTGGTTAATGGCGGGGGCTGCTGGTGCTGAGTTCAGTCTTGGGGCAGATCTTGCCCCAGGGATAATATCTCCATCGATTGTCTTCTTGGCGATACAGAAACGATAATCGTGGTCGGTGCATCCGCAAGTAAAATAGACGCCTTGACCATGGTAGCACCTCCCCATCGGGTGAGGTCGATTACAAGGAACACCTACATTGGTCCTGGAAGCTTCTGCAGACATTTGGTATGCTCTAGCTGGTGGAGGGTAATGGGGATGCTTGTAACTCTCCGGATCCTCTGTGGGATGATCATGCCTTTTTCCTTGTCTTTCCACGATCACCTGCTCGTTATGCTCAAGCATAGTTGCACAGTCTAATAGATCGGCAAAGTTTGTATGCCTAAGAGAAATTAAGTTAGTGCGAATGCTGTCCTTTAAACCTTCTAGGAACCTACTGCACCTCGAAGCTTCGCAGTCCACAAGCTTTGGTGCATAACGAGAGAGTTTTGTGAACTCTGTCTCGTAAGTTGCTACAGACCGGTCACCTTGAGCTACCTTTATGAATTGGCTCTCAAGTATCCTCTGGGCAGTATGAGGAATATAGCGGCTCCTGAATGCGGCCATGAACTCTGCCCACGGTATGTCCTCCAGACTGATGTTTTTGAAGGTGGTTTCGAACGTGATCTTCCACCATCTCTCGGCTTCACCTTCTAGCAAGTATTTCGCTAGTCTAAATTCCTCGCTTGAAGGACACTTTAAACTGTCCAACTTGCTCTCCATGGCTTGGATTCAGTCTTCGGCCTCCATGGGTCTGGCCAAGCCGTTAAAAGTAGGAGAGTTGAGTTTGAGGAAGGCTTGCAGAGCATTATTTACTTGCACCCTTTGCTCTTGAGGGGCTTTTGATGTGAGCAGTGAGGTGGAGGCTTTCCCCTGGTTTGAAAGGGCTTGCAAAACAGCTTCTAATAGACGATCTGTTCTATTGTCCGCTGCAGATGAGGAGATTGTTGTCTTAACAGGAGTTTCGGTGGGTACTGCGAGGAAGCCTTCATCGGAATCCATCTGTTTGGAGATGATTAATAAACTAGAATTTAGAAGATATCCTAACTTACTGAATACACGAATAATTAATCGCAACAATAAATAAAGTTTGCAAAATTTTGATTCCAAAAGTTTTCATTTGCAATAGGCTCATTTATAAAAAGTTGCTTTAACCAAAGAACCTATGTTTTACTAGATGCACAAAATAAGGGTAATAACAAGGTCTTAGTCTACTCTTACAATTTATAAGCAAGGAAGAATGAGAGCTATTACTTCTGAATCTGGTACTATTAACCTAAATTGTTAACATCTTCTTAGATTGAATATATCCATATTTTATATGTATGTCCTTTTCTCCCACAAGTACTCAATCCTGCTCTGATACCAACTGTGAGGACCCCGACGCCGGTTCAAAAGAAACCGTTCTGACGTCGGGCGTTCACTTGCCGCGGGATCATATCGAGTAACTTGAGAGGAAAAGAGCATACACATACGGAAGCCAAAAGATATTATTTATTTAATTAAATCTTCACATTACAATGTCTTTTTAGCGTTCGTCGTACAAAAGTAAAAATAAAGAAAAGATACAAGATAAATAAGCAAGAACAGCGCCGTCGCAGATCCATTTGCAGATTGAAAATTTCAAGCATTAGGGTTCTTGCTTAAGCTCTTCCAAAAGTACCTGACCTGGTATTATACAATAAACAATACCGGGATTTAGAATTCCCAGTAATTAGAGAATACTCTAAGTACAGCAGTACATAATAACATTTACATTTTTAAATGATCCGACTAGTGGAAGTAAGACGGAAATAAAATGCAGGAGAAAATAAGGTAATATCGCGAAATAAACAATTTCCTGCAACAAATAATGTTCGTCAAATAAAGATTACTGATGTCATTTTCCAGTAATCTACCCCGAATGTTACCGATGTCATTTTCCAGTAACAACCCCGAATGTTGCTGATGTCATTTTTCCAGCAACAACCCCGAATGAAAAGAACTGTTGGTTTCTAACAACCAAGCAAGCATTAATGTTACTGATGTCATTTCCAGTAACCCCCGAATGAAAAGGATGTTGGTTTCTAACAACCAACCAAGCTTCAAATGAATCTGGCTCAAAGCAAAATACGCGAAGCTAAGCAGCAGTAAAAGTGCAAAATGTAATACATGTCATATACTGGGTACCTTTGTTCTTAAGTTCAGAAGTTCAACGGCTCGAATGAGTGACAGTTCGCTCAATCTGCATTTAAGTCACCGATATTTCTAAGTTAGCTTTTTTTAATCAATGATTTAGGAGTTTAATTTTTTCCATTCTGTTCTTCTTCTGCATTTGAAATTTGATTGATTTAAGCTGCTATTAAAGCAGTTATAATTATTAAAGTATTTTAAGATTATCAAGGATAGCGATTATAATGATACAATATTATTATTATCATTGTTTCAATGATAATAATATAAGAATGAAATAAGAATATAATAGGAGTGGTGGTCAAAAATGAAACTGCTTAAACTAAAATAATAGTCATTTTATAATATTTGTATAGTTTTCATTATTAATTAATGAGAACCGTATTAATGTGAATGACGTAATCTTATTTTCAAAAAGATTATTAAGTAGAGAAAATAGCAAAATAACTCCTCTTTTTTTCTCTTAAACTTATCTTCAAACCTTTAAGGATTACGACCGCCGAAAAACGGAGGTAAGCCGGAACGGGGTGGCCGGAGGCTGGCAAGGGCTCCAGCTGGCTGGCGGGGCTGCCGGGCTGCTGCTGGTCAGCCGGCAAGGAGGAGCTGGCTGGCTGGGAAGGGCTGCTGGTGGCCGTCGAAGGCTGCCAGAAGCTGTTGGTGGCTGCTGGAGCTGCTGGAGGGGACTGCCGGGCTGCCGGAAGTTGCGGGGAGGGTCTGCCAGAGGCTGCCGGGAGCTGCCGGTGGCTGTCGGGCTGCCGAAAGCGGCTGGAAGGGGGCTGTCGGACTGCCGGAGGGGCTGGCCGGCTGCTGGAAGGGCTGAGGAGGGGTGGCTGGCTGCTGGAAGGCTGAGGAGGAGGGCTGGAAGGGGAGGGCTACGCTTAAATAAGCGCATGCTGGGGGGTTCGGCTGAGGGGGCCGACCGCATCCTGCGCCAAAACGGCGCAGGCGGGCCCCCTCCTGGCAGGAGGAAGTGACGCCTGCAGGCTCTAGACAGAGCCTGCGATTCGCAGGCTGGGGTCGGGGGAGGTCGGGGTCGGCCCTATGGGCCGACAGCCTGCGCCAAAAATGGCGCAGGCAGGCGCCAGGCTTCCGCCTGGCGCGGAAGCTGCTCCCGCCATTTGGCGGAAGAAATCGCAACTTGCGATTTTTTTGGGGGGGGGGGGGACAGAGAAGGAATAAATAAAATTAGTTAAAGTTAAATTTCTCGCATTTTTCCGTCGTTCGGCATCCAAATTCAACGAAACTTGGCACCGAGGTGTGTTCCGACATGACGAACACCCTCATGCCGAAAATTTTCGATTTGGATAAATAATTTATTTTATTTTAAATTTTAGGGGATTAACACTTTGAAAATTTGCCACGAACAAATCGACGCTCAGAATTTGATGAAACTTCTCGAGCAACTTTTAAATAATATACTTAACACGTCGACACTGAAAACGATGAATTCGGACACGCATTTCAATGTTTTTGATTTTCAGAAATTAGAAATTTCGAAGATAGAACGGGAGCTTCCGTCTTTCGGATTTCTACTGAATTAGGGCTCTTTGATCTTTAAAGTTGTTTCTATCAATTGGTAGTTTTGTTTGCCCTAAATTGAAATTCCCCGAGATCCTGATTCTTAATGCGGGATTCTGTCCTAATTTGCAAAATAACGACTTTGGGTCGTTACACTAAGTCTTTTTGATTTGTAATCAAGTGCAATCCCTTTACTTTGATTTAGAATTTAGTTAGCCTTATTTACCTTATATGTTATGTCATCTTTATATATATATGCTTTCGTGATATTAGGATGTATGTTAGAGAACTCAAAACATTTATTTAGACACCTAAATTTATTTAAATTGACATTAAACTGTATTTGAACATAAGAATCTTAATTAAGTAAATGATACTTAATCTAAACCTGATATTTGCCATCAATAATACACTAATAATATATTGATTTGTCATTAACCTTTAAATTAACCTTTGGTCTTAATGGTAGAAAGGCTAGGGGTTAAACCCTTACTTATCTTGATTAAGATTTAAACCTTAATCACTTAATCAATTAACTTGATTGTAAGATAATTCAACTTATATTATTCTAATAATGCATCTGATTTATTATTGATCTTAAATCATTGAATTAAAAGTGTTAAGATTAATATTAAATATGTATGATTAAACTATCTGGATCTAAACTTTAGATCATTGATTTTCTCCTATATAAGACTATTAACATAAAAATGAATAATAAAATTGTAATGATTGATGAAATGACCTAACTCTAATAATATCCTTGATTTTATCCCATGATTGTATAATAGGAAAGGGTCAAATGAACTTTTAGTTATCTAACCTGATCACTTTAATCCAAGTTTATTAAGTAAACTATGAATGTTAATTTAAGAAGTAGAAAAATGAGATCCTACGAGTCTTACTTTAAGATTGTTCTTGATATATTTAAAGACCTGAATTATTGATACTTTAAGGTAGAAAGAGTTTTTGTAACTTATTGAGATAGAAACTTAGATGATCTTTCATAACTTTGGAAGTTGAACTTGATATATTGTGATATGAATCACCTAAAGTACTTAAAATGGGACATATTCTTTGTGGTAGAAACCTACATTGAGTGATCTTTGATCATATCCTTGGAGCCTCATGTAGGACTCACCCATTTAGAATGATGATTAATAGTTTTGATAAATCCTTGTTGATTAAATAGAATTGTCTGAACTCAGATTATTGGTTGGGTGTAGTATAGTATACTCATAGTACTGGGTTATTTCAGTAGTATTTAGGATTAGTTGATTCACTCCAATGTGGACTTATGACCAGGTGTTATCCCGAGGGATTAAACAAATACAGTCCCGTTATAGTAAATCTTCCAAGATTAAGAGTGTTACAATTAGTGAACAGGATCCATAGTTTGAGATATAAACTGTGACCGAGTTCTGCTTCCTATCGTAGTGCGCTTTAATAAGTGCAGTTTAAGCAAACTAAGTATCTCAAGTCACTTTGCATAGAACACTAAGTATGTTTGTAATTAGGATATTTAATGGCTTAGCTTGAGATGTAAACTATGATCGGGTTTTGCCTCCTATCGTAGTGCACTTTCGATAAGTGCAGTTTAAACAAGCTAAGGGTTAAATCCATATTTCTTGTAAACATGCTTATGTGTATACAATCATTCCAGCTAATGATTTTCAAGTAAATGCTCAACTTTAACAAATTATCGAAGTTAGAATTTTAGGAGTCAGAATTATTTTAGTAGAATTTTGCACAATTGAGACATTGAGTTCATTATTGGATTTCAAAACATTTTTTTGGATTTTTGGATTTATCTCATGTAGCTTAGAAGCATGAGCATGAGCATAAGAATGATGTGTGAGTATTAGAAAAATATATGAGTATCAGTGATGATTTATGGGTTACAGAATATTGGATACATTGACTGTGGAATTTCAGGATGCATTGGTATCACAATAAATGGTATTCCCAACTTGATGTATGTATGCATTGGACCGTACTACTCATAGCAGTTCAGTGATATTTTGGTTACATATCAGTAGCATACAATATTGTGGCATATTCAGATGCACAGTTTCAGTGACGTACATCATAGTTTTACAGATCATTACTCAGTTTCAAATTCATTACTATTTGGGTTTATTTTTCGTATTCAGTTTACAGTTCAATTTTACTTCACTTTACTTCTGTTGTGTATAGTTTTATACAGTTTTATGCTTTCAGTTATCTTTACAGTATTTCTACAGATTTAATTATATTATGTAAATGTTAAATAAATAACTATAACTGTTTAGATTAGTTTCGATGTGTTAGACTTATTGTCTAATACGGGGGTACTTTGGGATCCGACAATTTGCTAGATCTTGAGCAGTATATTGAGCCAGATCAGGAAGACACCCAGGAGATTCAGGAGGAGCCCATGGAGCACTAGTGGACTCTCCTCCAGTTTCGCTACTTTTCTACTTAGTTTATTTCAGTTCAGTACTTAGCTTTTATGTCTATTTCAGTAAAATGTTTGTAATAATTATGGATGTATTTTTTTTTCTTTTATGAGATAAATGTTTTTATACAGCTTCTGTGATGAATGTTTCTGGATGTCTGCTTTAAGCTTCCGCACTCTGTTAAATACTACTTATACTTAGTATTGTGATGTGATCAATATACTGGAAATGCTGATATCTTATATATATATATATATATATTGGATTTCTCATATGTTTACATCCAATGTATGTATTGGTCTAATACTTAGGATAATGATACTACTCGTATCTTAAGTATTAACTCTCAACCCTCATTGAGGTTAAGTCAGCAGCCTTTCAACTGGGTTTGGTCGGCAGCCTTTCAGGGAGACGGGATATTCCTCCCCGAGTGGCGCGCCGCTCCGCCGCCGATTTGTTTCACCTCTTTTGCACGTGGCGACAGGGCGGAGCGTTACAGAGGGTTTGCTTGACTTTGATGCGAGCCATCTTATATCATCTAAGAGTTCGGCTCTTCCATATTACTCATTTTCTTATGAGCACATGCTTAAGCCCAGGTGTGCTTTTCTTTTTCTTCTTCTTTGTTGTCTTATATGTTTTGCTTTCGAACCTTCCTTTAGGTTTTTCAGTGCTGCTCAAACATTTTTTTTTGTATGCACTTTCTCTAATATTTTGTTTTGGAAATCCTATTTAATGTTATTTGTTGTGCTCGGTGAACTGGTAACTCAAGTTTACAATTCTAAAAGTTGACTCGCTTTGATGGTTTTGCTAGTTTGATAAGAATAGCCTTAAACTAGGATTGAAGCTATAGAATCAACTCGATAAGACTAAAGGTTAAACTTGACTCTTAATCTTTCAACTAAGTGTTGAGCTATTTTGATGATGCAACAATGAAGTTGAGTATTGGCAAACTAAAATTTCTTTAATTATAGCTATTCCAGATGATTAAAATGTTGAGTATTGTGGTATCCCATGTGGTGAATCAATTATGAATTCAATTCGATCTAACTAGCATTTTCATGTGATGAGTGGATTTATTTTGTTTTTTAATTTATGCACTAATCTGATTTGATTTTGCTTTTTTTAGTTATATTTGAAAGTGATGTTAGAGTGTGAGATAACTCTATTTTGGAATGTTCAAAATCATAGGCTTTTGTCTCTCCCATTTTGTATTTGTAGGGCTATTTCATAAGAGAAATGCTGTTGGGACCCGTCTACATGGCACCCAACTTCACCCATCCCACGTGGCAGCCCACGCGGCGAATGACGTCAGCGCCATGTGAGCAGCCGAAGAGGAAGAGTTTTATTTGGTTTTTTTTTGTTTTGAAAAATGTTGCTGCTCATGTTTCTTTTATTTAGTTTTTTTTTCCTGTTCACGTTTCTTTTCTCCGCTCCACGCCCCATTGCTGCGACTTTCCTCGCGAGCTCCGCCGAGCTCCACGTGGGAGTCGAGCTCGCATCCCCCCTTAGCCTTGAACGGAATCCCCCATTCGCTGGCCTCCCCCATTCGAAGGGGACGAGCTCGCCTCCCTCGTTCCCGACGCACCTCTGCATTGCCAACTACGCCCGAATCCCAAGAGCGTGACCGACAAGTAATTCTGTTTTCTCCATTTCTGCTCGATCCAAACTTTCTGCCTTGCAATCTTTTTCTTAAAGATTCCGCACAATTTCTTCCCTTATTGATCGCTTATTCTTCAAATCTGAGCACACTGCCGTGCATCGCAGCCGCAGCTCGGGAGACGCCGACTCCAGTCCCATCACTTCGAGCTTTTCTTCTCATCTATTCTCCACACTCGGGCCGACTATCCGATCCCACGGGCCAGGTTCCCTTGAGTTGAAAACTTAGAATTTCATTTTGCATAAAAAACTTAGCTGATGATTTTGGTGTCATTCTTGTTAATGGAGATCATGCTAAGTTGTTGTGTTTCACTTATAAATGATCTTTTTTTTTTTTTTTTGTATTTTTTAAAGCTCAAAATCTTTGATCTTGATCTAAATGGGCATATTTATATAAATGATTTGTGATAATAGGTAATTGAGAATTTACTAATTATTCCAAGAAGCTTTCATACAAATGATTATTTACTCAAAAAAGTTTTACTTTACACTCATTTTTCAGCATACCAAATAGTCCTGAACAAATTATCTATAATAATTTCTATAAAAATTTCATATTTTGGAGACCGCAAAATGATTTCAAAGAATCATTCTTATATCCAAATGGTGCTCACTGCTCATGACTATATTAATAATAGTGTGAATCTGACTTCAAAGCTTAATAAGTTTGGGAGAGAATGTGCTTGATAAAGAGCCTAAAATTTGAATCATTATTTGGCAAGCAACTTGTTGTGTGCTTTAAAGTTCATTGTATTGATGTAGATTTTGTGATAATATTACTAATTGAAAAATATAAAACACTACATTTAACTTTAAAATGGAAGCTCGGTGTTATCATGAGAATTTATGTACATGAGGAAAGATTTAATATTTGAATTTGTTATAGAACGCCCAACAAATTTTTAATCACATATATACATTTTTCCTTCTTCAATCTCTGTTCTGCTGCAGTAGGTGTGCACAACATTCTAAATGCACATGTTTGTTATTTTAGTTATTTAGCATTTCATAATTGAAAAATTTCATTGCTTTTGTGAGGCATTCCAAACCTCCCAAAATTCCCAAGTGTGTTTTTTTATTGCCAAAATTGGTTGTGAAAAAAATTGCAGCGCACAGTACGTAAAGTTTTTAAGAGTATCAAAGACTACTTTGGTGGCCCTCACTAGTGTTTCGTTGAATCATTTCAGCCCCATGTGGGCTTCTCTAGTATGTTATTTATCCCATGGTCCCCTATTTTAAATATCAAGCTATCATATTTGAGTTTTTATTTTTTGTATGCACTAAGGGCCTCATAGTTATGAACAAGAACACTGGCATGGGATGCCAAAGCCACCCCTCCTAGTTGCGTTGAAATATTGTGATGAACATTTTATCTAAAAATTATTTAGCTGCTTTGAAATCTATGATGATGGCAATAGCATTGCCTTCATTTCATTTAAGCAAATTGCATAATTATTGAACAAGGGGTAGAGTACACTTTTCGGCACTTTATGATTGTTTCACGCAAATTGTTTAGAGTTTGAATAAAATATTAAAGTTTAAGATTCTTACCTCATTACCAGTTACTACGATTGCATGATAAAGCAAGGGCCGCACAAAATATGGATAAAAAATAAAATTTTAGGTCAAGTACTAATCAAATGATTGCAAGTTTTTTTAATTTTTATTATTTATAAAGTCTAATACGAAATTGCTAAACTGATATAGTTAATATTATATTTTTTTGGCTCAAGGTATATGAACAGTCTAAAGAAATATACACAAAATTTTATTCTAGTGATGATGAGATTGAAGAGCCAATAATTGGGATATTATTTGAATCTTATGAAAAATTATTTGGGTTTTACAAAAAATATACTAGTACACAGGGCTTTGGCATAGTTGCTATAAAGTCATGGTTTAGTGACAGGATATGTAGACGTGTTGATATTGGTTGTTGCAATGGGGGATATGATCCACTACTTGGCAATAGAGCTTAAAGACTCCAACAGTGAAAACTAATTGTCCTGTGAAGGTTGTAGCCAGATGGTGGCAACAAAAAAATCTTAGATTTGTAGAAGTGGTAACTGAACATAATCACACTCTTAGTCCCTCGAAGGCTAGATTTTTTAAATGCAATAGAAAACTTTCAATGCATATTAAAATAAGGTTGGAATTAAATGATGATGCTGGAATTAGACTTCACGATTCTTTTAGATCTTTTGTTGTTGGAGAAGGGGGCATGAAAATATAATATTTGGATAAAAAGAATGCAGAAACTAAGTTGATAAACATCAAAAATTAGCACTGAAGGATGGGGATGCTGTGGCACTATTAAATTATTTGTCATACATGCAGCAAAAAGATCCAAATTTCTTTTAGTTGATTGATGTTGGCCAAGAATGTCATATTCTAAATATTTTTTGGTTGATTCAAGATGTCGATCGGCATATCAAATCTTTGGTGATGTCGTTACTTTTTGACACCACATATCTCACTAATAAGTATGATATGCCGTTTGCACCTTTTGTTGGTGTAATCACCACGGACAATCAATTCTGTTTGGTTGTAGCTTACTTTCTAGTGAGACTACCGATAATTATATTTGGGTATTCGAGACTTGACTATTTTGTATGCGAGGGAAGCCGCCTAATGCTATTATAACAAATCAATGTGCTGCGATTCAAAGTGTGATTGAGATTGTACTTCCTAACAGTAGGCACAGGCTTTGCCTATGGCATATAATGAAAAAAATACCAGAAAAATTAGGCAGTTTGAGAGAATACAAAAGTATTAAGAAAGCCTTGAAAATAATAATGTATAATTCATTAAACATTATTGAATTTGAAAAGACTTGGACTAATGTTGATTATGATCTCGAGCATCACAAATGGTTGAATTCATTGTATGAACGAAGATCTGCTTGGGCTCCCATCTTTCTGTGTGACACATTTTGGGCGGGCACGTCAACCACCCAAAGAAGCGAGAGCATGAATTCTTTCTTTGATAAGTAGACTTATAATAGTTGTGCAAGTTCTAAATTGATAAGTGAAATCTTTAATCATATTGAGTAGCTTTAATTTCTTGTAGTCTTAATTTAATTCTCAAATATTATTAAGCTTAGAACTTTGCATTTATTGATTTTGCATAACTTCTTCTAATTGTGTATAGACTTAGTTATCATTTACTGATTTGACACTGAATCTAAGCTAGTAAGAATTAAATCTAATAATATCCATGTGATTAATCATCTTAATTAAAACTTAAGATCTTTGATTTTCTCTTAAATAAGATAATTAGAATACATTGATCTCTAAAATAAGATTTATTTGCAAAATAATCAACTCCTAATAGTTTATATGATTTTACCCTACCATTCAAGTGTTTATGGTTAAGATAAATTTAGAGAATTGCAGGCTTGATTGTTGCATCTAGACCTTATGATTGAACTCGTAAACCTGCATGAGGTTTTATCATCTTGGTATTCTTAGAAATTACTTGTAATTTAAATGTGATGATTAGTAGCTTTAAATCTTAAAGTATTAAGATAGTTCTAAGTTTAAGTGACTACTGTAACAACCCAAATTGTTATCTTAGTTAATTATGACTAATCTTAGTCTTAAATATAATTAAAAGTGCTAATTATGTCAATTAGAGTCAACCTCTAGGGCCTACCCCAAAATCAGGGATCAAATAGATCGAATCCTGACTTATGAAAAATCCAAAAACTCTAAAAATTGACCTATTTAAATTGACTTCCGATCGAAAAACGGACATCGTCATTGCGTTCATTGACCCTAAATTAACTAGGGGCGATGTTTTCGTGTCAATCGGAAGTTGTCAAAAATTCGACGAATATTTTAATAATATTTAAATTACCCCGGAATTCGAGAAATCGAGATACTCGTCGGATCGAAAATCCGACCTCACCGTTGCGTTCCTCACCTCTCAAATAGTTAGGAAAAACATATTTGACATTTTGGAATTTAAAAAAAAAATTATTATTTAATTAATTACTTAACGGCGCTGTTAGCTATTTAACATTTCCATCAACTGTAGCTAACGGCGTCGTTTGACCGGACAGCGCCATCGCAGCCATTGGATCTGATCCATATACAACGGCTACGGCGTCGTCATCCTCGGCCCCGTCGCCCCGAGCGCCACGCGGCACGCCCGCCGCCCCTCCGGGCCAATCCGGCCCCTCCCCTGCCTCGGCGAGGTCGCCAACCCCCCTATAAGGCCCCGGCCGTGCGATGGGCTCCGGGTTAGCAAAACTGGAGCCCGAATCAACCCCGACCCGTGCCGAGTCGTCCAGCGTCCGCGAACCGTCGAACTTACAGGTACCACTCGTCCCCCGATTCTCCTTCAATGATTGCAATCTAAGTTCGATACGCTATTCCATACGCCCGATTGACGATCCACCGGTCCCGATCTGGGTTAACCCAACCAGATCGACGGCGATTAGGATTAGGTCCACAGTAGAAACCGTTAACCCGTAACCTAGGACCTAGGGTTAGGTTTTGCCAGCGATCCCGGCCACCTCCGGCGAGGGTCCGCCCACCGACATGTAGGCCTCGTCGAGGGCTACCGTCGGCCGTGCGGGCCAAAGTGGTCCGGCACCGGGAAGGCCGGCAAAAGCCGTGCCCTAGCCCGGTGCCCTCGGGATGTCTCCGCGAAGGAGAAGAAGTTCTGGCCGGGCCGGGTCGACCCGAGCCCGCCCCGATCGCGTCTGGGTCCGTGTAGGCATTAGGTGGGACCATCAGAGCCACGTGGCAGCCACCCGGCATGCCATATGACAGGTGGGGCCCACAGCTCGAACCCACGTCTCTTCGGCTTCGATCGTGGAGCCCACTGCGCCACGTGGCAGCCACCCGGCGCGCCACATGTCAGGTGGGGCCCACAGCCCGAGCTCACGGCTCTTCAGCTTCGGCCGTGGGGCCCACAGCGCCACGTGGCCGCCTCTGGGCCTGCCACGTGTCAAGTGGGACCCACTGCCCGAGCCCCGGCGGCCCTTCGGCTTCCCTGTGGGGCCCACAGTGTCACGTGTCAGGTGGGGCCCTGTAACAGCCCCAATAATTGGATAGAAGATTAATCCAGATATTGGGGTGTTACCTTAGCACCCAACACTTGATTAGAAGAAAACTATTCAAGTGTTGATGCTAAGTGGCCAAGTCACTTTTTGAGCAATTGTTAAGTTAATTAAATGAAAATGAAGATACAAATAAATGCAATATTGCAAATATCTATAATGCTAGAAGTTAGATAAATCCACTCATTCATCCCAAGCAGTTTATAGAAGATTCAACACAGATTAATAAGTGTAGGTAAAAGTAACTTAAATAGTTTATTACAATCTTTAAAAGTAAGAGAAAAATGCAGTAAGTAAATCACTCTCTCACTTATACATGTAATTTAGAATTTAAGCGGAAGCAGAATTCTTTATAAGTCATTCAACTACTTGGACCTGCATCACCTGAAAAAAAGGGCTTTTGATCTTTATTTCTTTGCGGCTAAGAGAAGAGGCTCGGCAAAAATGGAGAGGGTTCAGTCGAACTAGGGTTTAGGAGATCCTTTGCTTGTGCCGATTTCAAAAACTTGCTAAGCCTCCTCGAATTGAGGAGGTGAGGTTTAGATAAATAAGGAGGTAGAGACGGCTTACCTCCATACGACTGGATGAGATAGCGTTGATCCAAACCTTGACGAGGCCTCCCATTGGCGAAGGTAGCGGCGCGAGCCACACGTCGTTAGTACCCTCGAAGAACATAGGGACGGGGGAGGGCTCGGTCGGTCGCATGCGAATGGAGTGTCGGCCGAGCGAATGGCTTGCGTAAGGGATATGTCGACTGAAGGAAGAATTAGATAAGGAGGAATTAGGTTTTGAATAGATATTTAAGTAAATCTAGGATCTATATTAGCCGTTGGATTGAAATAAATGGCTGGAATTTCTGAGCCAAGATCTGGAGTCATTTGAGCTCCAAAAATTACAAACTTAGTACCAAAACGACCGCCTCGACGAGACGAACGCCCGCATCCAAAAATTATTGAATTTGGACAAGTACTTTATTTTATATTGATTTTTAAGTGAAAAACTTGGAAAATTAATTATGATAAATCGGAAACTCAACAATTAACGAAACTTGAAACATAGCATCCTCATATGACGCTTGACTTAGATATACAAAAATTTATAAATTCTGATTTATATTTTTTATATTATTAGCCTTTGAAGTTTGAACTTCATGAATTTATTCAGGACAATCCGGGATCCCAAACGCGCTCAAATTTTTGCAGTAGGATCCTTTTAACAGGCATTATAAGAGGATATTTTTATTATATTTTTATTTAACTTAAATCGGAACCCAAATTTTAACGAAAATTTTTGAGCGATCCAAATTCAGCAGAAAATCCGGGAAAATTAACGATTTCCAAAAATTCCCAGATTAACATTCTTAGCTAATTTGGAACTACTGAGTCCAATGGCGGACTCCATTTTTAATTCTGATGTTTAAATAATTTATGTATCTTCAGAATTATTTGAAAACCAGGAAACGCTGGAAATCGACAAACGATCTCCAATTCGCACGAAATTTGAGGTGGAGACTTTTAACTTTATTGGAGAGTAATGAATGAGATTTAGAGTCAATTAAAGCACTAATTGACAGGTAACAACCTCTGGGTTGTTACAGGCCCACTACCCGGTCACCAGAGCCTCTTCGGCTCCCCTGTGGGGCCCACAGTGCCACGTGTCTGGTCAACTGCCCTGTCATCCGAGCCTCTTCGGCTTCCCTATGGGGCCCACAGTGCCACGTGGTAGCCTCTGGCAGTGCCACGTGTCAAGTGGGGGCCTACTGTCTGTTAATTAAAATAAATTAACTACTGTTATCCTAATTAATTACAGATAGTTGTCATTTGAATTCTAAGGACATTTTGGTCATTTTTCACTAAGAATTCTAGGGTTGACTTTTTATCCTGATGTCTAAATGGGAAAACTAATACTACTGCAGTGATGGGGCCACTCTCCTAAGCATTTTAAGACCCATATTGACTATATTCTGATAATTGGGTAAGAAGTTATGAGGTCCTAAAGAGGTCCTAAAATGCTACCTCGTTATGCGTACCCTGAAATTAATTTTTACATTACACCATTTGATTCTATTTATTTTTCTGAGTATTTTGAGACCTATATTTACTTTGTTTGGATCATCCAACAAAAAGTTATTAAATTTTTAAATTTTACTATTCAAAAATACAATTTGTATTAATTTACTATTCATTTATTCAAATTAAATTAATTTACTGTTCATTAATAAAGTTATATATATATATATATATATATATATATTTCTGAATTTATTGATAATTAATTAATCTGTCATTAATTAGAGCTTAATTATTAATTAACATTAATTAATCCATTAATTAATTTAATTATAAATATTATTATTATTTTATTGTAGAAAAGTAATTAAGCTTAATTTTAGGTTAATTAATCTTAATTAATTGTTAATATTTAGTTAGTAGTAATTAATTATAGATTTACTGTTTAATTATAATTCATTATTCTAATTATGTTAATAATTAATTATTATTAAAAGAATCTTAATTATCTCATAATTATTAATTACAAAAATTTAATTACTGTTGAAAGGTCATTAACACTGATTCTAATTAATAACTTGGTCAAATCAACTATAAATTCAAAAATTCAATATGCTAACTAACTTAGAATTTCAATATCACCAATAAACAGAAACAATATTTATGATCTGAACCCTAGAAATTTAGGTAAGACCAAATTACCCATGATCTCATTTTGGTCATAACTTGACCGATTGGAGTCCAATTTGGACGTACTTACTGTCTATCTTAAAGTTAGACAGTAAGGAATCAGTTGGAACTAAGAGAATTCAATTCTGACCCGCAAGTTAAAAGTTGACTATTTGACCCTTAGAGTAAGGGCAAAATAGTCAGTTTACTCTAATATTGGACTATGTACTCTTAACCTCTAGTTTGCTTTTCAAGACCCTAAAACCAATAATATAATTGTATTAGTGACATCTAAATGAGTAAAATCAACTATTGTAGATTCCTGTATTCTTTTAAGTCTTAAACACTATACCATAAGGACCCTTCCTGAGACTGGGACTAGATCATAGGCTAGAGTTCATTCATTGGGTAAATGGGTTGCTCAATGGGTGAAACCTTGGTTTTACTAGTTTCTATATTTTTCTTTTGTTTTACGACTTATTTTGATTAGTTTATCTTTTGACTGTAGATCTAGGATAGGAGATTCATCCTATTAAGTTTGATTACTTAATAGGATTTGCCTTAACTATTATATCACTATTAGAATGAAACCTAGAACTTGGGTCTTATCCTTTTTGGGTTATGTGATTAAATCTAAATCTTGTAGTGTATAATCTATAATCTATAGGCTTAGAAGATCTTGATCAGATCTTAGATAGAATGTCTAAATTCACCAAAATTAGGATGTATGATTTATTGATTCAACTCATAGTCGTCTATCTGATTGAACTAGATTAGAACCTGATCAATTCTAATCCTTTTTAACTTATAAGGATGAATTTCTAAGTTACACTCGATAGTAGGAAACGGTGATCCTGAACTTGTGTAACTTGGAATAGCTAGAATGGATAAATTAGAAAACAAGTGATATCACCATGTTTAGTAGAGTTCTTTACTTCTATTTGATGATTGTTGCTATGCATTCCTTGTATTTTTGTGCCTTAATTTCTTTAGCATGTCATATAATATTTTTGATGCATCAATAAAATGTTAGGAAAATATGGAGACTCCTTAGATTCCTTGTGAAAATATTAAAGTGATTAATAAAAGGATAATAGTTATATGAGCTGCCTCTCAGATATGTCCTTATTGCTTAGTCTCCTTATGTCACTAGGGGAAGGACTTGCTTTGTTATATGCCTAGTTGCCTAGCCTCCTTATGTCGCTAGGGGTACACCGTTGGTGTCTTAGCCATACTAGTGCTAAGATCCTTCGATTACTTTTATGTGCTTAGTTGCCTAGCCTCATTATGTCGCTAGGGGTACACAGTTTTGTGACTTAGCCGTGATGATGCTAAGATCTTTCGATATTCGATGGGCTAGATTAGCTCTATTCTATATGGTAGTTGGTACACGGACATTTATACATATGCAGTTATGATGTTTTGTTTACTTTTTAGTATTTTTATTCAGTCAGCTATTTCTTTATACTGCTTATATATTTTAGGATGTTAGAACATTGCTGCTATTTATATGTATCACTGCTGAGTTATTTTATTTTAATTGGCATATTTCTTTTGGTCACCAGCATGTTTAGGATGTAGTATTTCTCTTACAGTACTTGTTTGCTTATCTATATTTATGTTTTACCTTGTTTAGCTTGCATGTGAGGCATGTCTTAGCCTCTTTTTTTGCTTAAGTTATAAATGATGGTTTATAGCTTTTCCTTTTTTTTTTGTATTGTTTGTTGCTCCCTTATATATTGTTGCTTAGAAATTATGGAATGATGATATTATATAACACATATAAAACTTATCAGCTTAAAATGTACTTAGACAATTGTCTAACCAATTTTTTTTTTTTTGGCTGGGGCCCTATATTGTGAAACTAACAATGGCAGATCCTCTTCAGTTGGACGATCAGGATCTTGGTGTGGAGCCATATCCGGAGGAGGAGCCTGTGGAAGAAGCAGCTATTTAGATCTTCTATTATAAGTGAGGATGAGTGCACTTTTATTATTATTATTTAGAACTTAAATTGATGTAATAATACAGGTACTTATGACTGCGTATTTGGATTCTATGCTTATGTTCTGAGATGTACTTCTATATACTTATGATGTGATGCTTGGATGTTCTATATTGAAAATCGCTTCTGTACTCTGTATGTTTACTTAGATAGTGACTGAATGTTTAATTCTATGCTCACTCCTTCCCTTATTAGGTAGATTATAGATTTCATCCTAATCTAATTATAAGTGAAGGGTTAGCTAGAGTGACACACCACCCCTTAACTTAATTCTTGTGGATTAAGGGGTGGGGTGCCACAAATACTCTATCTTTAAGTAGGGATACTTTGAGGTAGAAATGCCTTATTTATCTCATTTTGAGAAAGGACATTAGATGAACCTTAACAACCATAGATGATTGTTCTTATACCTTGTAATAGAATAACCTAAAGAGACTTAGATTGAGATTATTCCTTGTGATAGTATCCTAAGTTGAATGACTTATATGTCATTAGTTTGTAATATCTTATTCATTAAATAGATTGTTAGAATGAGAACTCTAGTATTATTATATGGAGATTATAGTGCATATCCATAAAACTGATTATCCAGTAAAATATAGAATTGGTTGATTTACCTAAAATATGATTATAGAGTTTCAGTCATATCTTAGGTAACAATATAAGTACAGTTCAGTTCAGAATAAACATCCCAAGTCCAAAATGTGTTATAGGTTGGGAATTTAACATCTTAGTTTGAGAGAATAAACTGTAAGAAGATTTTGTCCCTTACCCTTGTGCGCATTGGTAAGTGCAGCTAAACAAATTAAGTGCTTAAAGTCACCCTTCCTAAAATATACTGATCATGCATATGTACTCTTAACTTGTGATGAATTATGATGTTATAAAATCTCGTTATGGAATAAATTTTGAATTCAGTGGAATTAAAATAAAATAATACAATCCATATAGTTAGCTTTTGATTGATGGAGGCAATTGAATATTTACTTTGGTTTTGATCATTTTTCTTGTTTTTAATCGATTTAAAAGCATTTAGTTATTAAAACTTTGGCATATCATGAATCGCATAAGCATATCACTGCATTAGCGGAGTATTGTGCTCACCTAGGATTTGTTAACGGAGCAATATGTTCTCCTAAGATCTATTAGCAGAGCGATTCTGCTCATCTAAGATTCTGTGGGATGTCATGTGACATCAAGGTTATGCATATTTCAGGCATAATAATATTATGTGGTATATTCAGTTATATATGTATATCTAGTGGCATATATCACGATTTTGTTTTAGTTTTTTATTCAGTTTTAGATTCCTTACAGATTCCTATTTTCAACACTCTATCTTTTAGTTATTATCTTACTTTACTTTAAGTTATGTACAATTTTTAATATTTTAGTTATTTCAGTACTTTTCTACAGTATTGTCTTATTTATGTAAATGTTAATCTTTTAACATAATAATGTATATTGTAGCTTTTAATGTGTTATACTTATCGTCTAACACGATGTGCTTTTATTCATTTCTTTTGTCTGGGAAACTGGCATTTTGGGATCCAATAATTTATCAAATTTAGTGCTGTTGAGGAGCAGGCTTTGGAGGCTTCCTAAGAGATCCAAGATGAGTTTGTGAAGCACTAGATGGCTCAATTTTTACTTACTATTTTAGTTTACTTTTATTGTGAGTTGTGAGACATTTTGTAACAACTCGAGTTGTTACCCTGGTTAATTAGGACTAACATAAAGCCTTGAACACAATTATAAGTGCTAATTAGGTCAAGTGGAGACAACCTTTGAGACCTAGTCCAGATCAGGAGTCAAACGGATCGAATCCTGATTTCTGGAAATCCAAAAATTCTAGAAATTGACCTGTTTAAATTGACCTCTGATCGAAAAACGGGCACCGCCATTGCATTCCTTGACCCCAAATTAGCTTGGGGTGAAGTTTTCGTGTCAATCAGAAGTCATCGGAATTTCGGCGAATATTCTAATAATAAAAATACCCCGGAAATCGAGGTATCAAAATACTCGTCGGATCGAAAATTTGACTGCGCCATTGAATTCCTTGACCCCAAATTAGCTAGGAAAAACATGTTCAAAAATTTCCTGGAAATTTTTCAAAAAAAAAAAAAATTAAAATAATAATTTAATTTTTGACGGCGCTAACGGCACCGTCAACTTAAGTGGACGGCGCTAACGGCGCCGTCCGATCGGACGGTCCGGATCCGTTCGATCGCGCGGATCCCACGGCTCTCGGCCGCGATCCACGTCGCGCGGTCTAGGTCCATCCGGACCGTCCGCGATCGCGCGGATCCAACGGTTCAGAGCCATCGTTCTCGGGCTCTCCGCCCGCTCGCCACGCGGCGCGCCCGCCGGCCGCTTGGCCAACCAGACCCCTCCCCGACCTCTGCAAGGTCGCCGGCCTCCCTTTAAAGCCTCTGGCAGCCTCTGGGCTCCGGGTTTCACGAACCCGATCCCTGAGCCGTTCGAGCCCCCGCAGCCGTCGAGCGCAAGGTACCCCGATCCCCCCTCTCCACCGTTAGATTCGCAAATTTTCTTCTTGATTATTGTAGATCTTAGGTCTAATTGTCGATCCATCCGACCTGATCGAGCTCGATCAGGTCCGATCAACCCAAATCTGGGTTTAGAATTTTTGAGTCCGGTCAGCCGAAACCCTAGAATCCCAGAGTTTAAGATCGTCGGCGATCCCGGCCACCTCCGGCGAAGGTCCGCTCGCCGGCATGTAGCCCTCGTTGAGGGCTACCGGCGGCCGTGCGGGCCAAGGTGGTCCGGCGCCGGGACGGCCGGCGAAAGCCGTGCCCTAGCCCGGCGCCCTCGGGCCGTCTCCGCGAAGGAGACAGAGTCCGGGTCGGGCCGAGTCGACCCGAGCCCGACCCGCCCGAGCCGGGTCCATGTCAACCGGGTGGGACCCACCAGTGCCATGCGGCGCCTTCTGGGCCTGCCACGGTCTAGTGGGACCCACCAGCCGAAGCCGCGACGCTTTGGCTTCGGCCGTGGGGCCACCCGTGCCACGTGGCAGCCAGCCAGCACACCACGTGTCATGTGGGGCCCACAGCCAGAGCCCGCACGGCTGTTCGGCTCCCCAGTGGGGCCACAGCGCCACGTGGAAGCCTCTGGGCCCGCCACGTGGCAAGTGGGACCCACTGCCCAGTCACCCGAGCTGAGTCAGCCCTGTGGTGCCCACAGTGCCACGTGGCAGCCTCTGGCAGTGCCACGTGTCTAGTGGGGCCCACTGTCTGTTAATTTAATTAACTACTGTTAGTGTTAATTAATTACTGTTAATGATTAATTAGTGGTTAATTAAGTTCGGATTAGTGTTAATTACTTTTGAATAGTAACCTTAATTAATTAAGTATAATTAGAGATTAATTAGGGTTAATTAAAGGTTAATTAAACCCTAAATAGTTATTAGGATAATTAATTATTAATGAACAGTAAAGTATAATTAAATATTCTTAAATAGATATTAACAGGTAATTAAGACTAATTAAATAGTGATTAGCACTAATTACTTTGCTAAAGTAAAATATTAATAAATATAATTTAATTAATTAAATAATAGATTAATTAATGTTAATTAATAATTAAGCCTAATTAATCATAGATTAATTAAAGATTAATGATTTCAAAAATTTTATATAAAAACTTTAGGAATGAACAGTAAAATAATACAATTTGAATAAATGAATAGTAAAATAATTCAAATTGTATTTTTAAATAGTAAATCTTAAAAATTTAATAACTTTTTGTAGGATGATCCAAACATAGCCAATATAGGTCTTAAAATACTCAAAAAAATATAAGGATTCAAATAACGTAATGTAAAAATTTATTTCGGGGTACGTATAACGAGGTAGCATTTTAAGACCTCTTTAGAGTCTCATAACTTTTTACCCGGTTATCGAAACATAGTCAATATGGGTCTTAAAATGCTCAGGAGAGCGGCCCCATCACCATAGTAGTATTAGTTTTCTTATTCGAATGTCAGGATAAAAAGTCAACCATAGAACTTAGAGTTGACTTTAGTGAAAAATGACCACAATGCCCCTAGACTTCAAACGGTCATAACTTAGTCAAATCAATTCCAAATTGGAAAATTCAAGATGCTAACCAGTCTAGAATTTCAAGGTCATCAATTTAACAAAATAATATTTAGGATCTGAACCTTAGAAATTTGGTAAATGACCAAATTACCCCTAGCCTTATTTTAGTCATAACTTGACCGTTTCTCGCCCGATTTAGACAGTATGGAACTAATTGGAACTAAGAGAATTCAATTCTGACTCCTAAGTCAAAAGTTGACTTTTTGACCCTTAAAGTAGGGGCAAAATAATCATTTTGCCCTAAGATTGAATTAAGTACATCTACTCTTTATATAACATTCCAGAACCCTAAACAAATATTATAATCTTCTTAGTATCAATCAAGTGAGTGAAATCAACCCTTATGTTAGATTCCAATAACTTTTATTAAGTTTTAAGCACTACACTATAAGGACCTTTCTTGAGAATAGGAATAGATCATAGGTTAAAATTTATTCATTGGGTAAATTGGGTTACCCGATGGGTGAAACCTTAGTTTTAGTAGTTTTTAGACCTTTATTCTATTTTACAACCTGTTCTGATTATTTTATCTTTTAACTATAGAATTAAGATAGGAGATTCATCCTATTAAGTTTGATTATTTAATAGGATTTGCCATGACTAGTAGATCACTTATAGAATAAAACTTGAACTTAAGTCTTATCCTTCTTGGATTATGTGATTAAACCTAATTCTCATAGTGTTTAATCCATAATCTATAGGTTTAGAAGATCTTGATCAGATCTTAGTTAGAATGTCTAAATTCACAAAAATTAGGACGTATGATTTATTGATTTGATTTGTAATCGTCTATCTGATTGAACTAGATTGGAACTTGGTCAGTTCCAATCCTTTTTAACTTATAATGACGAATTTCTGAGTTACACTTGATAGTATGAAAACGGTGATCCTGAACTTGTGTAACTTAGAATAGTTAGCAGGTAAGTAGAAAATAAATGATATCACCATGTTTAGTAGAGTCCCTTGCTTCTATTTAATATTTTGTTACTACGCGTTCCTTGATTTTTGTGCCATATTTTCTTGAGCATATCATACAAGATTTTTGAAGCATAAATAAACTGTTAGGAAAATATAGAGACTCCTTAGATTCCTTGTGAAAATATTAAAGTGATTTATGAAAAGATAATGGTTTTATGAGCTGCCTCTCAGTTATGTCCTTATTGCCTAGCCTCCTTATGTCACTAGGGGAAGGATCAATTTTGTTGTGTGCCTAGTTTACTAGCCTCCTTATGTCGCTAGGGGTACACCGTTGGTACCTTAGCCGTACTGGCGTTAAGGTTGCCTTGTATGCTTAGTTTACTAGCCTCCTTATGTCGCTAGGGGAATACAGTTGGGCTTTAACCATACTGGTGCTAAGACCCTTCGTTTGCTTTATGTGCTTATTTGCCTAGCCTCCTTATATCGCTAGTGGTACACTGTTTATGACTTAGCCGTGATGGTGCTAAGCTTCTTTGGTATTCGATGGGCTTGAGTAGCTCTTTTCTGTATGGCACTCGATGCATGTGTGGCTTTATATGCAGTTGTTGTTGTTTACTTTTCAATATTCTATTATGTCAGTTATTTCCTTGTACTGCTTTTATATATATTTTAGGATGTTAGAATTCTTGCTGCTATTTTATATGTACCACTGTTGAGTTATTTATTTATTTTAATTGGCATATTTTCTGTTGATCACCGGCATATTTAGGATGTAGAATTTTTCTTACTACACTTATTTAGTTATGTATATTTATACGCCCTTCCTTGCTTAGTTTGTATACGAGGCATGTCTCAGCCTCTTTCCTTTTATTTGCTTAAGTTATAAATGATGATTTATAGCTTCCCTGTTTCCTTTGTATTGCTTGCCGCTCCTTTTCATATATATATATATATATATATATATGTGTGTGTGTGTGTGTGTGTGTGTGTGTGTGTGTGTGTGTGTGTTGCTTAGATGTTGTCAAATGGTGATATTACTTAACACTTACAATAATTCATCAGCTTAAAATGTACTTAGACAATTGTCTAACCAAATTTTTCTGGCTGGGGCCCTACATTGTGAAACCGACAATGGCAGACTCTTTTCAATTAGACGAGCAGGAGTTAGGTGTGGAGCCATACCTAGAGGAGGAGCCCATGGAAGAAGCTGCGTTTAATCTTCTTATATTCTTGAGTGAGGATGAGTGGTTCTCATTCTATTTCTATTTAAACATTCTAAATTATGTAATAATACAGGTACCATTGACTGTGTTTTTGGATTGTATGCTTATATTATGAGTTCTATTTTTCCTATTTGCACTGTGATACTTGGATGGTTTATATTTCCTTAAATTGCTTCCGCACTCTGTTTGTTTACTTTTACAGTGACTATTAGTTTGATTCTGCGTTAATCCTTTCTTAATCAGGTGAATTATGGAGTCTATCCTAATCCAATGATAAGTTAGGGGTTAGTCAAAGTGACACCCCACCCTTAACCTAATCCTCTGGCGGATTAAGGGTGTTGGGCACCACATATTTACTATCTTTTTATTATAAGAAAATGGTCTGTAATAATTTAACTCTTAATGTATTTTTTCTTTCTTCTCTGAGATGAATATTTTCTTACTTAGCTTATGTGATGAATGATATGGATGAATGCTATAGCTTTCGCACTCTGTTATTATTACTACTTATACATAGTATTATGAAGTGACCAACATATAAGAAATGTAAATACTCATATATATTGGATTCTTATTAAGACTACCTCTCATAATTCAATGTATATATGTACCTTATATAATGCTTAAGATAAAAATATTACACTTATCTTAAAGATTAGTTGTAATGTCCCCATTATTGGATCAGGAACCCAATCCAATACTAGGGTGTTACTATAGTACTTAATATTATATTAGATGAAAATTAACCCAACATTGAGTGCTATGTGGCAAATAATTTTTGTAATGGTGTAAGTTAAGTAAATAAAATATACAAGTAGAAAAATATGTAAGTAAAAGAAATACATTCAATCTACTATCCAAACTAAGAAGGTAATACTAAAAGTAAATCCATCACAGAATAAAGTAAAAACATCATAGAAATTAAGTTATTACAGACTATATTTAAAAGTAAGGAAAGTAAATTGTGTTCTCACAAATATAATAGAAAGAAAGATGCGGAAGCAAAATTTTCCAATATATTAACATCCAAAACTTGGTCCCGCTCCTCTATCCAGAAAATGCTCATGATCTACCATATTTTTTGTTTATAAAATACAGTAGGGCACAGTCAAAAATAAAATTAAAAAATAAAAATAGGTGATTATACTATAGAGTCTAAGTATAGTTTAAGATTATGCTAATTTTTAATTACAGTTTAATTGGATATCACATATGTAAATTTACAATTAAGTACTAAAAGCAGTGCATTAAAGTATCAAAGTAAGGGTAAAAGAACTATAAAGAAAATAATAAGTAAGGAGTAAGAATTCACAAGTATGTTTGCTCTAACTTACAACAATAAGTAAGAAAAAAATACATTTTTAATAAGGCTAAAAACTACTAATGTGCCTATGAAAATATACATGAATATATGAATATGTTCAATATATATTATGCTAAGTAAAAGTAAACTAAAGCAATGAAGCAAGAAATGTAAGTAAAGCAACATACACTGCATGAAAAATGAGATTGTAAGTAAGTAAACTACAGTACAATAAGTAAGAGTTGAGTAGTAAAGTAAAGTAAGAAAAAGCTTAGCCTCATGGGCTAAGAAGGCATAATCAAAGACTATGAAAAATAAGCATAGCTCAAGGGATATGATAAGTTCTCACAAACAATAAGATTGTGATAACCCAATTATTTAAATTGCTTAAGTTATTTTAAGTTTTCCGTTATGCGGGAATACATTACAGAACGAGTGAGAAATTAGACACATCTGTCTAACTAAGTAAAGAAGCGAGGTTTCCAAAAAAATATAAACACTAATATTCCCCCTTTAGAATATGAGAGATCTTCTTATAACCCACCCCCATATCTTACCCTAGTTTAGCCTCCATGAAACCTTTAAGTTTTTAATTATGAATATTTTATTTATTCTTAATATTTATATGAATATTCAAGGCTATAATCTCAAAGAAAAATAGCGTTTCAAAGAATTCAAGTAATTATAAATTATGTGATATCCAAAGTTATCTAATATTTATGTTAGTTAACTTAATGATTGGAGTTGACTAAGCTCCCAATTGACTTAGAAATATTGATATCTAAGTCAATTGTAACTAATACCATAAGTGATCTAAGTTTTAAAAAATAGTAATTTGATTTAAATTTATGAAGTGACAAAATAATTTATAAGTATAGTGATGCAAAATAAGGCCAATCATACACTAATCCTAAACCACATAATCATTAATGGTTGCATAGATTCAAGGCTTAAGGAGCTAATGGGGGAAGGAAAGGGTTAAGGACTAACTACACCTAAAGAGGTGAAACTTGAAAGTTCACTACCATAACTTATCTTAGGCAACTTGCAATTGATGAGATCTAACTAAACCAAACACTAGACTATTTAAGAATATTATTAAGAGAGGTCTTAATGTATGAAAGAGGAAGTATTGCAAGTAAAAATAAAATTTAATTTAACTAAGTCATCACAAAACAAAATGCAATTCTTGAAGTATTGTAAGGATTCTAGATTCGCAGCTTCATATTGCCCTAATCTTCGATCGCCCGAGGAAGAAGAAGCTGCGGTTCATCGACCCTTGCTATTGGACCGGACGGTTCGACATAGTTGAACCGCGCCGTATCTCTGAGAGCCACGTAGCATTTTATAAATTAAATAGTGGATTAAGGAATTATGATGACTTAGTTAAATTAAAATTCATTTAATTAAATTATGCAATAAAAATGAAATCGCAGAACTGATAAGAAAATTTTTTGGAATATACTTTACATTAGTTCATAAGATTGAATGATTCTTAACAGAGTTCGATCGTTCTCATTATAAACCCTTAAATCAAATCAGAAACAATTACTACTTAATCGCTATGCATATTAAGTAAGAATAGTGGGAGGCAATGTACCTTATTACACTTGATGAAAGAAAAATGAGATAGCTCTCGACTCAAATGAAAACTTTTTTTGTTTTTTGTTTTTTTTTTTGTGTGTGTTTGGCCAATGTTAAGTTTAGAATCATTTGGCATTTGTGAAAAATTGTATTCCAAAAATTTAACTCTATATAATGTGCTTTCAATTGAAATTAACGTGACAATACAATTAATTGTAGCCCTGAGCTCCTCTTGAAAATGTTTGAACATATTGAGCGTATATAAATTTGCCACAGTTGCCTCAATTGACAAAATTTGTAAGAAGGTTTGCATTCTTATGAAATGATTCAAAATCTGCTTTCTTCTACTTCACAATCTTGTCTTGTCTTTTAGTGCAAGTTTGTATTTATTTACAAATTGGCATAAAGAAGTTTTTGAATTAATGTAACCATCAAAAAAATAATTTATGCTCTCGCTTCTTTGGGGGTTGACATGCCTGCCCAAAAGGTGTCACACAGAAAGATGAGAACCTAAGTAAATCTTCGTTCATACAATGAATTCAACCATTTGTGAGGTTCGAGATTATAATCTACACGCATTTTCATCTAACTCTCTTCAAATTCACTAATGTTTAATGAATTATACAATGCTAATTTCAAAGCTTTCTTAATACTTTTGTATTATCTCAAACTGTCTAATTTTTTTTGGCATTTTTTTCATTATATGCTGTAGACAAAGCCCGTGCCTATTGTTAGGAAGTACAATCTCAATCGCACTTTGAATCACAACACATTGATATGTTATAATAGCATTATATAGCTTCCCTCGCATACAAGATATCCAAGTCTCGAATAATAAAATATAATACTTGGTAGTCTCATTAAAAAGTAAGCAACAACCAAACAGAATTGATTGTCCATGGTGATTAACACCAACAAAATGTGCAAATGACATATTATACTTATTAGTGAGATATGTGGTGTCAAAAGTAACGATATTATCAAAGAATTGATATACTGATTGACATCTTGAATCAGCCCAAAAAATATTTTGAATATGATATTCTTAGCCAACATCAATCAAATAAAAAAATTTGAATCTTTTTGGTGCATGTATGAGAAATAATCTAACAATGCCACAACATCTCCATCATTAAGTGCTAATTTTCTATATTTATCAACATAGTTTATATATTCTTTTTGTCCAAATATTATATTTTCATGCCCCCTTCTTTAATAACAAATGATCTAAAAGAATCGTGAAATCTGATTCCAGCATCATCATTTAATTATAGCCTTCTCTTAATGCGCATTGGAAGTTTCCTATTGTATTTAAAAAACCTAGATTTTGAGGGGCTAAGAGTGTGATTATGCTCAGTTACCACTTTTGTCGTTCTAAGATTTTTTCATTGCCACTATGTAACAACCCAGGTTGTTACTTTGCTCAATTAAGACTAATCTAAGTCTTAATTAAGGTTCTAAATCACTAATTAAGTAATTTGAAGCAAATTTCTGAAACCTAGGTCAAACCAAGAAGTCAACAAAGTCAAAATAGGAATTCTGGAAAATCCCAAAACCCGGAAATTTGACTTTTTATTTAGACCTCAGATTGAAAATCTGACTTCGCCATTGCATTCAGAACACCCAAATTAGCTATGGGTGAAATTTTGGAGGCATTTGGAAGTCATCGATTTTCCGTCAAATATTTTAATATTATTTAAATACCCTAAATAATCAAATAATTAAATACTCATCGAAACAAAAATCCGAGTGCGCCGTTGCGTTCCTCACCCTTCAATTAGCTAAGGGTGATTTATTGGAAATTTTTGGGATTCATTTAATAGGCTAAATTTAATTAATTAAAACTGAAAATTTAATTAAATATTATTAATTAATTTAAGTATTTAAACGGCGCCGTCCAATCAACAGTTAACGCCGTTGCCTTGAATGTTTCCGCGCCGTTCAATCGAACGGATCACTCGATCCGTCCATCGTGAGATCGGACGGCCGAGGCGTCTTCGTTCCCGAAGACGCAGCACGTGTCCTGGGTTTGGACACGCGGCGGGGCCGTCGTCGCGCAGGCCTTCCACGCGTCGATCCCACCGCTCCGGCCTAAAGTTTTAGCCTCTGATCGACTCCACCTCTCGATTACGCTCGAATCGAACCATTTCAGAGATCAGAGGTGCTCGGATTAATCCAGTGAGTTCTCAGCCGTCGAAACTAGGTACACTTCCATCTCTCAATTCTTAATCATTTTGCATTTCTTCAATTTCGTTATCTTATTCCGCACTATAGATCGATCATCTATCGGATTTGATTGGGTTGATCGAACTCATATGCGTTCTAATTTCAATTTCATCCATAGTAGTATACAGTGTTTCGCCGTCTATATGAATCTAGGGTTAGATCCTGCCGCCGATCCAGGTCGTCTTGAGCTTCGATTCACCTGCCATTAGAAAGTTCTCGATCTCCTCTTCTCGCAGCCATGCGGGTTGAGCCTTACCGTCGCCGGAGGAGTCATGAAATGGAAACCCTAATCTCTGCGCCTCGGGGAGAAGATGAAGAGAAGACGAGCTTTCGGGCCGAACCGGGTCGACCCGGGCCCGACCCGTCCTCCTCGGATTTCTGCGTAGGAGCTGGGGTCCACCAGGAGCACGTGGCTTCTTCCCAGCAAGCCGCGTGGCTCGGCGGCAGAAGTGGGGCCCGCCTCGCGTCAGACGGATGACGCGGCTGCAGAGGTCGTCAGTGGGGCCCGCCGCCGTCTCCTCAGCCACTGGTTGTGCGCCACGTGTCCTGAAGATTTTATAAATAATAAAATTAAATATATATAATTTAACAGATAATTATAATTATATGTAATCGTATAATAACAGAATTAAGTTAATTTAATTAAAGCAGAATTAAATAATTAATTTAAATCCAAACTTTAAACAATCATAACTTGATAAATATATGTCCAAATTATACAAATAAATATACCAAATTAATCAGAAAAATATAAGGAATTTATTGATGCCAAAATTTTTGCTGTAGGATCAATATTTTGCAAAGTGATTATTTAGGTTTAATTTAATTTAAATTAAATCCATAAACCTTATTTAGCTCATAAATTTGTACCCAATGATCCAAACATACCCAATATAGGTCTTAAAATACTCAGAAAACCCTAAGGATTATTTTGGTAGTATTCATCTTGCTGATTGGATTAGGATTTGACTAATGGCAATTAGGACCAAACCCTAATTAGGTTAATTAACCCTAGAACTTCAATTGACCATAACTTGGTCAATTGAGCTCCAAATTTGATGATCCAAATATCAATTTAGATCAGAAGAATCTAATCAACAGTAATCTATAAAAATATTTTAGATCCAACGGTTAGATTTGCTAATCACCCTTAATTGCTCTAAATCTTGATTAGTGAATATTAGCAAATCTAGTAACCCAATTTGAGAGTTTTAAATTTCAAAGGACTCATAGAACCATTTAGAATCAATCTATAAGGTTGGATTATAGTTTGAGTGCTTAATTTTGTTAATCACTCACTAATCACCCTAAATTCTAATTAGGTCTTAACTTAGTCAAATTATGTCCAAATTGAGTCTACCACATATCATTATGATCAGTGAGCTATTTGTAATTCATAGCCACTGATTTTGCTTAATTTGGACACTATTTGGCAAAATTAGATTTGACCTATAATTAAGGATCCCTTAATTAACCCTTAAACCCTAGACCTTGTATTGGCCATAACTTGGCCAATACTTATCAGAATTTAGCAAATTTAAATTCTATGGAAAGCTTAGACAGTAAAGAACAATAATCTAAAAGAAAATTTAGCTTTCACTTAGCCAAATTTCTAAATTTGCCCTTATAAGTCAAATTCACTAATTTGATCTCATATGGCTTAATAATCACCCAAAATTAACTTAGTTGTTGTCTAACCTTATATTAGACAATAAGAAGCACTTTCCAAAAGAAAATTTTAGAATTTAAGCCCTAGATCGAAATTTGATCTTTTGAACCCTTGAGGAGGGGCAAAATGGTCATTTTGCCTAAATTTAGGGTTTAGCCTTTAAAAGCTCTAAATTCATTTTCTAAACATTAAAATCAGTAAATGGAATGATTTAGAACTGAAATTATTCAAATTTAATTCTAAATTAGGTTTTAATTAAAATCTCAGAATTTGCTCATTTAGAAAATTCCTAAGTCCTAAGTGAGTGTTCTCTTTCCTTAATTATTCTTAGACCCATCCTTAGGTCTTATAATATTAGTTAGGATGTGTATCTTGAGAGATACTCTTAGTAATTAAGAGCCTTAATTTTTAAGATTAGGAATAGATCTTAAGTTAGAATTCATCTATTGAGTAAATTGGGTTACTCAATTAGATGAAACCTTGAGTTTTCTAGTTTCTAGATTTTTCTTAGTTTATTAAATGATTATTTAATCTTTAAACTTTAGAATTAAAAATAGAGATCTATCCTAATGAATTGATTTATCATTAGGACTTACCTTAACTTAATTTGTGAGATTTGGGTTCTAAACCTTAGACCCTTATTTATACCTTTAGATTAAGTGATTAGACCCCATCATCTGGAGTCTAGTTCTTAATCTTTTCATCTTGATTTGGCTAATCAAGATGAGGTTGGGATGAATTAAATTACAAAATTAGGTCGCTGATTTATTCATTTTAACCAAATAGTCATCTTTTGATTAAGTTATAATTAGGACTTGGCCAGTCCTAATTATCTTCAACAAGTAGGATTCGTGATTCTAAGTTACAGAATGTGTAAGAGTTGTTGATTCTGAAACTTATGTAACTTAGAGTAGATAGAACGAATAAAGTAGACAACAAAGGATATCACCTGTGTTTTAGATAGAGTTTTCTTGCACTTTGATTTTTATGCTTCGCATTCCTTGATTTTTGAGCCTTATACCTTGAACATATATTATGTACTTAAGATATTTGATGAATATCTTATGTCAATTTTGAACATTCATAAAAAGCATTGTGTTCATTTCACAAGTGGATTGTAAGGTGTAGCTTGATTAGTATACCTCTTCGATCAACCCGTTCGGGGTCAGTAACCTTTCGAGGGTTTAATGTCCGACAGTCTATTGGCCATGCCTAGTCCGAGTGGTAGGATGGATAGACTCTTGCCCTACTGACTACAGAGTCAGGATTCTGATATGGATATACTAATTCGAGTACACTTACATTCAGTTCTATCTTAGCTCATCAGCCTAAGAGTTTCAGTGACGTTCAGTTCAGAGTTTCTTAGCTCATCAGGCTAAGAATTGCTGTGTTCGTACTCAGTTCAGATGACTTGTACAGTTACTATAGTTTCAGTTTGCAGTTACTATTTTACTAGCATATTCTGCATTTCAGTACTGTTTTACTTACAGCTTTCCTGCACGTGTTTTTATATATATATAGGATGCTAGTTTTACTTACTGTTTTCACATGTTTACTTAGGAGGATAGTGTTTCAGCTTTATACTTTTGTACTTTACTTAGCATAATCTGTTTGATCATGAGCATGTTTAGGTTATACTTTTTTTACTTTTCTTTTACTTTTACTTATCTGTCCTTGTTGCAGTTGCTTGGAGGAGGTATGTTTTACTTCCTTTTTGTTAGGTTATAAACTATGGTTTATAACTTATTACAGTTCTTTTGTTCGCTTTCTTGCACCTATTATGCTTAGTTCTATTTTATGGTGATATTCAGTTAACTTAAATAAACTCTTACCCTAAAATGTACTTAGACTTATTGTCTAACCAGTTTTTCTTTTGTTGGCTGGGGCCCTACCATTATGAAACTGATAATGGTAGGTTCTGAGTTTATTGGTTTAGCAGATCCAGTGGAGAGTTTGCCATTGGAGGAGGAGCCCGTTCCTAAGGATCTGTAGCTTAGGTTTCTATCTTCAGTGAGGATGAGAGTTTTCTTTCAGTTCTTATAAGCTCATTAAAATGTTGTAATAATACAGGATTTTATTTTCTTTTTCAGTACTTTACTTATTCTGTATTGTTGTATTTATACTGTATTGGATGGATGTTATGTTATATACTTCCGCACTCTGAGTTTATGTATGATCATTTAGTGATAATATTTCTGGATTGAATGGCAAAGTCCTTATTTAAATTGGATTAGGATGTGTGACTAATCCAATCTTAAGTGGGGACCTTGTCATTTGGTGACCCCTCCACCGTAATCATGTTAACCTAAGGGTTAACAGGACCACGGCGGGGCAGGGCCGCCACAGTTGGTATCAGAGAATTCCATAAGGTGTCAGATTGGAATTCATTCCTTTCTACCTAATGGATTGTTCTTCTGCCACTTGATCACTAAATGAATACTTGAATTGACATCCATCACATTATGAGTATAACTCAGAATAAGTTAAGTTATTAGATAATCATAAAAGATAATAATTATCAAAATACATATATATATATGCTCAACAAATCTAAGTAGAATGTTATAATTGTAGGAGTAGAAGATCTTCTAGAAATGGCATTTATGGCTTACCTAAAGGAGTTCGAGACTATTTGGAAGTACGAACATAAATTAGGAAAGAAGCAAGGAAGAGTGATTGAAGGAGTATCAGAACAAGGATCACAAGTGATAAACAAATTACTGAAAGAAGGCGTCTATAGAGGCCTTGATTTTCCAGTACTAGCAAGGGAATGGCTTGCGAGAGTTGACCACATATTTGGTGTTATGGAATGGCCTAGTCACATCAGATTAGAAGTGGTGCTATGTCTTTTACGTATGCAAGCAAAAGAATGGTGGATTATGACATACGAAGAACTGTTTCGTAAAGCACAAGAGGAGCATCGTGAAGTAATTTATGAAGACTTTCGTAGATCATTTTTCATTAAATACATAGGATGGGAATAGTTTTATAAGTCTATGATGATGTATTTTGTTATTTCAATAAAAGTTTAAATAAACGAGAAAAGCAGTAGTTATATTATGTCTTGTTATAATAAAGAACTCAAGATAGTTGTTTTGATTTCAGGAAAATGAATCATGCTACTTCTCCCAACAATACTCCACTCAACCCTCAACCATCCGCAAGCAATGCTCCAAATAATACTGTGGCCGCTTCCAATACTGTTGACGAAATAACTTCTTTGAGAAATATGGTTACTGTAATGCTAGAGAATCAAAATCAGCAGGCTCTAGCTATTCAAAAATTAGTATCTATAATACCTGTTACTAATGCCAGCACTTCTTCAGCATCCCTCGCTCCTCAATTTCTCAATATTTATCGGCAGTCTGCAGATGGGATACTTCACAGTTTCCTAAGATTAAAACCGCCAACCTTTGAAGGATCTGAATCCCCGATGGATACTTTAGCATGGTTGAAAACTATAGAGAAAAATATCACTAGTCTTGGTTGTTCAAGCAACCAATCTGTAAGACTAGCCACTCATCTTCTGCAAGGAGAGGCAGAACATTGGTGGGAACAAGAAAGGAACACACGATTTGAAGAGTTCGAGTTAGACGAAATAGAATGGAGCTGGTTTGTCCAAGCCTTCAAGGAATCGTTTATTCCACCCTCCACCAAGAACATCATTGGTGAGTCTTTATTAAGGTTAACTCAAGGAAGTCGAACAGTAGCAGAATATACTTCAGAATTTCGAAAGCTCATCCGATTTTCACCTCATTTGGTTCCAACTGAAGAAGATAGATGTTTCAGATATGAGAATGGACTCAGAGAGTCTATCAAAGATCATGTAATTCCTTTACAACATACCAAATTCGAGAAGCTAGTTGAGACAGCTCGGATAGTAGAGCATCATCAAAACACTAAAGACATGAAGAGAAAGGCTTTCAATATGAATAAATACCCTCAGAACTTCAAGCAACAACGAACAAATCAAGGAAGGGTATATCAAATGGAAACTACTGAAACATCAGGCCAAACTGCCACATGTAATAGGCCACATCCTTATGGGAAATGTTATCATTTTGGCCGAGTATGTTTTACGTGTGGAAGACAAGGTCACACATATAGAGACTGTCGATCAAATAAAACAATTGATGGAGTAACTATTGATCGGAACCGTACAAATAAAGTATTCCGTGCCACTCCTATCAATTTCAGAGAACCTCAGAAAACTCTTATGCCACCTCCTGCTCAAGAACGAACCCTTGCAAAAGTTCAATATGCTGCAAATCCTTCAAATCCAAATCAATCAAAAGCTCAAATATCTGACAGCAGACCTACTGGAAAAGCAAGGGTATACAATCTCACTCCAGTAGAAGCAGCAGAAGACAACCATGTAGTCTCAGGTATGAATCGCAACTTTTGCTTTTCTTATTGAATTAGAATTTTCTAAAGTCTATACTGTTGTTATTAGGAACCTTGTACTTTAAAAATGAGCCCTGCAGTATATTGTTTGATACTGGGGCTAGTCATTCATTCATCTCTGAAAATTTTGCCAAGAAATTAGGACTATCATATTATAAACTTGCGAAGACCTTGAGTGTTGGACTTCCATCCGGAGCCTAACTTAGTGCAAACAAATTTTGCGACATTCAAATACCAATTAATAACCATACTTTCCAAGCCAAGTTAGTTATGCTACCTATAGTGAACTTTGATATCATACTAGGCATGAATTGGCCCGTCGCATTTTTTGACCAATCCGGCCACATCCAGACCTCGGCGAGGTCGCCGTCCGGTCTATAAGACCTCGGCCTACCCCTAGGCTCTGAGTTTTCACCGATCGGAGCCCGGATCGAGCCGAAATCAAGCCCGGAAGTCAGCCCTATTTTTCCGCCGAAATCTTCGCCGATCCGAACTTCAGGTACCCCGATCTCCCTCATTTACCGTTAGATCATTACAAAAATTGTAGGATATGTAGATTAGTATGTCATCATCACATCCACCGTTCCGATCGGGCTTAAATCAACCAGATCGGGCGCACTAGCTCCACAAAGCGGACTGGGTTCAGTCCGCCGAACCCCCCTGGAAGGCGAAGGGTCGCGCTTCCGGGCCGGGCCGGGCCGGGCCGGGTCGACCCGAGCCCGACCCATTCGGGTTGGGTCCGCGTCAGCGTGGGTGGGGCCACCCAGACACGTGGCAGCCTACGGGCCAACCACGTGTCACATGGGGCCCACATGTCCGGTCACCCGAGCTGACTCAGCCCAGGTGGGGCCCACAGTGCCACGTGTCAGGTGGGACCCACTGCCCGGTCACCCGAGCTGAGTCAGTAGCCCGTGGGACCCACAGTGCCACATGGCAACCTCTGACAGTGCCACGGTCAGGTGGGCCCACTGTCCAGTCAGCCGAGCTGAGTCAGCAACCTGTGGGGACCACAGTGCCACGTGGCAGCGTCTAGAAGTGCCACGTGTCAGTGGGGCCCACTGTCAGTTAATTAGAAATTAATTAAATTACTGTTAGTGTTAATTAATTACTGTTAGCCCTAATTAATTACAGTTAGTGTTAATTAACCCAGGATTAGTGTTAATTACTTTTGAATAGTAACTTTATTTAACTAAAAATAATTAGAGAATTAATTAATATTAATTAAATGTTAATTTAATCATAAACAGTAATTATGATAATTAATTACTTTTAAATAGTAACTTTAATTAAATAATTATAATTAAAGATTAATTAATAATTAATTAACTGTTAATTAAATCTTAAACAGTAATTAGGATAATTAATTACTTTTGAACAGTAAAACCTAATTAATTATATTTAATTTAATATTAACAAATAATTAAGACTAATTAAACAGTAATTAGCACTAACTACTTTGATACAGTAAAATTAATTAATAATTAAATAGTGATTAATTAAATAAAAACTTTAGGAATGAACAGTAAATTTAAATAATTAAATATAATTAGAGATTAATTAAGATTAATTAAACAGTAATTAGCACTAATTACTTTACTACAGTAAAATTAATTAATTAATTAATTAATAATTAAACAGTGATTAATTAAATAAAAACTTTAGGAATGAATAGTAAATTTAAATAATTAAATATAATTAGAGATTAATTAAGATTAATTAAACAGTAATTAGTACTAATTACTTTGCTACAGTAAAATTAATTAATTAATTAATTAATAATTAAATAGTGATTAATTAAATAAAAACTTTATGAATGAACAATAAAATCATTCAATTTGAATAAATGAATTGTAAATTAATTCAAATTGTATTTTTGAATAGTAAATCTTAAAAGTTTAATAACTTTTTGTAGGATGATCCAAACATAGCTAATATGGTCTTAAAATGCTCAGAAAAATACTTAGAATCAAATGGCATAATATAAAATTTTGTTTCGGGTACACATAACGAGGTAGCATTTTTGGGCATCTTTAAGACCACATAACTTTTTACCCGATTATCAAAACATATTCAATATGGGTTTTAAAATGCTCAGGAGAGCGGCCCCATCATCGTGGTAGTATTAGTTTTCCCATTCTGATATCAGGATAAAAAGTCAACCCTAGAATTTAGAGTTGACTTTAGTGAAAAATGACCAAAATACCCCTAGACTTCAAACAGCCATAACTTAGTCAGATCAACTCCAAATTGGAAAATTCAAGATGCTAACTAGCCTAGAATTTCAATGTCATTATTATAATAAAATAATATTTAGGATTTGAACCCTGGAAATTTAGGTAAATGATCAAAATATCCCTAGCCTTATTTTAGTCATAACTTGACCGTTTATTGCTTGATTTAGGCGTACTTACTGTCTATCCTCAAGTTAGATAGTAAGGAACCAATTGGAACTAAAAGAATTCAATTCTGACCCATAAATTGAAAGTTGACTTTTTGACCCTTAAGGTAGGGGCAAAATAGTCATTTTGCCCTAAGTTTGGACTATGTACTCTTAACCTCTAGTTTATATTTCAAAACTCTTAAACCAAGGTTATAATCTTCTTAGTATCAATTAAGTGAGTGAAATTAACTCTTAAGTTAGATTCCAATAATTTCTGTTAAGTCTTAAAAGCACTACACCTTAAGGACCTTTCCTGAGACTATGACTAGATCATAGGTTAGAGTTCATTCATTGGGTAAATTGGGTTACCCTATGGGTGAAACCTTAGTTTCTTAGTTTCTAGACCTTCTTTTATTTTACAACTCGTTCTGATTATTTTGTCTTTTAACCTTAGATTTAAGGTAGGAGATTCATCCTATTATGTTTAATTACTTAATAGGATTTGTCATAACTAGTAGATCACTTATAGAATAAAACCTAGAACTTAGGTCTTATCCTTTGGATTATGAGATTAAACCTAATTCTCGTAGTGTTTAATTCATAATTTATAGGTATAGAAGATCTTGATCAGATCTTAGTTAGAACGTCTAAATTTACAAAATTAAGACGTATGATTTATTGATTTAACTCGTAGTCGTCTATCTGATTGAACTAGATTGGAACATGATCAATTCCAATCCTTTTTTTTAACTTGTAAGGATGAATTTCTGAGTTACACTCGATAGTAGGAAAACGATGATCCTGAACTTGTGTAACTTGGAATAGTTAGAATTGTTAAGTAGAAAACAAATAATATCATCATGTTTAGTAGAGTCTCTTGCTTCTATTTGATACTTTGTTGCTTACACATCCCTTGATTTTTGTGCCATATTTCATTGAGCATATCATATAAGATATTTGATGCATGAATAAAATATTAGGAAATATGGAAACTCCTTAGATCCTTTATGAAAATATTAAAGTGATTTATGAAAAGATAATGATTTTATGAGCTGCCTCTCAGTTATATCCTTATTGCCTAGCCTCCTTATGTCGTTAGGGGAAGGATCTGTTTTGTTGTGTGCCTAGTTTACTAGCCTCCTTATGTCGCTAGGGGTACACCGTTGGTGCCTTAGCCGTACTGGCGTTAAGGTTGCCTTGTATGCTTAGTTTACTAGCCTCCATATGTCGCTAGGGGCATACAGTTGGGCCTTAACCGTACTGGTGCTAAGACCCTTCGCTTGCTTTGTGTGCTTATATGCCTAGCCTCCTTATGTCGCTAGGGGTACACAGTTTATGACTTAGCCGTGATGGTGCTAAGCTTCTTTGGTATTCGATGGGCTTGAGTAGCTCTTTTCTGTATGGCAGTCGATGCACGTGTGACTTTATATGCAGTTGTTGTTACTTACTTTTCAGTATTCTTATTCCGTCAGCTATTTTCTTGTACTGCTTGATATATATATTTAGGATGTTAGAATCTTGCTGCTATATGTACTTACCACTGCTGAGTTATTTATTTATTTTAATTGGCATGTTTTATGTTGATCACCAGCATATTTAGGATGTAGAATTTTTTTTACTGCACTTGTTTAGTTACAGTATATTTATACACCCTTCATTATTTAGTTTGTATACGATGCATGTCTCAGCCTCTTTCATTTTCTTTGCTTAAGTTATAAATGATAATTTATAGCTTTCCTATTTCTTTTGTATTGCTTGCTGCTCCCTTACACATATTATTGCTTAGATGTTGTAGAATGGTAATATTACTTAACACATATAAAAATTTTCAGCTTAAAATGTACTTAGACAGTTATCTAACCAAATTTTTCTTTTTTGGCTGGGGCCCTACATTGTGAAACTGACAATGGCAGACTCCTTTCAATTAGACGAGCAGGAGTTAGGTGTGGAGCCTTACCCCGAGGAGGAGCCCGTAGAAGAAGCTGCCGTTTAGTCCCTTTATACTTCGAGTGAGAATGAATAGGTTTTCATTCTATTTTTATTTAAACATTTTAAATTATGTAATAATACAGATACCATTAACTGTATATTGGATTTTATGCTTATATTCTGAATCTATTATTCTTATTTACACTGTGATGCTTGGATGATTTACATTTCCTTAAATCGATTCCTGCACTCTGTTTATTTACTTATACAGTGACTGATAGTTTGATTCTGTGTTAATCCTTCCATAATCAGGTGGATTGTGGAGACTATCCTAATCCAATGATAAGTGAGGGGTTAGCCAGAGTGACACCCCACCCTTAACCTAATCCTTTGGCGAATTAAGGGTGGTGGGCGCCACAACAGCACACCAAAGTTCTCTAAAATTGCAGCATGTTGTCTCCAAAGCAAAAATCAATCTATTCTCACCATACCCAAAAAAATGTCTAAGTGGCCCCTTAGGTAGTTACAACACAACAACTTTGTCGGATTTGTTCTCGCCTTCGGCCCTAGCGCAGGGGATTCTCACAATCTTCCCCATTTCTGCTTTCTTAGAAGCCACTGCTCTGCTTTTTTACCATGTCAACCCTTCAGAGATCTGTTGAGAGAGGGAGAGAGAGGAAATGGTTACGGGGATATTCAGAAAGAGAAATTCTTCCCTCACCCTAATGCTACGAACAACATGCGTTGGGAAGAGAGTAGAAGGAAGGATGCAAGCAAGAGGCAAACCTGATGTTGTACACCTCTGTCGTCAGCGCTTGAAGAGAACGGAACAGTATGTCGGAATGGCTGCGAATGGTTTCCTGGATACAAACGAAAGCAAGCCCTAACGAACGAAATTCCTGACGAACGGCTTCCGAATTCTCACGTAGCGAACGGGGGATGCGAACAGTGGAGGCGAGCGAGCGTCACTTGGAACGAGCCGTTCCAATCGGCTGCTTTCAGCAATACCAATCGCCTAGAGGACTGAACTACTTCTCATGGTTTCACTTTACCTTTCTTTATAGTGCTCATACGTTTCCAAAGATGCAAAGCTTCTCGTGTGCCCTATGCGGAGAACCGGTGGAGGAGAAGTGATTCGTCCATCGCGTGCGTTATGCAGAGAAGCAGCGGAGGAGAAGGGATTCATCTCCTCTCGTGCGCCCTCATGAGCAAGGTCCTTCGATGCGAATGGGGAAGACGAGTGAGCCTAACATATTCCTCATGCATTGAAAAAGGGGGAGGCGAGCAGAGCAATGTATTCCTCCATGGTGCCATAATAGGACAACATATACGACACATGTACACGAGTTAAAGTGATTATACTTAGATGGGTGAGGGAAATACTTTTATTTATAAGTATCGAAATTTAAGTGTTAAACAAACTGAATTATATTTTTTTAATCATTTAAGTTTTAAAAAAAGATTTATAAAATGTTATTTATAACGAGTTTCAAAAATGTTATTTATAAATATCATTATTTGCATAAAATAGCCGATTAAAGAGTCGCACTAGTTATTCGGACAAGGGTTATGAAGGGTTTAGCAGCTCGTAGCCAAATTTCTATGGAGACGATCTATACCAGCCCCGAGGAAGAGGAGGAAGAGGTGGAAGAGGTGGAAGAGGTGGAAGAGGAGGAAGAGGAGGAGGGAGGACACGTGGACTTATGGGACGATTGGAATTCTGATGGAGGGGACTCATCCTTTGATTATCTTTGCCTCTTCTGTGACTTAACATACGATTCGGCAGAAAAGCTGTTTGAGCACTGTGTTTTTGCGCATTCCTTCGATTTTCGAGGTTTCGTTAGAGATTTAAGGCTTGATTTCTATGGTTCGTTCAAGCTCATCAATTACATTAGATCAAAGGTGCGAGTTCTATGATTTCCGCCGCTCTTTATAAGATGATATTTGCTCTGTGTAAAGAATTTATTTTGTTTTGAAACTAAATTTTTGTTATAGGCTTTGACAATGCTGGAACACGAGGGAAGTTGCCGCGCAACTTTTCTTCTGCTGAGTAAAAGAGGGATTATTTCCTGTTTGACATACAAAACTAGCTTATCTGCTTATTTCTTACGTAAATGTTAGCCTGACACTTTTGCTCGAAGCGAATCTCGCTTGAATTTCAATTTAACTCAAAATTGATTAAAAAAAATTTGAGTTGAATCACTAGTCTATATTGAAACTTTTTTGAGCTTGTTTCGAGTCTAAATCGGCACGTTCTATTTATAATTCAGGTAAACTCAAAATTAATAATAATTATATTTTATATGCATTATTAATAAAGCTGTGCATTTAACTCAGTTAGTGTGAATTTTTATGTTAGAAGGAGGGGCTAGGATTTGAATGCCAGTTCATTCATAATTTAACAATTTATTTCTTGTGTTGGTTTGAATATATTTTGAGTTGTCTACAAGTTGAATCAATTCAAGCTAAGCCAATTCGACTCGGAACAAATTCTAGTTTGATTCAAGTTTGAGTCGAGTTAAACTCAACAAATTTCGTGTTCGAGTTCAGCATGACTTAAATCAAACTTGACTCAAGCCAACCTACCTCAGTGTTGATGTTTAATAAAAAACTTTGATTGTAAAGGTTGAAACTTAGGTTTTACTTGATTAGCAAGGTTTAACTTAGTTTAGAGGAATAATTGAAGGAAAAAAATAACATTATTTTTAGCTAGCTGAATCTCAAACCAAATATGAAACAGTGAGATTACAGTTCATCAACAGCATGAGAATAATGAAATAATGAGGTAAAATCTTCTACCCCTAAACTAATATAGCAGAAAGGATTTTGTAGGCCCAAACATCATTGAATTAATAGATAGATTTTAAGCGCTTTAGCTATGAACATCTAGCTGCACATGCAATTTAAAGTAAAAAAAAGTGATAAGAGACAATCTTTTGCAAATCGTTTCGTTTAATAAAAAAAGTTTGAGTTTCATATTGACTTCCTTGAATTGAGGGGAATGTCATTACAATGCAAATGAAACAAATATATTACCACTATCATTCTTTTGGAGGTGCAATGTGTCGGGTGTGGGGACAGCCTTCCTACAAGCTACAAAAATACTGTCACCAAGACAATGAACATAGTTGCTTTGAAATGATAAGAGGTCTGCAATGGATCTACATGAAAATCTTTCTCTTAAAGATGAAAAGGGATTGACTTTATGGAGTCAATAGAGCTATGAAAGAGGTTTTTAGAAATGACCTTGTAAGTTCTTATTTGGCGGTGGAGAAGACTCAACAAATAGGTCATGAATTCATGCTTGTGTGAAATCTAAAATTGATGAGCTGCCAAAGGTTATCATTGAAGTTGATCTGCTATAAATAGGGAAAATAATGCTATTTGAACTCGGTGTTTATGGAGTCGATGGATGGTTGTAGTGGATGGATAGTTGGTGTTGCTGGTGAGTTGGAGATTCTTATTCTAGACTAAGTGTGGTTAATTGAACTATCTCGAGGTTGTGCACAAGGCAACTTTGCCTTTGAATTGAGTGTATTGAATAATTTCACTACAATATATGACCTTCACTTTGCATTGGAGGGCATCAAAGGGTGATAAATATTGAGTGACGATGGACATTCTTCAAGACTTTGGAGTTTAGATTTTGGAAATTAATGGAACCTTGGTTTTATTGTGAATATTTAAGTGTGCATTCATAATTTTTTTGAAAATTGTACTAATTTTGTTTTTCTTATTTTCAACAAATACATTTATTGTACACTCCTTAATAAGAGATAGCTCAATGATCTCACCTCTAGGCTTTCTTGATCATTTTAGTCAAGTTTTAGCCAGTGGTCAATGATGGTGGGGTGGCACCCCCTATCAGCGAAGCCTTCGATTTGCAAATAAAGTTAAAAAATTGAGTAGGTTTGGTGATCTAAATTTGACTTGGCATAGAACGACGACAATTGGCTATATGTTGGCATAGGATATTATCATTGTATATGATGTAATATTCATATTGAAAGGTTTGTCTTATTAAGACTAATCGAATGCCAATGATTCACAAATTAAAGTTTTATAGTTGTAGTAGGAACTTTAGGAATTGTTGATCCATGCAAACATAATGTGTGAAATTAAACCATGTTTTAGAATGAGTGATGGAAATAGCTTTATCATGGGCTTATCTTTCACATTGTAGACTTAGAAGGGGAACTAATGACATTGGTCAATGTTCCAAAGAGTACTACTAGGTGATTTTTATGTGTGTAGTCTAATCATGAGCAAGTTTAAGGAGAAAATGGATCTAGTCATTTGGTCCACTTTGGTCATACTTTCTTATACTTGATTAATGATTTTGGTGTCATTAGAATTGTAGTAACAATATGTATAATGGGGTTGTAAGATGTGTTAGATTGCATGGTGGCTTGTTTAGTGATTTTACTTTTACCATTGGATTACATCAAGGCTTAGATCTTAGCTTTTTTTTCTTTAATTATAGATAATTTTATTGAGCACATTCAAGAGGATGTTCTGTGGTGCTTGTTATCTGCAGATGGCTTTCTATTAGTTGATAAGACTAAGGATGAAGTTAAAGCAAAGCTTGAGTTGTGGAGGACGACTTCGAGTCTAAGGTTTTTATCTTAGTAGATCTAAAAAAAATATGGTGTATTCATTTGTGTTAGAAGCCCAAATTTGGAGAACATAACTATTGAGGACCATGTGATCATGAAGAGATGGAGGTTCTGTGATGACCTGATGCCGGTTCTGCGAGAACTGTCCCGACATCGGGTACTCACATGCCGCAGGATCATATTGAGCAATTTGAGAGAAAATGAAATACACATACAAAAATCAAAGATATTTCTCATTCATTTAATATTTCATATTATAACAAAATTTTCCAATGTTCCTCTTTACAAAGTTCATCTAAGAGGGACTGAAACAAAAGGGAAAATAAAAATAGAAATAAAAGCAAAAGTAGAATAGTGCCGTAGATCCATTTAGCAGTTTGATAATTTAAATTTTAAAGTTTTTCTTCAAGCTCTCCCAGAGGTACCTGACTTGGTATTGTTCAGAAAATAATACTGTGATTGGAATTCCCAGTAATTAGAAAAAATATATTACATTTTTATAAAAATAAAAATGCAATTAGCAAATATAAGGATGTAATTAAATACAGGAAGAATAAGGAAATAATGCAAAAGAAATAAAAGTTTTCTATAAAAGTGTTATCATAAAATATAGGTTATTGATGTCATTTTTTCAGTAACCCACCACGAATGTTACTGATGTCATTTTCCAGTAACTCACGAAAGTTGTTGATGTCATTTTTCTAGTAACCCACGAATGAAAAGAATATTATTTTCTAACAGCTAACAAAGCATTAATATTACTGATGTCATTTTCTAGTAACTCACGAATGTTGCTGATATCATTTTTCAGTGACCCACGAATAAAAAGGATATTGGTTTTTAACAACCAACTAAGCATTAATGTTATTGATATCATTTTCCAATAACCCATGAATGTTATCACGTTGGTTCCGAATAACCAACCAAGCTTCAAATGAATTTGGCTCAAAGCAAATAAGCGGAGCTAAGCAGCAAATTATAAAAAATATTATACATATCATATCTTGGGTACTTTGTTCTTTAAGATTCAAAGTTTGACAGTTTGACTTTTGGATCTGCATTTAGATTTGAATATTTTTAAATTAGCTTTTAGCCAATGTTCTTAGGAGTAATTACTATCTTTTTTCTATTTTATTTTTCTTTCGCTTTTACAATAGGTTAACATTATTATATGATAAAAATAATAATATACGAAAGTAAAAGATAGGACAAAAATGACATAACTTACATTACAGAAAGTAATAATAATAATAAGATGTTAGAATGAAAATATGCCTGAATAAAAATAATAGTCATCTTATAACATATGCACTGTTTATCATTATTGATTAATGACAACAATGCTAATGTGATAACATAATCTTATCATATTTATTTTCATAATAATGATATATTAAGTATATGATAGTATTAACAAAATCTCATCATTTTTACCTCATTTCCCTCTCCTGTTACCTAGGATAGTGTTGCAGGGAGGCTGGACAACTGAAGGAAGTGGTCGAAATGGTGGTTGGCTGGTGGCTGGTTGGAGGAGGGAGGAGGACTGCTACTGGAAGGGGAGGCTGGCAGCAGGGAGAGGGGGCTGGCTGGCTGCTTTGGAGAGCCGGGAAGAGGCTGATTTGTTTGGAGGGGCTGAATGGGGTGGTTGTCGGGGTTGGTGGCCAGTTGGGAGAGGGGCTGGCAGCAGGGAGAGGGGCTGGCAGCAAGGGAGAAGGGGCTGGCTGGTGTGTGGGGAAGGTGAAGGAGTGGGGGGGTTTAAATAAAAGAAGGTGGGGGGGGGAGGAAGGTCGGTCAAGAGGGGTGGGGCCCTCCCAGGCGCGGAATAGGCACAGGTTTTGCTTGGGAGACGAAGAGAGATCGAGGTGGGAAGAAAACCTTAAGGAAAATTAAATAAAGTACTTAAAGTTAAATTTTTCGTATTTTTTCGCCGTTTGGTATCCAAAAATAATGAAACTTGACACCGAGGTGGTTACGATATAATGAACACTCTCGTGCAAAATTTTTTTGATTCATTTTATTTTATATTAATTTTTGAATTTTTAAACTTCAAAAATTAATTTAGGTTGAATTGGCGATCTAAAATTGATGAAACTTCATGAGCAGCTTTTAAATATTGTACTCAACATAATGGCATGAAAATTGATGAATTCAGATACGTACTTCAATGTTCTTGATTTAATGAATTTAAAAAGTTCAGAAAAATAAAGCAGGAGTTTCCTTTATCCGGAATTCTCCTAAAATAGGGCATTTTGATCTAAAATTTATTCTCATTTAAGGGTATTTTTGTTTGCTATAATTCAAAAATTCTTCGGGATCCTGATTTTTGAAGCGGAATTTGACATAATTTACAAAGTAATGACATTAGGTCGTTACAGGTTCAAATACCTTGGTTTAGTTATTCAAAATAATAGTGAAATAGAGGGTGGTGTGATTAATAGGATCCAAGCTAGTTGTATGATATGGAGGAGTGATTCTGGAGTGCTGTGTGATCGGAAAATCCTACTCAAAATTAAATGAAAATCTTATAGAGCAGTTATACAATCAACTATGTTATATGGGGTTGAAGGTTGGCCAACCAAGAAGAAACTTATCGATAAAATAAGTGTTGTAGAGATGAGAAATGAGTTTATTCGTAGCAAGGTTGGAGTGGCTCCAATAATAGATAAGATTAGAAAATTAGAAATTCCCAACACTTTTATTTATTAGAATTCCAAATCTTTAAAATCAATGAGATTTAAAATACTGTAGATGCATATAGCTTTTTTTTTCTTGGAACGTTCGCTCTCTTGTATATACCCCTTGAGTAGTCATAATGACCCACATTGCTGGCCCACTCTTGTCAAACTATTGCCGCCGCCTACTGACCATTGTATGTATGGTAGAATGTGTTTTTTATCATTTTTTGTTTTTTGAAGCTTCATTGACTTGCAGGACTCCTTCCAGCCATCAGGGAGGGAAGGTCTTTATTGTGTAGCTACACTCCATTAGTAATCTTTATTTGATCTCACTTTTGTTGCCATCAATGGTTGCGAAACAAGTTCTTTTATTTTGATCATTTGATTAATTCTTTTTCCAATTACAATTTCTCAACCAAACACAAAAAGTGAATCTCTGAATTTGCTTTATAAGCAACCAATGGGCTCTTAAGAAATCTAAAATTGCTATAATTAATTTTCTTACATTATTGTTTTCAAAATCCAATGACTAAAGACTCAAATCCAATTCTCTCTCCCCCGCGTAGCTGCCCGGCTAGCACACCAGCACAAAAGAAACCAAATGGCCCTTTAAGTTTTAGATTCTGTACATTATTTGTTGTTGTGGAATAAAAAGAATTTTCAAAAAAAGTTTGTTTAAACTATTAATATCATATCCTAAGAATTTCTAATCTATTAATACTCTATTCTTCAGGGGATTGAAATGGTGTTACATTGTACATTTTTTTTTCTGAATTTGTTTTATTTTCTAGTATGGTTTATGATATGAGTGGTTACTTTTTTGCATAGAAATAAGTCGTAGGAGGTACTTTGGGTAGATTGTAGTGGAGGAATTTTGTAGGGAAGTCATATTACAACAATAACAACAACAACACCAAGCTTTAATCCCACTAGGTGGGGTCGGCTACATGAATTCTTTATTTTCATTGTACATGATCAAATAGAAGCCTCTCACTAAGTTTCAAATACAGAAGATCCTTAATGATTTCTTCCTATGTCTTTTATTTGATCTTCTTCTTCTTTTATTATGGGAAAAATTTTCTAAACTCAATTTTTCTAACAAGCGCGTTGCACGGTCTACGCTTAATATGTCTGAACTAGCTATGCGATATTCTCTAGTCTTATCCACTATTCGAGCCACTCCAATATTTTTTTTGGATAAACTCATTTCTCATTCTATCCTTACAAGTATACTCACTCATCTACCTAAGCATCCTCATCTATGTAACACTTTTCTTATTGATTAGTTTTTTCTTTATTGGCCAACATTTAGCCCATATAACATTACTGGTTGTGTAGGGAAACAAGATTGATAAGACTAAATTATGATTCAAGTCATGATCTGCTACTTTTATAGCTAGAAGTTTTGGCACATTCAAGCATAAGCTTGTTGTTGATGCGAATAAGTGCTTTAGATAATGTTGATAGGTGCTATGAAGATCATTGACTTTAAAGATGGGAATTATTAAACTAAATGAAGATTTTGATGATTTGAAGTCCTAAAGTGGTTTACATGCTTGAGTTTTGATTAAAAATGCAATACCATTCAATTGTATATATATAACTAAATTGTCTTACATTTATGTGTGAAGCGTACATCATATGAACTTGTTAAAATTTCTATTTGTAGTCTGTACACCCACAAGGAGTGTTTCCTCTGCATGTTGCATTTGAAAATCATTATTGGAGTGACGAAAGTTTTCACATATTCAAAAGGTCAAAATGGTGGACAAAGAATATTTTATGAAGAAATTCTCTTATCACAACTAAATAAGGGCGGTTTCTTCAACAATGCATAGTTTGAATTTATTTGATCATAAACGTTTGAGGTATTACACACTATGCAATGCACTTGTCGCCACAAATAATAAATGATGAAAAAGTATTGCTTCTTCCTCTATTAAGCATTAACTTCAAATTTCTTTTCAAACTTAGAAATTAAATTTAAGATTGAAAAACTTAAAAAACAATCTAAATTAATATTGAAGAGATTTTAATGAGGGAGGTTTGGGATGAATTTCAAATTTCTTGCATTATTTTTATTAGAAACATTGTAATAATGCTTTTTATTGATGGTCATGTGATATCATATTCATTGTTTAACTTATGTTTATGTCAAGCACTTAAATAGTTTGATAATAACAATCTCTCAAAGGTTGTACGGATATTATATGTTTGCATCTACCCATATGATTATGCATGCCATGCTGCCAAGATCTAGATAAGTATTAAATTTGTTGTGTTAATGCTATACACAAGGTCATTTAAACAATGACTAGATATTTGAAAATACTAAGTGCTGCAAAACATTTCATTTTAAATTATGTAAAATAAAATCAAAACATCACTTAAGAATCATACAAGAGTGCACTATAAACATATGAAGCTAATTAGTTATAATATACATGCTCAAGTATTAAATATGTTGTCAACTTTCCGCTGCACCTGATGGCGATTTAGGGTTCCAGGTGAGCGGTGTTGCCGCCTTTCTCCCTACTCGTCGGCGATAAACGTCGAAGCTCACCCTGCATTAGAGGCTCCTGGGCGGTTGCGACTTGGCTCTAAGTCAGATTCATTGCCTCTCCCGGGATTCGGTGTTTAGTGCATTTGCGATCGTTCGATCTTTATCCGACCCCAATTTCTCTGCCATTGCTGCGGTATGTTTTTTCGTGGGTAGTTTGCTGCGGTCGGGAGGTTTTTGAGCGCAATGGCTGATGGTGGAGGGGATATTTCGGTCTCCAATCTCCATTGTGCTCCTCGCCCCCCAGAGCACCCAAATATTTTATGGCTGCCCTTACGAACTCCCCGACATTAGAAGCTTTAGTTGGCATTAAGCCTATTTCTATTTGCAGTGGAAAATCTGCTCTAATTTTCACCAAAGATGAGATTCAACTCTAAGTCTAATCATTTGAATATGCTTTGGTTGCAAAATTTGCACACGAAAAACCTTCAATGTATATAGTTCGCAAGGTTTTTGGCGATTTGGGTCTTTCTGGGACTTGTTCACTCGGATTAATCGATCACCGGCATATTCTTGTCAAGTTCTCTTCTGAGGCGAATTATACTCGCCTCTTCTCTCAAGGCATTTATTTTGTAGACAAATTCCATTTAAATTTTTTGAAGTGTACTGCGAATTTTGATCTTAAATCAGAACTACCAATTGTACCTATTTGGCTGAACTTCCTGTTGCTAAAGGCTCATTTTATTGCCCACTTGGGGTCTAACTTTGGTGAGCCTCTCAAGATGGATAATGCCGCCGCTAATCTCTTGCGGCCCTTGTGACACGTGTTTTGGTGGAAATCGACATAATCGATATATCAAACAGGTTTATGTGCCAAAATATATTGTGGTGGGTGAGAGAATTATGACCCTTTCATTTATTAGTCAGGAAGTGGACCATCCTACTGTTCTCCAATCGGCTGTTGAAGCTATACCAGCTGCAGCTCGAGTTTGACTCCAACCTTGAAGGTTGCAATAATTTTGATGTTGGTAATACACTGATTGTGGTGGGAGATCCGGTTGATACTGCCTTAGCTGTGGGTAGTATCGCCGAGCCGGTTTCCGATGCGGCCGCCAATATTGACAAGGAGGTTATCATAAAAGAAAGCAATGTTAGACTGTTATTCAACTACCTTTTATCTATTGCCATTGACAGCCTCTTACATGATTAGATGGAGTTGATTGACTCATCAATTCAAAGTTTGATTGGATGTTCAATACAATTTTTGAAGAAAGCAGAGACTTCCCTAAAATCAACGCCATTAGGAAGCTTCCTATGGAGAAAGTTCATCCTGAGCCTTCCGAAGAGGTACAATCTATGCGGAATGTCATCGAGCTATTCAAGAGGTGGCGGGTCTCCAACCTCTCGCCAATGAATGTCATGCGAGTGGATCTGGCAAACATGAATGTAATTCATCCACGCCTACGTTGCCTAATAATGATTTTGATGAGTTTGAAGATCTGGAAGAGCTTGCTTTAATAAATTTTAGACAAAGAAGAAGGGTTATAATTCCTCAAATAAATTTTCACGGTATTATCAAATTAAAAAATGCGCGGATCTTGAAGCATGAGCAAATGATCTTGTTTCTATTCAAAATTGGACTCTTCATTGGTGAGAATTTATGGGGAGCATTGGTAGCCATTTTCATAGTTTTTTGTATTTTTAGTTTTTTATTTTATTTTTTTATTATTTTTGGCTTCTTTCTTGGTTACCATCCAAATTTACTGCATTTATATTTTCTAATAAATTTCTGCAGATTCCAAAAAAATATATATTTTGAAGGTTGCAAGTCATAAAATATGCATTAAAAATATAAAAAATTAAAAGTACAAAAAATGTGAGGTTCTTCATTTAAGAATTCATCCAAACCTCACTAAAAATGTGAATTTTGTTGTCTTACACCACTTTTAATTCCTTGCGCCCACACGCTGCTGTTGCATGCCAACCTGGTATGGCACAACGATATTACTCGTATGTTATTCTACTCTACAATGATGTGTCAATGCTACAACTCATGGCTCTGCTGCATTATTTTGTCATTGAACAATGATATTGTACATATGCACGCCCTTTGATGTGCCAGGATTGCTTCTAATTTCTTACTTCTCTGAACTTGTCATCTAGTCTATTTTCTGGTCTATTTCACATAAAATAGTTACTATCCCATTGCACATAGCTAAACTTGACTTACGTATACTGTGTAGTGTTTTCCTTTAAAAGTAATGCATTGCTCCACACATACTCACATTCCAACGACGCATCACTTCTTGCTCATGCAACTTGCTCAGTCAACTATCATGTCTGTAACTACCTACATATGCATGTAATCACATACACACATTTGCCGTCCAGCTTCATACTTATTTGCATGCATGTGAGCATCCATCGGTCATGTTTTAATCCACATGCACCTGCTGCTTCTTATTATATGCATGTGTGCATGCAGTTAATCACTTGCAAGTTCACAGATTAATGGGTGCTTATCCAAGTGTTCATTCTCAAGCGTACACATGGCAATGCACCCTTGTGCACCACCACATTTTTATATGCTCTTGGCTGAATACGTACATGTCATTATTGTGCATGGAATTATTTCTTGATTGTGCACTTGACATGTACACGTTAAAAATGCATAATTGTGTATGCCAACACATAAATGGCTCAAAAATTATTCAATGAATTGATGCTCAATTTTGAGTAGATTCTCACTCATCACAATTCATTGAAATCAGTTGATGTTGACTTCAATGATGAAGTCTGTACCAGATTCAATCAGGTTCGTGACTTGACCACATGAACTTCTGTAGATGAGAACATATGGTCTCTATTTTGATACTCATTAACTCTCATGTGCTGATGGAGAACTTTAAAGATTTTAACAATTGAGTAAATTTTATCACAGAGGAGAAATAAATACAAAAATCATGTTGGCATTGTGGTAAGATTGTCAATATTCAAATCTGAATGATTACTCAAATTGATGTACGATGTACTTGTTCTTGATGCTGATAGGCTCATAGTGTTGAATTTGGAGATCAAGCGTGTTTTCACTATAATTTTTATAATGAGCTTTGTTTAACTTTTTGGAAGAAATTATAAGAAGGTTTAGATTGCTAAAAATTATCCCTTGAATATTATGTGAGTTGATGATAGCCAAAGCATGACTACAGACATGATTAGTTTCATAAGGTGAGTCATATATTAGGCTTACAGCGAACTTGATTCTAATTGTACCACTGTATTGATACTTGGATGGTGATTGCAACAAGAGTAAATAAAAGGCTACTTTGAACATAATACACTAGTGTTGTAGAAGCATTTTTAATGTTAGTATTTTGTTTAAATGTGCCATCATTGGGGCATGCTAGTTAGGAATGGATAAGAATTCTATATTTTATGTGAATGTTTTTAAATTTAAGACTTTATTGGGAAATTAACAACGCCTTTAAATTTGTTATAAACATACTATAGGTGAGGATGATGTTTGAGTTGGTGTATATGAAGCTATTTGGGTATCAAATTGTCAAAGTGCTTTTTAGACATTAGTTTCTATTTATTGTAAGAAATTCTATACTTCATTTACGCTTATTTAAAGTGCCAAGATTCTGTCCCTAATAAAGAATTTAAGAGATGCCAAAGATTAACATTTGATCTTAAAAATGTCTTGTTAGCAATATAAATGTTTAAGCTCATTACAAATTGCCATTTGATGTTTCTGCTAATAAAGTAAAGTGTTGACTGTAGTAATACTACATAGTACTATACAAATTTTTTTTGATTGAAAGGCAGATTGATAGGGATTCAAGCTGTCCTTCTAGGGCTGCTACAGGTTGTGAGCGATGTCATTGAAAGTGCAGCACTTTGTGAGGGATGGGTGACTGTTTGCTAGGATGTGTCGGACGATCACGATTTATGATCATGGGTTTGCCATAGTGAGGGTTCGAGTGGAGCTATTGTTTATGATGGTTTCAAGTAGGGCAACTGGATGCACTTGTTATCAAAGGATTTGGTGGTCCAAGGCTTTGAGTGGGAAGCGGTTTGGGATTACAACTCATAATGAGATTACATCTCCACGTCAAATTATGTGCATTTGATGAGTTTTTTTAAAAAATATTTAAACTGTATCATGGGTTGCGTAGGGTTGTGCTTGAATTTGGCCCCATCATGCCATGCCTTAGTTATATGTAAATTAAGCTAATCTTGACTTCGATCTAATTTCTCAGGCTTGAATTTGACCATACTTTGGGTAGGGTTTGGTCGAACCTTCATTATTTGGATTAATATATAAAATTTTTTATCGGTATTATTAAAATATCAGGATTCAATGGTGAAAGTGGTGAAATAAGATATTATATTATAAGACAGCTGAATTGTATCACATACAACTTGAATGATAATAAAAAATTAACTTTATCCCAACAAGATTTGCGATGTGCAAAGAAGGAATGTCATAATAAATAAAAATAAGATTGGGACCGTAAGAACCAATTTTATCTTCAATGTAACACGACCATATTGGATATCAAGAACAAAATAATATAAGATATACTATTTTAACTAATGAATTTATGTTGATCATCATTTTTAACTAATATATAGCTATAATTTACATATCTATGATCAATTTAATTAAATTGAATCTACATCATCAAAAGAATAATTGATATTATATAATATAAATCAAAATTTGTGATGTGTATTTCTTTCCGACACAAAAACTTTAACCCTTGATGCTTAAAATTATCATCCAAGGTGGAGAATTTATATGGAGAGGATGTTTCGAGGCATATTAAGTAGAAAATTTTCTTAAATTTTGCTTTTAGCCGATGCCAAAGAAGTACCCTTTAGTTTCTTTAAGCAATGGTGGAAGGCCAATGCAGGTGGGAGGAAAGGAAAAATAAGGGAAGAAGTGATTAGTAGCATATATGGGATCTGTGCCATTGTCTCTTGGGTTGCTATTTAACATAATAAGGAAATAGCAATATAACATAGCTAGGGAATTAACAAAAATGCCTTAAAGGATTGAGATGTGGGTTTGCCTTTTTGAATTTTAGAAATAATTATTCTTACAAGTTCGAGCTTCTACTAAAATGTGGCACAAGTTGTTCATGCTAAGTCGGTCCCCAAGACTATTGCTAGGTCATATCCCATTCATGTATAATATTCAATTCTAGCTTTTATGATGGTTGTTCTTGGCGAGTAGAGAATGGTCATTTTGTTAAGGCTCAACTTTAGTCTCAAAAGTTGTAGCTTATACACATCATTGTCTTGGGACCAACCTAGACTTGGTGATAGGTTTGGGACCTTTGGGGCCCAACTTATAGATTTCCTAGGGCTTGAGACGAAGTTTAATTCAAATTATTAAATATGGCTATGTTTGGCTAGTAGATAAGGCTCTGGATTTGTTGTCTCATTTTATGGGTTCAAGCTTTGCCGACCATTTATTTGCTCATTATTTGAAGCTCATCTTCTTTCGAAAAAATGTTAAGCTTGGGAATTTCTTTTTGCGAATGCGTATTGAGAGGATCTACTTAGAATTATTGCAATGAACATAATTATGTATATGATTGAAAATTTGTTAAAGAGCTAGAAGTAAAAGGTCCTGTTTGGCTTGCTCAAGTATTCCTAGGTGAATGATTCAAGTAATGTATTTGTATTCAACAAAAGTCTTTTGTTCCTCTTCATTATTTACTTCTTTGAGATTTACTAATTAGAATGGAGACCATCTTGTTCAGACGCTTTAGTTGATATTTTTGGTGTGCATTTGAGATTTATTTAATTTATAGAGTTGATTATCTTAGGTATTGCTTTTGGACTTTAAAATAAAATAGTAGTGGGAGTGCTAATTTCAATTTCGTTGTCATGTACAACATTCAATCTATCCATAGAGGAAGACTTGAACATGGGTCAACATGTTGAGCTTAACAAAATCTAAGAGGATGATGTGCTATGCTAGATACGTTGGTGGGATAGATACTAGCTAAGCATGCTTGCAATTAGATTGAGATGATCTCAGTGAATGCTTAAATCTATGTTCAAATGCATACATCACTTCCTGCTTACAGACACAAAAAAGCTTAAAGAAAGCAATCAAGATTGATACTCCCTAGTAAGCTATTTAAGGAATGGAAAGCGTTGTAGGAAAAGTGACATTTAGGGTCAAAGTGGAATACAATATCAAAGAAAAACACATAATACGGGTTGTGATAAATTGTTTTCAAGTTAGGATTCACAAGTTTATCAATGACCAATGGAGGAAATGCAAAATTTCAGTTGAGCTGCATAGACATTTATCATCTGCATGAGTCTCAGATTGCTCTCATTTCCATAATATGTTTTTAGTTGTTACTCTTTTGTCAACAAATGGCTCAGCTCAGGCGGTGCAACATGGGGCACCTCAGCTCCTTCAATTGTCAGGAGTGTCTGTAGCTTTTTACAAGGGTTGTTGTAGATGTTGACAGTTGTTGTGGAATAGCTGGCAATCCTAAGCGAAGACAATAGATTAACAATGAAGAATAAGTGAAGAACAAGTCCAAAGGAGGAATCTAATGACTTGTTAGAGATCAACAACAAATGGTTTATGATTATTTGTGTTTTGATTAAAAAAAATGGGAATGGATTTAATTTACTAATGTGCATATTAATATCATATAATATATTTTATATGCTTAATTATTTTGATTGAAGATTATCAAGTTCTTTGCTTTACTAAGAGAAAAGGGAGAAATAGAGGAGAAAGAAAATTGGGAGATCAAACATGAGAGATGTAATAGAAATTTTTGTGGGGTAATATTTGTATGCTTGCATTAGCATTTATAACTATCATTGTATTTGGAAATATGTGAACTTTATCAAGCCACATTATCATTGCTGTACGTTTCTTATTTAATATTTTTTTTTTAAATTTTTTTTCATTAATATTTCTTATTATTATTATCATTACTTTTATGGGCTTCTTTCTAAAAATTAATTTCTTACTTTAGAGCTAACACTATACTAAATTCTCTATACAATAATCAACTTGTTTTACTTTTTCTAACCATGAATTGGAGATCAATAGATTTGTCTTGGCGATTGGTTGATTTGATGAGGTAAAAAGAGTATTCATGTAAATGATTGCAATGTAGAATTTTTTTGATAAAAAAATAGTGTAATTGATATTAGATATTTTTAGATGTAAAATAAAATCAAAAGTAGTTTAATATATATAAATGTTAAGGCAAGTCTAGAACGTTGGTTAGGCCTGAGCTAGGGTTGGTGAGGCCAGCATGGGGCCGACGAGGTTCATTTATTGAGGTGTGAATCGTTGAAGGATGTTGTGAATGAGGGGTGGATTGATGACGCTTGGTGATGGGCTTGCGAGAATTGTCTAGGATTAGTGATGTCTAGCTCTAGTCAAGGGAGTGGATCGGTGATAGTGAGTTTTGGTTATGGCAATTTGTTCCACTTGCTGTGTGAAATATTATGGATTTGTTTGATTTGGGCATATTTTCTTCCATGAATTTTGAGGTTATGGGGCAAAACTTTTTTGAAACTCATATTCTATGTAAAAAATTACTTAAACATAAAATCTCTTAAACCAAATAGCCCTCTAATAGAATCTCAAACGAAAAGGAAGAACTCAAAATCTGATTTAATGTTAAAAGCTATAGTTAATCAAAACCAATATTTCTTGCGTGATATGTTACTCCTATTTCTATGATTTTAGTAAGTTGTATTTACATGTGAAATAGATCTCATAAGGCATGATAAACTTATCAATTTTAGCTAGCGTTCTTATGAAGCTTGAAGTGGATTTTGTGAAAATGTTTATTATTGTTTTTACATGTGAAATAGATCTCCCTTTTTATTATTGTATTTACATGTTAAAGGTTATCCCCCTTTTTATTATTGTATTTACTTGTTATTTAGATCTCACAAGGCATGATAATCTTATCAATTTTAGCTAGCATTCATATGAAGCATGAAGTGGATTTTGTGAAAACTTCTAACAGTTGCAGCTGGAATTTCTTAAAATATTTTAGGGTTGGTGTTGTTCACTTACTTTCATTACTTGGGTTAAAAACTCTTACCCTTCCTTTTAATTCTTATTAAATGGGGAACTTAACAACCAAATATTTAACTACAAGGGATTAAGACAAGGTTATCCCCCTTTTTTGCCTTTTTATTATTGTCATAAGCATCCACAACAAAATGTTTATTTTGACTGCTTACAGTTAAATTGGAAACTGCCCATGTGGTAAAATTATTGTAATTCTCTAGTTTATGATAGTATTGTCTTCTGCATGTCCAACGATCAATATATTCTTTGCTTGAAGAATATCCTCCTTCTTAATGATGAGCTATTACGCTTAAAAATTAATTTCTAATTTCTTCCTTATTTATTATGGTAAATCAAAGCAAGTGGTCAGAAATATTTACTTTAGATGCACGTTGGAATTTCTCTCTTTCAAAGATTTTAAAATTATGGTAAATCACTGCAACTTATAAATATTTTCGGAACCAACAACAACAACACCAAATCTTAATCCCATTAGGTAAGTAGTCAAATATAAGTCCCTCCCTAAGTTCCAAATTGAGAAAATCCTTTCAAAAATTTTGTAACCATATACTGAAAAAAAATTCAAAGATGGCTAGCTTCTTGTAGAAGAATAATTCTTTAAAGATTGTGTCATCCTTATTAATTTGGTACCTCTCTAGATCCCTTTATTTATCTTTAATATATGTATTTGGATTCTTAAATGAGTTCTTTATAAGACTAACAGCTACAATTTTTTTTTTATTGCAGTTCTCCTTGATTATTGTAGGACTTTTTGCTATATTAATTTGAATAACATCTGCCCACCCAAGCATTTGTGTGGTTTTGGCATCAAAGACCCTTAAAACTACTAAAATCACACTTTTATTTAAATAATCATCATCAAAGGAAATATTTTTCTTTTTACTATTGATAATCCTATTTTGAATAGCAACTTCATTCAAAGGAAATACTTCGAGAATTAAGCTCTCTTTATTTTCCTGCAAAACTTATTTGCTCATGCTCATTTTTCAGGGAAGCTGCTTATGTTAAGTTGCTTTTCTCTTTGATGCCACTCTTTCCTGAATTGCCTGCTCTGGGTGTTTTACGCATTTTTGGAAACACTCTTGACTGACATCTTGGGATCGGGACCCAAGCTTTAAAAAGAATTAAGCTCTCTTTATTTTCCTACAAAAGTGATGATGGCTGTTTATAAAATTCTTTAAAAAAAATATCTTTTATTTCGTTTAGTAATATCTGACAAGCTTTTCTTGAATGAAAAACTCTCAACCATCAAAGGCTCCATCTATCATGCATAAATGCAGCCTGCTGACTATTCCTGATACTCTTTTGAATCCTTTTCTCTCTACATTTGAATGATTAGTTTAAATTGATTGGTAGTTTATTTTGACAGTAGCGCTCTTTTCTTTTAAGTTTCATTTAGAATTGGTAACTTTTTTTTTTAATATAAAACTACATTACCTGATGTATCTTATCTTTCATGTCCAGGTTGCAATGAACAAGTGTTGGAGCTGTGAGCTTGTATTCAATAGCAATACAGATCTCCAAAACCACTTACATGCTGCTGATAACATTAATAAGGATGAAAAATTTCCATGGGATGATGATTTATACTTTAAACCATTCATGATTGATGATGCGTTGCTGCACAGTTTTTCCAATGTTGAGGATGAGGATGATTTTGATCCACCAGCCACCAAAGAAGAGATTTTGAATGAACTGATAGAAGAAGGAAAATTAGTTGAAATTCAAAATAGCAGCCATAGTATTACAGAGACTGAGAACCGACAACCTAGTACTTTCCACGATATTAGGAAGCTTACTGCTGAAGATAGTGTTGCTAATCTTTTTGAAAAAGGCAAATGTAATGAAATCTTGAGTGGCTGTGGTGAACCGCTTCATAAAGGGAGGGATTGCAAGCTTAGGGTTTCTTTTGCTAATGTAATTGACAGAGAAATAAAGAACATTAATGAGAACTATTTTGGTTCTTACGGTTCTTTTGGCATTCACAGGGAGATGATTAGTGACAAGGTATTTGATTCTTTTAGAACTTTGAGATTAGCGTTCTCATAAATCAGAACTCATGCATTTACATTTTTTGATACACAAATTTTGATTTTTACAGAATCATCATCTATGTAATGATAATTCTCGAAGTTTGTATATTTAAATTTACATAGAATCATGAGCGTAAATTTTGATTATTAATATCATCAGAATTATCATTACAACTCACTATTACATCAGAATTTTAGTCAGTTGTAATGATATTTTTGATGTAATAGTGAGTTGTAATTCTGTAAATAATAAAGTTTTAAGTGTTAATTATGTAAAATTTGAATATTCTGTAACCCTAAATTTTTGCTGTTTGGTGAAGCCAGTGGAGAGAGCTTTATATTATGTTACTTCAACAATCATCTTCATAAAAAGTATTTATTTTTTTCTCTTGCAGTTGTTATTTTCATAATGTGTAATACCAATGTTTAGGTGAGAACCGAGGCATACAGAAATGCAATATTAAATAACCCTTCCTTACTTAATCAAGCAACTATCATGGATGTTGGTTGTGGTACTGGAATTTTAAGGTGATCTTCGATCTACATTTTCCTCTGTTATATATGTGTATTATTTCATTGTATATATTTTATGAATAGCTTAATGAATGCCATTGTAAGGCCTGTAATTGCTTCACTTCGTTTATATTCAAAGTAGAAAATTTCTCATGATTTGATGATTCATATAAAATTTTAAGCTATCTTTTTGTAGTATATTTCTTATGATGTATCATAGGTTGTAGGCTAGCATGTTAACATTTTTATTATTACAAATGAGCTTGCTTATATGTTCAAATATACAGCATAGTTTTGTTGAAACTAGTATCACTAATTATTGTGTAGTTCATAATATATTTATATTTTGTACTATTTTGGTAGCAATTAGACAATAAAAGTTGTTTGTGTTTGCAAAATACTTGCTACATGTATTTTTTGGTGACTCATTTAGCTTTCATGCTAGCATATATGCTGTGATTTTTGCATTGGCTTGATTGCGCTGCAATGCAAGTCATTGACATGGCATTTGATTTTCTCTTATAGTTGTTGGCATAGTTGGTGGTAGGTCCTTTTACACATGAAAGCGATCAAATTAAGGATATCTTTAATCTCTTTTATTTGTTTATCTTTTGAATTCTCATAAATGGCTATATATAGGCCCACATTTTTTCTCAATAATGCATGAAAAAGATTTTTCTCAACCACAGTAACATTGCAAAACTAGATTTCCTCAGTTATTACACTCAACTTTTCCTAATATTTTTGTCATGCTTTAGTTCACTTGCATACATGCACACTCTTGCAAGCATGGCACATAGTTTCCCATCTTGCACTAGCTTGTTGCTCATTTTGTGTTGTTTGCCGCCAACACCGGAGTCTGTTCACTGTTGGTCATTTGCTCATTGCCCTAGTTGGTGTTTTCTAGTCTCACTTGCACAAACCACTTGTTTGCGTGCATGTCTCCTTATTTTTTTCACCTTGCAACTGCACTTGTGTATTCATCCCTTGTTTCAACTGTGCCTGCCATCTTTTTATGGCTAGAATTGCTTATTGATGAACTTGCTTTCTATTCCTTTTCTTTTAAGGGGATGTTTGGCATGAAGTAAAACCAATATAAAGAAATTTTTTGGGGAAATTTAGGAATACTTGTGCTTGGAATGCAGTAAAAACCGTGTAAAATATTTACATCGTAATTAAATTTTACAACCGTATAAATAACACGACTTTAAAATTTTTACGGCCAAATCGGTCATTTTTGGCGATTACACGGAGGATTTCTTTGCCTGTTTGAGAAGAGGTGATTCTTGTTCGACTCCTTTTGCTCTGCGTTCGCCGTCTTCCACTCCGAATGAAGGTGTCATCGGAGGCAGAGGTGAGTCGACCGTCGATATCAATTATGGCGAGGGTGACAATGGAAAGCCTCTTTTGTTGAGGGTAGACAGAGGCAAGTCCAGGGTTGATGACGCTGTCATCGAGCTTCTTTGATCTTGAATCTGGGTGCCAATTCTTCTCGCTGCTTCTTGCTGGAGCCATGGCCTCATCTTTGCCTTTGGTGGCAACAATGACTGACGATGCGCGCAACGGAGTTGGAAGAAGAGGAACAAATGAATTTAGGGCACAATCGGTCGATGAATTTGCTAGTGCTGCAGCCACCGTTTTTAATTGTTCTGGTTGGATTCAAAAATCATTCAATTTAAACGAAAAATGTTTGAATCGAATGAAATTGTTTTAAATGTTTCACGTTCAAAATCGTTCGATTCAAATGATTCCAAAAATCTTTAAAAAAAAGAAAAAAAAATTAGGGAGGTAATTTTACTTCCATATTACTCAAAATATCATACTCTCAGATTACTTCATTCAAAATAGAAAAATCCTAAATTTTTCGAAAAATTGTTAAACAATAATAAAGTAATCACATTGCACTGTAATAAGATTATTTTACACTCAGATTTCTTTAATTTCCTCATGCCAAATAATCCTTGAAAGAATTTATGGAGATATTATTTATGGAGAATTCTTAAATTCAACAAATTGAGAAAATTAAATAATGTTCGAATTCATCGTTTTTCATGTCACTGTGTTAAGTATATATTATTTAAAGGCTGCTCGAGAAGTTTTACAAATTTCGGAGTGCTGGTTTGATCTCAATTAATTTTGGAAGTTTAAAATTTCAGAAATTAATTAAAAATAAAATATTGCTCGAAATCAAAAAATTTCTGCACGAGGGTGTTTGCTACATTGCAACACACATCGGTGTCAAGTTTCGTTATTTTTGGACGGCAAACGCCGGAAAAATGCGAAAAATTTAACTTTAAATTTTTTTATTTTCCTTAAGAAATCCCTTCTCCCCCTGAATTAGATCGCATCTCGAGATCTTGCGATCGCAGGCTCTGTCGCAAGACAGAGCCTGCAGGCGGAGCTTCCGCCTGCGACATTTTTGGCGCAGGTTGGTCGGCCAAACCTGCCGGACCCCCCAGCCCTCCTCCTTCCCTTTCTACTTAAACCCCTTCCCTCTCTTCCTTCTTCCTCACTTTCTCTTAGCCTCCCACACCATCCACAACAGCAGCCAACAACCTCCTTCCTCCTGCCAGCCAGCCCTCCTGCCGTAGCCAGCCAGCTCCCTCCTCCAGCCGGCAGCTAGCCAGCGCCCACTGCTCCGGCCACCCCCTCTGGCTCCTTCCTTCGGCAAAGTCCGGCCTCCCTCCGTTTTTCGGCGATGCAACTCCTAAAGGTAAGAGGAGGAATGAGGAAAAATGAGGGAAAGAATTTGCTTGTTTTTCTTCATTCTTTTTATTCTATTTGCATTACTTAATAAATCATTTTTATAAGATTAATAAATTAGTCATTCACATTATTATTATTCTCATTAATTAATAATGAGAATAATATAAATGTTATTAAATGATTATTATTTCTATACTGTTAAAGTTCAATTCAAGCATTTTCATTTTTATAATCATTTTTGTTTTATTTTTATTTCATTCATATATTATTATTATTATCATTAAAGTAATGATAATAATAATATTATATCAATTATAATTGCTACCCTCAGTGACTTAAAAACGCCGTCTTCTATCAAGAGAAAGAATGAACGAAAATAGAATAGAAAAGAGCAAAGTAAAAATCTTTAAAAGTATATCATATCTCTTAAAAGCTAGTTTAAAATATCAAAATCTAAATGCAGATTCAATCGAACTGTTGCACTCTTGAACTTAAAAAAAAAAAGTACCCAGTATATGGCATGTATTACTTTTTGTACTTTATTGCTGTTTAGCTTCGCATTGAGCCAAATTCGTATTGAAGCTTGGTTGGTTATTCGGAACCAACATCCCTTTTATAATGTGATTGTTACTGGAAAAATGACATCAATAAATTCGCGGGTTGCTGAAAAAATGACATCAGTAATATTCGTGGGTTACTGGAAAATGATATCAGTAATATTCGTGGTTGCTGGAAAAATGACATCAACAATATTCATGGGTTATTGAAAATATGACATCAGTAACATTCGTGGTGGGTTACTGGAAAAATAACATAAGTAACTTACATTTTGTGATAATACTTTTCGTAGAAAATTGATTATTTCTTTTGCACTATTGCCTTATTTCCGCTAGTCGCATCTCTGCTTTTATAAAAGTGTAATATTTTGTTGTTTACTGCGGTAGTTACTGGGAATTCCAGTCCCGGTATTGTTTTCTTTACAACACCAGGTCAGGTGCTTCTTGAAGAATTCAAACAAGAACCATAATTCATACATTTTCAAACTTGCTGATGAATCTACGACGCTATTTTACTTTTGCTTTTATTTATATTTTCCTATTGTTTCAGTTCATCTTGTGATGAACTTTGTAAAAAGGAATGTTGGAGATTTTTGTAATCAAGAATTTTAGTGAATGAGAATTATCTTTTGGCTTTTATATGTGTTCCTTTTCTTTCAAATTGCTCAATATGATTCTGCAGTATGTGAGTACCTGATGTCGGGACAGTTCTCGCTGAACTGGCATCGGGCCATCACAGTTACATACTCAATAGATCCTACATTATCGCTGCTTTCTGTATGTTCTCTACTCCATAAATTAACTTGTTTTTTGACCTTCCAATCTAATTCAGTTGACTTAAGCAAATGAACGTAGTGTTGGCTAGGGACATTCACCATTATGGATCTACTTATAGTGGACATGGCTGTGCCCAAAGCCTTTATCTCGTTTGTCTTGATTGCAGCCACTCCAACTGCATGAACACTTGAATAATGCTAGGAGAAAATTGACTGTCTCACCTTTCCTAACATACTTATTTATCCTCGTGTCTTATATATATACACGCTATCTGGGGGGTAAGTATAAGCATGAATTCTATCTAGAAGTATTAGATCAAGGTTTATAATTATCTTTGCCATCTCCCTAACTCTTGTGTCTTATATATATATATACACGCTACGTGTGAAATCTTGAGTACATGAAAGCGGGTAAATTAAGGAGATGCTTTTATATTATCATTATTGTGAAATTTTTTTCATTTGTTTTGTTAACCATCTTGCATGGCTTTGTAAAGATTTCCATAGCTTCATTCAGTAGTACATAAATAGATTCCTTCCTAATAAGTACCCTGCTAAGATGATCAACTTGTTCTTTCCTCTATGGTTTTGGTGTACTCTGCTGAAATATTTAAAAATTATGTATAAGTGAGTTAATATCCAACATTGTTGGTTTAAATTACAAATATCTTTATTGATAATGATAGCACCAGTGCAATACTTTCTTACTGTCCCTCATGTCATGAAATCCACACATGCAATGTTAATACCCTTTCTTATTTGCTATACAGTCTATTTGCAGCTCAAGCTGGGGCTTCAAGGGTCTTTGCAATTGAGGCAAACTTGAAGATGGCTACTATGGCATTTCAGGTTTTATTGTTATTCATATCATTTGCATAACTTTTGTTTCTCACATATCATTTTAATTCCTTTATATATTTATTACTTGAAAAGTGCAGATTGCCAAAGACAATCAATTTTTGTGCGGGGAAAACATTAAGTCTGAGAAAGGTAATGACCGTCAATGTTCTGGTGTGATCGATGTTGTTCAAACTATGGTTGAAGAACTTGACAAAGTTAAGAAGATACCACCACGTAGTGTTGATGTCTTAGTAAGTGAGTGGATGGGGTATTGCCTTTTGTATGAGTCAATGCTCAGTTCTGTTCTTTATGCTCGTGATCGCTGGCTAAAACCTGGCGGTGCTATCCTACCAGACACTGCAACTATTGTAAGGACTTTTAAAGCTCTGACATTTTATTTATTCCTTCCATACTTTTTTATTAACATCTCAATGTTATTTCTTATTAGATTGTAGCTGGATTTGGAAGAGGCGGAACTAGCTTACCATTTTGGGAAAATGTGTATGGTTTCAACATGTCTTGCATTGGTAGGGAAGTTATGGAGGATGCTACTTGTTTTCCCATAGTTGAAATTATGGATAGTAAAGATATTGTGACCGATTCTGCTGTTCTTCAGGTTTTTTTCACAATCTTTACCTTTCGATACTCACAAGATGTCAATGCAGCCCTTAAATTGTTTTTTCTAATGCATTTGATACTTTTATTAATCTGTTAAATAAAAAAAGGTTTAATTCTAGTTTATCATTTTTAAATGTCAAATATCACATGGTAGATATGATGGTGCTTGACAAATGATCCTATGGAAAGGGTAAAGAGGATGAGAGAATCATAGATTGGCTACTCTACCAGAATGCCAATGGAGTGATAAGGAAAAAGGAAGACTTCATGCATCAAACTAATATTATTATCCCTTAATTGAAAGTACTAGTAAATAAAAAAAAAAAAGATGGTCCACACATATGCCAACCAACTTATCACAAATTCTGATGTCATGCAACTGACATCAACTGCTACAGGAACCTCTATCCATAATGGAAATACCTTAACACATCAAACCACCCATGCCTATTATATATCCTAGCACTAACTCTGCTGAAGAACATAAATTACTGTTAATATGGAAATCATAAGAAAACTCATAGCACCTTTGTTACAATTTGAAGTTAGTGAAAAACCTTGTTTTTAAAGTCACCAAGTCACTCACTATGTTAGTGCCCAACTAGGAGTTTTTTCATAAGAATAGAGGAAGATGACGAATACCTTGAGCCAGATGATGTTTATAAAATAGATGGAGAGGTTAGTGCAATCTCGAAATATCATACAATATATTTGTCACTCTCAAAGCCTTCTTATCAGGTTTATTAGGGAAGCTAACAGGCTTTGTCTTCCTATAAATACTGTTGATGTTTTGCAGCTTTTGATTGTGATCTTTTTCTTCTGGCAGTTGATTACAGCATCATGCTTGCTTAACCAATCCATTCCTAGAATAATGTCAAAGTTGGTGATGGGTAGAATGACTAACGTAGCCTTGAATATTTTTTCTTTGATGGGAATATTAAAATTACAAAATTTCCGAGCGTCCATGCTAGCTCTAGTAGGTAACTCAATATTTAGTGTTGTTGCCAAATGGGAGGATGGTAGTTCTAGTGTGGCTTCAAATTTTTCTGATATGGAGTGGCTTGCCCCCATATCAAATAAGGTGTCACAAGATACGTCATTAATGAATAGCGTGCCTAAATTTGAATTATGAGCATTTTGTACTAATATAAGTGCAAAGAAAAACAAGAAGAATGAAATACCTGAGATACTACATCGTTGTCTCCAGGTACCAAGACTGGAGTGAGCGTGTAAATTCTTGCGGAAGCAGGGTTACGAGGTGCGGGTCCTTTCCTCTGATTGGATGCTGGTGCAGTTGGTGGCCTTGGGGCGTTGGCTGGTTCTGGGGCAGCTCCTCTTGTTTGGGCACGTAACGGGGTTACAACTGTTGTGATGTTTGTGCCTTTTATAATGGTTACTCCATCTATCGTCCTTAAGGATCGACAATCCAAAATTTGGTGGTCGGGCTTGCCGCACTGAAAACACCTTTTGCCGTCATAGTAGCACTTGCCGTTGGGATGAGGTGTAACGACCCAAAGTCGTTACTTTGCGATTTAGGTCAAAATTCGCCTCAAAAATTAGGATCCCGGGAAATTTCAATTTAGGGCAAACAAAATTACCAATAGATATAAATAATTTTTAGATTAAAGTACACTAGTTTGGAAAAAAATATTGAAATGCGTGTTCGAATTCATCGTTTCCAGTGTCGTTGTGTTAAGTATATTATTTAAAGTCTGCTCGAAAAGTTTCATCAAATTCTGAGCATCGATTTGATCGTGGCAAATTTTCGAAGTTTTAAACCTCAAAAAAATTAAAATAAAATAAAATATTATTCCGAATCGAAAATTTTCAGCACGAGGGTGTTTGTTATGTCATAACATGCCTCGGTGTCAAGTTTCATTGTATTTGGGCGCCAGACGGCAGAAAAATACAATTAATTTAAGTTTAAGTCTTTTTTTCTTTTTCCTTAACAAATTTCCAATAATCCTACGCCCCCCCTTAAAACCGCATCTTACGATTTTTCTTCCGCCAAAAGGCGGAAGAAGCTTTCGCACCAGGCAGGAATCTAATCCTACGCACGACTCCCCCGACCCGCCTGTGAATTGCAGGCTCTGTCTTGCAGGCGGAAGCTTCCACCTGCCAGGAGAGGGCCCGCTTGCGCCGTTCTTGGCGCAGGGTTCGGTCGGCCCCCTCAGCCGACCCCCCATCCTTCCCTCTATATAAACCCATCTCCTCCCCTCTCAACTCCCAGCCATTCTCTCCTCCCTGCCAGCCAACCCAGCCACCCAACCAACATCCCAGCCTCCCATTCCAGCCAGCTCCCACAGCCAACCAGCAAGCGTGCCGGCCACCCAGCAGCCCTCTCCTGCCGCTGCCAGCTTGCTGCAGCCACCCTGGCTAGCCGTCCGGCCACCCATTCCGACCTCATTCCATTTTTCGGCAATCATAATCCTAATGGTAAGATAATAAGTTAAAGAGATAGAGAAAATGGGAGAGAAAAGAGGAGAAATTTCTACGTTCTTTTAATTTATACATACTTAATAATTATTATTATGAAAATAATAATGATATAATAACGTCATTCACATTAATATGGTTCTCATTAATTAATAATGAAAACTATACTTGTGTTATAAAAATGACTATTATTTCCTATTTGTCAATTCAGTCGTTTTTATTATGACATTTTTCGTCGTACATTATTATGATCATAATCTTAAACGCTATAATATCTATAACTGCTTTATAACAGCTTAAATAAATCGAATTTCAATCTTAAAAAAACAGAAGAAGAACAGAATGAAAGTAAAAATGAAAATTGACTTCTAAATTATTTGATTAAAAAGCTAACTTAAAATATCCAAACTCAAATGCAGATTGAGCAAACTGTCACTTATCCGAATTGTCGAACTTCTGAATTTAAGGAACAAAGGTACATAGTACATGACATGTATTACATTTTGCACTTTTACTGATGCTTAGCTTCACGTATTTGCTTTGAGTCAAATTCATTTGAAGCTTGGTTGATTGTTAGAAACCAACTTCCTTTTCATTCGGGGGTTATTGGAAAATGACATCAGTAACATTAATGCTTGGTTGGTTGTTAGAAACCAACATCCTTTTCATTCAGGGTTGTTGCTGAAAAATGACATCAGCAATATTCGGGGTTGTTATTAGAAAATGACATCAATAACATTTGGGGTTATTACTGGAAAATGACATCGGTAATATTAGGGGTTGATTACTGAAAAATGACATCAGTAATCTTTATTTGATAAATAATATTTGCTGCAGGAAACTATTTATTTTGCACTATTGCCTTATTTTCTCTTGCATTTTATTTCCGCCTTACTTCAGCTAATCGTATTTTTTAAGAATGTAATTATTATTGTGTACTGCAGTACTTAGAGTATTCTCTAATTACTGGGAATTCAAATCCCGGTATTATTTTCTGTACAATACCAGGTCAGGTGCTCCCAGGGGATTACGCGCAAGAACTATAATGCTTAAAATGTTCAACTGCCGATAAGATCCATGGTGTTATTTTTTTGCTTGTTTATCTTTTATCTTTTTCTTTATTTTTACTTTTGTACGAGTGTTGAAAAGACTTGATAATGTGAACAGTGAAATAAATGAATAATATCTTTTGGCTTTTGTATGTGTATGCTCTTCTTCTCTCAAGTTACTCAATATAATCCTGCGGTAAGTGAACACCCGATGTTGAAACGGTTTTCGCTGAATCGGCGTCGGGCTATCACATGAGGTCTCCGACAATCTCCTCTCATTCCTTGCCCGAAATTCTCAAAAGTTAGCTGAAAGATTTTGGCAGGTGGGTTGTGTTGTTGTTTTTTGAAAATTCCTTGGTTCTTTGTGGGATGATCCTTGCCTCTTCCCTTGTCCTGTGTGGTTAGAAGGCTTGCTATTCTCTTCTTGCTCCAAGATTAAAACACATTCTAAAAGTTTGGATAAACGAGTATGTCTAAATGGAAGTAGGCTCCAACGAAGAATGTCCTTCATCCCTGGCAGAAAATGATTGCTCCTTGCTTTCTTTGTACTTATCAGGTTCTGAGCGTACTTTGATAATCTCGTGAACTTGGCCTCATAGTTGGCCACTGAGTTGCCACCTCGAACCAATTTCATGAATTGGTTTTTCATGATGTTTTGGGCAGCTTGAGGTACGTATTTTGTTCGGAAAGCTTTTGAAAATGCTTCCCAACTTATATTCTCCAATTCTATGCCAGTGAAATTAGTGTTGACGACAGATTCCCACCAACGGTCAGCTTCACTTTTAAATAGGTTGCGAGTCACTCGCATTGCTTTTTCATTTGGACACTCCATACTTTCTAGTGGCTTTTCTATCTCTCTCAGCCAGTCTTCTGCCTTCATAGGACAAGTAGTCCCATGAAATATTGGTGGATTTAATTTGAGGAAAAATTGGAGTATCCCCTCAGAACAATACTTTTGGGGTGATTGAACGGAGTTTGATAAAACTGCTTTCTTTTGGTTCGCTAAGAGTTCTAGGACAGCTTCCATGAAGCGATCGTTGATACTTCCCGAAACCTCCATTGATATAGGTGCCTTAATTGGAGTTTCTGATGGGGTGCTTAAAAATCCTTCATTTGAATCCATCTTTTTGCCTAAAGGTTGAAAGCTTAAATTACATAGGTTTATGTTATCTTTATCTCTTCTCAAAATGAATTATGATTTGACATTTATATTATTTCTTAAGTTTACACTAAATCCTGCTCTGATACCAACTATGAGGACTCGGTGCTGGATTAGCTCCCGCTAATCCAGCACCGGTTGTGGGGATAACAAGTCCTCTAGCCGCAAGATCATATTGAGTGATTTAAGAGACAAATATATAGACATTAAACATAACTTATTTATTCATTAATTCACAAATTTTGATTACAAAGGAGTAAAATAAAAAGTAACAAACTTTTAAAAAGAGTCAAAAAAAGCGATAAAACAGCAGGAACCATAATCAGCACTGCTTGGATCTTAGCACCCTTCCTCTAGGACAAACTCCTTATCTGAGCACATTTCAAAAGTGCTGGCATTTGAATACCAGTTAGTTGTAAAACTAAGTACTGATAGATGTCATCTTTACAAATGTTAAATAATAAGCAAAATAATCAATAATTTGACTGGTAATAAAAATTGTATAAAATTATCCCTGCAAACTTATTTCAGTTGTACTGAATCTTTAGCATAAAAATAATTGCAGTTACAAAAATAAATATAGAAATTTGGTGTTTGATATCTGAGGCAAAACATGATTTTATTGGGCAAGTACAAAATCGAGGAAAAGGGGCTTCATTTTTTGTGTTACATATCCCAACTTCCCTCTATACCTGCCCCCTCAAAGGCTTATCAGTATAAGCTTTTTATGACTCCCGATGTTAGATAGCCCCGTCCTAGTAGTTGTTTGATCAGACTAAAAATATATCAACATTGAACTCTTGCTACTCACTTATCCAAACTTGTTCATATATCATTTATGTGACTTTTAAAAGCATTTTTATCAATTTGTGCGATGCTAAACGGAAAAAGCATATTAAACAATAGTAAGGAAAGACATATGGTACCTTGTTCTTTAAGTTCGGATGGGTGACAGTTCGCTCGATCTGCATTTAGGTTTTTGATATTTTAAATTATCATTTTAGCTAACATTAAAATGAAAGTGATATGATATTTTTATGGATTTTACTTTCTTCTTCTCCATTCTGCCTTTCTTTCATTCTTTTAACTCAATAGAAGATATCATTTCAAATCTCTTAGGGTAGCAATTATATTTGATATAATGTTATTGCTATCATTATTTCAATGATAATAATATACGAATGAAAGAAAATAGAACGAAAATGACTGTAAAAATGTGCGGAGTATTATGAAAATACCTGAATTGAAATAATAGTCATTTTATAATATATGTATTGTTTATCATTATTGATTAATGACAACAATGCTAATGTGATGACATAATCTTATCTTCATTAATATTATTAAGTACATATAATAATAAAAAAAATAGCAAAATAATTTATTTTCTTTTTTTCTCCCTTTTTTTTTCCTCCATTCACCTCGAGTTAGGACTGCCAAGAGCCGGACGAGGGATCGGAGGGGGTGGCCGGTGGCTGGCAGGCAGGCTGGGCTGTTGGGAGAGGGAGAAGGGCTGCCACTCTTTGGGAGAAGGAGGGGAGGGGAAGGGCTGAGGGAGGAGAGGGTCTGGCTGCTGGCTAGCAGTAGGCTGAGGGGGAAGCTGGCAGGAGAGGGCTGGCTGCTGGCTAGCAGTAGGCTGAGGGGGAGGCTAGCAGGAGAGGGCTGGCTGGGCTGGAAGAGGGCTGCTGTGAGGGGCAGAGGGAGAGATGGGGGGGATTTATATAGAGGGGAGGGAGAGGGAGGGCTGGTTGGCCAAATGGGCCGACCATTCATGCGCCAAAACGGCGCAGGAAAAGCCCTCTGGCGTGGAAGTTTCCGCGCCTGTGGGCGCGATTGGATCGGGGGGAGGGGTCTACGATTAGGCGTGGGTAGGAAACAGAGAGGGAGAGAAGAAAAAAAATTTAAATAATTATTTAAAATTAAATTTTTTCGCCGTTTGACGTTTAAAAATAATGAAACTTGACACCGATGTGTGCTATCATGTAACGAACACCCTCGTGTCAAAATTTTTTGATTCGGACAAATATTTTATTTTTAATTAAGTTCTAAAGTTTGAAACATCAAAATTAAATGAGGCTAAACCGATGCTCAAAATCGATGAAACTTTTTGAGCAGCCTTTAAATACTATTCTTAACATAATGACACAAAAATCGATAATTCTAACACATTTAATTTTTCAACTTATTGGATTTAAATAATTCAGAAAATAAAACTTGAGTTTTCATTATCCGAATTCTCCTAAACTATGGCACTTTGATCCAAAAATTATTTTTATCTAAAAGAAAATTTTGTTTGCCCCAAATTGAAATTTCTCTGGTCTTGATGTCTGAGGTGGGTTTTGTCCTAATTTGAAAAGTAATTATATTGGGTCGTTACAAGAGGAAGATATGATTTAACAGAGCCCAAGCTAGTTAGATGAAATGGAGGACCTTGTTTGAGGTGTAATGAGATTGAACGATCCCACTCAACTTAAGGGAAAAATGATATAGAATTATTATAAACCCAGTAATGTTATATGGGCAGAATGTTGTTAGCTTGAGAAGTAGAAGAATTTTGATAAAAAATTGTTGCAAATTTGAAGATAGTACAATGATTAAGTATACATAAAAAGATAAGATAAGTAAAAAAACTCATAACAAGATTTTAGTAGCTCCCATTGGGGATATGCTTTGAGAAAGTTATCATAGATGACTCAAGCATATCAAGACACCATTCATTTTTAGTTTATCATGTCTTAGCTAAATTATTTACAAACAACTTAGTAGCTTTGTTTAATTCATCCAACTTATTTAGCTTAACTATTCTAATGCTATTAAGAATAACTTAAGTAATAAATAAGAGGGTGTTGAGAATTTGAATTTTACTCAAATTAAATGAGTGATTAATAGGATCCAAGCTGGTTGGATGAAGTGAAGGAGTGTTTATGAAGTATTGTGCAATCTAAAAATCCCTCCCAAATTTAATGAAAGTTTTGTAGAGAAGCTATATAATTGACATGTTATATGGGGCTAAATGTTGCCCAATAAAGAAGAATTATTGATAAAATAGGTGAGTAAATATTCTTCATACAAAAAAATTTTGAAGTCATATTTATGGTTCAAAACTATTCATTGGATCTCCTTGAATCCTAAGATGAGGATGCCAAGGGAGATATTCAAAAGAATAGAAGGAGAAATGTGTTCATTTGTAGCAAGGTTGGAGTGGTTCCATTAATGCATAAGATTAGTGAATGTTGTATTAGACAATTCAGGCATATTAAGTGTTGATAGTTTGATGCCCTTTTTAAAAAAAAATTGAATATATGAAGTTTGCTGACATTAAAATGAGGAAGGGGAGACCAAAAAAGGTTTGAAGAAACCATTAGAAAAGATCTTCTCTATTTGGATCTTATTGGGCTTCAATTTGATTGTTCACAATGAAAACAAGAATTCTTGTAATTGACTCTGTCTAGTAGAATAACACTTACTATTTGTTATAATTAATTAAAAATGATAATTGATATAACTAATTAAATTATGAATGATTGAATTAATTAATTAACATAATTCATCATTACTGCAATTGTTGTCTTTTGTTTAATCTTGCGCTAGATTAATCTTAATTCATTTTAGATTAGCATGTGTTATATTTCAACAACATTACCACTTAATCTTAAAAAATGAGCATGCAATGAACAAACCTTCTTATTTTATATTCCCTCTCCTAATATTTTAGAGAAATTGAGGTTATTTTAAGGCAACAAGCATTTTTCTTCTCTGATGTGGCAACATCATCCTTGTTACCCAACTTTTTTAAAACCTCATTTCTACCAAAAATTATATATTTAGATACAAGTTATTTAGCTTAAACTGCCTAAATAAATAAATGAACATTGTAGACTTGGGTTTTTTTGCTAGAGTTAATTTCTCATCATTCAAGATTTTTGCAATTACAATTATGTCATTTCAAAATTACATTTTGAGATTATTATTTGCATATAGTTCATACATCTAAAATCATATAGTTACATATTTACACCCAATTTTTATCTAAATTATACATTTATCACCTAAGGTTTAATATTTACAAAATAAATATCATTATCTTCACATTTCTTAAATGCTTGGAGCCTCTTATCTATTATTTATAATTCGAAGGATTTTAAGATTGGTGTAATGGCTGTGCTTTCTTTGTAAATATTAAATTTTGGAGGTTAGATATGCATTTTTTAAAGCTTTATGTGCTGTATATGTAAATGAATTTTTTTAATTATTCAATAATAGCCGTAGCAGTAATTATTACTTTTGTCACTTATTTAAACTCATTTAAACTAGGAAATTATGGGTCAGATAAATAGCCTCACTATATTAAAAAATATTGTTTCTTTTGTGTCATTAAACACTTGCTTGTTTATCTAAAGCATAAAAAGTTATAATTTGTATAATTATTCCTTAACTCACTTTAATACCTCTTTATTAAGCTTAGGAAAAGATTAGTTACTTGGATCTATTAATATATTGAACTAATGGCATTCTTTACCTTGTAGATAGGAATCTATGGAATGTGAGTTTTTTTCTATTATGTTCGGGCTTAAGTTTGTCAAGTATAGCATTGCTTTCTCTGCAATGATCAATAGTAAGGAATTGCGTTATAATTGCTTTTAATGGATTTATAATTACAATTCATTAGTGAATCTCAATTATTATAAGTTAAAACTAGGTTTAGAGACTTTGATGATAATGGGGCACTGAAGGGCGTATTAATAGAGGTATTGTAACAGCTCTTTTAAAAAAATGCTAAACTTTTGAATATTCTAACTAATCCAAGGTTAAGAGAATATAATTTTATATTTGCTAGCAAATATGTAGTCATTCATGGTGGGTGTAAAACAACAAACAAAGAATGTAACGCCCATTCATTAGATTAGACAATTTAATCATATGATTATGATTTTTATTGTTGTATTTGTGTGTATGTGCTTGCATTAGAATTAAAATTAGATTAATTTTAGCAGCTACAATTTGAGAATTTGAGCATTAGAAAGAGCCATAGCAAACCCTGAAAGCCCATTTACTATGATTGTGCCTAGACACAGTACAGGTCCTTGTGTGTCCACATGAGTGCGCTCAGGCGCACCATGATTGATGCAGCCAATACATGGGATGGCGAAACGACGCCTAAAAATCTTACCAGATTGCCCTACTAAATTTTTAAGCCATGGCTGACCGGGCTTACTTTGGAAAATGTCGGGCTATAGATTGTCAGGTGTAGGTGCGCATGTGCGCCCGACTTTGTGCCCGTACGTGTTTAGTTTCTTAAAAAGCAAATCTTGCTTATTTTGAATTTGCCATTACACCACTATAAATAGGAGCCAAATTTAGTCTCCAACAATACCCAACAACCTTTAAATTCTCTCTTAAAAATCTCAGAAGGGCTTTAAGTGAAAAAATCTTTTAAGCTTTCAAATTCTGACGATACTTTGCGATCTAAAGGCTATCAAAGTTTAGGATGGATCGCAGGGACTTCACACTAGATATGTACGTTTATTTTTTATTAAGTTTTTTTTTTTTACTTTCTCGACCAACTTATGCGCGATTTTATAAGAGGGTATTAGGCATTTCCGGTTCATCAAAGCCTTTGAAAGGAATGTACTTCTGCTGCTGCTTTGCAGCCAAGGTTTCTAAAAAGTTGTCACAAGCTTCTCCGCTTACTATGGATACAACGAAGAAAAAACTAGAGGTGCGAGTGGATTTTCAGAGAAGATGAATCTATGAGGAGTGGATGTAGGGTATGGTTTGATCCAAAATACTATAAATCTTATATCCCTTTCAATATAGGATTTATATTTTTTTTGCTATTTTTTTTTAATTTACTGTGTGATCTTGTATATAAAAGCAGTTTATATTTCCTAAGAAATTCTGAATTCTTAATTTTCTAAAAATCTAAACAAAATCACCTTCTTGGTAGTGTTTGTTTGGCCTTCAAAAGCCAACGGTGCCAATATCATTAAGCATAATAATCTTACCAATTTAAATCATACCCATCAAAAATACATCACCATTTCTATATTTTAAATTCACCTCTAAAAGTTTTGTTAAGGCTCTTGCCTAACTATTTAGTCTTATTATGCTTAGAATCCTTATTGATCATATTCAGAATATTTGAATTCTAATTAGCCATGTGTTGAGCTCTTAACTGTTTAATTGAAATGATTAGCATTTTGCCAATCGATGAGTAGAAATGGTCTTAAGTAATCTCTGTAGCTTAGTGCCCTTAAACATTGGAAGATTGAGTTGAGATGATATATTTATTTGATCGGTTCTACTTCCATCTGCCTAACAATGTTCACATCATGTATGTGCGCCCAAGACAACTTGTATCAAGCCCTCTTTAGATCTTAAGTAATCTCTTTAATCAAGAGTACACTCTTGCAAATTAAAAGTGTAATTTGGAGGGCTCCTGCACTTTTCGAACTGATCATGGACTCGTGTCTGAAATCTGCTGCACAACAAAGCCTTTCAAATAATGCAGCAAATTACAACAAATACAGGCTTCCCTCAACTGGAACAAATCCCAATATTCAATACTGCTACAGGAATTGATGTTCGTTAGCATAATTCTAGATATTAATACCCCTCAGATAAGTCAATTTAACATCACACACCTTTATTGCGCTATATAGCAGAGAGCAGGATCTCTGATACTTTAATCTCATAATCCTTTAGCATTTAAAAATTCTGGTATTTCTTCTTTCAGACTTTTGATCTGACCACCATGAAACCAGATGAGATGGATTTCACTGCAAGTTGTGAGCTTGTCCTGAAGCCTGTCCCCGAAGAAGTATGCTGGTGCTATGGTTTAGTTCTGTGGTTTGAGGCTAAATTCACAAGCAGATTCTGCAAGGAAATGCCGACCGTTCTTTCGACTTCTCCTTACTCTCAGAAGACTCACTGGCGTCAGACCTTCTTCACATTTCATGAGCCAATTGCTATGACTTCTGCAGAAGCCATCACAGGATATGATGGGTTTCTTGTCGGCACAGAGCGGCACCCTGCGGCAAGAATTGGCTCTCGAGTCAGCATTGCACGATCTTCGGTGCACCGGAGCATAGATGTGTCCATGGAAACTATGGGGATCGGCCTTGATGGAAGAAAGCGTAGGTGGCCTGTGCAGCTCTTTGAGCTTTGAAATCTAAAGTCAGTTTTGTTATAATTTTTATTTTGTTTTATTTTCTGTTAAACCGAGTATAGATTTCTGCAAGTTTTTAGAATGATATATTTATGTAAACAAGAAATTTTGATCATTTGTGAGTTGCCACTGTTGAAGCATATATTTTTGCATACTTGAAAGTCGCAAGTCTTTTTCTTCTTAAAGTTAAATGATTAGATATTTTATAGCATTTAAAATATTAACCTTGTATTGGCTGTGATCATTGGGCATATGTTCATATTATATATCATCATTTCAACAATGCATCAATGATCTCTAAACATTAAAATAATAAGATTAATCAACAAAATGTGGTGATTAATCATAAATTAAGCAAATAACAAGATAGCAATGTTTTTCATTACCTGATTAAAACTTAATTAAGTATATGGTCAATACTTATTAGTAATCCTGCAAGGACAAGTTTATCATTTCCTTAGCCCTTACAAATTTTTTACAGGCAACGGAAATTATGAAAATTTGAATGTGAGATGAATTTTTGAGAGAATCATTGTATTCCACCCTATCTAGCATCACATTCTGTGTTTAACGCCTCTAACAGATTATTTTCCCATCATTTTTAAGTGGGGGAATCTGTAATTATTCAAAATTATTATTATGCTTATTATACAGAAATTTACCTAGATTAAGTGGAAATAAGAATCTTAATTTGTCGAATAAAAATAATTTTAGATAGAGAGCAGTAAAATGATCATACTTTGAAATTTTTTATTGAGATCCCAAATTTTACCGATGAGATGCTCGATCTTGCAAATTTCATATATTTGAAATCCAAATATCATCCATAAATATACAATTTTTTAATATAAGAAATTTTAATATTATTCTATGTTTTTTCTATTTTTGACATCATCTTTTTTATTCTCCCTTCACGCATGAATCACAGCCCTTCGCCTCTCTCTTCCGCACAAATCCACAGCATTCATGCGAAAGAGCCGTTTGCCCTATCTCTTCTTGAGCGTCGAATACTGTCGGTGGCTGCTCCTCTTCTCCATTCGGCGGATCGCTCGCCGAGCATTACCCTCTCTTTGAAACGCTCGCTGAAGCTCATCCTCTCCCTCTCTTGCCGACGCTCCTCGCAGCGGATCGAAGAACTTGCCGATCGCTCCACTTCCTCGCTCGCCGGCTCAAACTCCTTCCTCGTAGCCACCTACTCCTTTGCCTGTTGATCGTCCCAAGCTAGCAAGGATCTCGTTGATCCTTCTTCTTGTTCTCCAATCGGCGCAAGGAATCCCTGACGCCTTCCTCTTCGCTCGCTATCCGACCCAGCAAGAGACAGAGAACTTTCTTTAAGTTCTTAAAATTTGGAGCTTTGCAATGAAGGGAAACACAGACATGAATGGATGGACAGAACTTCTCCACTCCTCCTCAAAGCTTCTTGAGCAAGCTGCACCATCTGCTCAGTTTCCTCCGCTTCAGAGGAATCTTGAACAATTAGAGTCTCTCTCGAAGAAGCTCAAGGCTAAAACCGTGAGAGCCGACACTCCCTCTCAATCCATCGCTGCTACCAGGCTGTTAGCCAGGGAGGGAATCAATGCGGAGCAGCTTGCTCGGGATCTCAAGTCCTTTGAAATAAAGACAACTTATGAAGACGTCTTTCCTTCCGAGGCAACCACAGTGGAAGAGTACTTGCAGCAGCTTCATGAAATGGCGATGGTTTCTGCAATCCAAGAAGCGCAAAAGGACAATCTGCGAAACTTCAATGATCACATTATGAGAGTTTTGGAGGATGATTGGCAGAAGGTGAGGAAGGATTTTCTGCAAAGTTTAAGCAGGCTTTCCTCTTTGCCGAGAATAAATTCTGGAATATCAAGCAGTGATCCCAAACATGCTGCTCAAATTTCATCCAAAGAGTCCAGTTCTAATATCTCTGGGATTCCATCTGACCTCACACCTGTTGTAAACAAGTCGGTTCTTGAAAAGAAAGCATTGGTTTATTCTGAAACATTAAGGATTCTTAATGACTCAAGGGCTCGAGGACTACCTTTTAAACCTGCTACCGCATTCAGGGATGCTTACGAGAGAATTGGCCTAGATCACTCTGCAGGAAAATCTGTCACCATGCAGAAAATATGGCACCTAATTCAGGCATTAGCTGGCGAGGGCTTCCGAGTTCAGCAAAGTGTCTCAAAAAGAATGTCTTTAGTAAACGGGGCAAGGCGCCATCTAGAATGGGGTCATGAGAAATACATCATAGAGACAATCCAAGCCCATCCAGCACAGGCTGCACTAGGTGGGGCTGTTGGAAATTTACCGAGAATTCAGGCATTTCTTCGGGTCAGACTAAGAGATCACGGGTTGCTGGACTTTGATGCAGGAGATGCCTGCAGGAAGCCCCCTATAGACACCACTTGGCAACAGATATACTTTTGTTTGAGAACCGGATATTATGATGAGGCAAGGAGCATTGCTCAAACGTCGCGTGCTTCCCACCACTTTGCTCCTCTACTTGCAGAGTGGATTACGACAGGAGGTATGGTGTCTGCAGAGACCGCTTCCATCGCTTCCGAAGAATGTGATAAAATTCTAAGGGCTGGTGATCGGGCTGGCCGGCCTGGATATGACAGGAAGAAGTTGCTTTTGTATGCTATTGCCTCTGGCTGCCGGCGCCAGATCGACCGATTGCTTAGAGATCTGCCGACTCTCTTCAACACCATAGAGGATTTTATGTGGTTTAAACTGTCTGCAGTACGTGATTTTTCCGGAGGCTCGTCATCTGTTGTCCTTAGTGATGGCTTGGTGCCATACAGTTTAGAGGATCTTCAGGGTTACTTGAACAAGTTTGAGCCTTCATACTACACTAAAAGTGGGAAGGACCCCTTGGTTTATCCTTACGTTTTGCTTCTCAGTATCCAGCTACTTCCAGCCATTTTGCACTTGTACAAAGAAGTTGGAGACGAAGGATATAGCATTGATGCCGTTCATATTTCTATAGTTTTTGCAGATCAAGGCTGCATCTCTGAAGGAAGCCATAAGATTGTGAGCATAATGGATTCTTGTGCCGAAGTAGCAGGCATTATACGCCGGTTTGGCTCTCTATACTTGCATGCTGGCAAGTTGTCTTTGTCGCTGGATTATTATGCTCAGGCTTCTGCTGCTATGGGCGGAGGAGAATTATCTTGGATTGGGCGAGCTAGTGTTGATCAGCAGAGGCAACGAAACCTGATGCTAAAACAGCTTCTAACTGAGATCCTTTTGCAGGATGGTGGCATCTCACTTCTCCTTGGTCCTCGAGGCCTGGGTGAAGAGGGTGAGTTGATGAAATACATGATGGATTGGAAAACCAGAGAAGAATTTCTGCTTGAAGCTGCCTCTCAGTCTCAAGAAGCTGGTCTTTATGAAAAATCGGTTGATTTGCACAAAAGGGTTGGAGCCTTTGCAATGGCACTCACGACTATAAATAAGTGCCTTTCTGATGCTATGTATGCTATGCTGCGTGGCCGGTTAGACGGTGATAGCAGGGTTGCAAGCCTCATTCAATCCGGGAAGGACATATTGGAGGCTTTCAAATGCTCACACGAAGTCAGCCTTCAAGAAAAGGAACTCTATTGTGAGCAGCAAACTGTGTTTCGGCAGTTAGAGGCCATTCTGTGCATCCATAAGCTGGCAAGAGCTGGGAAATACATGGATGCCGTGAGGGAAACAACCAACCTGAGCTTCCTTCCGCTGAATCCCAGAATGCCTGAGGTCACCATGGACCCGAATCTATCCCCGCTCATTCGGTCATGTGTGCCTGATCTTCTCAAGACGGCGCTCAACTCTGCGGAGAGTATACCGAGCGCTGACGGAACTGTTCGGGAATTCAAGGTGAAGATTGCAAACTTCGTTGCAAACAACATTAGCAGGGGTTGGCCTCAAGATCTATATGAGAAGGTCGCCAGGAGCATTTGATGGGGAACAGGTTTGCTTTCCTTCAACAATTTGATTTGTCAGTGATCCTACATTTGCAATGTCAAAAAATTTTGATTTTGATCCTGTGTTTGAATCAGTCACAGGGATTGGAAGGATTTAAGGGGGTTCTGGTATAAAGTATTAATGATGGTAGTTTTGGGGTCAGTATTGCAAGTATAGAGTTTGTGACTACACATGGCTTTGTTGAGATGATAGATGTGAATTGCGATTTGGAAATGTAGAAACAATTAAGTCTTTAGATTGAGTAATAGATAATTTCATTGAAGGTTTCTATTGAAAAAACATTGCTGAAGTTGTTTAACTGATTAATTATAAATAGTAACAATTACAAGAACAGACTGTGGTAGGTTAGAATTATGTATGACATTATATTTTAATAGTGTATAATTATGCATTGTATAATTTAATATTCATTATAATGTAAGGATAGTTTTGGTTTACTCTATATCATATTTTTAATTAAATAAGATTTTAATTAATTCATTAATTGAAGAATTAATAAATTTATAAAAGTAGTGAAATTATTTGCATGATTTATTAATTATTTAATCAGCATTATTAATTAATTAAACAATTAATGTTGGTGGATTAAATATGTTGATTAGAAATTGTTTTTTAGTGATAGGAATGCTCAATATAAATGAATGTATTATTTTTACAAGGTTTGTTATAAACACTTTAATTATTTGATATGAGCGATTTACTAGCTTTAAAGTAATTAGTAAATCCTTTTTTTTTCCACGAGCTAGTTAATCTAAGACTTGGAATGTTATAAAGAAAATGGAGAGTGAAAATGTTGTAGGATTGGATTACATCTTTGTTGATGTGTAAAATAGTTGGCAGCCGGAATTTGCTAGAAAGATGTAATTAATTGAATAGCAAATATTGTATACAAAAAATAAAGAAGATAGTATGATTGTAAAAGTTATTGAGAATTTAATTTCATAATTATGACAACTGGCATGAGTAAGTTTAACAGCTTAAGGATAATCTTGATTGCTCTTTCATTCAATGGGCAATTGACTATGAGATTTGGAAAGATTTTAAAAAATTAATAATGATAATTTTGTAAGATTGACTAGTGTTTTAGTTAGTTTTAGTTCATGTGTGCAAATCTTTGAGTGATATAAGAGCTTTACTCTTTTAAGTTAATATTATTTTGAAGACTAGGTAGAAAAATGCCAGATGAGTGGAGTATACAGGTATTTTCTTATAATCTTAAGAATAATGACAATATATAAGATTGCCAAATTATAGAGAAATTAAGCTAATGAGTCATATGTAAAATACATTGGGAAAAAGCGATTAAATAAAAATTATGATGGGATTTTAGTATTTTACATACATACCTTTTATGCTTGATAGGCTAGTTTTGGAGATTAGATATTTGCTTGGAGGTTTATTGGAGAAATTTAGATAGAGAAAAGATCTTTCATTTGATAATTTTTCTTAATTTTAGAAAATCATGCAATAAATAGAATACCTAGATTAATTGAAGTAGAGTTTTTAGGAAAAAGAAATGTGTTGTTTTTATTGAAGTTATGTTATTCAAACACATTGATCCCTCAAGTGATTTTTTTTATTTTAATCAGATTACAATAAGGTTCTACTCTTAGTTCACATATATTTGAGTTATTTTATTATGTTCTTACAAAGGACATATGAGAAGAGATTGCTTGGTGCATGCTTATAGTATATAACATTTTTCTTATTCATAAGTTTAGAAATAGCGCTAAATTTAATCTTATTTATGGAGAACAATATTAAAATCTTAAGAATCAAAATGGAATATATTGAGTATAATCTTAATCATAAGAGAGATAGATATAATACAAAGATATAATAGTTAAATTTATGTATCATGAAAAGGGAAAAATCATATAAGCTAGTTCAATCATCAAAAAATTATCGAAAGAGAGGGCGATATGACTTAACAGAGTCCAAGCTAGTTGGATGAAATGGAGGACCTTGTTAGAAGCGTAATGAGATTGAATGATCCCACTCAACTTAAGGGAAACAATATATAGAATTATTATAATGCCAATAATGTTATATGGGCAGAATGTTGTTAGCTTGACAAGTAGAAGAATATTGATAAAAAATTGTTGCAAATTTGAAGATAGTACAATGATTAAGTATACATGAAAATATATGATAAGGAAAAAACTAATAAAAAGAGGGTGTTGAGATTTTGAATTTTATTCATATTAAATGAGTGATTAATAGCATCCAAACTAGTTGGATGAAGTGAAGAAGTGTTTCTGAAATATTGTGCAATCTGAAAATCCCTCCCAAATTTAAAGAAAATTTTGTAGAGAAGCTATATGATTGACATGTTATATGGGGCTAAATGTTGCCAATAAAGAAGAATTATAGATAAAATAGGTGAGTAAATATTCTTCCTACAAAAAATTCTGAAGTCATATTTATGGTTCAAGACTATTCATTGGATCTCCTTGAGTACTAAGATGAGGATGTCACGGGAGATATTCAAAAGAATAGAAGGAGAAATGTGTTCATTTGTAGCAAGGTTGGAGTGGCTTCAATAATGTATAAGCTTAGAGAATTACATATTAGATAGTTCGGGCATATTTAGAAAAATTGAATATATGAAGTTTGCTGACATTAAAATGGGTAAGGGGAGACCAAAAAAGATTTGAAGAAACCATTAGAAAAGATCTTCTCTATTTGGATCTTATTGGGCTTCAATTTGATTGTTCACAATGAAATAAGGATTCATGTAGCTGAGTCTATCTAGTTTACTATTTATTATAATTAATTAAATAAGATAATTGATATGACTAATTAAATAATGAATGATTGAATTAATTAATTAGCATAATTCATTATTGCTGCAATTAATGTCATTTGTTTAATCATGCTAGATTAATATTAATTCATTTAGATTAGCATATGTTATATTTCAACAGCATACCACTTTAAGCTTAAAAACGAGCTTGCAATGAACAGACCTTTTTTTATATTTCCTCTCCTAATATTTTAGAGAAATTGAGGTTCTTTTAAGACAGCAAGCATTTTTCTTATTTGATGTGGCAACATCATCCTTGTTACCCAATTTTCTTAAAACCTTATTTCTACCAAATTTTATATATTTAGATATAAGTTTCTTAGCTTAAGCCTAAATAAATAAATGAACATTGTAGACTTGGGTTTTTTTGCTAGAGTTAATTTCTCATCATTCAAGATTTTTGCAATTACAATTATGCCATTTCAAAATTACATTTTGAGATTATTATTTGCATATAGTTCATACATCTAAAATCATATATCTACATATTTATCACCCAATTTTTATTTAAATTATACATTTAGCACCTAAGGTTTAATATTTTCAAAATAAATCTCATTATCTTCACATTTCTTAAATACTTGGCGCCTCTTATCTATTTATAATTCGAAGGATTTTAAGATTGGTGTAATGGCAGTGCTTTCTTTGTAAATATTAAATTTTGGAGGTTAGATATGCATTTTTTAAAGCTTTATGTGCTTTATATGTAAACAAACTTTTTTAAATCATTCAATAATAGCTGTAGCAGTAATTCTTACTTTTGTCACTTATTTAAATTCATTTAAAATAGGAAATTATGGATCAGATAAATAGCCTCACTATATTGAGAAAATATTGTTTCTTTCGTGTCATTAAACACTTACATGCTTATCTTAAGCATAAAAAGTTATAATTTGTATAATTATTCCATAACTCACCTTAATACCTCTTTATTAAGCTTAAGAAAAGATTAATTACTTGAATCTATTAATATATTGAACCTATGGCATTCTTTGCCTTATAGATACGAATCTATGGAATGCGAGTTATTTTCTTTTATGTTCGGGCTTAAGTTATCATTTTGTCAAGTCTAGCATTGCCTTTTCTGCAATGATCAATAGTAAGGAATTGCCAGCCTCTGCTCTTGGCTTCAATATCTCCTCATTTCATCTTAAAAAGTAGAGAATTCCGTTTGTTTCTTTTAGAATTCATCTTGTGCTATAGATTTTCTTATCACAGCTCTCGAATTAAAAAGTACATGCTTATTCCTGAAACTTTGCAGCTTCACCCAAATAGGCTTGTTCTTTGTTGGCGTATTTTATGTGGTATATCTTTTCTTGTGGCTAGATGGAATTCTAAAATTGTGCAATTTTTCAATTGGGGTCCATTTATGTGGCCTAAACCAAAGGAGGTTGTTGCATTTCTTCTCTTATTTTTTGGTCGGTTTATAAAGGTGTACAAATTCCTATGGTTAAGGGCAATAAATCATCTATTTGAAAAAACAAAAATGCTTTGGTACCTCCAATAATAACCCAACTCTTTTATCTAGGTTATTAAGTGTTTTTAATGGATTTATAATCACGATTAATTAGTGAATTTCAATTATTATAAATTAAAACTAGATTTAGAGGCTTTGATGATGATGGGGCACCGGAGGGCGTATTAATTGGGGTATTGTAGCTGCTCTTTAAAAAAAATACTAAAATTGTGATATTTTCTAACTAATCCAAGATTAAGTGAATATAATTTTATATTTGCTAGAAAATATATATTCATTCATGGTCGGTGTAAAATAGCAAACATGGAAGGAACAATAATTTACTGATCTTATCTTTAATTATGCTCTCTTATAGGTGTGCTTAAGAAGTTGATTCTCATAAATAGTCTTATGATGTCACATAACTTAGTGCAACTCCTCGATCTGAAAATAAATGGATAGTTTGTGTTATTGGTTTTGAGATTTATTGAAAATGTGCAATAATTGTAAATTATATAATCTGTTGGCACCTAACTTCTGTGCAAACGGTTCTTTGATGCCAGCTTGCTTTCATATTTGGACTAATTCATATGTTGCTTTACAAATCATTTGTTGTTCATGGTGAGTACAGTAGTTTCATTCATTATGGTTTGAGGACCTTTGAGCTTACTGACTGCACAGCGACTATGATTCTTTCATGAAACTTTATTATGGTGTTAGGCTTTGTAGCTGGCTGATGTTTTGAAGTTTCTCATGCTTTCTTTGCAACTTGGCATTCATTAGTGGAATGATGAGTATATAAGTTGCCATTCTTTTGATGAAAAACTTCTTTTTTTCTTTTTTTTTTTTAAGAAGTTGAGTCTCACAAGTCAAATATGTGTGACTTGTCAGATTTGAACTTTGTGTCAAGAGTTTAAATCATTAGATTTCAGCCACTTAGCCACAAACATCGTTCACATGAAAAACTCCTTCAATATGCAATCTCAAGAGATTAAATCAATCATTCAATAGATTATATTTTGCCCTCAACTTTTTCAAAAATCTTTTTGGAGTAGTTTAACTTATGAGAAATGCTATATATATATATATTATCCCAAAGCTAAGAAAAATATGGATATTTATGCAAGCCTTGTGTCAAAAAATGTAATTTAGACAAACAGTATTATCATATTGTTTGAAAATTATTTGAAGTTTTTGAGATGTTAAGTAGAACTCCTTAATATATTTAGCTAATAAGATAAACGAGTCCCTAAAATTATGGTGTGTGAATAATGTATGTTGGATGAGTGCATTTTAAGTTTTTTTCTGTCATAGTGTGACAACTAATCCTTTAGATGCCAACATTGAATTTGGAATGCAAATAATTGTAATAATTAGTTGTAATAAGTAAGATTTTTTAGTTAGTCATTAAATTAATGTAATCTTAACTTAATGATTGATGGAAGCCCATTTTAAAAAGGTTTGTTCACATACATGTGCAGTAAATCATTAAACGCCTAAATATTGTTTTATATTTAATCATGGAGATGTTCAAACTATTAACAAAGTTCTTAAATCCTTCTTGATCCCAACCCATTGCATTGTTACTTAGAAGCTCTTTCACTCGTTGAAGCTCTGCCACTAGCCAGGTTAGTTTATCAATCAACTAGGCATTCTCGGTTCTCAATAAGTTATTCTTGATGCCAAGCTTTGCCAGTTTCTGCTCCATCTATGAAGCTTACATGGAAAGATGTTGGAATAGTGTTGCTTCAGTGTGCATTTCTGAGATATATGAGCAACCTCGGGCAATTGCATGCGCCATCCTTTGGATGGAAAGTCACCGAGTGAGGCATCTATTGGTCATAGCTATTGATTCCCTAGTAACTTTGGGATGCAAAATCGTCTGAATGCTCCTATAGATAACTGTGAGTTGCTCGAGAAACTTGACTCCCCCCAAACAAACCAGGGTATCCTTGGCTGTAAGCCTATTAGAAGTTGTAGTGTTCATCCAGTAGTGATGGCACCTTGAACTTCACTTCGACCATGTAAGAAAGCCCTCATTCTTTTTTCTCTGCCAATTCACCAATTTAATTCTTCTTGTCCCACTTGAAGGAGCTGGTCAACCTATCTTATTGAATCAATAGAGAAACTGTCTATCGCGACCCCCAATTGTTGCTATCAAAACTAAAGAGAGCTCTGATATCAATTTTGACAGACCTAATAGCAAATTATAGAGTAACCTAACATCGAAAATGCCATAGGATCCTCTTAGGAATATTCAAACAGAATAGAAAAATACATTATTCACTCCAGAACATTCATTTAATGGAAAATAGAAATGTTTTACAAATGTCTGCATATAATTATTGCAAGCTAATAATTTATTAAAATGTTATAAGTACTTGGATATATATATATATATATATATATATATATATATATATATATATATATATTAACAATCAACAAAATTACATAAAAAATGCATGGAAGTAAAATTGTAACAACCCATGGTTGTTATTTGAGTTTTTAATCATTAGATTAATTTAAGAATCTTTTCATTTATCTTAAAACGGTTTAAAAACTTGAGATTATTATTTATACTTCCAATTGAACTTAAATGGAAGTAAGAAATTAAAGTTTACTTGCAATTAATTATAAGCTATATATTTATGATATTATAAACGGAAGTAGTTAGCTTTTAGCACTTGGTTCAGCTCCACTAGCCTTCAAATACACTTGATCTATCATATTTTGATATTTAAATATGATAGGGCAAAGTCAAAAAATAAAAAATATAATTATACTAAATAGTCTAAGTACATTTTAAGATTGGGCTAAACATTTTATTGTTTAATTGGATATCACTACTAGTTACAAAATAAGCACAAGCATATGTGCAAAAAGGTAAGCATACATGTGTGAAAAAGTAAGTAAGAAAAAGATAAAGTGAGTTATAATACTCACTTAAATGAACATCCTAGCTTGCAAATAAAATAAGGGTAAAAGTATCTTAACTAGGTTAGAAAGAAACTAAAGTGCATATGAAAGTAATTGAAGTAAAATATATATATGTTCAAATGAACTTATGCTGAGTAATGAAAAGAAATAGTGAATCATTTAAATGTAATTTTAGCAATATTCACTGTAATCTAAGTAAATAAGTAAAGTACAGTATTGAATCATGGAAAATGCATAGTATAGAAATTGAAAGAAGATCTTAGACTATTAGTTTAAAATTCACATAGTCTAGAACTATGGAAAGTAACATAGTTATAAGCTGTGATGAGTCTTAACAATCTATAAGATTGAAGAAGATCTCATATATTAATTGATAAAAGTTATTTTAATCTGTACTCATTCTGCGGGCACATACAAAATGAAAAGAGGAGTTAAACACGTCTGTTTAACATCTAAAGAAAAGCAGGGTCAAAACTTATAACACTCACATTCACCCTCTGAGAATGTGAGGTCTCCTTATTACTCAATTTTAGCTTGCCCTAAGCTGATCCATCAATATAAACCTCTATTAATTTTAATGTGAAAGTTTTATTCATGCACAATATCTTATATGAATGATTCAAATGAATAAGGCTTAAAGCTAAGCAAGCATTCAAGGGAAATTTAATAATTGCAACTAAGTGATATCTAAAATTATCTAATTTTAATGATCTACTTAATAATTGGAGCTAATTGAGCTCCCAATTAACCTTGAGATATTGATCTCAAGTTAATTATAAATATAGTAATAATTGGGGTTTTGAAAATAGTAGTTTTAATTTCAATTATTATGATATGACAAAGTAATTTATAAGTATAATTGATACAATTAGAAATTAGTTCTTATTAACATCATAAACTTTAAGATTTAATTAAGATAATTAAATTAAGATTTAGGTGTCTAGTAGGAAGAGATTGAGATTAATTAAATATCTAACTTAAGAAATTTAAAGTTAAGATAAATTCACTAAAGTCCACTAGCTAGGTTATAGTTTAAAGGATCTAATCAATCAAGTACTAATCTAGTTAGATTAAATAAAGTGAAAGGTTTAAAGTTACTAAAAGATAGGATTTAAGAGCTACAAGTTCTAAGTATCCTAATAATTAAAGTTTAAAGAATTCAATAGGATTCTTAACTACTCTAAGTAAATTGGAAATTCCTATTACTAACTCTTAAAAGATTCAAGAGAAGGTTTTTAGGAATTAGGATGAATGGACTGCGTTCTAATCTAGTCACTAAAGCTGGATCTAGTTGATTCAATAAGCTATAAATACAAAGGCATTAAGACTAACTACTCTTAATAGGTGTAACTAATAGATTTAGGAATCAACTACAATTCGTGTTGTAAATTAAATTCTAGGATTTCTACCTTAGGGTTGAAAGGTGAATTAAGCAATTTTACAATTAATTCACACAACTAAAAGATGAGAACTAAGCTCAAATAAAAGTAATATAAATTGATATGAGAAATAATAAATGTGAAATGTTAACTATAATAGGATTTTATAATACTTAAAACATGCTATCTAGAAATTTAGAATTATCACAATAACACTAAGTAAGAGTCAAAAATTTAAAATCATAAATTGTTGTCCAATGGAAATAATTTACATATTATTGAAATCCTTATATCATAAGGAGAAAAATGACACTAAGTATGTCAAATTTGGACAACGTTTGAAATTTAGGGTTTTTGTGACTCCAAATTAGGGTTAAAAAGTGATTAAGAAAATTATGATTCAAATATTAAATTTGATTTCATATTATTGTTCCTCACATTTTTATGAGTAAAATGAACTATTTGATCATTTAATTTGGACATTAAATAATCAAATTAGGTCACATGAAATGATGAACTTAATTTGTAATTAATTAATTAATCTTAAATATTGACTAATTAAAATATTTATCAAAATAGAAATTAAATTATATATTATTGATCTATTCATTTTTGTGATCAAAATGGTACATAAATATGTATATTTTAGTTAAGTATTTTCTTAAAATTATGAATGAATTAAAATTTAATGTAACTAAATCACTTGAATCATTAAATTTAGATGCATAAATCAATAATATGGGGAAAGGAGCGGCTCGAAAATTAATTGCACGGAATTTCGTGTTTTGCGAAAATTTAGGACGGCGGCTCGCACAAAAATCCCGGAGTCCTTATAGACACGTGTTAGCTCCAAAGAGCGACACGTGTCGCCTTGGGAACCAAGGCAGGAACCGCGCAATTAATACGGTTCAACGCATATGAACCGGCCTGGTTCAATGAACGAACCTAGACCGAGGCATCGCCGGTTCAAACTGTATTGTCCCGAAGAGGATTGAACGGGTGCAGCTAGGGTTTCAGATTTAGGACGATCCAGAAGGTCTCTCAAGACGGAGCGCATACTGGTGTGAAGCATGAACTGAGGTTGACTCGATGATCCTTGAGTCATGCCATGGCATCAAAGGAATAGCCTACCAGATGAGGCCCTAGGGACCTAAATGCGGACCCAATGGAACCCTAAAATTAAACGGGTAGTTTGCATTGCTCACTACCGATCTATATCGAAATGGAAGTGAAACACATTGACAATAAAAACTACACTTGATAATAAAAGGTTTACTGATTGGCAATAAGAGGAGGAAGATGGTACCTTGCACCGCGAATATTCTTTTAAGGAAGGAGAGGCTGTCGAACGGATTCACTCCAGCAGCTTCAGCTCACAGCTCCTTAGCACCCTCCAGAAGTTCAGTTGAGCAAGAATTAAGCGAAAATGGGGAGATTGAGGATGCCTGGAAGGTAATACGGGTCGGCAGTCCATCTGGGAAGGAAGGACAGATGTACACAGGCATGCAGAGGTCGAACATGGGAGAGACGAATAGGGATCGCATCTGGTCCGTCGGATCCGGATGCCGATCCGACGGCTAGATGCGACGGAGAGACGGATGTCATTAGATTAAGACTTCAAATACTCCAATGGTTAGGATCAAACCGCGCGGCTGTCCCGTATATTGGACTCACGCACGGGATCCACGCGGTTCGGAATATATATTAAAAATTAATTTTAATTATATATTATATATATTAATTTATTTACTTTAATTAAATAATTATTTATACCCATTTTATTAATCAAAATTAAATAACCAAACACATTCCGAAAAATCTCAAAAATTCACTCTTACCTATTTGAGGTGCGGGGAACTCAAAAATGCAATCAGATTTTTGATCTGTGGTCAATTTAATTATCTTAATTTTCTGAGTATTTAAATTTTATTAAAATATTCGGGGAAAATTCGACGACTTCCAAACACTTCCAAAATACCACCCCTAGCTAATTTGGGTGTGGTGAGTCCAATAGTGGACTCCGTTTTTTATTCTGAGGTCTAAATAAACTAAGCATTCTCAGAATTATCAGAAAACTAGGAAATATTGGAAATTGCCAAACGATCTTCAAATCGCACGAAATTTGAAATGAAGACTTCTAAAACTATTATAAAACTAATGAAAAAGGATTAGAGTCAATTATGTCACTAATTGATGGGTAACAATACTAAGGTTGTTACACTATCTAACACCTTATGACATGCTTTAATACTGTTTGTAACAACCCAAACTCTTAAGCATCAATGTATTGTTCATTTTGTCTTGATATGTCTCATAGTTTTGCCCTCAGAAGATAACTTCCCAGTAGGTCACCCATCTTGGGAGTGCTCCCAGAGGAGCATGCTTAACTGTCGAGTTCTTATCAGGAACTCCACCATTATATGAAAATATGTCTCGATATTCAAGAGTTTCACTTATTTCTACTTAAGTGGGTCTTTATAAAGGGTTCTTTGGGTTGGTCTTGACCTAAGGAATCTAATGGTACCTTGAAAATGTCGAGTGCTTGATTATGGAGGGGGCATCGTCATTCCACAGTAAACCCTAGGGTTAGGGATTATCGTCTAGGGTTAGAGTGATTTATGCATCTTCATTTAAGGCTTATTATGTTGATGTGTAGATCGTCTCACTAACTATAATTTGGAATATGCCAGATTGTCTGAATCCAATGATGCACAGAGTATTTGGATGCTCTAGTTTTTAAGGTTTGAAATTTCTGTCTGGGAGATGTAAAGTGTCGTGCAGGTCAACCCTGACCTGCGAGTCACTGCAGTTGGGCCACACACGCAGACGAACTGCGTGCATGCAGCGACTGCAAGCAGAGTCATCTTGCGTGCGTATGAAGAATTTAGGTTAATTAATATTTAATTCCATTTAAATTAATATCATAACTTTTTAATTACTTATCCAAATATGATAGTTATATCTCAAAGTGATTAGAAGAATATGAGAAATTTACTAGTGGTATTAATTTCTTAGTTTGAATGATATTTTCACTAATGATTTTTTAAACCTTAATTAATTTAGGTTAGTGCTTAATTATGTCATTTAAGCTCCAATTCAGTCCTACTTACTGTCATTTTATTCACCATGCCATCGAGAAGGTAGATTCTTTAACTATAATCAGATTTGATGCTAAATGAGAACTTGACTTTTTAAGAGCTTAGTCTTATATTAATATTGAATCATGAGGTATGTATTAGTTCATTGGGATCTTAGAATCATAAGAGGAGGTAGCTTGAACCATATATTATATTGATTGATTATTAGGGAAGATAATACTAGGGAGAACACTTAGGTCAATCTAGTGATTGTTAACCTTGCCATTTTAAGTAGGGATGCTATGTTAGGAAAGAGAAGGGGTTTAAGCTGATTTGTATTGTATTTTGACTTGGTAAATGTGATGGGCTAGGGTGTAGGAGTATGGATTTTGGTAATGTGAGTTATACTCTTATTAACTTGAGGTTTAAATCAATAAATTATTAGAGATGAGAGGATTTAAGATTAAACTTCATTTTAGATTATTAAGTGAAGGGAACTAGCCTCAGTAATTGCATGACTAAAATATTAGTGTGAGAAAATGAGTAAGTGATTCAAATTAGCTCAAATGTGGGGACCCTCCTTATGTCGGATTGATATCAGAGGATCAGCCCCGCATGAGGTTCCCCGTCGAGGAATCCGATTGAGCAGTTTAAGTAGTACAGCAAGTAAGCAGAAATGAGATCATCCATTCAATTAAAATAAGATTACATCACATAGTTTAATTTAATACAATAGCATAAAGAAAAAAATAATAAAAGAGATATGCTGAGCCACTCCTCCTCACTTCTCAGCTACCTCGATCTCCAATAGCTCCTGACCTAGCTTATAAAAGTGCGGGCGTTGGAATGCCGGTTAGTCCCGTAGACTAAGTACAAGATATAAACATACATTTATAAAAGCGTTAGGGGTAAGCAATAAAGGGATAAATACAGGAGGATATGCGAAAGTTTTATCCTGCAAAGCAATTTGTTAGGTTCATAAAAAAAATTCACAAAAATGTGCTGAATTTTATCAAAAATATGTCACAAGAATCAGTATGATATGCCTTGCATTAATAAGCATAATCGTAAACAATTTGTCATGCTGGGCAAACACAAAACCTTGGGGTCAGACAGAATGTGGGTTCATATCGTAACATAATACCGTACTGTGTTCCCCCGTAGGATACAGCACGCTCCCTTATTTGCCCTCTTGGCTAGCCCCGCCATATATCCCACCCAAGCCACCATTTTGAGAACCAAAAAAAATAATGTATGCATTCTCAAGACATTTCATTCAGTATTTAAAGTGACAGCAATAAATAACTTAAAAAGAAAAGTAAAACTGAATATAAGGCTCAAAGCGGTGCGAAAGCAAAAGAAATTAAATAAGAAATAAATGTAAGAAAATATCCGATACCTTTCTTGCGTGATTTCCAAGTTACCTGCATGGTTTAGTATTTAGACTAGTTAGTGATTAGTTGATTAATCCTCCTAATAAGACTACTTGGCCTAAATTTGAGTCTTGTCATGCTTTACGAGGCACAAAAAAAGGGGTGTGCAAGTTTTAATTATTAATTATTGTTTATTTAAGTTATCCGGGTGATTACGGGCACAACATCGATAATTTTACTAAAATTCGAAAATGGCACGCTTTACGAGGCAAAAATAACTTTTTAAAATTTTGAGATCAAATAAAAAATATGATAGTATTTTCAGAATCCTTGAATTTTTCTGATCATTTTGATATATAATTTCACTATATTTGAACTTCTATTTTGAAAGATATGAATTTTTGAAGTTTAATAATTTTCTGAATTTTTACTATTTTTGGAATATTCGATTATCATTAATGATTTCCGTTAAGTTACCATTAATGTTAATGGTAAGGGAATATTCTAAGAATATTCTCTTTCGGATATCGAAATCTGTTAACGGTGGATGGCGGGTGCCACGTGGCGACCACGTGGCTGACACGTGGCTGACACGTGGCTGAGAGTACACAGAAATCTGTTACGTGTCATCTAGTGACACGTTGTTGCCACGTGTACAGACAGAGACCGCTCAACTGCCACGTGTCTGTCACGTGGCACTGTGGACCTTCGAATTACTACGTGGCTGCCACGTGGCAGTTACTGTTCATCTTTTCCGGCGTACCTGACGCGAACCTCCGCCTCTGGCGAACTTCGGCAGCTTTTTCCGGCGAACTCCGGCGATCTTCTGACGATCTGAAGGTGCCATCCCCTTGGCCTCACTGAGGCCTTTAAATAGGCAGGGGCGCCCCCCTCGTAGGCTTCGTCGCCGCCCCGCCACCGCCAAATCCCGGCGTGACATGTGGCAGCCACCTATGCGTCGGCGCGGCGGTGCTGCCACGTGGCATCCGCGATTGCGTGGGGCAACAGGGTGCTGGCACGTGTCACCACGTGTCATCCACGATTGCGTGGCGCAACAGGGTGCTGCCACGTGGCACATGGTGATGCGGTGCAACGAGGTGCTGCCACGTGGCGCCCGGTGACGCGGTGCCGCCACGTGGCACCCGATGACGCGGCGCAATGTGGGATCGCCACGTGTCTGCCACGTGGCATCTGTGATCGCGTGGCGCAACAGGGTGCTGCCAGGTGGCGCATGGTGACGCGGTGCAACGAGGTGCTGCCACATGGCACCTGGTGACGCGGTGCAACGAGGTGCTGCCACGTGACGTCCGAAGCTCATGCAGGCTACCACGTGGCGCCCGAAGCTCATGCACGCTGCCACGTGGCAATCCGAGGCGCCACATGGCGCCCGAAGCTTTGAGCACGTCCACGTGTCGCCACATGGCAATTTTTTTTTAAAATGAATTTTTAAATTCCGAAAAATACAAATTTAGTTAAAAACTTTAGGAAAAATTTAATTCTCAATGTATTATGCGCATTTTTTGTCCGTTTGAGCTTCGAAAAATCTAAAATTTTCTCTCCTAGCTAATTTTGACGTTCCGAACCTAAATTTTTGGTCAAATTTTAATTTTGAGGTGTAAAAATAATTTTAAATTTTTCGGGAATGGAAATATTATATTTAATTAATTAATTAATTTATTTATTTGTTTACTTAAACTTTAGGATATAATGTACTGATCCAAACATATCGAATATAGGTCTCATTTTACTCAAAAAAATAAATGGAGTCAAATGGTGTAATTTAAAAATTCAATTTGGGGATTATTTAACCTAGTGACATTTTAGGTCATAAACAAACTCCCATAGCTTTATACCTATTTAACCAAACATATGCAATATGGGTCTTAAAATACTTAGGAGAATAGCCCCATCACTGTGGTAATATTAGTTTTCCCATTTAGACATTAGGACAAAAAGTCAACTCTAGAATTCTCAGTTGACTTTAGGGAAAATTGACCAAAATGCCCCTAGAATTCAAATGACCATAACTTAGTCAAATCAATTCCAAATTCAAAAATTCAAGATGTTAACTAGTTCAGAATTTCAGTCTCATCAATAAACTGAAATAATATTCAGGATCTGAATCCTAAAAATTTAGATAAAGACCAAAATACCCATGGCCTCATTTTGATTATAACTTGACCAAATTAAGTCCAAATTGGGTCTACTCCCAGTTAAACTGCTCAGTGTGATATAAAAAACTATAGTTGTTGAGTTTTTTTTTTTTTTTAACAGTAATACTATTTAATGATGACACGAGTCGTCACAGCAAACCATTATGAAACCTTTGGAGCAAACTCTTAAATCTTAAAAGAGAGAACTTAGGAAGGACATAAGACTTATCTTTCAGTAGGAGAGATGCCTAAGATATCAAGAACTATAGAAGTTCTTGAGGTAGGGTGAACCCTAGATGTTCAAGTATTTATCTTAAGATAGATATTACTTCCTAAAAGTTAGAATATTGTTCAAGTAGGAGACCTTGAGGATTATAGTTACAGATTTAGGATAGGTAGTTGTAACATATTCTTTTATCTCCATGTGATCAAAACTATAATTTGACATTATATATATATATATATATATATATATATATATATATATATTCTATAATTGACTAAGGCATATGTATTATGTCAATTGGGGGTTCAATTGACCATAATCATTAATGTTGATAACTAAATTATATAACAAACGGATGTCATATGTTTTGTATTTAATTTGGAAAATTCCTTGGAATGCAGCAACACTTTGGAAACCTTATTCAATTGATCAAAACTCATATGGCATAATATAAATTATAACTAAATTTGAGAAGGGTTTCACTCAAGGTAGATTAGTTTGTATAGACATTATTGAGCTAGGGCTGGCTATGGAGTGATCAGGTGTGGAGCCCCGTCCCTTCCGTGGTCATGTTAATACTAATATTAGCATGATTAAGGTAGAGCGGTCATTGTGTGACAGATTCTCAATTATGGCCGAATAAGGTTTTCAGCCCAATCTGCCGATAATTGCAGAATATGCCACATGTATCTATAATTCCTTCATCAACATGCATAAAAAAATAGAGTGCAGAAGTAAAATATGTATAATATTTATTTCCATAGTACAAAAAGAAAGAACAGTAGCTCAACACAATATAAAAGTACAGAAATATAAAAACATCTAGAATATGGATTATTATAATACTGAATTAAAAGTTCAAAGAAAGGAACACTCGTCCTCACAAACAAGAAAAAAAACAACAGTAGGAAGGTCCTCCTGGCTCAGCTCCTCACCTGAAGCTATCTCCACGAACAACTCTGAATCTGGCATTGTTGGTATCACAATGCTAGGGCCCCAGCTAAGAAAAGAAAAATATACGTTAGACAATTGTCTAAGTACTTTTTAGGCTGATTTAATAGCATCTACATTCTTAAGATATAACTTTTAATAAACATCTAAACAATTACAAGGTGCAATAAGCAACAAAGAAAAATAAGTTAGCTATAAATAGAGAATTTATAACTTAACAAGATAAAGTATGCACAAAAATATACCTCAACCAGAAGATATAATAAGGTCAAACAATATATGTGTATATGGCTAAAATAACTGAAAGAAAATCCTAAACATACATATAATCATCTGAAGTATTCTAATTTAACATAATGTAAATCTAAACTGACGTAAAATAGAAACCGAGCATAATATATAATCAAATCTAGCATCTTATAAGCAGTAGTAAAGACAATGTTGAAATAGTAGTAAAAGTGTGCATAATAAAAAAAATAATAAACATGCCACAATAATAAAGCTAGCTAATAAAACCATATAAACAATACTAAAACTAAATAATTACTTAAATTAGAAATGTGCTTAAATTAATACTGTCATAATTGAAATTGACTAAATGAAGTTACTGAATAGAAAGTTCTACATGTATCATCTAGCCAACTACGGAGCTAGATCTGAGATAGACTATAAAATCAGATATGCATCATCTAGACCACTCATAGTGGATCAGAGTCAATTTCAATGCAAAAGAACTGAACTGCAAATGCAGACTAACTATATCACACTACTGAACTGATAACTGAATGTGCTGATTAAGATTAATAGTGTATATGCATTTCAAAATTGATATAGAATACTCTTTAAGTATCTTATGTTCAAATGTATATGTCCAAGTTATAAGGCTCAAATATAAGGTGTGCAAAGCAACAAAGTAAAAGTAAGCAAGATTTTACTAAATCATATATGATATCTATTGTTATCTAATTTAATCGTTTTATCTATTCTAAGAGGATACAAGTTTAGGATCTCCAATATCCTAAAATCAAGTAAAATCTCAAATTCATGGCCTTAAAGGATAAACATTAGAACATAACTGTAACGACCTAAGTCATTATTAGGAAAATTAGGATTAAACCCAACCCAAAAATCAGGATCTCGAGTGACTTCAAAATTAGGGAAAACTAAAAATATCGTTGGATAGAGTTTATTTTTGTGATCGTAATGCTCAAATTTAGGAGCAATATGGATAACGAATACTCTTGAATTAATTTTTGAATTATTTAAATTCAGTAAATTAGGAAAATTAAATAAAGTCCAAATTCAGTGATTTCAGTGTTGTTGGATGAAGAACATTATAAAAAGGTTATAGAAAAAGTTTCGTTAAATTTATAGCTCCGAATTGATTAGAATTAATTTTTGAAGTTTTTATCTTCAAAAATTAATAAAAAATAAAATATCACTCCAAATTAAAAAAAATTTATACGAGTGTGTTTTTCTCATCAAAATACACCTTTATGCCAAGTTTCGTTATTTTCTGGAAAAGAAATGGAAGAGAGAGGAAGTGGAGAGAGAAAGAGGAGAGAGAAAAAGGGATAAGAAGGAGGAAGAGAAGATCAAATTGAACACCAACTATTATGACAAATTTTTTTTCATTCATCTCATCCAAATAATGGATGAGAGAGAAAATAATTAATTAATTAAAAAAAGATTTATAAATACACCCCCCCATTTCCACATTCCCTCCCCACTCTCTTCTCCACCCCACTCCTCTCCTCCCCCACTCCCCTCCCCCACTCCTCTTCTCCCCTCCGCTTCCTCCCTCTCTTCCTTGGCCACATCGATTCCCCCCTCTAGTGAAGCCTCATCAACGCCAATATAGAGTAAGAAATAAGAAAGAAAAGAAATATTTTATATTCTTTCATTTCTTCTTCTTCTTTTAATAATAATAATAATGTTGTTATTATTATTATTAATGATATTATTATTATTATTATTATTATATTTCAATTAATGTTATTTTCTTTTTTTTTATATATGTATATATTTCCTAATTTCTGTAATTTTTATTTTTGTCATTTTCTTTTTTTCTATATATGTATATATTTTTTAATTTTTGCAACTTTAATTTCTTGAATTATCTTTAATTATTATAATAATGAGTTTTCATCTCACTCTTGATAATATAATCCATTGTAGCTCTTGAAATAAAGTTAGCTTTTGCTTCTAATTCTCATGACATATATTAGTTATCAATATTGACAATCAAGCAGGAGTACGTAAAGCATCTAAAAGTATTAATTTCTAATATTATATATATTGTACAAAATCAATGCAATAAACTATAAAGGAAATATCATAATTACAATTTGAGGGTTAAACTAATTTCAATAGTAAGTAACTTACAGTGCTCAAGCAGCTCAAATAATTTCAAAGCAAAAATATAAATTAATATGAATGGAAATAACTTAGCATAATTTATTATATGACATAAATATATCTTTTTTGGGTATAGGTGTAACAACCTTAGACTATTAGCCTAGCTAATATAAGCTTAACCAATCTTTATCTTTTATTTCATTATCTTTATATAGTAATTAGGACCTAACCCTAAAATTTTTGGGTCAATCGAACCTCAATAAATTAAATTGGCTATTTTACCAATTTTAGGACCCTAAAAATAAGCTAATTTAAATTGATCGTCAAATCAATTTCTGACTTCATTTTTGAATTCTTGACCCCCAAATTAGCTAATGTGCAAGTTTGAGAATTTTTGGAGGTCATTTATGCCATAATTGAACTTATTTTTAAATAGGGAAAATTGCACCTAAGGGATTCAAAGAATTCCTAATTTCTCTTCTGCCCTCCAACAGTCGTCTCTTCCCTATTGAGACTACAGAGCTCATCTCGGCCGTTGATCCACATTTTTGTACTCGATTAGATAACGCATGCCCGTTAAGGATCGGGCCCATCTTCAGTCGTCCGATCGCACCAGCGATGTAACAACCCTAGTAATGTTACCCATCAATTAGTGAGCTAATTGACTCTAATCTTTTTCCATTAGTCTTATAATAATATTAAGAGCCTCCATTTCAATTTTCAAATGATTTGGAGATCATTTGGTAATTTCTAACATTTCCTAATTTTTTGATAATTCTGAGAATGCCTAACTTATTTAGACTTCAAAATTAAAAATGGAGTCCACCATTAGACTCACCATACCCAAATTAGTTAGGGGTGGTATTTTGGAAGTGTTTGGAAGTCGTTGATTTTTTCCCAAATATTTTAATAATATTTAAATACTCAAAAAAATAAAATAGTTAAATTGACCTCCGATCAAAAATTCAATTGCATTTTTGAGTTCCCCACACCTCAATTAGGCAAGGGTGAATTTTTGGGATCTTTTGGAGCCCATTTTATTATTTAAATTTGATTATTAAAATAGTGTATAATTATTTATTTATTTAAAGTAAATAATATAAAATAATATATATATATATATATATATATATATTTAATTTATTCCGGTGGCTCATTTTCATCTTAAGCACGGATCTGCTGCGGGATGCCGAGCAGGGGACAGCGGTCCTGTGCAGTCTCAACCGTCGTGTGTCTCCAAGGTAGATCAAACGACTGATAGGATGGATTCAATCTAACCGTTGGATCACGCTGATGATCCAACGACCCGTATGCGTCTCTGTCCTTCTCCCACACAATCTCTACGAGTTGCAGGTGAAGGACGTCCGGCTCACCCAGCTGGCCTCCTTCTTCCGAATTAAGCTCCCTATTCTCATATTTTTCTCATTTCACCTCTTGGAAGCATCTGCGGAAGCTAAAGGCTGGGATCAAGGCAGCTGAGGGCACTCCAGTGAAACAAAAATTCCTCTCAATCTTTCCCTGCTTGCGTAAAGTGCATTCTCAGATCTTCCTTCCTTTATTCAATCTTATATAATAATATCGAACTATGCCCTTTCCATTTATGCTTTAATTGAACCCTATTAGATTCAATTGCATCCAGGCCTCTCGATTTATCCTTAATGAACTTCGGCATATTGTCGGGTCCGAAAGGAGAGACCTAGGGTTTGATCTTTCATCTCGGGTAGTCATCGTCAAGGCTCATCCTATAGTTCATTAAGTCGGCCTTGACGAGGACTTTACAATGGTATGCGGGCTTCCTCGTGAGACCACCGAACTCGATCTGTAAGCCTAACCCTAAGAGTATCCCTTCGGGATATTTTGGGGAAGATGACGGTTCAAACCGGGTGTTCGTGGTTCATTTTTAATCACTGGACTGGGCGGTTTATTTTGCCTAAGCCGCGCGGTTTGCTGAGTCAGCGTGGAGGGCCCACCTGGACATGCGGACCTTTATCAGGCTGTCTTGTGTCCTGCCGTCTGAAACCTTATATTGACGCCACCTTTTTAATTATAAATGCATTAAGGTTTGAACCATTATATTCTGTGCCGCCATAATGTCGGCGCCTTCTGCTACTAATTAATGCTGAATGACTTAATGATTATTAGGAATTTAATTAGTATAATTAAATGTTAATTTTTATTAATTTAATAATATTAATTATACTCATCCAAATATTATAAAATAATATACCATTTTGATCACAAAAATGAGTAGATTAATAATATGCAATTTAATTTCTGTTTTGATAAATATTTTAATTAGTCAATAATTAAGATTAATTAATTATTTATAAATTAATTTTATTATTTCATATGACCTAATTTGATCATTTAATATCCAAATTAAATGATCAAATAGTCCATTTCACTCACGAAAATGTGAGGAACAATAATAAGAAATTAAATTTAATATTTGAACCATAATTTTCTTAATCACTTTTTAACCCTAATTAGGAGTCCAAAAACCCTAATTTTCAAATGTTGTCCAAATTTGACATACATAGTGTCATTTTTCTCCTTGTGATATAAGGATTTCAATAATTTATGAATCATTTACATTGGACAACAATTAGTGATTTTAAGTTATTGAATCTTATTTAGGTATTATTATGATAATTCAAGTTTCCTAGATGGCATGCTTTAGGCATTATAAAACCCTAAGATAGTTAATATGTCACATTTATTATCTCCCATGTTAAATTAGATTATAATTATTTGAGCTTAGCTCTCATTTTCTAGTTGTGTGAATCAATTATAATTTTGTTTGATTCACCTTTCAACCCTAAGGTAAACCATAAGATTAATTTACAATTAGAATTATAATTGATCCCTAGATCTATTAGTTACACCTACTAAGAGCAGTTAGTCTTAATGCCCTTTTTAATTATAGATTATTGAATCAACTAGATCTAGCCTTTAGTGATTAGATTAGAACTTAGTTCATTCATCATAATCCCTAAAGACTTTTCTTGAATCTCTTAAGAGCTAGTAATAAAAATACCTATTTTACTTAGAGTAGTTTAAGAATCCTATTGAATTCCTTAAACTTTAACTTTTATGATACTTAGAACTTGTGGTTCTTAAGTCATGTCATTTGCTTACTTTAAACCTCCCATTTTATTATAGCTTAGCTAGAATAGTACTTGATTTAATAAAATCTTTAAACTACAACCTAGCTAGTGAACCTTAGTAGATTAAACTTTAACTTCCAATTTCTAAAGTTAGATATTTTCTTATTCTCAATCTCTTACTTCTAGACACCTAAACCTTGATTTAATTATATAATTGAATCTTATAGTTTAGGATGTGATTAAGAATTAGTTTCTAATTTTATCAATTATACCTATAAATTATTTTGTCATATCATAATAATTAAATTAAAACTACTATTTTCAAAACCCCAACTATTACTATATTTATAATTAACTTGAGATCAATATATCAAGGTTAATTGGGAGCTTAATTAGCTCTAATCATTAAGTAAATCATTAAAATTAGATAACTTTAGATATCACTTAGTTACAATTATTGAATTTTCCTTAAATGCTTGCTTAGCTTTGAACCTTATTCATTTGAATCATTCTTATAAGACATTGTGCATGAATAAAACTTCCACATTAAAATTAGAAGGGTTTATATTGCTGGATCAGCCAAGGGCAGGCTAAAAAGGAGTAATAAGGAGACCTCACATTCTCAGAGGGTGAATGTGAGTATTATTAATTTTGACCCTGCTTTTCTTTAGTAGTTAAACAGACGTGTTTGAGTTCTCTTTTCATTCTGTATATGCTCGCAGAATGAGTACAATTTAAAATAACTTCAATTAATTAACATATGAGATCTTCTTCAATCTTATAGATTGTTAAAACTCATCATAGTTTTTAGCTATGTTACTTTCCATAGTTTTAGACTATGTGAATCTTAGACTGATAGTATAAGATCTTCCTTCAATTTCTATACTATTTATTTTCTATGATTTAGTACTGTACTTTACTTATTTATAGTTTACTTAAATTATAGTGAATATTATTAAAATTATATTTAAATACTTCGCTGTCTCTTTTCCTTACTTAACATAAGTTCTTTTGAACATATATATGCTTTACTTCATTTACTTTCATATGCATTTTAGTTTCTTTCTAGCCTATATAGGATGCTTTTACCCTTATTTTATTTGCAGGCTAGAATATATATTTATGCGAGTATTCTAATTCATATTGCCTTTTATTTACTTTTATTTTTCCACACTTGTATGCTTACTTTCTTGCACCCTTTCTTGTGCTTATTTTGTAACTAGTAGTGATATCCAATTAAATAATAAAATACTTAGCCCAATCTTAAAATGTACTTAGAATATTTAGTCTAACTAGATTTTCTATTCTTTGGCTTTGCCCTATCACATTTAAATGATAAAATGTGATAGATCAGGTGCATTTAGAGGCTAGTGGAGCTGAACCAAGTGCTAAAAGCTAGCTGCTTCCACTTATAATATAATAAAATATATAGCTTATAAATTTCTGCAAGTAAGCTTTAATTCTTACTTTCATTTAAGTTTACTATTAGTTTGTAATTAATGCAATTTACTTTACTTTCACTATACTTGTGTTGGAGCTTAGTTTTATATTTAAATGCTTATGAGGAATGAATGGATGAATGTAAATAAATATATGTAAATAAATATTAACTAAGTCATTAGTTGTATATCTACTTTGTATGTTGATTGGAATTAATTGTACATTAAATTGCTTATATAATTGGAAAATAGTTGTATATCTAAGTTGTAAATCCTTATTATTATCATGTATGTATTAAATATTGTGAATTGAGCATACTTTATGGTAGATAATTGTTACACATGTATTTTCTCACTTTAAACTTTTAGAACTGGAAATAAGCAATCCCATGTAACGGATAGACTTTACTTTAGAATTAGAAATAAGCAATCCCATGTAACGGATTGACTTTATATTAGAATTGTAAATGAGTAAATCCTATGCAATGAATTGACTCTATATCAGAACTGGAACTAAATATTTCTATGTAACAGATTGATTTCATATTAGTTTTAGATTGTTTTTCTTTTAATTATAACTTCCATTGGAATGGAAGCCTTGTATGTCAACATTGCAGGTGTTTCTTTAGCCATTTATAGCAGAAACTCTGCCGAAATTTTTAAGAATTTAATGACTTAGAAATTTTGGTGTAAATTGTATACTCATGTTTCACATATCAAATACCTAAAATTTTTATATCTAGAATTGCAAGTATTCACATCAATTGTTTTTAAATTGCATTCTCACATGTTAATTCATATATTGCATCTTCATATGTATTTCACATAACACACAATATAAAATTCCCTTTCATCTTAACTTAAGACCCTCTTCTAAATCCTTGGCCAAACACAATATTTAATAATTTGGATTAGCTTTATTCTAATCTAGTATTAGGTATTGTGGTGACGTATCAATGTTGAGTTTGGTGATTCTCAATATTGGGGTCGTCACAAGCGATCCCATGACTGAAAGCAGCCCAATGATCGGCCGTTAAGATCCTTCACATCATGACCGTTAGGACTCCATCTCCAGAGCGATCATGCGCGTTAGGACTCCCGTGATGTTCATCTTCATCCCGGCTTTGCTCGCGTCCCCAACAAAAATCATCCTACTAAGGTGGATGGGAGATAAAATGAACTTCAAATTGTTGGGTTACAGAGAGAAATGACCGGCAGGGTAGCACACTCCCAAATAGTATTCTCACAGTCTGGTTCACTGCCAGACTTAGCCTAGACCTATAGCTAAACATAATGCCTCCCCAAATGATCTTAGCACATAATATAATTAAACATTGAATGCTAATCGACAAAAATCGAGGTGAATTTAGCTCGATGAAAGGGAGGCAGGCAGTACCCAGAGAGCTGAAATTGCAGAGACAAAAGGCTGGAGAATATTGCATGCGCTTCAAATGATCACTGGAGCTTGGGTAGGGGGTTTTAACACCAGACCGCACTCAGAGATAGCTAGGTAAGAAGTTGGAATCACCGGGAGTCAAAGGGAGCTAGACAAGAACGGAGAGGGGAGAATTTGAAGAGGATTGGTAGCCTTAGCGGGGAATTGAGTGAGCAAAAAATCTTGAGATGAAAACATAAGGCTATTTATATCCCCATGGAGTGAGAATGGGCTACGGGATCAATGCCATTGGTTGGCCTGAGAGAGGGACTGATGGGCTCAACCAATTAAGGACAATTCTGGGAGATTATTGCCGAAAAACTGTTGGAGTCGAGGGCAGAAGGTGAAGATTATAATCGCGCCCGTACCGCCACGGCAACAGGAATAGATCAAGTTGTCGGGGGGGGGGGGGGACCTAACGCGCATGATCGCTCTGGACACGGAGCTTCGCAGTGCCATGGGTGCTCCAGACCGTTTGATGGATCATCTATTTGAATGTTGCTCTGATGCTCCTTTGCTTAAAGACTGAAAGCGGAATGAGCCACAGCCATTGGATCACTAGTATGATCAGATGGTTGTCGAAGGATCCACTCGACCCAATGGTTTGGACCGTTCGATCAAGGACTCAAGAAGGCAGAACGACACAAATTGATTATCTCGGATGTCCCATGTTCGTGAGCACGGATCGGATCGGCACTGAAAACATTAATATTATTAGTTAGTAGTTAATTTTTTTTTAATAATTAAATTAAATTAATATTTAATTAAACTAATTGAAATTAAATTTAATTTAAAATCAAATGATCTTCAAAAATTCCCAAAAATTTACTTTTAGCTAATTTTGGGGTGAGAAATTCAAAAATAAAATCATAATTTAATTTGAAGATTAAATTAATTTAGCTAATTTTTAGGATCCTAAAATTAACAAAATAGTCATTTTACTCAAAGAGCTCTGATTGATTCAAATTTTTTAAAGTTAGGTTTTTATGACTAAATAAAACTAATGGAATAGAAATTAAGGATTGATTTAGCTTGGGTTAAGCACAGTAACAACCTATGGTTGTTACAAGTCAGGTTGCCACCAACTGGGAGTCAAGGGAGAAGGTGTCAAGAAGACGACATTCATGACTTGTTATAGGTATTATGAATTTCTGGTGATGTCCTTCGGTCTAACAAATGTATCCTCCATATTTATGGATCTAATGCAACATGTGCTTAAGCCTTTCTTAAACAAATTTATCATCATATTCATTAATGATATCCTAATTTACTTGAAGATTGAAGGTGAACATGAAAACAACTTAAGGGTCGTATTAGAAGAATTGTGCAAGCATCAATTCTACGCTAAGTACTCCAAGTGTGAGTTATGGCTCGATTATGTGGCTTTTATGGGTCATTTGGTCGATGTTTAGGGTATTAGAGTCGACCAGAAAAAGGTTAGTGTCAAAAATAGTGACTGATAATCGAAGCTTTATGGGACTTGCCGATTACTATTGTAAGTTTGTCACATGATTTTTGCAGATTGCTTCTCCTTTAACCAAGTTGACTCAAAAAGTTGTTTTGTTTGAATGGGTTCCTGAGTGCAAAGAGGCTTTATCTAAGCTTAAGCAGGCTCTCACGTCTGCTTCTATGTTAGGTTTTCCTAAGGAAGGATTGGGTTTTCAGATCTTCACAGATTCTTTAGGACATGGGTTAGTGTGGCGGCCGCCCCTTCTAATTACAAGGTTTAAGGAGAGGTCGTCACTAAGCACATCTTATACTTAACATTAGGTTGGAATTTAGGACTCCAATACAATCTTAAGAAAAAGAGGTGCTTTTCTGAATAAGATAAAGTTTAACAATCACTTAATGAGTATCAGAGTGCGGAAGAAAAGTAACAACTGAAATAACATCCATACATAAAATAAAGACATCCAGCTCAGAATATATACAATGCAGAAAAGTAAAGTACAAAGTTCTGTATTATTACAAACATTTAAAGTTTTAAGGCTGAAAAGAAAGAGTCTCTCATCCTCACAATATAAAGTAAAGCAAGCTAGTAAATAAACTAAGGTCCCTCAGTAGTCTGGACCTCCTCCTGGATCTGTTCCTCAGAAGGCTCTATCCCTTCAAAAAGCTCAGAATCTACCATTATCAGTTTCATATTGGTAGGGCCCAAGCCAATAAAATAAAAATTTTGTTAGACAAAATGTCTAAGTACATTTTAAGGTAATGAATTTTAATGTATTTTAATGACATCACATTTAAGATTAAGCATAATATAGTAGTAAAGCACAAAGAAAAGAAGAACAAGTATTGAGGTAGCAACATACAAGGTAAGTAAAATACAAGGTAATTCTACTAAGTACAAAGAAAAATCCTAAAGAATATGATCAAACTAATATGCCAGTATAGTATAAGTAAAAGTACTGTACTAAAAATATAAAGTCTAGCATCCTAACATGCTCTCAAGTAGGTAAAATGACTGACATACAAAATGTTCTGAAATGTAAAGTGTGGCGACCCTGCCCCGCCGTGGTCCTGTTAACCCTTAAGTTAACACGATTACGGTGGAGGGGTCACCAAATGACAAGGTCCCCACTTAAAATTGGATTAGACACACATTCTAATCCAACTTAACTAAGGACTTTGCCATTCATCCCAGAATCCATCACTAAATGATCATACAAGAACTCAGAGTGCGGCAGCAATAAAAGTATAACATCCATCTATACAGTATAAATACAATAATACAGAATAAGTAAATAGCTGAAAAGAAAAGTTAATCCTGAATTATTACAATAATTTGAATAGATTAAAGAACTGAAAAGAAAACTCTCAATCCTCACAAGCAGAAAGAAAGCTAAAACTATATGTCTTCAGGAACGGGCTCCTCCTCCAATGACAAGTTCTCCACTGGAACAACTACTTTAATAAACTCAGAACCTACCATTATCAGTTTCATAATGGTAGGGCCCCAGCCAACAAAAGAAAAACTGGTTAGACTATTATCTAAGCACATTTTAGGGTAAATAATTTTATTAAGTTACTTGAATATCACCATAAATCAGTACTGAAGCAAAAAGGTGTAGAAAGCGTACAAAAGAACAGTAATAAGTTATAAACTACAGTTTATAACTAAACAAATAGGAAGTAAGCACATACCTTCTCCGAGCAACTGCAATAAAGACAGGTAAGAAAAAGAAAAACTAAACAAAACTGTAAAGAAAATACAACCTAAACATGCTTATGATCAAACAGATTATGCTAGGTAACATATAGAAATTGAACAGTCTAAAACTGAAAACAACTAACATTCTATATGAGCAATGAAAACGGTAAGTAAAACTAGCATCCTATATAGAAACAAGTGTAGGAAAACTGTAAGTAAAATAATGCTGAAATACAGAATATGCAAGGTAAAACAGTAACCAAAAACTAAAAACTGCAGTGACTGTCCAAGCCACTCAACTAAAAATATACTAAGCAAATCTTAGCCTGATGGGCTAAGAAAGAAGCTCTGAACTGAGTACCACTGAAAACTCTTAGCCTGATGAGCTAAGACAGAATCAAATGTAAGTGTACTTGAATTAGTATAACCATATCAGAATCCTGACTCTAAAGTCAATATGGCAAGAGTCTATCCATCCTATCTCACAGACTAGGCATGGTCATTGACTGTCGGACATTAAACCCTCAAAAGGTTGCTGACCCGAACAAGTTGATCGAAGAGGTATACTAATCAAGATACACCTTATAAACCACTTCTGAAAAGAAAACATAATGCTACTTATGAATGTTTCTAAGTTGACATAAGATATTTATCAAATATCTTAAGTACAAAATATATGTTCAAGGTATAAGGCTCAAAATCAAGGAATGCGAAGCATCAAAATCAAAATGAGTAAGAAACTCTATCTAAAACACAGGTGATATCCGTTGTTATCTACTTTATTCGTTCTATCTACTCTAAGTTACATAAGTTTTAGAATCATCAATTCTTACACGTTATGTAACTTAGAATCACGAATCCTACTAGTTGAAGATAATTAGGACTGGCCAAGTCCTAACTATATCTTAATCAAAAGACGACTATTTGGTTAAAGTGAATAAATCATCGACCTAATTTTGTAATTTAATTCATCCCAACCTCATCTTGATTAGCCAAATCAAGATGAAAAGATTAAAAATTAGACTCTAGATGATGGGGTCTAATTACTTAATCTAAAGGTATAACTAAGGGTCTAAGGTTTAGAATCCCACCTCACCGATTAAGTTAGGGCAAATCCTAATGATAAATTAAAATCATTAGAATAGATCTCTATTCTTAGTTCTAAAGCTTAAAGATCAAATAATTATTTTATAAACTAAGAAAATCTATAAACTAGAAAACTCAAGGTTTCACCTATTGAGTAACCCAATTTACTCAATAAATGAATTCTAACCTAAGATCTATTCCTAATCTTAAGAATTAAGGCTCTTAATTACTAAGAGTATCTCTCAAGACACATATCCTAACTAATGTTATAAAGACCTAAGGAAAGATCTAAGAATGATTTAGGAAGGAGAATCACTCAAAATTTACTTAGGAAATCTCTTTAAGGGCTAAGATTGATATTTTAATCAAAAATTTAATTTAGACTTGGATTTGATTAATTTCAGCTATAAATCATTATATTTACTGATTCTGATGATTTAAAAAATGATTTTAGGGCTTTTGAAAGTTAAACCCTAAATTTTGGCAAAATTACCCCTATTTAAGGGTTCAAAAGATTAAATTTTAATCTAGAGATTTAAATCTGAAATTTTATCTTAGCATAGGTTTCTTACTGTCTAATATAAGATTAGACAGCAACTATACTAAATTTGGGTGATTATTAAGCCTTATGAGGTCAAATTAGTAAATTTGACTCATAAAAGCAATTTAGAAATTTGGCTATATGAAACTTAAATTTTCTTTCAGTTTACTGTTATTTACTATCTAAGCTTTCCATAGAACCTAAATTTGCTGAATTCTGATAAGTATTGGCCAAGTTATGGCCAATACAAGATTTAGGGTTATAAAGGTTAATTTAAGGGATTCTTAATTATGGGTCAAAAACCTCACTTTGTCAATTAGTGCCCAAATTGAGTAAAATTAGTGGCTATGGTTTACAAATTGTCCACTGATTACAATGACATGTGGTAGGCTCAATTTGGATCTAATTTGACTAAGTTATGACCTAATTAGGATTTAGGGTAAATAGTGAGTGATTGAAATGTAATTAATCACTCAAACATTAATCCAACCTTACAGCTAGGTTTTAAATGACTCTATGGGTCCTCTAAAACTTAAATCACTCAATTTGGATTACTAGATTTGCTAATACTCACTAATCAAGTTTTAGAGTAATTAGGAGTGATTAGCAGGTCTAATCGTTGGATCTAAATTATTTTTACAGATTATTGTTAATTAAGTTTTCCTGATCTAAATTGATATTTAGATCATCTAATTTGGAGCTCAATTGACCAAGTTATGGTCAATTGAAGTTCTAGGGTTTAATGACATAATTAGGGTTGTTAGGATTAGGTCCTAAATGTCATTAGGCTCAGATTACTCCAAACAGTAAGATTAACCCTATTAAAATGTTCATTAGGGATTTGTGAGTATTTTAAGACCTATATTGGGTATGTTTGAGTTAAGGGGGTACAAAGTTATGATTATTTGAAGTTTTGTGATATTTTTATTTAAATATACTAAATATCACTATGTGAATCATTAATCAAAAGGGAAACTTAATGGTTCCATAATATTCCTCATAATTTTCTGATCACAGTGGTATATTCATTTATTATATTTGAATTTATAATTATTAAGATATGGCTGTTTGAATATTTACATTTAATTTAAATATATTTACAATAAGATTATTTAATTTAATTTATATCTAATACTTATATATGTATTTATTTAAATCTGCATTTTTCTACAGGTGGTGGGCTCCACTGACGTCCGGCTTAGTAGACTAGGCCACGTAGCAGAATCCTACTGGAGGAAGAACTCCCGCGTGGGCCCCACTAGCTGACAGGATATAATCAGCTGAAGAGACACGGGCCCCACTCCCTTCCATGTGGCAGCTCCGGAAGCCTGACAACGCGCAAAAATGGGTCCCGCACTTTGACACGCGCACACGTGGACCTGGACACGGGTCGGGTCGACCCGACCCGATCACACCGCCTCCTTCTTCCTTCACCCCGAAGCCGATGCTACTAGGGTTTCCATTTTGCGACTCCTCCGGCGACAGTAAGGCTCAACCCGCATGGCGGTGCGAAGAGGTGATCAAGACCTTTTGAAGGACTTAGGGTTAGATAACTGGTGTGACCTTCCATGAACGAAAACCCTAACCCTAAGAAGACATGCCGACGGGATTTACAAATAACGGTAAATACTGTGGACGTTTTGTGAAATTTGATAAATCGAAGCATCTATCATTCGATCAGGTAACGTTAACAATTAATCGAAGTCTTGAAATAGCAATTCGAATGTTAAAATTGATAATTGCGTGAGTAATTAGGATGATAAGGGAGGTACCTTAGCCGACGGTCCCAGATGTTTCCTCAGCCTGCGACTAGATCCCGATCGATATTCCTTCAGAGTTTAGAAAAATAATGCCAAAGTGAAGGATTTAGTCTTTAAATCGAGGCATTAAGCGGTGGTGATCGCCATCTGTATTGTTGAATTTTCTTCCTCACGCTGCGCGTCCCTGTTTTCGCCACGCGCAGCGAAGGGAGAGGGCTCGCGAGGACGATGGACTACAGCCGTTCGATCTTTGATCGAACGGCCTGCAAGCGCCGTTAGATGCTAACTGTGGAGGAACTTAAGAATGACGACGACAGGGAATAGTTGCGACGGCCGTTAAGGATAATTAATTAATATTATAATTATTTAATTTATACTACTTTAACTAATTAAAGTTATCCAATTAAACGTATCCAAAAAATTTTCCATAGATCACCCTAAGCTAAATGAGAGGTGAGGAACGCAATGGCGTACTCGAATTTTCGATTTGACGAGTACTTAATTATTTGATTTTTCTGAGGATTTAAATATTATAAAAATATTCGACGAAAATCCAACGACTTCCAAATGCCTCCAAAATTTCACCCGTAGCTAATTTGGGTGTTCTGAACGAAATGGCGAAGTCGGATTTTTAATTTGAGGTCTTAATAAAAAGTCAATTTTTCTAGGGTTTGAAATTTTTTAGAATTCCTAATTTGACTTTGTTGACTTCTGGTTTGACCTAGATTTCAGAGATGAGTTCTAAATCACTTAATTAGTGACTTAGAACCTTAATTAAGACTTAGATTAGTCTTAATTGAGCCAAGTAACAACTTGGGTTATTACAAACTCCCCCACTTAAGAACGATGTCGTTCTCGACATCACTCAAGTGAGAAAAAGAATTTAAGCAGATATAAAAAAACGAATTGAAATAAGATAGAGTTGAAGAATCACCTTGATTAAAAATATTTGGGTACTTTTGACGCATATCCACCTCTTTTTCCCAGGTGGCTTCATTACAAGTCTAGTTCTTCCACTGAATCTTTATCATTGGAATAGATCGATTCCTTAATTTCTTCAGATCACGATCTAGGATTTTAATTGGTTCTTCAGTGTAAGAAAGATCAGGTTGAATTTCAATTGCAGGATGTTCAATAAGATGAGAAGGATCTCAAAGACACTTTCTTAGCGATGATACGTGGAATACATTATGAACAGCAGCAAAACCTTCTGGTAGCTCTAATTTATAAGCTGCTGAACCAATCTTTTGCAAGATTTTGAAAGGTCCAACGTACCTTGGACTGAGCTTTCCAGAAACTCCAAAACAATAGACTCCTTTCATCGGGCTCACTTTTAAATATACAAAATCTCCTTCGTTGAATTCTAGAGGACGATGACGATTATTGTGATATTTACTCTGTCTATCTTGAGCTGTCCTGATTATTTGCTGAATTAATTTAACCTTTTTATTTGTTTCTTCCACTAGCTCAAATCCATATAATTGAGTATCTCCTATCTCAGACCATGCTAGTGGGGATGAACATTTCCTCCCATATAAGGCTTCATATGGTGCCATTTTTATGCTTGATTGAAAACTGTTATTGTACGCAACTTCCACTAAAGGAATATGCTCTTCCCAGGATCCTGAAAAATCCAACATACATAAACGCAGAAGATCTTCTAAGACTTGATTTACTCGCTCTGTTTGGCCATCTGTTTGTGGATGGAATGCTGTACTCATGGCCAGAGTTGTACCTAAATCTTGATGGACAGCCTGCCAAAATTTAGAAGTAAAATGACTGTCTCTATCGGATACAATTATTTTAGGAATTCGTGCAATCTGACTATTTCCTTAATATATAATTTTGCTAACTTTTCCATTGAGTCAGTTTGACGGATTGGAATAAAATGAGCAGACTTAGTAAGACGATCCACTATAACCCATATTGAATTAGCTCCAGATTTGGCACAAGGCAAACCCATGACAAAATCCATGGATATATCTGTCCATTTCCATTCTGGGATTTCTAGTGGGTGCAATAAGCCACTAGGCTTTTGATGCTCTGCTTTTATTAAGCAACAAGTGTGGCATTTTGCAACAAATTCTGCAGCACTTCTCTTCATTCCTGGCCACCAGAATGATTGTTTTAGGTCTTGATACATCTTAGAATTCCCTGGATGAATTTGATATCCTGAATTGTGACTTTTAATCAAGATCTCTTTCTGCATGGATTTAGGAATCCATAGACGATTATCCATATAAATAGCACCTTTCTTAAACTGCAATTCTAGACGACGACCACTTTCTATTGTCACTTTAAGGTTTAAATATTCATCATCCTTGCTTTGAGAGATTGAAACATCTCTATGAAAAGTAGGTTCTATATTACTCATTGATATCATAGTACTGACTGAATTACCTTTAGCAAGAGAAATTTCCATCTTACGAAACTCATCCATTAACGGACTTTCTGAAATTATGCTGTTAAGAGTAGTATATCGACTTAGAGCATCAGCTACCACATTAGCTTTTCCTGGATGGTACTGAATATCTAAGTCATAATCACTAATTAATTCCAGCCATTTTCTTTGGCTACAGTTCAATTCTCTTTGGGTAAAGATGTATTTCAGACTTTGGTGGTCTGTGAATATAGAGCATTGAACTCCGTACAAATAATGGCGCCAGATTTTTAGTGCAAAAACTAATGCTGCCAATTCTAAATCATGTACATCATAGTTCCTTTTATGAGTTTTAAGCTAGCGAGATGCGTATGCTATAACTTTGCCTTCTTGCATTAATATGCATCCTAACCCAATTCCAGATGCGTCTGTATACACCTGATAATTGACTCCTTCTTTTGGAAGAACTAAAACTAGAGCAGAAGTTAATGCGTCCTTTATAGACTGAAATGCAGTTTCACATTCTTCTGACCAAACAAATGGAACTGCCTTCTAGGTTAATTTCGTAAGTGGCGCGGCAAGCTGAGAGAAGCCTTTAACAAATTTTCTGTAGTATCCGGCTAGACCCAGAAAACTATGAATTTCAGTAACTGTCTTGGGCTGAACCCAATCCTGAATAGCACTACTCTTACTCTGATCTACTTGAATTCCACGAGCATCAATCACATGGCCAAGAAATGATGCAGAATTCAACCAGAATTCACATTTTGAGAACTTAGCATATAACTCATGCTCTCTAAGCTTCTCCAGAACCATTCTCAAATGTTCCTCATGATCTTTTACTATCTTTGAGTAAATTAAAATATCATCAATAATAACTATAACAAATTTATCTAGATAAGGTTTCAGAACTCTCTGCATTAAGTCCATGAACAGAGATGGGGCATTAGTAAGACCAAAGGACATTACTAAGAACTCATAATGTCCATATCGAGTCCTGAATGTTGTCTTTTCCACATCTGAGTCTTTTACCCTTACTTGATGATACCCTGACCTTAAATCAATTTTAGAGAACACTACATCATCGGCAAGCTGATCGAACAGATCATCAATACGAGGAAGTGGGTATCTATTTTTAATAGTGACTTTATTCAGCTCCCTGTAGTCTATGCACATTCTCATAGACATATCTTTCTTCTTTACAAATAGTACCGGATCTCCCCACGTAGACATACTAGGTTATAGACCATTTATTTAACAATTCTTGCAATTGATCATTTAACTCTTGCAGTTCTTTCGGGGCCATTCTATATAGTGCTTTTGATAGAGGTTGTGTCCCCAGAACTATATTTATTTCAAATTCTATTTCTCTGGTTGGTGGTAAACCAGGAAGATCCTCAGGAAAAACATCTTCAAAATCTTTAACAACTTTTATTTTAGAAATTGGGGTTACTTGTTTGCTATTGCCCATCATCACCATCAGAATACAACTACAGCCTTTGCACACCATCTTCTCTGCTTGGATTGCGTTGATTAAGGAGCTACTAATGCTAAACTTCCTAATAAATGTTGCTAAAGCTCCTGGAGTTTGCAAGATAACCTTCTTCTTTTGACAGTTTATAGTAGCATTGTGCATACTAAGCCAATTCATGCCTAGTATGATATCAAAATTTACTATAGGTAGCATAATCAACTTGGCTTGGAAGGTATGGTTATTGATTGGTACTTGAACGTCACAAAATTTATTTGCACTAAGTTGGGCTCCAGATGGAAGTCTAACATTCAAGATCTTCGCAAGTTTGTAACATGGTAGTTCTAATCTCTTAGCAAAATTTTCAGAGATAAATGAATGACTAGCCCCAGTATCAAACAATATACTACAGGGCTCATCTTTAAAGTATAGGGTGCCTAATAAAAATACAGACTTTAGGAAGTTCTAATTCAGTAAGAAAAGCAAAAGTTGCGAATTGTACCTGAGACTACATTGTTATCTTCTGCTGCTTCTACAGGAGTGAGATTGTACACTCTTGCCTTCCCAGTAGGTCTGCTGTCAGATGTCTGAGCTGTTGATTAATTTGGGTTTGAAGGCTTTGCAGCATATTGCACTTTTGCAAGGGTTCGCTCTTGAGCAGGAGGTGGCATAAGAGTCATCTGAGGCTCTCTGGAATTGATGGGAGTGACACGGAATATTTTATTCGTACGATTCTGTTCAGTAGTTACTCCATCAATGGTTTTATTTGATCGACAATCCCGATATGCATGACCTTGCCTTCCACTTGTAAAACACACTCTGCCGAAATGATAACATTTTCCATAAGGATGTGGCCTATTACAAGCGGCAGTTTGGCTTGATATTTCAGTGGTCTCCATCTGATATACCCTTCCTTGGTTTGTTCACTGTTGTTTAAAGTTATGTGGATATTTATTCATGTTAAAAGCCTTCCACTTCATATCCTTGACTGATTGATGATGCTCCACAACTCATGCTGTCTCAACCATTTTCTCGAACTAGGTATGTTGTAGGGGAATTACGTGATCTTTAATGGATTCTCGAAGTCCATTCTCAAATCTGAAACATCTATCTGCTTCAGTAGGAACCAAGTGAGGTGAAAATCAAATAAGCTTCCTGAAATTATGAAGTATATTCAGCTACTGATCGATTTCCTTGGGTTAATCTCAATAATGATTCACCAATGATGTTCTTAGTGGATGGTGGAATAAATGATTCCTTGAATGCTTGAACAAACTAGCTCCATTCTATTTCATCCAATTCAAATTCTTCAAAATGTGTATTCCTTTCTTGCTCCCACCAAGTTCTGCTTCTCCTTGCAGAAGGTGAGTGGCTAATCTTACAGATTGGTTGCTTGAACAACCCAAGCTAGTGATGTTTTTTTCTACTGTCTTCAGCCATGCCGGAGTGTCCATTGGTGATTCAGACCCATCAAAGGTAGGCGGCCTTAGTCTTAGGAAACTGTGAAGTATCCCATCTACAGACTGTCGAAAGATATTGGGAACTTGAGGGGCGGGAGATGCTGAAGAAGTACTAGCATTAGTGGCGGGTATTACAGACACTAACTTTTGAATAGCTAGAGCCTGCTGATTTTGATTCTCTAGCATTGCAGTAACCATATTTCTCAGAGAGGTTATTTCATCCATAGTATTAGAAGCGGCCACGGTATTGTTTGGAGCGTTGCTCACAGATGGTTGAGGGTTGAGTGGAGTATTATTTGGAGATGTTGCAGGATTCATCTTTCTGAAATCAAAACATGTATACTTAGCTTACTTAAAATGAATCATACGACAAAGATTAAATTCCTTATTTATTCATCATTAAACTTTTATTATAATAGTGAAATATATCATACTTATTACATCATGAATTACATACTACTCCCACCCTATATACTTAGTGAAAAATGCTCTACAAAAATCTTCATAAGTTACTTCACGATGCTCCTCCTGTGATTTATGAAATAATTCTTCGTATGACATAATCCACCATTCTTTTGCTTGCATACGCAGAAGACATAGCACCACTTCTAGTTTAATGTGACTAGGCCACTCCATAACACCGAATATATGGTCAACTCTCGCGAGCCACTCCCTGGCTAATACTGGAAAATCAAGGCCTCTATAGACGCCTTCTTTCAGTAATTTATTTATTACTTATGATCCTTGTTCTGACACTCCTTCAATAGTTCTTCCTTGCTTCTTTCTTAACTTATGTTCATATTTCTAAATAGTATCGAACTCCTTTAAGTATGTCATGAATGTCATTCCTAGATGATCTTTTTATTCCTACAATTATAATCATTCTACTTAGATTTGATGAGCATATATATATATACATACATAATTTGATATTTATGGTTTATCATCTTTTATAGTTATTTAATAACTTAACTTATTCTGAGTTATACTCATAATGTGATGGATGTTAATTCAAGTATTCATTTAGTGATCAAGTGGCAGAAGAACAGTCCATTAGGTAGAAAGGAATGCAAATTCCGATCTGACACCTTATGAAATTTCTCTGATACCAACTGTGGCGACCCTGCACCGCCGTGGTCCTGTTAACCCTTAAGTTAACACGATTACGGTGGAGGGGTCACCAAATGACAAGGTCCCCACTTAAAATTAGATTAGACACACATTCTAATCCAACTTAACTAAAGACTTTGCCATTCATCCCAGAATCCATCACTAAATGATCATACAAGAACTCAGAGTGTGGAAGCAATAAAAGTATAACATCCATCTATACAGTATAAATACAACAATACAGAATAAGTAAAGAGCTGAAAAGAAAAGTTAATTCTGAATTATTACAACAATTTGAATAGATTAAAGAACTAAAAATAAAACTCTCAATCCTCACAAGCAGAAAGAAAGCTAAATATATATGTCTTCAGGAACGGGCTCCTCCTCTAATGGCAAGCTCTCCACTAGAATAACTGCTTTAATAAACTCAGAACATACCATTATCAGTTTCATAATGGTAGGGCCCCAGCCAACAAAAGAAAAATTGGTTAGACTATTGTCTAAGCATATTTTAGGGTAAACAATTTTATTAAGTTACTTGAATATCACCATAAACCAGTACTGAAGCAAAAAGGTGCAGAAAGCGTACAAAAGAACAGTAATAAGTTATAAACTACAATTTATAACTAAACAAATAGAAAGTAAGCACATACCTTCTCCGAGCAACTGCAATAAAGACAGGTAAGAAAAAGAAAGACTAAACAAAACTGTAAAGAAAATACAACCTAAACATGCTTATGATCAAATAGATTATGCTAGGTAACATACAAAAATTGAACAGTCTAAAACTGAAAACAACTAACAGCCTATGTGAGCAATGAAAATAGTAAGTAAAATTAGCATCCTATATAGAAACAAGTGCAGGAAAACTGTAAGTAAAATAGTGTTGAAATGCAGAATATGCAAGGTAAAATAGTAACTGAAAACTGAAAACTGCAGTGACTGTCCAAGCCACTCAACTGATAACATACTCAGCAAATCTTAGCCTGACGGGCTAAGAAAGAAGCTCTGAACTGAGTACCACTAAAAACTCTTAGCCTGATGTGCTAAGATAGAACCAAATGTAAGTGTACTTGAATTAGTATAACCATATCAGAATCCTGACTCTAAAGTCAGTATGGCAAGAGTCTATCCATCCTATCTCACGGACTAGGCATGGTCATAAACTGTCGGACATTAAACCCTCAAAAGGTTGCCGACCCGAACAAGTTGATTGAAGAGGTATACTAATCAAGCTACACCTTACAAACCACTTCTGAAAAGAAAACATAATGCTGCTTATGAATGTTTCAAAGTTGACATAAGATATTTATCAAATATCTTAAGTACAAAATATATGTTCAAGGTATAAGGCTCAAAATCAAGGAATGCGAAGCATCAAAATAAAAATGAGCAAGAAACTCTATCTAAAACACAGGTGATATCCGTTGTTATCTACTTTATTCGTTCTATCTACTCTAAGTTACATAAGTTTCAGAATCATCAATTCTTACACGTTATGTAACTTAGAATCATGAATCCTACTAGTTGAAGATAATTAGGACTGGCCGAGTCCTAACTATGTCTTAATCAAAAGACGACTATTTGGTTAAATTACTTAATCTAAATCAAATTTTGTAATTTAATTTATCCCAACCTCATCTTGATTAGCCAAATCAAGATGAAAAGATTAAGAATTAGACTCCAGATTATGGGGTATAATTACTTAATCTAAAGGTATAACTAAGGGTCTAAAGTTTAGAATCCCACCGCACCGATTAAGTTAGGGCAAATCCTAATGATAAATCAAATTTATTAGAATAGATCTCTATTCTTAATTCTAAAGCTTAAAGATCAAATAATTATTTAATAAACTAAGAAAATCTATAAACTAGAAAACTCAAGGTTTCACCTATTGAGTAACCTATTTTACTCAATAGATGAATTCTAACCTAAGATCTATTCCTAATCTTAAGAATTAAGGCTCTTAATTACTAAGAGTATCTCTCAAGACACACATCCTAACTAATGTTATAAAGACCTAAGGAAAGATCTAAGAATGATTTAGGAAGGAGAATCACTCAAAATTTACTTAGGAAATCTCTTTAAGGGCTAAGATTGATATTTTAATCAAAAATTTAATTTAGACTTGAATTTGATTAATTTTAGCTATAAATCATTATATTTACTGATTCTGATGATTTTAAAAATGATTTTAGGGCTTTTGAAAGTTAAACCCTAAATTTTGGCAAAATTACCATTTTGCCCCTATTTAAGGGTTCAAAAGATTAAATTTTAATCTAGAGATTTAAATCTTAAATTTTATCTTAGCATAGGTTTCTTACTGTCTAATATAAGATTAGACAGCAACTATACTAAATTTGGGTGATTATTAAGCCTTATGAGGTCAAATTAGTAAATTTGACTCATAAGGGCAATTTAGAAATTTGTCTATATGAAACTTAAATTTTCTTTCAGTTTACTGTTATTTACTATTTAAGCTTTCCATAAAACCTAAATTTGCTGAATTCTGATAAGTATTGGCCAAGTTATGGCCAATACAAGATTTAGGGTTATAAAGATCAATTTAAGGGATTCTTAATTATGGGTCAAAAATCTCACTTTGTCAATTAGTGCCCAAATTGAGTAAAATTAGTGACTATGGTTTACAAATAGTCCACTGATTACAATGACATGTGGTAGGCTCAATTTGGATCTAATTTGACTAAGTTATGACCTAATTTGGATTTTGGGTAATTAGTGAGTGCTTGAAATGCAATTAATTACTCAAACATTAATCCAACCTTACAGCTAAGTTTTAAATGACTCTATGGGTCCTCTGAAACTTAAATCACTCAATTTGGATTACTAGATTTGCTAATACTCACTAATCAAGTTTTGGAGTAATTAGGAGTGATTAGCAGATCTAACTGTTGGATCTAAAATATTTCTACAGATTATAGTTAATTATGTTTTCCTGATCTAAATTGATATTTAGGTCATCCAATTTGGAGCTCAATTGACCAAGTTATGGTCAATTGAAGTTCTAGGGTTTAATGGCCTAATTAGGGTTGTTAGGATTAGGTCCTAAATGTCATTAGGCTCAGATTACTCCAAATAGTAAGATTAACCCTATTAAAATGTTTCTTAGGATTTTGTGAGTATTTTAAGACCCATATTGGGTATGTTAGAGTTAAGGGGGTACAAAGTTATGATTATTTGAAGTTTTGTGATATTTTTATTTAAATATACTAAATATCACTATGTGAATCATTAATCAAAAGGGAAACTTAATGGTTCCATAATATTCCTCATAATTTTTTGATCACAGTGGTATATTCATTTGTTATATTTGAATTTATAATTATTAAGATATGGCTGTTTGAATATTTACATTTAATTTAAATATAATAAGATTATTTAATTTAATTTATATATAATACTTATATATGTATTTATTTAAATCTGCATTTTCTACAGGTGGTGGGCTCCATTGACGTCCGGCTCAGTAGACTAGGCCACGTGGCAGAATCCTACTGGAGGAAGAACTCCCGCATGGGCCCCACTAGCTGCAATTGTCAGCAGATAGGATATAATCAGCTGAAGAGATGCGGGCCCCACTCCCTTCCATGTGGCAGCTCCGTAAGCCTGACAACGCGCAAAAATGGGTTCCGCACTTTGACACGCGCACACGTGGACCTGGACACGGGTCGGGTCGACCCGACCCGATCACACCGCCTCCTTCTTCCTTCACCCCGAAGCCGATGCTACTAGGGTTTCCATTTTGCGACTCCTTCGACGACGGTAAGGCTCAACCCGCATGGCGGCGCGAAGAGGTGATCAAAACCTTTTGAAGGACTTAGGGTTCGATAACTGGTGTGACCTTCCATGAACGAAAACCCTAACCCTAAGAAGACATGCCGACGGGATTTACAAATAACGGTAAATACTGTGGACGTTTTGTGAAATTTGATAAATCGAAGCATCTATCGTTCGATCAGGTAACGTTAACAATTAATCGAAGTCTTGAAATAGCAATTCGAATGTTAAAATTGATAATTGCGTGAGTAATTAGGATGATAAGGGAGGTACCTTAGCCGACGGTTCCTGATGTTTCCTCAGCCTGCGACTAGATCCCGATCGATATTCCTTCAGAGTTTAGCAAAATAATGCCAAAGTGAAGGATTTAGTCTTTAAATCGAGGCATTAAGCGGTGGTGATCGCCATCTGGATTGTTGATTTTGCTTCCTCACGCCGCGCGTCCCTGTTTTCGCCACGCCCAACGAAGGGAGAGGGCTCGCGAGGACGATGGACTACAGTCGTTCGATCTTTGATTGAATGGCCTGCAAGCACCGGTAGATGCTAACTGCGGAGGAACTTAAGAATGACAACGTCAGGGAATAGTTGCGACGGCTGTTAAGGATAATTAATTAATATTATAATTATTTAATTTATAATACTTTAACTAATTAAAGTTATCCAATTAAACGTATCCAGAAAATTTTCCATAGATCACCCTAAGCTAAATGAGAGGTGAGGAATGCAATGGTGCACTCGAATTTTCGATTTGACGAGTACTTAATTATTTGATTTTTCTGAGGATTTAAATATTATTAAAATATTCGACGAAAATCCAACGACTTCCAAATGCCTCCAAAATTTCACCCATAGCTAATTTGGGTGTTCTGAACGAAATGGCGAAGTTGGATTTTTAATTTGAGGTCTAGATAAAAAGTCAATTTTTCTAGGGTTTGGAATTTTCTAGAATTCCTGATTTGACTTTGTTGACTTCTGGTTTGACTTAGATTTCAGAGATGAGTTCTAAATTACTTAATTAGTGACTTAGAATCTTAATTAAGACTTAGATTAGTCTTAATTGAGCCAAGTAATAACCTGGGTTGTTACAAAGGAACTGCAGAAAATGAAAAATATGAAAGAAAGAAAAAGTGTACTGAAACGATAAAGTAAAGTAAGTCTGAAATGTAAGGAAAATATGTAAGGTACTGTAAAATGTCTGAAATGTAATTGTAAGTAATGTTTATTAAATTACTGTACTTGTGAGATATTCTTACTTAGTCTACCAAAAAGTAAAGTCCATCTGGTAATCTAGGAGAAACATCCTAGATTAAAGTAAAGTTCATCCAAAAGAGGCATCTAGGAGAAACATCCCAGATCCTAAAGTAAATTCACAAAGTATCTAAAGGGCATATAGGAGAAACATCCCAATGCCAAAGTAAAGTACCATAGGGGAAATTCCCTAGGCAAAAGCAGTCCTAAAGTAAAGTCATACTAAGTGGTAGGTTAAGTAAAACATAAATCACAAGTAAAATGTTGTTTATTTAATGTTTCTTTTAAAGTTATGCAAATGAAATGTGAATGAAACTCAAAGTATAATATAAAGTAAGTAACAAGTATTTAAGTATATCTCAAGGTATAAAAAAGCTTCAAAAGCAAGGAAAAGCATTGTATTTCAAATTCAAAGAACTAATTTGCACTACACAAACTTGTGACATCATCCGTTTTTTAATTTAGACGTTCTAACTACTCTAAGTTACATAAGATTCAGAATCAATAATTCCTACACTATCTGTAACTTAGAATCACGAACCTACAGGTTGAACATAATTAGGATTAGCTACGTCCTAATTATAAATGAATCAAATGTCGCCTGTAAAGTTAAATAAATAAATCAATCGTCCTAAGTTATTATTTTATAAACCCCAAATAAACCTTGATTAGCCAAATCAAGATTTAAAGAATTAAGAATCAAACTTCAAAGAATGAAGTTTAATTCTTAATCACAAGGCCATACTATGGGCTAAGGTTTAATCCCATCTCACCGATTAAATGTTAAGACAAATCCTATTGAATTAAGTCAAATTCAATAGGATAGATTTCCAAACCTAATTCTAATGTTAAAAGATCAAATAATCAGTTAATAAACTATGAAAATCTAATAAACTAATAAAATTTAATGAGTAACCCATTTTACCCATTAGATGAATTCTAACCTAAGATCTAATTTTATTCTTAGGAATTAAGGCTCTTAAATACTAAGATTATCACTCAGACACACATCTTAACTAAGGTTATAAGACCTAAAGGATGATCTAAGAAGTTCAAAAGAAATGAAATTTCTTTCATAATTTGCTTAGGTTTTATTTAATACTTAACTTAGGGTTTTCTTCAATTTTCTAATTTAAGACTTAGAATTATTTAAATTATAGTTTAAATCACTTTAATTATTATTTGATATGATTTAGAGATGAAATTAGGTCATAATTTCATTAAACCCTAATTTTGGGCAAAAAGACTATTTTGCCCCTCCTTAAGGGTCTAAATTTCACTTTTAAGATTTAGGGCTTAATTTTGTATTTTAATGATGTGGAATGATTACTTACTGTCTACTATGAGTTTAGATAGTAAGTTCATTAATTTTGATTAAGAATTAAGCCTTATAGGGTCAAATTAAAGAATTTGACCTATAAGGGTATTTTGGTAATTTTACTATCAGTTTATTAAATGTTATGCTCTAAGGTTTCCATAGAACCTAAATTTATTAAATTCTGATGTGTATTGGCTAAGTTATAGCCAAAACAAGTTCTAGGGTTTAAAGGGTAATTAAGGATTCTTAATTAAGGGTCAAAAATCCTAACTTTGTCATTTGGTATCTAAATTAAATAATTTTAGTGGCTGTATGTCACAATTGACCCACTGATTCTAATGATTACTGGTAGGTTCAATTTGGACTCCATTTGGCTAAGTTATGGCTTAATTAGGGTTTAGGGTGATTAGTGAGTGATTAGTGAAATTAATCACCCAATTACTAATCCAACCCTAGAGTTAGGTTTTAATAGGTTCTAGGAGTTCTCTGAAACTTATTTTGTCCAATTTGGATTATTGAATCTACTAATATTCACTAATCAATTTTTAGGGTAATTAGGGGTGATTAGCAAATCTAACTACTAGATCCTAAATATTTTTGTGGATCTCTGTAGATTAGGTTTTGCTGATCTAAATTGATATTTGGATCATCTAATTTGGAGCTAAGATGGTCAACTTATGGTCATTTGAAGTTCTAGGTAAAATTAGGCTAATTAGGGTTAGGTCCTAAACATCATTAGTCAAATACTAATCCAAACAGCAAGATTAACCCTACTAAAATGTTCCTTAGGATTTTGTGAGTATTTTAAGACCCATATTGGGTATGTTTTGATTAATGGATACAAAGTTATGAGGGTTTGATGTTTTGTAACATTATTTGAATTTATATCATACCCTAAAATGTCATTACACAAAATACAAGTCCAAACATAATTTTGATAGTCTCAAAATATTCCTTATATTTTTCTGGTTCCTATGATATAAAATTTTACTATGATCAGATGTATAGATTTCATTTTATAATTGATTGAATATTATTATTTTACTTAATTTAATTGAATTATTAGATTATTTAATTTCTAATTATTCGGCTGATTTTAATTCATGCGGGGCCCGCCAAAATTTGGCTAATGAAGCACACGAGGCCCGGCCGAAACTCTCGGGCCATCTTCGACCCGATTCGGCCCGCACAGACCCCGTTCTCAGGGACGGCGAGACCGACAGGTCTTCGGCTAGGGCAGTCGCTATGACCACCGAATTAACCCTTGCTGGAGTTCGATTCGCTCAGCAGTAGATAGAGTATTGTCAATCCTTCCTATCGACATCTAAATCGCAAGTAGGGATAACCTGAATCGTTCATAAATCCAAACCCTAAATTAGCCCTAATCTAGGTTGAAGAAAACCTAATCTTCCATTTACTTAATTCTTCAATTCACACAATCAGCATAATTGCCAATCAGACAATCATCATAAATTAAACTCACTGTTGTAAGGTATGCTTATGAATTAATTGATTGATGAAAAAGGAAGGAAGAGGGGTACCTTCGATCGACATGCTTAGATTTAGGGTTCTTTCGATACTACCTCGAATCCTTTATGCAGGCTAACTGCAGTTGTCTCTAAGAAGGATAAGCCTTAAATGATGCTAAGATAGGATCTTAAGCGACTCCTAAACGGCTGCTAGACACCTGGCGAGGCGAGTGCCAGCCGCGCGTTCGCGCGTCTGCCACGCGCAGAGTCTCGGAGAAGACAACTGCTGACCGTTCGATCGCATAATCGAACGGTCAGTATCTCTCGTTAGATTGCGACGGCGGTTGAAGGAAAATCGGACGGTGCAGAATGGCGCCATTTCCAATAAATTAATATTTATATTATTTAATTAATTTAACATATTTTATAAACTGATTTAATCATTTAAATGTATTCCAAAAATTCTCAATATATCACCCCTAGCTATTTGAGGGGTGAGGAACGCAACGGCGCGTTTGGATTTTCTATCTGACAAGTATTTATTTATTTGAATTTTCAGGTATTTAAATAATATTAAAATATTCGTCAAAAATCTAACGATTTCCAAATGCATCCAAAATATAACCCCTAGCTAATTTGGGGGTGGTGAACGCAAAGGCAAAGTCAGATTTTGAATCTGAGGTCTAGATAAAAATCAATTTCTAGGGTTTTGAGATTTTCCAAAAATCAGGTTTTGATCTTTTGATCCTTGATTTGATCCTAATCTTAGAGGTAGGTTCTTAATGACTTAATTAAGCTATTGAAAACATAATTAGGACTTGGATTAGTCATAATTAACCAAAGTAATAACCTGGGTTGTTACAGTTAGGATATGTAATAGCCCAAACTTTTAAGAACTAATGTGTTGTCTACTTTGTCTTCAGGTGTAGCACCATGTCCCATCGTCGCATGCAACAGAAAGGTTTAAGGGGTGGATACCTTAAACATTTAGCGGCAAAAAAAGCGTGCTACTTGGGAAGGACTACTAAACCATCCCACATATAAATACTGAGAGTCTACTCAAGGTAAAGATAAGGACTAATCTTTAAGATAAGTAGTACTCTTATCTTAAGTATTAGTTAGAAAACTTATGCACATTAAACTTGATAAGATAAGGAGGATATTTCCAATATATATGAGTACTTTTATAAGAGCATTTACTGCTAATCACATCATAATACTAAGTATAAGTAGAACAATTAAAGTGCATAAGCTAAAAGCATTTATCATACATTCATCACAGAACTAGCTAGAGTATTCATCTCAGAAAGAAAATAAAAGAGCATACATCCAAATTATATATTACAAACTAATGTTTAGGGAAAAAAATAGTAGAAATAAAAAGAGTCCCTCAATCTCACTGTTTGAAGTAAACTAAACAAGAGAGAAAAGCTGAGTCTTCTACTGCCCCATCGAGTCCTCCTGGATCTCTTGGATAGTCTCCATTGTCAGCTCTTCAAACTGCTCAAGATCTGACATATTATCAGATCCCAAATTGCTAGTTTCTCAGATGAAAAAAAAGAAAGGTACATCATGTTAGACAATAAGTCTAACATAACAAAATGCTACAATAAAATAGTTTAAAGAAATTAATATTAAATGGAATATGAAACTACTACAAAAAATGCTAAAATAACGGAAAACTAAAAATAGTACAAAACTGAAAATAAAGTAAAGCAGTAAGTAAAAATGTACTGAAATAAACAAGATATGAAAGATTAAAATTTAATAAAATACTGAAATGAAACTGTGTTGAATGTCAATATATATGCATCTAAATATGCCACTAATTTTTACTATCATTATACATTCGGTGCCTCATGCACTCCAAGGAATCCTAATATTCATAATACATATTGCATCCTATAGGTCGTACTCAATTGATGCATGTTGTATCCAGTAGTTCACAAATACATCTTGATGCTTATGCTTATGCAATTCATGTCAAATTTACATGCTTAACTCATAATTATGCCCAATTAGCCTAAATTCCTAATTAGCCTTTATTAAGCTTATTAATAAACTAAACTTGATTTAGTATTAATTTTGCACTCATTAGACAATGAGGATCAATCTAACACTTTTGATTTGTCATTTGATCTTAAATTTGCATGTTAGATCATTAAGTCTTAAGATAACTAATGTGATTTTTCATCTTAATCTTAACTTAAGATTTTCTTAAGTAAGAAATCATCATGAATTGATCATTAATAAACCAATAAAATGTGCTTGATTATCAAACAATCAACTCCTAATTAATTAATAATTTATCTCATGACTTGAATGTTCTAATAATGAGATTAAGAATTAAGGGGTTAGCACACTTGATTGGTTTCTTTTAATCAATGATTAATATTGTGACTTGGTATGCAATTATATTACCTGATTTTAGAATCAATTTTCTTAGCAATGGTAAATTATAAGATGTAAGTATTAAGAGTTCTTAGATCTCTTGAAGGTAATGACAGTATTATATTTAAGTTGATTAATACAACTTTAGATAAGTAAAATTTTGAGGTAGGGATGACTTATTGCCCATATTGAGGCAGGGTCTTAGATGAACCATACTAATCTTAGATGATTGATCTTATGCCCTTGTGGTAGAGTAACTTAAAAAAGCTTAGATTGAGTTATATATTATGGTAGCTAACATAATTTGAATGACTTAAATTGTTGTGTTGTGGAGACTTCATTGTCCAAGAACAGTACAAGTGCTATAGCACGCCACAGCGCGTTGTAGTGGAATCAAGCTCGAAGCTGAGGTGCTACGGCGCGTCTCAGCGGTCAGCAATCGAGAAGCAGGTGCTGCAACACGCTACAGCGGATGCAAATTTGAAAGTCGACCGCTACAGCACGCCGTAGCGGCCGACAGAGTTCTGTTTTGTTCCAGGTCTCGATCTAAGAAATCTGAGGGGTATTTTAGACTTTTTTGGGTCCAAAATGGAGCTAGCTACTTAAGCCAAAGTAATGAAGGAAAACTTAAGGTTTTTGCAATCAGTTTGGAGGCTTTTGGTGGCTTGAAGGAGAATAACCCTAAGCAAAACCCTAGGGAGCTGCTGAGTAAGAAAAAGTTGTTGTTTGCAGGGGAAACTCCAGGAGGTAGATGCTTCTTCATTTTCTCCATTCTAAGAGTAGAGCTATAACTGTGTATGCTGAGGTGATATAGCTCTTGTAACTCTATAAACCTTGAAGCTTTTTCATAGTGGATTTTCTCATTGGTGTGGCTCCGTGGATTTTCCCAATCTTTGGTTTTCCACGTATATGCTTGTGTTTGGATAAATTTTTATGTACAGGGTTCTTCTTGTTATGATTTTGTAATTTTCTAAACTAGCTTGGTAACTGTCAACGCACCCCAATCCTTAAAGACTTTAGACTTTGGTTTGTTGTTTGCATTGACAAGTGGTATTTTGTAATGCTTATCTTGTGCCGTGTATACGAATAAGGTCACCTCTTGGATCCATTTGATTAGGACTTCCGACAATGGAGAATGGATTCAATAACTTGAAATTTCTTGATTTCTAAACTAGTCAGTTTATAACTATAGTAATAATAATATTAGTAATATCATATGAATTGAAGTATATATTCATAACCTAACTATAAGTTATAGTTAATATATGGAATTGGTTGATTTATCCTAAATAGATTTGTAGAGTTTTGATCTTATTTTAAGTAATTAGATAAGTACAGTTCAGTTCAAGATAAACATCATTTATCCAAAGTATGATATAAGTAGAGTTTTGAACATCTTAGTTTGAAAGAATAAACTATAAAAGGATGTTTCTCTTATCTCTATGCACGGGGATAAGTGCAGTTAAACAAATTAAGTGTTTAATATTACCTTTCTTCAGACATACTAATTATGTATATGTACTCTTAAACATATGATAAGTTAGAATGATATGAAAGTATAACTTTAAGTAAATGTTGGCTTCAATAGAATTAAATATGAATTATATAACTCATTTGATTAAACATTCTGACTTAAATAATATTAGGTGAATGTGCATATTTAGAAAAATAGGTTAAATGGTTAGATAATAAGAAGGGATATTTTCTTTTATTTTTTGGTTTTGATGATTTTAAAATACTTGTATGAAACTCCTTGGCATATCATAAATTGTATATGCATAACATATTATAAGCAGAGCATTATGCTCACTTAGGATCTATTAGCAGAGTTATTCTGCTCACCAAGGATTTGTTAGGGGAGCGTTGTGCTCACTTAGGAATGTGAGATGTTATGTGGCATCGATGTAGCGCCCCGCCCCATCACCGCGCGCAAAAGAGACAGTTATAATCGATTTTGACGGCGGAGTGCTGCACCACTCGGGGAGGAATATCTCGTCTCACCGAATAGCTGAAAATTAAGCCCATCTGGAGGGCTACTGACTCAACCTCAATGAGGGTTGAGAGCTAATACTTAAGATAAGAATAGTATCCTTATTCTAAGTATTAGACAAATACATATATTAGATTTAAAATATAATATGAATCTAACATATGTATAAGATATCAGCATTTCCAATATACTGATCACATCACAATACTATGTATAAGTAGTATATAACAAAGTGCAAAAGCTTAAAGCAAACATCTAGAGACATTCATCATAGAAGTTATATGAAAATATTTATCTCAGAAAAGAAAAAAAAATAAATCCATAATTATTTTAAATATTTACTGAATAATAGACTTAGAGCTAAGTACTGAACTGAAAATACTAAGCAGAAAAATAAAACTGAAGAAGAGTCCACTAATGCTCCACAGGCTCCTCCTGAATCTCCTGGGTATACTCATAACCTGGCTCAATATACTGCTCAGGATCTAGCAAATTGTTGGATCCCACAAGTACCCCATGTTAGATAATAAGTTTAACACATCAGAGCTAATCTAAACAGTCATAGTTATTCATTTAATATTTATATAATATAAGTAAATCTGTAGAAAAACTGTAAAGGTAACTGAAAGTATAAAATGGTATAAAATGGTACAAGGTAAGGTAAAGCTGAACTATAAATTGAATACTAAAAATAAACTAAAATAGTAATGAGTTTGAATTGAATAATTATCTATAAAACTATGATGTATGACACTGAAACTATGCATCTGAATATACAACAATACTATGTACTACTAATATGCAACTAAAATATCACTGAACTACTATGAGTAGTACGGTCCAATGTATACATATATCTAGTTGGGAATACTGCTTACTGATGATGCCGATGCATCTTGAAATTCCCCAGTCAATGTATGCAATGTTCCGTAACTCATAAATCATCACTGATACTCATACATCATTCTGATACTCATACATCATGCTTAAGCTCATGCCCATGCTTCTAACTACATGAGATAAATCCAAAATGCTTTGAAATCTGATAATGAATTTAATGTATTCATTATGTAAAATTCTGCTAAAAGGATTCTGACTCCTAAAATTCTAACTTCGATAATTGGTTAAAGTTGAGAGTTTACTTGAAAATTATTAGCTGGGATGATTGTATACACATATTTAGCATATTTACAAGAAAGATGGATTTAACCCTTAGCTTATTTAAGCTGCACTTATCGAAGCGCACTACGATAGGAGGCAGAGCCCGGTCACAATTTACATCTCAAGCTAAGTCGTTAAATGTCCTAATTACAAGCATACTTAGTGTCTTACGCATAGTGATTTGAGTTACTTAGTTTGCTTAAACTGCACTTATCGAAGTGCACTACGATAGGAGGTAGAACTTGATCACACTTTACATCTCAAACTAATGATCTTGTTCATTAATTGTAACACTCTTAGTCTTGGAGGATTTACTCTAACGGGACTGTATTCATCTAACCCCTCAGGATAGCACCTGGTTATAAGTCCACATTGGAGTGAATCAACCAATCATGAATACTACTAAAATAATCCAGTAATATGGGTATACCCTACTATACCCAACAATAATCTAAGTTCAAAAAATTCTATTTAATAAATAAGGATTTATCAAAGCTATTACTCCTTACTCTAAATAGATGTGTTCTACACAAGCCTCCAAGGATGTGATCAATGGATCACTCAATGTAGGTTGCTACCAGAAGAAATAAGTCCCATTTTAAGTACTTTAGGTGATTCCTACCACAAGGTATCAAGTTCAACTGCTAAAGTCATGAAGGATCATCTAACTTTCTACCTTAATAAATTATAAAAGTTCTTCCTACCTCAAGGTATCAATATTTAAGGTCTTTAAATATTTCAAGAACGATCCTAAGGCATGACCCTTAAAATCTCATTTTTCTACTTCTTAAGATTTACTTGTTAGACTTAGGTTAAAGTGAACAGATCAGATGATTAAAATTCATTTGATCCTTTCCTATTCTACAATCATGGGATGCAATTAAAGATCTTATTATAATTAGATCATTTCATAAATTATTATAATTTTATCGTCCATTTTATGCTAATAGTCTTATATAAGGGAAAATCAATGATCTAAAGTTTAAATTCAAATGATTTAATCACATAGATTTAATATTAACCTTAGCACTTCTAATTCAATGATTTAAGATCAATATCAAATCATATGCATTATTGGAATAATGTCAATTAAATTATCTTTCAATTAAGTTAATTGATTAAATGATTAAGATTTAGATCTTAATCAAGGTAAGTTAGGGTTTAACCCCTAACCTTTCTACCATTAAGACCAAGGTTAATTTATCAGTCAATGACAAATCAATGTGTTATTAGTGTATTATTGATAATAATTTCAGGTTTGGATTAAGTATCATCAACTTAATCAAGTTATCATGATTCTTATATTTAATTGTAGTTTAATATCTATTTAAGCACATTTAAGTGTCCAAATAGATGTTAAGGTTATCTAGCATACACTATAAAATCATAAAAGCATATAAATGAAAAGATGACATAAAATAAAAAGTAATTAAGGCTAACTAAATTCTAAATTAAGACAAAGGATTAGCACTTGAATATAAATCTAAAAGACTTAGGTTTCATGCCATTTAGTTGTTAAGATATACCTACTCAATACAAGCACTTAAAATTCTATCGCTTAGCAATTAGCATAACATAGATTTCAAGTACATAATATTTTTTGAGCACTTGATAAAGATAATAAAGTTTCAAACTTAATTTATATATAATATTTTATGCAATATTTTATTTTAGCTAAAATAGGTTTAAATTTAATATTTTTTAGTCCCACTAGGGTCCTAGGGACCTTAAAATGCAAAAACAGTTAAGTTTTGGTCATTTCAGCCAAAACTAGGTAGTTTTGCAAAAATTTGGGCAGTTTTTGCAAATTTGGGCGCTCCAGCGCGCTGTGGCAGTTTTAGCGCTGCAGCGCATTGTGGCAGTTTTAGCGCTGCAGCGCGCTGTGGCAGTTTTAGGGCCGCAGCGCGTTGTAGCGCTTTTAGCACTGCGACGCGAGGTAGCGCTCTCAACGTTGCATCCCGCTGTAGCGCGAGCGCGCTACAGCGGACCAACTTGCAAAATAACTGTTAATTAATTTATTTTTGACATTTCTTAAGGTTTTCCCAAAATTTTGCTACATCCCGCTACAGCGCGCTATGGTGCGCTGCAGCAGTCCAACTTGCAATTTACTGTTTAATAATTAATTTTATATAGTTTTTGCCGACATAATGCTGCAGCTCGCTGCAGCGCACTATGGCGCGCTCCAGCGCCAGATGACGATTTTGCCAGAACGAAACCTGTGAGGCCTACTTTCGAGCTCAACTCCCAATCCAGAGCATTCCATGAGCGGTGCTATATATCAATAGAAAGGTTTTTCCGATACCTTTCCATCGACATAAAATCAACACCAATTGAGCATTCTAACTATACGAAAAATGTGAATAAAGAACAGGGTATACAAAATGAATGAAAATAGAGCATGCATTTTTTCGAATAAATGAGCTACCTCAATGAGCCTTAATGACTTCCATACATGTTTATAGACTTCTAGAGATACATTCAAGCATTGTAGTAACTTGAAGGAGACAAGGAGAGGAACAAAATGGGTACCTTTTGCCTTGTGAGAGAAGGAGGAAGTAGACTTGGAAGGCTTGGAGGAGGAGCTTCTCCTTCATCTTCTTCGGCCCAAAACCTAGCAAAGGAGGGGAAGGGAGAGCTGCATTTTTGCCAAATTGACTTGAAGAAAGAGCTTGAGCTCCTTCTTAAAGGAGGAGAAGTAATGAAGATCTTAGGGAGAGGGAGGAGTAGAGAGCCATCATGAGCCTAGGGAGAGCATGGCTAAGGGGAGAGGGGGAGGGATGGCCAGCCAAATTTGCATGGGGGCTGTCAGCAATGAAAAATTAGAAGGATAAGGGAAATTGCAAATTATGGCATTAATGATTACTTATTTATTTCCTTAATTTTTCAAAAATTCAGATTTTTGAAACACACTCCGAAAATTCCCAAAAATTCACCTCTAGCTAATTTGGGGGTGAGGAATTCAAAGGCAAAGTCAGAATTCGATTCTAACGATTAATTAATTATGCTAATTTTTGGGGTATTTAATTCTATTAAAATATTCACGAAAATCCGACGACTTTCAAATGCATCCAAAATATCACCCCTAGCTAATTTGGGAATGACAATCGCAACGACGAAGTCAGATTTTGATTTTGAGGTCAAAATAAATACCTCAATTTTCTAATTAATTGAATATTAAAATAATCCAAAATATTGGATTTAGCTCTGACTAGCACCAAATCTTTGGAGATTGGGTCTAATGACTGGATGAGCTTAATTAGGTTATGATTGAGCTAAAATTAAGCAAGGTAACAACCTTGGGTTGTTACAATCGATGTCATGCATATTTACATATCAAATGTATATTTAGATGCATATTCAATGGCATACATTACAGTTCTATATTCAATTTTATTTAGTTTATAATTTCTTTTCAATTGATTTACTTTCAGTACATTGTTTAGTCATAGTTTAATTACTTTCAGTTTTAGTGTTTATAGTTACAATCACATATTTTACTTCAGTTTCTGCAATTTGATTTTTGTTTTTATTGAATGTTAAATAAAATCCCTCAAATATAAGAAAATACTATTTGTAGCCTAAAATGTACTTAGACTTATTGTTTAATGTAAGATTTTCTCTTTTTTGGCTGGGGCCATAGTATTGTGAAATCGATAATAACAAATTTTGAGCAATTTGAAGAGCCAATTTTTAAACCAACTCAAGAAAAGATCCAAGAGCTTCAGGAGGAGCTAGTGGAGTAGTAGTGTTATAGTGAAGACTTGTTTACTTTATGCTATGAGATAAGAGTTTTATTCACTGCCCAATTTTAATATTAGTTTATAATAATTAAATCTAGATGTATTTTCCTTTATTTTTTGAAATGAATATTCTTACTTAGCTCCTATGTTGAATATTATGGATGAATGCTAAAGCTTCTGCACTCTGTTATTCTGACTACTTATACTCAGTATTGTGATATGATCGACATAAAACTCATATAAGATACTCAAATACTTTGGATATATTTTTCTTATCCTTCATAATGCCAATGTGTACATGTACCTTAATTAATATTTAAGATAAGAATATTACAATTGTCTTAAGAATTAGCTTTCAGTAGTAAGTCAGAATGAAAAGTTTAGTTTCCTTAGTAACGCACAGTTTCACCACCAATTATGTGTTATTATTATTATTATATTTCTATTGTGTGGGGTGACTGGACGCGGCATTACACTATGACCCCCAAGCTTCACTAGGAGACTTAGATATTATATCAAAATTATTCTAGAAAGATATACACTTATCTGTCAATAACTGTTCACATAAATATTATTTTGGTGAGTCTTTCTACTAAATCTTCTATTACTTCCTAATGAACTAGATCCTTTATTATTTCTTCATGAGTTGCTAACAATCCCTATATGTACATGCTTAATTTTGTTACACCTCTGAAGATTCTCACCACATATATTTGTTGCAAGCATTTAAGAAAAGTAAAAACACAATTTGACCTAGTATAATACTGGGGTACATGTAATATTTATGTATATTCAAAGGAAGTAAGCTCAAACAAATGCAATTAGAATAACTCTACGTACTTGATTCGTTTGTTTGCACTGCAAAATTTTCTTATAAAAATATGTTAATTAATTCTTATATATTAATCTATTATTTAAGAACCTAGGAAAAGATAATATAAAGATTTTTGTAAATATTATAAAGTTTGAGTGAAAACCTATAATTAGTTAGGTGGTGTGATTAAGGTTTTTAGTGATTTTTGAAAAACTAAATGAAAGTTCAAATGATATTTTTAGCTACTGATGTCTAAATAAAAGTTAATCATAATTAATATGATTAAATATACCAAATTTTAGTTATCAGTTCTAAGTATTTTAAATGTTATAAATGTGAAAAGTTTGCGGAAAATGTTGGATGTTTCTAAAAATTATTAAGAAATAGTCAAATTATTTTCTAAAGTTTGGACCAAAATATGGGGTCATAAATAGAAAAACTAAGTTCTGTATTCAATAATAAAGTTGTTCCTAATATAACAAAGAGTAACCATGCTAAAAATGGCTAAATCCAACGATTATATTAAAAGTTATGATAGCAACAACATCGTAAGAAAATTTTTAAAATATGTCAAAATTGTTTTCTAGATTTCAATGGATGGTTGTTGAAGTTTGAGTGCGTGACCTTAGAGTCTAAATTAACGAGTACGTTCTTATGTGAAATTGTTCATAAAACAAATGTGAGTAAATATACAAAGTTACAACACTCATATCGTAGTGGTTGAAAAGTTACAATCTCTCCAAATTTGGCAAAAAAATTAAAAATTTATGAAAAAATATTTAAATAAAAATAAAAATTTTCTCTAATTTTAGAGTGATTTTTGAACATCATAAAGGCAAAACTAAGATGTACTGTCTCCTAGTGATTTGTTACCAATACATATGAATATGTAAGTGCAAAGTTTTAGGATCTAACATATATTATAATACAAGTTATGTGAGTGCAAAATTAGAGAAAAAATAACAAAAATTGAAAAAATATTTTTGAGAAAAATTATTAAATGAAAATATGCAAACTTAGTAACATTGGGGAAAATGGCTATGGTGCATGTGTTAAGTGGTAAATAACATAAATCATCACTAAATGTTCTTCTCAATGAGAAAACAAAATAAGAGAAAAAAAGTGAGGTATAAGTAATATAAAAGTTACTTTGGAGAAATATATATGATGGATATTTGAGAAAGGGTGCTGCTTGGATCCTCATTTCTTAGGTGATTTGAGCTCCCATAACTCCTTTGCCTTTAGGCTTGCTTTGGAATTGGTCTTTAGGGTTCAGAGAGATGGATATGAGGAAGGAGAAGAGAGTTTTCCCAAAAGCTCTCAAATGAGGTAAAATGGTAATGATGGTAGAATTTTAGGTTTATGATTATGGTTAGAGTGTTTATGAGTGTTTATAAAGCTTTATGGTTAATCCAATGGTAATGATTTGATCAAGGGATAATTTGGATGGTTCAAAATAATTTGATTTAAATTTGTCCTTAAAATGGGAAAATTCTGTGAAATATCAATTAATGCATTTAATTAGGGGGTTATATGTGGGAGCCTAAAAAATTCTAGTCTATTTTAGCATAATTTGTCTAAAAATAATTTTTTTTGTATTTCACAAAATTAATTAAAAATATACCACCAAATGTTAAATTGAAAGTGCCAAAATGTAGATATCAATGAGAGAAATCAATAGACACCAAATTTTTCCAATTTGACTAAGTAGTTGAGTCGAATTTGACTTTGAAAGTTGGCAAATTTTGGGTTCGTTGGCGCTGTTAATGTCGCCCTTAACGCTATTACACATGTCGCTTTCACTGTTAACAACATCAACTGGCGCGATCAGCGCCGTCGGTTTCAGCGACAAATGACAGGTTCCATTAGATTCGCCGTTAATGTTAGACGGTGGTAGACAGCGTTTGTGGTCGTCGTTAACTATAATTTTTTTTTTAAGATTTTAGCTTTTCTCCAAATTAGCTCCAAAAATATGAAAATTTCTCCACTAGTTAATTTAGACATTCAGAATCCAAAAATGTCAAAATTTTTGAATTATGACACCATAATATTTTTATATAATTATTTTAATTTAAAAAATCTTCATTAAATAACAAGGAAATTCCATTCATGAAAAAATTCTCAAAAAAATTCCAAAATTTTCTAAACTTTTTCTAGCGAGCCTGATAATTTTACTTTGTAATTTTGATATGTATTTTGCTCACACTAAATTGAAAGATAAATAAAATTAATATATTTTAGAATTAGGGGATTTTACAATTTGGGATTTGAGCAAAGAGAGAAATGGAGGGGAGAAGATCCTCTAGGACGGCGCCAGTCGGCCTAGTCAAAGCGGCGACATGCAATGTTGACGTACGTTAGTGTAGCGCCCCGCCCCGTTGCCGCATGCAAAAGGTAAAAATTGATCGGCGGCAGGGTGGCGCGCCACTCGGGGAGGAATATCCCATCTCCCCGAAATAGCCTGAAAACCAAACTCATCTGAAGGGCTGCTGTCTCAAACTCAAGGAGAGTTGAGAGCTAATACTTAAAATAAGAGTAGTATTCTTATTCTAAGTATTAGACCAATACATACATTATATGTAAAATACATGAGGAATAAAATATATGTATAAGATATCAGTATTTCCAGTATACTGATCACATCACAATACTAAGTATAAGTAGTATTGTAAAGACCCACTTAAGTAGTAATAAGTGAAACTCTTAAATATCGAAATGCCTTTTCAGATAACGGTGGAGTTCCTGATAAGAATTCCAAAGTTAAGCGTGCTCAGGTGGAAGCACTCTCAGGATGGGTGATCTGCTGGGAAGTTATCTTCTGAGGGAAAAACTGTGAGGCCTTTCAGACCAAAGCGGACAATACCTTGGTGTTAAGAATTTGGGCTGTTACAAATGGTATCAGAGCAAACCATAGGATGTCAGATAGGAGCTAAGTGTTATACAGGATAAAGTACCACTTCATGTGAGCAGCCTCTTGAACCCATGATGGTTAAGGTGCTACATAGTTGTGGGTACCTCTTGTGTCTGTAGGGGTCACCTCTAGTCCTGTCTACCCAATGGATGGTTCTTGAATCTGTGTGTGGATACTAATGAGGACATCGGTTACTTAAGTTGGGGAGATTGTAAAGACCCACTTAAGTAGTAATAAGTGAAACTCTTAAACATCTATGCGCCTTTTCAGATAACGGTGGAGTTCTTGATAAGAACTCCAAAGTTAAGCGTGCTCAGGTGGGAGCACTCCCAGGATGGGTGATCTGCTGGGAAGTTATCTTCTGAGGGCAAAACCATGAGGCATTTTAGGCCAAAGCGGACAATACCTTGGTGTTAAGAGTTTGAGCTGTTACAAGTATATAATATAGTGCAGAAGCTAAAGAAAACATCCAGAAACATCCATCACAGAAACTGTATGAAACATTCATCTCAAAAAAGAAAAGAAAACTCATCCAGAGTTATTACATACAGTTTACTGAATACAAACATAAAGGCTAAGTACTGAACTAAAATGAACTAAGCAGAAAAGTAAAATTGAAGGAGAGTCCACTAGTGCTCCACAGGTTCCTCATCAATCTCCTGGGTGTCCTCCTGACCTGGCTCAATATACTGCTCAAGATCAAACAAATTGTCAAATCCCAAAAGTACCGCGTGTTAGACAATAACTCTAACACATCAAAACTAATCTATACAGTTCTAGTTATTCATTTAATATTTATATAATGTAAATAATTCTGCAGAAAAATTGAAAAGTAATTAAAAGTATAAAATTGCATAAAATTGTACAAAACTGAAGTAAAATAAAGTAAAGCTGTATTAAAAACTGAATACTGAAAGTAAACAAGAACTATAATGGATCTGAAACTAAGTAATAGCATGTAAAACTATGCTGCATGTCACTGAAATTGTGCATCTGAATATGCCACAATACTGTATGCTACTAATATGCAACCAAAATATCACTTAACAGTTATGAGTCATATGGTCCAATGTATACATACATCCAGTTGGGAACTGCGATACCGATGCATCTTAACATTCTCCAGTCAATGTATGCAACATTCCGTAACCTATAAATTATCACTGATACTCATACATTATTACTGATACTCAAACCTCATGCTTTTGCTCATGCTCATGCTTCTAAGCTACATGAGATAAAATCCAGAAATCCAGAAAATACTTTGAAATTCGATAATGAATTCAACGTCTTCATCATACAAAATCCTGCTAAAAGGATTATGACTCCTAAATTCTAACCTTGATAATTGGTTAAAGTTGAGAGTTTACTTAAAAATCATTATATAGGATGATTGTTTATATATATTTAGCATGCTTCCAAGAAAAGTGGTTCTTAACACTTAGTTTGATTAAGCGACTCTAACGAAGCAATCTTCGATAGGAGGCATCACCTGATAGTGATTTGTATCTCAAGCTAAGTCTTTAAGATACCCAACTCACAATCACACTCACTGTCCTAAAGAAGGTGACTCAAATTACTTAGTTTGTTTAAGCCACGCCTATTGAAGCGATCTTCGCTAGGAGGCATCACCTGATGGCGATTTGTATTTTAATCAAACTAAGGAATAACTCCTTATTTATAACACTCTTAGTCTTGAAAGATTTACTCTAATAAGATTGTATTTATCTAATCCATCGGGATAGCACCTAGTCATAAGTCCACATTAGAGTGAATCAGCCAATCTTGAATACTACTGAAGTAATCTAGTACTATGGGTATATCCTATTATACCCAACTAATAATATGGGTTCAGAAGATTCTATTTAATCAACAAGGATTATCAAAGCTATTAATCTTTACTCTAATGGGTGAGTCCTACACAAGGCTCCAAGGATGTGATCAAAGAGATCACTCAAAGTTGATTTCTACCGCAAGGGAGAGGTTCCATTCTAAGTGCTTTAGGTGATTCCTACCATAAGGTATCAAATTCAACTTCTAAAGTTATGAAAGATCATCTAAGTTTCTACCTTAATAAGTTACAAGTTCTCCCTACCTCAATATATCAATAATTAAGGTCTTTAAATATTTCAAGAATGATCCTATAGTAAGACCCTAAAGATCTCACTTTTCGACTTCTTAAGTTAATATTCAAGATTTACTTATTAGACTTGGATTAAAATGATCAGATCAGATGATTAAAATTCATCTGATCTTTTTCTATTCTATAATCATGGGATAAAATCAAAAATATTATTAGAGTTAGATTGTTTCATAAATCATTATAATTTTATTACCCATCTTATACTAATAGTCTTATATAAGAGAAAATTAAAGATCCAAAGTTTAGATTAGATGACTTAATCACACAGATTTAATATTAACCATAGCACTTCTAATTCAATAATTTAAGATCAATACTAAATTAAATGTATTATTGGAATACAGTCAATTGAATTATCTTTCAATCAAGTTAATTAATAAAGTGATTAAGGTTTAGGTATTAATCAAGACAAGTTAAGGTTTAACTCTTAGCCTTACCAAAATTAAGACCAATAGTTAATTTAAATATCAATGACAAATTAATATATTATTGGTGTATTATAAATGTCAAATTTTAGATTTAAATTAAGTATCATTTATTTAATCAAGTTTTTAAGGTTCTTACGTTCAAGTATAGTTTAATATCAATTTAAGCACATTTAAATGTCTAATTAATTATTAAAGTTCTCTAACATACATCCTAAAATCATGAAAGCATAGGAATGTAAGATGATATAAAATAGAAGGCAATTAAAGCTAACCAAATTCTAAAGCAAATCAAAGGGATTAGCACTTGATTACAATTCTAAAAGACTTAAGTTTTATGTCATTTAGTTATTGAGGTATACTTGTTTAATATAAGCAATCAAGGATCCTATTCTTTAATATTTGACACAAGATTTTCATGACACATAATAGGTTTTAAGCCCATATTAAAAGAGCAACTTTTCAAATTTAATTTTCACATAGAATTTTATACAATGCTCAATTTGATATAATTCAGTCCCAGTAGGGTCCTAGGGACCTTAAAATGCAAAAATTGGCCATTTCAGCTAATTATGGGCCAACCCGGATAGTTCAGGGCGCTATGGCGCGCGGTGGCATGCTGCGGTGCGCGGCGGCGCGTTGCAGCGCTTTTAGGCATTGCGGCGCGCTACAGCGGAAAATGATGCTGTGGCACGCTGCAGTGCTTTTGATGCAGCGACGCGCTGTGGTGGATCAACTTGCTGAAACACAATTCAATTAATCTTTCTTCTAGTTTCATATAGTTTTCTAGAAATGACGTTGTGGTCCACTGTGGCGCGCTGCAGCGGTCCAACTTGCGAGTTATTATTCAATTAATTTTTCTCTTGATTTCCTATAGTTTTCCCCGAAATAACGCTGCAGCCCGCTGCGGCGCACTGTGGAGCGCCACAGCGGTCTAACTTGCCGGTAACTGTTCAATTAGTTTATTTATCAATTTCATATGATTTTTCTTGAAATGACGTCGCAACCCACTGTAGCGCGCTGTGGCGCGCGGCAGCGAAAGCTATTTGAGCTTCGAGCGCTACGATGCGTAGTAGCGCCCGACGGTGATTTCGCCTATGCGAAAACCATAAAGGGCCACATTTCGAGCTCAAATAATCTCAATCCAGAGCATTCCTTGAGCAGTTTTATATAATAATGAAAAAGTCTTTCCGGATACCTTTCCATTGATACCAAAATCGGTACAAACAAATTATCCTAACTATACAAACAATAGAGTTAAAGGTTCGGGTATACAAAATGGACGAAAAATAGAGCATAATATTTTCAAGACAATATGATGCTTTAATGAACCTCAATGACTTCCAAATACATTCATGGATCTTCTAAAGATACAAAACAGCATGATAGCAATATGAAGTAGACAAGGAATGGGAGCAAATGGGTACCTTAGCCTTGCAAGGAGTGGAGGAAGAAGGAACATTTGCCTTTTTCAAGACTTGGTGAGGAGCTTCTTCTTCAAGGTGCATCAATGGAGGAAGGGAGGAAGTTTGGGAGCTTTAACTTGACAGCCAAATATGAAGAGAATGGGTTAAGTTTCTATTTATAGGAGGAGAAGGAAGAATGAGGCCATTATGGGCTAAGGGAGGCTAAGAGGTGAGGGAGGGAAAGGAAAGGAATGACCTCAGCCATTTCTTACGTGCAATAATGGAGGAGGCGCTGAATGAAGGGAGTGGGGAAACTAGGAAATGCAATTTAAGAAAATGAATTTTCTTAAATAATTACTTATTTAATTATTTTCTAATTTTTAATTTATTAAAAATTCATATTTAATAAATGTGTTTCGAAAAATCTCAAAAATTCACCCCTAGCTAATTTGGGGGTGAGGAATTTGACAGCAAAGTCGGATTTCAATTTCAATGATTATTTAATTAAGCTAATTTTCGGGGTATTTAATTATATTAAAATATTTGAGAAAATCTGACGACTTCCAAACGCGTCCAAAATATCACCCATAACTAATTTGGGGGTGACGATCGCAATGGCGAAGTCGGATTTCAATTTCGAGGTCAAATTAAAAATCTCAATTTTCTAATTAGATAAATATTAAAATAATCCAAAATATTTGATTTAGCTCCGAATTGCTCAAAATCTTTAGGAATTGGCTCTAACGATTAGATGAACTTAATTAAGATATGATTAAGTTAAAATTAGGTTGAGTAACAATCTTGGGTTGTTACAGTTAGTGACAATCAACAACTTTAGTCAGCGCCGAATGGGATCGCCCTATGGACATTTATAGAATTTTATATAAAATTTGGCAATAATTAGAAATACATTTTTTTTAATAAATTAATATTCTCAAAGTGTTATAAATTAATTAAATTAATTAAAATAAAAATAAACACAAAATTTAGAAGATTTTATTACCAATTGATTTAAATAATTTTTTTATTCTACAATAACTTTTCTTATACTAATTTAGAGTTTAATTTACTTAAAATTTAATATAATTATATATTAAAAAAATTTAAAACATAGGAAAGATCTAACTTTGTATATTTTCTCATTTGATTTGACTTTGTAGATTTTAATAAATTAAAGATTAATAATTTTGAGATGATGTCATAATAGTTAATCATTATACATATATTATGAATAGCGGAGACTTAAAATACACTGAAAAAATTAATTTAATGACTAGAATTAAATCCGTGAAAATATTTGCAAGATTTTATGGAACAATGATTTTTAAATTGCGTACAATTATTTTAATTTGATGGCTAGATCTTCTCTCATGGTGATTTTACTTGACCCAAGATGACTCAATGTTACATGGTCATCCCTGAGCTCACAAAGAAATCACCAAACACTAGATTTCTAATTTGGCAAAATTTATGATCATTTGCAAACCAATCTAGCCCTTTTGATATGTCATTACAACTATAATGTATTGGTAACTAAATTAAAGCCTAGTTTCAAAAAATTAAGGGAATTTTTTGTGGTTAACTATAGATCCTAAATTGGTCATTATGCATAATTAATGTAATATATGAAGCTCTATTATTACCACATTCATTATGATCAAACTTGCATTTCCCATATTGGCTCTTTAACTTGTGGATTTTTGTTTCATAAGTCCCAAACCCCAAGAAACCATAATTTTGTTCTAGGCTCCAAATATTCTTAAATCCATCCTTTCACTCGAAGGAACATTAAGAAACTTCTAGTCTGGTGGTTGGAGTAACAAAACTCGATTTGTTAGTAAAGTCATTTTCTTAGCTTAGTCGCTGGAGACCTTTAGTTGCCTCAAAAATCATCTCGATAATTTTTTAGTGGAGTTAGAAGACTTAATTAGACACTAGATCAAGCCATTGGTTGACCTACTCGAGAGGGCCAAAGTTGATGGAAATCTTGCTTATATGCCTTTTGAACCTCTGAATTAGATCCTAGACCTTTCATTGGAGGTTAGAGAACCCCTAAAAGATACTATTTCAAGCTAGATGCAACCCCATTGCAAGATTTTCTCTCAATCCTAAATCAAAATTAAAGAATCAATATAATATTTTAGCTTTGGTTCAATTTAGTAGAACACCAAGTACATAAAATATAGTATTTTATTTTTATTGCATTTCTTGATATTTAGTTTTTACATTACTTTATTTACTTTAGTATTGTTGTACATACCTTTGCATGAAAAAATTTATCATAAAATACTTATGACCAAATATAGTTTGGTGATGCCTATACATTAAGTATGTATATTGAACTACATATAATACAACTAACACATTGTGAAATAAGGGGAGATTTGACACACTAGGAAGAGGCAAAAGACTTATTTGAGATAGGACTCGCAATGAGAACAACTGCAATCACCTTCTTAGATGGTGCCTACAAAATGGGCATCAATGTGTTGGTTGAGGTATTGTCATAAGATGATGGTGAAATAAGATATCTGGCCCAGTAGGAAGGGGCGGTGTAAGATATTTGTGTTATGACTCACCAAATTTGTATATTACATAGAATAGTCGTCAACGATAGTTGTATATCTTTATAGCCACTAAGTATCTTGCTTTCCTAATGATAGTGGATTAAAGCCCCATTGCATAATGATCACACATTCTTAATGATAGCATTTACTATTCTTTTTCAGCTAGTTGCTTTTATATATAATATGCCATCTCTTTCTTATTACAACTAATTACAGTTGTTATAAATTTAACTATAGATTGGGATGGATAATGTACTAGCGATAGTATTTTTCTTATAGTTTACAATCAACGATAGATACAGTACTGGTGATAGCATTTTTCTCACAATTTTACAATCAGCATGCTTTTTGTTATTACATGCTCAGTGTAGTTAAGTTACACTATTAAGCTATTTACCTCTTATTGAAATATATGCATGCTTGTCACATTATTTTTCTTATTATATGTAACTAATAATTTATTAAATTTTAAGTTCTCCTATTTGATTTATAATATATTGTTTCATGTGCGAAGAACCATTAGGTGTGATGCTAGAGATAAGTTATAAGAACTTGAATTTAATAGAGTTTCTTTTTTAAATAAAAATTGAAATCCAAATTCAAATTTGAAGTCATGATCAAGACCACAGTTTTAAGGGAACAGCAGATCAGTGTATAGTTTTCACTCGTGAATCACTTGCATCCAAATCGTGAAATATGTGCCCTTTTTGTCCTGTTTTTTTCACCAAAACCCCGAACCTAATTTTGTCCTAAATTATTAGCGGTACTTGATTCTTGATCTACTTTAATACTTTAATAGAGCTAACCTTTTGAATGCTTCTCTTCTCTTGTAATATTATTTATGCATTGTTGTAATGAAATTAATCTGAGGCAGCGACAGAAGAGTATCAGAAATAAAATGAAAAAAAAGGAAAAAGGAAAAGGCTTTTGCTCAAAGAAGAGCCAAGCTCTTGCCTTTCAGTTCATGCTTCTCCATTTTCCATCTTTAGCTTCTTAAGCCTTCAAGTTTTAAGAGAATCAATCTCAACTCCAAGTTCCAATTTTTATCGATGCCAACTTCCTTAGACAGGCTCTGAGTGTCTTCACAGAGGGGCATCAATGGCGAGAGAAGCGCAGGATGGCATTAAGACAGTTGAGTGCTTGAGAGGGAGGCTTCTTGCCGAGAGAATAGCTTCCAGAACTGCCAAGGCTGAAGCGACCCACATGGCTAAACGGGTAAAAACTGATTAAAAAAAATGTATTCTTTCCTTTCCACTTGTTTTTTTCAAAATCTAATCTTTATCCTGCGTTCTATGACTCTGTCATTGCAGTTAAAGGAGCTAGAGAAGCAGCTGGAGGAAGAGATGAAAAACAGGGAAAGGGCTGAGAAGAGGCTGTTGCATGCAATGAAGAAGCTGCAATCGCTCAAGCTGATGAATTTTCCTTTTCAAATGGATCTGTTGGATAACACAGAGAGCTCAACTTTCCCAAACAGAGTCTTTCTTAACCAAGAGAGATTTGAGAAATGGAAGTTTTTGAAAAAATGCAGCGCATCATCGAGGGACCTTATTAGGGATGATGGTTCTTTGAACTCTTTCAGTGATTTAGCGTCTCATGGAGATGGGGGGAGCAGCAGTAGCAGTAGCAGTAGCAGTACCTCCCAAGAATGTGCTGATGGCACTGTAAGGTATGTGTTTGTGCCACTGTGTGGAAACAGTGATGCAAATATTTGGCGACTGGGATTTGAACTTTTGACATATCAATAGTTTTTCACCATTGATGCAAGTTCTTGAGTTCTCTTAAGAAAACACAAAAACCCTTATATCTAAGAATATGCAAAATGATTAAAATGTGTTTTAGATCTGATTCCTAAATTCGTTTACTTAATGGTATAAGTTAAATTTATTCAATTGAATCAAAATATTTATATCTAAGAAAAAACCTTATAATGGAGAATTTGAGCAAGCTTGGATTTGCTACACCATCCATCATAATACAATCCATTGTCTGTGAGAGGGTTTGCAGTTGGGTGATGCCCGGGCACATGAGATTATTAAGCTTTTCCCTCTATCTTTCTGTCTCTCTACTTCTTTCATAGGATAATTTATTAGGTGTAATTAGCCATGACTTCTCTCAGGTGTCCTTGGATGGCACTGAGTACCTTTGAGAGAAATAATTGTTAAAAATAGATGGATAATTTTTTGGCTTATGCTTTAAATTCAGCTTGGATCTGAATTAATTTGCCAGGTTAAGTGATGCAAACACATTTAGGGTCATAAACGAGCCCAGCTTAGTCGAACTTGGCAAGTGTTTGAGTTCGGTCAACGAACAATCAAGTTCAAACTAGACTCAATCTCGCATACAAACAAAAAATATGAGTTCTTGTTTGGCTCATTAGCCATTATTCAGTCGAATTCAAACTTTAATGTTATATATAATTTTAGATTAATAATATATATTTTTTATCCAAGAAGATATATTTTCTTCTTGTATTAGTGTAAATCGTGTGAAATCTCATATCTATATATTTTAAGAAAATCTCATATCTATTAAGTATGAAATCTCATACATAATAGTGAAACTTCAAGGCTTTATATGTAAATTATAAAGATTTTGATACTATGCAAGTGAATTAAATTCTTAGTAATAATCATTAATAAGAGTTCTTAAGAGTTTGTGTTCGAGTTATCATCGAGTTGAAGATAATCGACTTGCTACTATTTTTGCTAGGCTCTATGCGGATTCAAATTTCAAATATATGCTTAAGTTCCACTTATTAATTTATTGATCATGCTGAATCTGGGTTCTCCAGCGAGCTGAACACGAGTCATTTTTTGAGAGCCCTTGGCATCTTTATGATTTTTCTTATTTTTGGTTCCCAAATCCATCTCTCGCTTTCTATATATGTATATAATATGTTTGCTTATGGGGATTAGGGTATCTAGTCTTGTCTTGTTGCCTTCATTCTTCCTCTAGTGCAAGTAATTTTTTTCTCAACTCATGCGGTTTTTCCCATGATCTGCTTTCTGCATAAAATGTTATGCTGCTGTATTGTGTTTGTGGATTATGAGATGCTTTCTCTTTATTGTTTGCTCTACATTACATAATAGTAACCATGCCTAATAAATTATCTTGTTTATGATTCATTTAACTTGTGTTTCAGAGTTCACTTTCAAATTATTTTATATGAAGTTTGCCAGCTTTTTAAAATGCTTGATTATAGTTTTGAAACTTAGCTTCTGTTGTGTGTCATCTCTTATTATGATCATACTATATTATCAATATACTCTTCATATGAAATTTCGTATCAATATATAGTGTTTTGGTGGTGTATTAAAATATTTTGACTTTCTGACACTAATGCAATCCTCTAAAAGTTGAACAATTTAAATATTTTGGCTTCAAACACTTGCTTTTTCAACAGCAACCTCATAATTGCTTTCTCAAACGGTTGTAGATGTCCCATAAAAATTGTTATTGTGTTTCTCATAGTATTTAAAAGTAATTCATGCTGAAACTACCTGAACTAATACTGCATTTCCAACCAGGGAACCTTCAAAAAACATTGAAAAGTTGAACTGCAATGAAAATCCCACACAGCATCATAATGGAGAGGCTCTGGCTCTTGTTCCAGTGAGCATATCCCAAGAACCAGATACCTATAATCCAGAGGTTAAGAATAATGTGTATGATGTGCTTTTTTCTCTTAGACATGTCAGAGAGCAATTACAGAATTCCATAGGAAGAACAGTTGCCTTCAATTCCCTTAAAGAACTGAGCAGCCAACACAGGACTTCAACAATTTCTATGGAGGCTTCACCTTCCAAGTAATTTTTACTAGGAAATCAAAGGCTTTGTTAAGATGTTTTATCTATATTTGATCTATCAAATGAAAATTTGCTTTGTTATTATAATGTTCTTATCCAATCAAGGCTGGCTTTTAGTTACTTTTCTTAAACTTGTTTGGTTTCTAATATGGGTTTGTGCTTTTAGTATGTGCTAAGGGTGCTTTTAGTACATTGGTTAGTTTCTGATTTTGTCAAAGCTGTCTAAGTTTTTTAAAGAACATATTAAAAAGTATAAACATGTATGAGCATATGCATGATTTGATTGATGAGCTATGATTGATGAGTCAATCTGTTTAATCAAAAACCGTTTCTTCTACACACTTTGTTTCTAATTGTTTGCATGGCATCAAGACATTGAATGTAATAGGTGTTGGGATCTCTTAGGATTACGAATCAATGCGGAACAATACTTGAGATGGTGAGAAAAATCAAATAAAGTAAGAAATAATCGCAAGTAAACAATCACAGCCACAGGACAAAAAGATTTACGTGGTTCGGTGCTAACACCTACGTCCACGGGGAGGAGAGCAAAATTTCAATATAGAGAAGGAGTTACAATGAGTTTAGGGTTTACAAACACTTACAAAATGGAATCTCAATGAACTTTATCTTCTTTTCAATGGAGCAGCCATCGCACCTAAAAAACTCTAAGCAGCCAAAACTTCACATAAATGAGAATGGAAGCATAAGAAATTCCTCTAACATATTTCTTTAAGTATCCAGCTCATTTTCGAACCCTAAAAGGTCCAAAATTCCCTCCAAATTACTTATAGTGTAACCTGAACAGGAGCAGGTTTCCGCCAGGTGCTACAGCGCGCCGTAGCGCCTGGGTTTCGAGTGGCCTGTCGCTGCAGCGCGTCATAGCACTTGGGTTTCGAGTAGCCTGCCGCTGCAGCACCTGCCCGCAAATAGCTTCTTTTTAACAATCTCCACCTCATATCTCATGTGCTCTACATGAGAGATGACTTCTTTAAGTTCTCTATCAATGTAGCTGCACTAACTTGGTTGCCTACATATCCCCATCCCAAGGGAATTTAGGCGTCCGTAGTTCCAACAAATGAGAAGCCTATAAATGATTCTCCAAATTCACCGAGATCTTATAAATGGTGAATTTTTGAACTGTGAGCACCTTTGTCATCATATCCGCGAAATTATCTTTAGTGTCGATCTTCTCTAAAATAAGATCTCACCTTCTTCGATTGCATCTTGAACGAAATGGTGTCGGACATCAATATGTTTTGTGCGAGTGTGACAGACCGGATTAGTAGCCAAAAATATAGCGCTCTGACTACCATAATGTACTGCTACTTCCTTTTGCTTCGCACCCAAGTCTTCTATCAAACTTTTCATCATGATAGCTTTCTTGAATGCTTTAGTAATTGCCATATATTAAGCTTATCTTGTAGACAGGGTAACTGTAGACTGAAGAGTTGACCTCCACCCTACTGGACCTTCTACTAGAGTGAACACATAACCAATTGTTGATCGTCTTCGATCCAAATCTTCGGTGTAGTCAGAGTCCACGTATCCAACACATAAGTCAAGTATTGAGGACTGCTTCTGAAATAAAAGGCTAACACCAGTTGTACCTTTCAGGTACTGAACCCATCACTGCTTGCCAGTGATCCTTCCCCGGATTGTGCATGTATCGGCTCACACCTCCAACAGCTTGAGTCAAATCTGGTCTAGTGCAAATCATGGCATACATCAAGCTCCCAACTGCACTAGCATATGGCACTGTGTGCATTTCTTCTTTTTCAAAATCTATCTTTGAACATTGCTCTGCAAATAAGTGAAAGTGAGGTGCTAGAGGTATATTTACAGACTTTTTAGTGTCTTCAATTCTAAACCTCCTTAGCACCTTCTCCAAATACCGCTTTTAGGTAAACCAAATCTTCCTTGCTATTTTGTCCCTATAGATTTCTATTCCCAATATTTTCTTTGCATCTCTCAAGTTCTTCATTTCAAAGTTTTTTGACAGTTGATCCTTCATGCGAGCCATCTCTGTCTGATCTGAAGTTGCTATCAACATGTCATCGACATACAATAATAAGTAAATAAAGTTACTTCGAGGAAATTTCTTGAAATACACACAATTGTCAAACTGGCTTCTTTGGTACTCCTCCTTTTGCATGAACTGATCAAATTTCATATATCATTGTCTTAGTGATTGCTTTTGCCCATAAAGAGACTTGTCCAGTTTGCATACTAAGTCTTATTTTCATGACTCAACGTACCCCGGGGGCTGTGCCATAAAGATCTCCTCCTCAAGTTCTTTGTGCAAGAACGTTGTTTTAACATCTAGCTTCTCAAGTAGCAAATCAAATTGTGCCACCAAAGCTAATGGTATGCAGATCGATGAGTACTTAACAACTGGGGAAAACACTTTATTATAGTCGATCCCTTCTTTTTAAGCAAAGTCCTTGGCAACTAATCTTGCTTTGTAGCGCACATCAGCTTCTGAGGATCATTCTTTCTTCACATACACCCACTTGCACCCAATAGCCTTTATTCCTGGAGGGAGTTTTTCCAACCTTCATGCTTTATTTTTGTGAAGAGACTCCATCTCTTCATCCATAGCCTGCTTTCATAAATATCTTTTTGAGCCAGTCACGGCTTCTTTGTAATGTGAGGGAACCTCATCCTCCAATATGGACAATGCATATGTGACGTAGTCTCTGAGTCAAGTTAGCTGTTGAGGTGCATTCCTTCTAGGCCTATTTCTAGCAATTGACTCTTGGACTGGTGCCTCACCATCAATATCAGTTTGTTTTTCATTATCACCAATGTGGTATTCATTTGTAGGAGTATCATCGATGTGATGTGAAGTTCTTTGTGGAACAAATGGGGTGGCATCAAATCCCACTCTCTGCCTTCTTGTAGGAGTTTCTGTATTATCCTCCACCTGATGAGAATTCCTCAATCTCAAGAAAAATTCTTCATCGAAGGTGACATCATTGCTCACCACAATCATCTTGTCCAATGGATCATACAATTTGTAGCCCTTCACTCTGCGCCGAAAGCCCACGAAAATTGCTTTCCTAGTCCTCGGTTTAAGCTTATCCTTCCTTACATGATAATAAGCTGGGCTGCTGAAGATCTTCAGTTGATTATAATATGTAGCAGGATGTTCGAACCACAACTCAATTGGAGTCTTCTTGTCTAGTGCTGCAGATGGCAGACAGTTCACTAACTAGCATGCATAGTCTAGGGCCTCCGCCCATTAGACTCTCTCCAACACAGTATTGGACAACATACGCCACACATTTTTCACCAAGGTAGTTCATTCGCTTTGATACCCCGTTTTGCTGCAATATTTCTCTTATTGTGAAATGGTGTTCAATCCCTGAATCTTGACATTCATTTACAAAAGAATCAGATGTAAACTTTCTGCCATTGTCCGATTGGATCATCTTGTTTCTCTTGCCCGTTTGATTCTCCACCATCTTCTTCCAGTTTAGGAAAACTTCCAGTACATTTGCTTTGCTCTTCAAAGTGTACACCCATACAAATATGGAGTAATCATCTATAAAAGAACAAAATACATTCAACCACCGAATTATATAGTCTTTGTTGGTCCCCAAACATCTGTGTGTATATATTATAATATATCTTTGGTATTGTGGATGCCAACACCAAAGGGCTTGCGTATTTTCTTGCCAAATATACAATACTCACAAAATTGTAATTTGCAAGAATTTATACATTTAATTAGTCCATCCTCTCCAATGTTCTCAGTGAAGGTTCACCTGCATATGTTAGTCTCATAGGCTAAAATATCTTGGCATCTTCAAAGTCTTCAGCCACTATACTTTCTTGCAGATAGTAAAGGTTCTATTGTCTGACTACTCTGAGATAAGTCATAGCACCATTGCTGATCTTCAGGAACCCTGCCTCAATCACCACCTTAAAGCCCTTAGCTTCTAAGGCTCTAATAGGCAGTAGGTTCTTCTTCATCTCCGGTACATATCTAACTTCTTTCAGTTCTTAGATTGTTTCTGCATGTGCCCTAATCAACACACTTCTAACTCCTACAATTTAACATGTGACATTGTTCCCCTTTGTGATGGCACCGTTGTCCGTTTCTCTATACGAATAAAACCAGTCATTCTGGAAGCATATGTGGTATGTCACGCCAGTATCCATAATCGTATTGGAGTTGTCAGCTACTAGACCCATGGAAACAGTAACAAGAGACATATCTGAGTCTGAACCCTCCACCACATTCTGGATCACATTAGCCTTAGCCTCGGAAGTTCCACTCGCCCGCTGCTTCTCTTTCAACTTTGGGAAGTCCTTTTTCCAATATTCTGTTTCCAAACAAAATGCGCACTGATTGCACCCAATGCTTCGGCTTCTAGATTTCCCTCTTTTGTGGAAGTCTGTATTCTTCTTTGGCCATTGCTTCTTTCTCTTTGGTTTTCCTTTTTGGAGTGTAAGAGCCTCTACCATATCTGATTTGGTGAACTCTTTATCCCTTCTTCTGAACTCATGGTTCACTAGGGCTATTGTCACCTCCTCATACTTCAGAACCTCTTTCCCATGGACTAAAGTCATGGTGAAGTGCTTATACTCATCTGCAATAAGTTCAACAATAACAGGGCATTATCTTCATTCTCCATAGTCTCATCCAGATAAGCAAATGTGCAAACAATTTCGCGAACTCATTTAGGTGTTCATCTATAGAAATATCCCTTCTCTTCTTAAACCTGTAGAACTGCCTTTTTATGTGGAGTCGATTATCCACGCTCTTCGTCAGATACTTGGCTTCTATGAATTTCCACAACTTCCATGTCGACGACTCTATCATAACTCCATATTTGATCTCTTGAGTCAAACAATTCCGGATCAAGCCGCATGCATTGCAGTTCATCTTGATCCAATCCCTCTTTGAAACTTCTTCCGATTTTTTCTCGCCATCAAGGACATCCTCCAGATTTATGGCACATAGTGCGTCTGTCATCGCGCACCGCCATATACCAAAGTTGTTCTTCCCATCAAATTTGACAACATCTATTTTCACCGGATGTGTCACAACTTGGTGGAGGGACCTGTCCACCACTGATGATGACGAAGTTTCAACAATCTCTTCTCCTCTTTCTGACATGTCTTTCTTCTTGCTTTAGAAAACTCAAACACAAAAATAATAAGAAGTTCAAGCAAACCCTAGCCCTTAAGAACAAACAAGGCAACCTCGTTCTGATACCACTTGTTGGGATCTCTTAGGGTATAAATCAATGCGGAACAATACTTGAGATGTTGAGAAAAACCTAATAAGGCAAGAAATAATCGCATGCAAACAATCATAGCGACAAGACAAAATGATTTACGTGGTTCGGTGCTAACACTTACGTTCACGGGGAGGATAGCAAAATTTCACTATATAGAAGGGAGTTAAAATGACTTTAGGGTTTACAAACCCTTACAAAATAGAACATCAAAGAGCTTTATCTTCTTTTCAATGGAGCAGCCACCACACCCTAAAAAACTCTCAACAACCAAAACTTTACGCAAATGAGAATGAAAGCATAGGAAATTTCTCCGACATGTTTTCTTAAGTACCCATCTCATATTCGGACCTTAAAAGGTCCAAAATGCCTTTCAAATTACTTAGGACGTAACTTAAACTGAAGCAGGTTCCCGCCAGGCGCTGTAGCGTGCCGTAGCGCCTGCCTGCAAACAGTTCCTTCTTAACGATATGAAATATAAGGCAAGGAACTGAAATGAGTAGGCATATTCCTCGTTGGCCACTGCCAGCATTAGCAACTTCCTCTTTAGCAGCTTCATCTCTAGCTGCCATCTAGTCGTTACCTTTCTAATAGTTACCCAATAGTTTCTTCTCAATAACTCTCTAGCAACTATTCAATAGCTTTTTGCCATCTACAACTGTACTAAATAGGGCCTAAATCTCTTTTGGATGACGATCTATAAGACAGCATGAAGCATTCTCTATTTGGTGTGTGGAGATTGATTCAATGTGCAGAGTAAGGCTTGGAATGAGTCAAATGTTGGATGAAAACATCAATATTTGATAAATGCTGCTAGTGCTTTATTTATTTAGTGAAGAGTTCCTTTTTAATTCTAGTGTGTATGCATGTTCTTGTTATGACTTGGTTGATATGATCACATTTCATATCACCAAACTTTATTGATTGTTCATTCTTAAGTATATTTAAATGTCTCTCTTTGGAATCTATATTAAGTGCCAATCATCCGTACATATACATATAATTCGAGGTATAACTTTCATCATGATCCATCTTAGCTTCAAAACAACCGAGGGGTCGAGACGAGAATAAAGCGAGCAACCGTAAGCAGAAATTCATCTCCAGACATGACAACATATCTGAAAGAGATGCTATTTAAACTTGCTGACGTGGCATCCAAAAAAATTCATACAACGAGATTTGAATATTATTTCAATACAAACTTTAAAATTATATTTATATTATTTTAATGTAAATAAATAAATACTAATCAAATAATGTTTAAGTCATTAACATAAAAACTAAATATATAATAAAAAATCTAATATTATGATATCTCAAAATTTATCTGATTTTTTTTTTAAATTAAGAGATAATATTTAAAAAACAGAGGGTATGAATTGAATTTTATCATTAAGAAATATTAAAGTTTTTTGAAAAATTTAAAGATATAGAGGTAAAAGAACAAATTTATATTTCTAGAAGATCCAAATTTAGATTGGAAATAATATTTATGAAATCATTTATAAAGTCTCATGTTAAATTCATTATATTTGACGTGGCACCAAAATATCTGCTGACGTGGTTTAATTTCACTCATAAAAAATATAAAAGTTGTTACCATTTTAGATATATTATATGTAATAATTAAATATTTTTAGTCAAATAGGTAAAGAGTTCCAATCTATTTGATTTATAAATAATATTTAAAGATTCTGAGTCTTATATATAATGTAAAATAGATAATTAAATATAATAAATTTAATTACAAATAATTAAAAAAACACTTTGAACTGTGTGAGTGAGAACGTAGTCGAGAAATGCGGGCAGACTCGAAGGAGAGTCTCGGCGGCTTCTCTGATGTCATCCCTGACGTGCAAGATTTACTTGAAAAATCCGAAAACTTCTGTACCGTTCTTCTCCCCGCTTTATAATCCCCCAAGCTTGGTTGCTTTTCCTCTCAATGCTCATTATCATCGTAAGGTAAAGCGCGAGGCAAAGATCGCTTGTTTATCCATGGCCGCTGCCGTCGCTGGGTCAGTTCTGAATCCTAGAATTCTCTCTTTTTTTGTTTTTCTTTTGCTCCGGCAAGGTTTGACTGGAAAAATCGGATGTTTGCAGCAATTACACAAAGGAGGAGCTTCCCCCTGCTCTGGATTCTTCTTCCGAGCAGCCCGCACTGTTTGATGGAACTACGAGGTGATTTTGCTCTTGGGTTTTTGGGATTGTCGCTTTGATTTTGTTAAGGATTTGGCATTTTTTAGATGTTTTCTTACTTGATTTAATTTTAGACTGTACATATCGTATACTTGCCCGTTCGCACAGCGCCCATGGATTGCTCGGAATTACAAGGTACCTTGGAAAAATTTTTGGTATAAAATAATAAGACAAATACTTTGTTGGTAAATGATTCATATTTTTGTGTGCGCTCTTGAGCAGGGATTACAGGATAAGATAAAACTGGTGCCCATTAATCTAGCGAACAGGCCTGATTGGTACAAAGACAAGGTTTATTCTGGGAATAAGGTATGGCTTATTGGTTTAAAATATTGAGGAAAAGGACTATGAAAAACTTTACAAGTTATCCTCCAATCACTCAAGCTTACATGTTTGTTACTTATAGAATCAGCATCCTTATAGATCTATTTATAAAAGAATTTTATTAAACCTTGATCGGTTATGGAACTAGTTAAAAAGTTTCATGATTCAAATGTTTGTTAGTGGCTGAACTAGGTGATATTGTTTATTATTATTTGAATTTGGTGATAAATTTATAAAATTAAATTTTAAAGATGCTACATGTATCCAATATCCATCTTAAAGTATGTAGGAGGAGCGGATTCAACGATGCAAATTCTTACAAAAGGTTGGCTTGTTGAGTACAAAGGAGACAATCTGCTTCTTTCAACTCATTGTGAATAGAATGAGGTTGTTGGGCAGGCTTAGGTCATTTATGATTTTTGTAACACATGTATAAGGCTCTGTTAGAAATCTCAATCTTTAGAAACAAAATCAACGGCTCAAATTGCACCTGAATAAGTACAAACAGTTTAATCAAAATTGCTCCAATTTAAAGGTTTTACCAACGGTTTTAGTGGCTCAACTAAGGTTATTTACAAAAGGGTTCAGCCACACCTGTTTGAAATGCTCGGCCAACCAGTTCACAGTTTGATATGTTGAACCACTGATTTGGGTTGGTTTTTAATTTTATGAATGCAATGAAGATGAAAAATTATATCATGAACTGAGAATTGAATGCAATGAACAAATAATTTGTAGATAAATATTATATATAAATATCACAATTAAGATGAAAAATTATATGATATGGTGAAATTCACCTACAACCAACGCCTAGAGATAAATTATTTAATAGAGATGCGTTACATGATAACATTATATTTATATGTATATTTGTATACATTTATTTGTAAGTTATAAAGAGAGAGATCCTTCAAATATCTTCTCTCAATCTCTCACTCTCCCAGTTCCCTATTTATTTATTTTTCTAAGTCACTCCCTATCTTATTCTTCTACAGGCCATATACAATGGGGCCAAACAATGATACTTTACTCCCCCTACTACTTGCGCCACAAACAATATTTGGTCAAATAAGTTTACTCCTTGTCTACAAACGATTGGCAACCAAAGTAAATATAGTAATTACAATTAATAATTTATAATCAATCTGCACTATTTTTTATTTTCTCAATGCCATTCAATCTCCAATGACTACTGCTTCAACATTTTAGCTAAATTACGTCATCTAAGTTTGTTTTTTATCGTAATATTTTCTTGATACTTGTTTAGGTAGGGGTGGGGCAGAATATCATATTTTTATTTTCAATCCTTTAGTGAATTAAACAAAGATAGCCATTAGTGAGTGATTTTTATGTTATTTGAGTAATTAATAATTGTTGACATATGATCACAAAGATATTATAAACTAAAAATAAATAATTTTACAAACCTAAGGCTTTTGTAACAGCTGAAGACCTACAAAGGACCTTGGATTCTATCAACCTTCAATATCTTCATCAAGTCTTCCTTGGATGATCTCCAGTAACTTTATCTAGCCGTTATGCTCAATCTGGCATAATTGTTTAACACGCATAATTGTTCACAACTGAAATAAATTTAATTGCTAATTCGGAATCATAGGAACTAAAATGTGAATGTAGTTACACAAGATCTTACCATCAACCTTTCAATTGTTTATTTCATGCTGTGTTGTGCTTTTAGCTTATTGGTTTGATGATTAGGTTCCTTCTCTGGAGCATAACAATGAGGTTAGGGGGGAGAGCTTGGCTTTGCTCAAATACATTGATGAGCATTTTGAAGGTCTTTCTTTGCTTCCCGACGTAAGAGAACCAATTGTTTTTGAATTACTCTGGCTTTTGTATATAAATGATCTTATATACTTTTTGTGAAAATTATTAGGATGTGGAAAAGAAAAAGCTTGCTGAGGAATTGCTGACTTTCAGTGAATCTTTCAACAATGCTTCTTACAGAGATCTGCGCGTTAAGGGCGATGTCAGTGAAGAAGTTGGTGAGTGACAGTATTATTTTATCAATCTTAGGCTTCTTGTAATTAAAGTAGATTTGAGGTGTCATACACTTTAATGATAAAATGTGAAATCGCTTATATTGCGAATGTTGAGGTTTGGATGCTATATATGCATTTTTATTAAGTTTTGGGTGTCATGTATATAAGATTTCCTAGTATTTATAGTAACATGTTTTTATCTAATGAAGCTCTGACTTGTGTCCTGTATTGGGCAGTTTCTGCATTGAACAAGATAGAAGAATACCTTGCAAAGTTTGTTGACGGTCCTTTCTTACTTGGACAATTCAGTATTGTAAGGGCTGGCTGAAAGTTGAAATGTCTAGATTTATTTCTGTTCTACAGCTTGATGGTGATTATGTGATGTGCTGCAGGCAGATATAACGTATGCTCCATTTATTGAGAGGTTTCAGCTTTACTTTGCCGACTTCAAGAATTACGACATTACAAAGGATAGGCCCAAACTAACATTGTGGATTGAGGTGCGTTTAGAATATCAATTTGTCATGTATGTTATGTTTGAGGGATCAACATCGAGGAAAAATGAGTGAAGAATTAAAAATTTATATACAAATTCTTATTCAATTACAACTAAACATCTTTCATTAAAAACACATAAATATAAATCAAGCACATTTTTAAATACATAATAAAAGTTTCATGTCATGCACAGTATAATACAATCAGAATATTATCAACTAAGCTCCCTCCAAAACTAGCTACTGAATTCGGAAGCAACACTTGAAAATGTTATGTGAAAATGCCTATCAGTAAATGTTATGTGTCTCTCTGGAAGTTCTATCAAATTCGTGGCTTATTTTAGGAAGATTAACAACACCCGTCAGTGTCACACAAAAGCGGGCCTTTCGCCAAAACAAGTTAAAAATCGATTTACTAAGGTAAAATTCTTTTTATTACTCCACTATGTGCTCACAACACCATTTGTATAGATATAAAACCCAGTGTCAAAAAGGATCTCACTTAAAAAATGTAATCACAGTTTCATTGATTTGAGTATTTGTCATTAGAAATTACAGTGTATCATAAAAGACAATCCACAATACCACACAAAGGGCAATAACACAATGCCCACATAAATAACAATAATACACAAGCATACAATCAACTATGAAGAAGGAATAATGGTTGCATTAATAATTAAATGCAACTCATTCAAGCATAATTTGCATGCCAATTGAGGTAATTTCTCACTGTAACAATAGTTTTATGCTGAACATATGATTGCATTACTAATTAATTTTAAGATTAACATTTCCACTAGGTTTTTAACATGCATAGTATTTAGTAATTGAAACAATTCCAAGCTACTTAATAACATAATTATAACGGAGCAAGTTCCATGCAACAATTTTAAGTTACAATTCTTTCAATAATTATAATATGATTAGTATTTCAAGAAAAAAGATGGGTGCTATTTTAGAATAACAATAATAAAGATAAGAATGATAGTTTGTTGATAATAAATTTTTGGAATGTTACACGTTAATTATGCATTTATTTTGAATTGGTGATGAATTCCTTTATTTTATAATGAGTGCTTTATTTGTTTATCTGATATAAACAAAAGATCTTATTTTTGGGTATTTATAGGTTCTCTAGTCGTGCCTAGGTGCACATATTGGACATACCTGGGTGCCTAGCTAGGCGTATCCACAATATGAGGCATTTAGTGTAAATTTGGTAAATGTTTATTTGGCTTGCACTTGGGCGCGTGCTGTATTGGACGCACTTGGATGCCTAGCTAGGCGCACGTACAATATGATGCATTTACTGTAAATTCGGCTGATGTTTATCTTGCTCGCGCTTGGGAGCGTGCTAGGTTGCGCCTGAGCGCTCAATTCTGGGTGCTATTTTAGAATAACAATAATAATAAAAACAATAATAAAGATAAGAATGATAGTTTGTTGATAATAAATTTTTGGGATGTTACATGTTAATTATAGTGTTTTATTTTTTTATCTGATATAAATAAAAGATTACTAAAACAATACTCTATAGAGTAATTATTAGATTATCAATATTTTTAAATATGGAATGTTGGTTTGTGAGAGAGAAGCATATTAATAAAATTAGTGCATGAAAAGAATTTGACGAGAAATGAGTATTTTACAGCAAAATTGATGCAGATTCAAGTGAGTATAGATTTATAGAAAATTGTTTTAGATTGCTAAGGTAGTAAGGGTGAGTTGTTAGATGCTTCCGTTAGAAATTTGAGTTTGTAAGTTCTGTGCCCTTATTAAAATAGGAATTCGAAGACCAAAATTGACATTCCAAGAAGCTAGGTATGAAATACTTGAAGCTTAGGAATGGATAGCTATTTGCTTGAGCACTGTGGAGACAAAGGATTCATGTAGAAGAACTCTTTTTGTAAGACTATTTTTGGTGTGCTGTTGTTGATATAAATAGAAGATATCTTTGTAGTTTGAACTATCTATATTTTGAAGAAATGATTATTTTTTGCCAAGCTTTAAAGTTTTCTCCATTCTATGCATTTGTGTGGTCAACCTAAAATGCTCTTAAGCATCACATTTAACTATCATGTATCTTCTGATAAAAATGGAGGATGATTAGTATTGCCGCACGCTAAAGTTCCACAGTTGTTTGTTCAAATAATATTAAAGGTTGTTCTCTAGAATATTTTCGTTTCTAACGATTAACCTTTTATCTTGTCCATAACATCTCGTTCTAATAATTAAGAAATTAAACTTTATAGGAATTGAACAAGATTGAAGCTTATACTCACACAAGAGCTGATCCTCAAGTGCTGGTAGCTTTCCATAAGAAGTTTTTGGGGGTATCTTTTTTCCACAAAATTTTAAGCCAAGTTCATTCCAGCCATTCTGTAATATACAAAATATGTATCTCATGTAAACGCATTCTCTGTCTCTGTTCTTTTCAGGTAAACTGAAGTATTCATCGCAATATAGAAATCCCATTGAAGGACCAATTTGATCTTCTGCTTAGTATAGCTGTGATGAAATATCTTATTACTGCCTTGCTCGTGAATATTTGATTTGGTTTCTAGTTATTTTGAGTATCAATTGGAAATTTTATTTTATGCTGGAGTTGCTACATTTTACTGTATTGCTGTTAAATAAATGATTTGGTTTTATAGGCAATTATAAAGCTAACTTCTTCTTGGTGCTTTATTTTTGAGTTTTTAGTAATGGAAGCTTTTAGTTATTAAAAAGAAGAATAATTTTCATATATTAACTGTCTAGTTACTGGCGAGCACCTTATTAATATGTGGCTTGGAGAGTGTTTGGGGCAGCTTTCTTGCAGCTGCTGTTATATAAGATTCTCATTTATTTGGTTTCTGTTAGTCGGAGAGATACTTACCAAATTGTAGCCTCGTTTCCTTCCTACTGCCGCATTAACAACTACAATCTAGTAATTGAGTGGGCTTTGAATATGAAAGTAATTATGTGTCCGGTGTGATTTGAAATCAAGGCTTAGGACAATTAATCTTAAACTTTAATCACTAAGCTACAACATCATTTACAGTTATTCACTGTTTTAAATTGATTGCTACCATTTGCTGCCTACCAAAGATCAGGAGAACCTGTTGTGGAATTGAGTGTCCTCCTTTCACCTGCAATAAATACAGACACATGATGATTTTAGAGGAACAACAAAATATGAGCTGATCACAAGCACATAACAAAGAAGCACAAATATTTATACGTGAAGAATCCTATCACAAAAAAGAAATTTTATTATGAAAAGGAGAATATCACAATTTTTCTGGCACACTTGCAATAGATTCCTTCTTTCTTAGGGCTCTTCTTGTGCAGTCAACATATCCAAGCTTTCAGCAACCATCACTCACCCACACCCCATGGCAAGGAATAGCTTATGTATATATATATATATATATATATATAGCTTGAATCAACCCTAAACGACTCCCTTAATGAGAATAATCTACATTCAAGAGTGCGGGCGTGCCCAGGTGGTTTAGCAGCTAAAGCAGGCCCAAGCATCATGATCTCTATTCTATTATTAACCACACTACTCTCTATTTTACCATTGTTTTGAATAATTTAACCAAGTTATTTGAACCGGTAGCTCCTCTTTTGATGCGGACAACTCAAATTTTGCTATAGTAGTGATTAAAAAAGTAAAGTTGAATACTATTTTGATATGAATAAGTAGACAAATACTTTGTTGGTAAATGAGTCATATTTTTGTGTGCGCTCTTGAGCAGGCAGGATAAGATAAAACTGGTATCTATTAATCTGGCGAATAGGCCTGATTGGTACAAGGAGAAGGTTTATTCTGGTTGAAAATTTTGAGGAAAAAGACTATGGAAAACTTTACAAATTATCTTCCAATCACTCATGCTTGCATGTTTGTTACTTGAAGAGTCAGCATCTTTATAAATCTATTTAAAACAATATTTTATAAAACCTTGATCGGCTATGGACCTAGTAACAAAGATTCGTGATTCAATTGCTCGAAAGTGGATGAATTTGAATCGAACTCGAGAGATGGCCTAAGTTATAAAATATTTGAAATTATTGATTGTATGATCGTTAAATCTAGGTATCTACATATCATTATTTTATCCTTGGTTATATTTTTTATTATAATTTATAAAATTTAAATTTAAAGATATTGCGTGTATCCAATATCCATCTTTAAAGTGCGTAGGAGGAACGGATTCAATGATGCAATTTCTTACAAAAAGTTGACTTGATTAGTTCCAATATCCATCTTTATATTGGTTTAGGTCATTTTTTATTTTTGTAACACATGTAAAAGAGTTTTAAGAAATCTCAATCTTTATAAATAAAATCAACGGCTCAAATTGCACCAGAATAAACACAAAGAATTTAATCAAAATCACTCTAATTTTTTGGTTAAACCAACGGCTTGAGTGGTTCAACTTAGGTCATTTGCAAACAGATTTAACCATGCCTGTTTGAAATGCTTGACCCGGCCAGTTCACGGTCTGATACTTTGAACCAGTTGATTCAGTTGATACAGTTTGGTTTTTAATTTATTTCAATTGTTAAATTTTCAATGTTGAAATTTGTGCACGTGTATGATTGAATGCCATTTGGTAAATATTCAGATTCCTGCTGATTTTTCAAGTTCAAACTTAATCCTTAAAATGCTATTAAATTCACATTATTCCAATCCAATGTTTTGATGGTTGTACCATACCAATCGACTAGTAAAAATTTTCTCCATTACTTTGCTGTGTCATATGCAAAATTATGTATTAAATTTTCAAATAAATGGCATCTATATTAAATATAAATTATTACTAATATGCCCTCGTTTATATTTTATTTGAATCAAGAAAAATCTTAGCATGCGATTTTTATTTATGAAGAATTAATCTTCTCAATTTATTCTCCACTTATGTTAATTTTTAATTTATCATAGGAGAGATAGTTTTGTGAGATTCCCCATATAATTATTCACAGGGTATGATTGAGACATTGTGGTACCTCAATCTAACACAAGCAGCCATTCTTTCCATAGCCGCCATCAAAAAGTTCTTTGATCCCTGAGGATTTCCTTGCAATACACATTTATGCATTAGAGCTCCCTCTTAATAAACATTTTCTCATATTGCTTTTCCAAAATTAAATGTGATATCCCATGTGTTCAGAAGCTATGATCTATTATTGTTATGCACAATCATATATGAGACGCTTTGTAACATAAAGCTTACCAGCTATATTAACTCTTAAAACAACCCTAACACCTTTACAATTCATAAAATATTAACCACCAAAGAACAACATCCTACCTACATTACTAAGAGCACTTAGTGATACTAGATTATTTTTTAAAGCTATCGTATACCTGAGTTAAGGCAATTGAATTGCTATGCATTTTCAATTTTGCTGTCTAAATCAATAGCCTTGAAGTTAGTATTTATTATTTCATCAATCTTAGACTTCTTGTAACTAAAGTAGATTTGACGTGGATGTGAGCCAAGAGCCACTTCAGTAATATGGGATCTTACCATCCCATATTAATTCAGACCACGTACACTTGCGTGCAAGTGCAGTACGTAATTCCGCCATATCAGTTTTTAATTAGGGTTAGAAGATCTATGAGTCCATATAAGATTTTAGCAACTATCCGATGGTGTAAGTTTGATCAATGTGGAATTTGAATAGATTAAAATAATTTGACTTGAATTTATTCTTAATTGAGAATAATTTTTGTGGGAATATTAATCGGTGCCTTTATATAGATGATTTAAATGCAAAAACCCAAGAAATTATGGCATAATATTGCCTAATTTGACTAAAAATAAATTTTAGTATTTCTCAAAATTAATAAAAAATATAATTCCAAAATTAATATTTAAAGTTCCAAACTGTAGATCTCGTTGAGAAGAATACATTTGCACCAAAATTATCCAATTTGGCCATGTAGTTGTCCCGGGATCTGAGTTTGAAGTTGACCTAAATCAAGTTTGTTGACGCTCGATTTTTTTTTTTAATTCCAAATATATTTTTATCATAATCCGTCCATTTTGGCTCAAAAAATTATGAAATTTTTGTTGTTAGCTAATTTAATAGTGTAGAATTCAAAATTTTTAATATATTTTAATTTTGACACCAAAGCATTTTTTAAAATTATTTTGATTTAAATCCATCATAAAATAATCGGAAAAACTTCTCTCATGAAAAAATTCTCAAATATTTTTCAAAATTCTTAAAAATTATTTTTAACAACCTGATAAAATTTTTCTTACAAATTTAACTAATAAATTACTCAAATTAACATTTCTTGTATATTTTGGTACTTTAATTCTTTGATTTGGATGGTTTGCTTTACTTTGTTGATTGAGCATTACTGCCTTGTGCATAAATAGATGAGATATAGAGTATTTGATGAATATTATATATTAACATTGTAAAACATGTTATTATTGCATCAGTTAAATTAAACTTAGTAAATCAGATAACAGATTAGTGGATTGTGTTTTAGTTAGTCTACATCCTCAATTCTTGTTGTGGTAGAATCGATTCAGATCCAACTAGTGGTCTGGATGATATGTGTATGATTCTATAGTCCAGCTTGGATCTAGCCATGAGTGGCCTAGATGATACATGTTTTACTTTCTATTCAATAGCTATGTTTTAGTCAGTTTCTATTATGACATGCTAGTCTAGGCATACGCCCAATTAATACATATTTCAGTTCAGTTTACATTCATGTCAGCTCAATTCCATTATAATTTTTTAGTACTTTTCGTGTTTGCTTATTTTCAACAGATTTTCTAATTATATATATATATATATATATATATATATATATATATATATATATATATATATATATGCATGTTAGAATGCTAGATTTTAGTTCTGTTATACATATTTTAATAATTTTATTAGAATATTCAATATGTACTATTTGATCATATCTGCTTAGGAAATTTCTTTTGTATTGTATTAGTTTTATATACAAATGCTTAACTTTTTTGTAGCAATTGAACTTTGAGGTATGTTACTTTACTTGCCTCGCTTTGTTTAAGTTATAAATACTTTATTTATAGTTTCTATGTTCAGTTGAATGCTTGTTGCTCCTATAATATTTAGGATAATTTGTGATATCTTAAAATTCAATAATAATTTATCAGTCTAAAATGTACTTAGATAATTTATCTAACACAAGATCTTTTTTTTTTTAACTGGGGCTTTGTGGTGCCCCGCTGTAACAACCCAAGGTTGTTACCCAGCTTAATTTTAGCATAATCATAGCATAATTATCATTCCATCAAGTTCATCTAGTCATTAGAACCAAACCCTGAAGGTTTAGAGCAATTCGGAGCTAAATCCAATATTTTGGATTATTTTAATATTTCATTAAGTAGAAAATTGAGGTTTTTATTTTGACCTTGAAATCAAAATCCGACTTCGTCGTTGCGTTCCTCACCCCCAAATTAGCTAGGGGTGATGTTTTGGACGGTTTGGAAGTCGTCGAATTTTCGCGAATATTTTAACGTAATTAAATGCGTCGAAAAATAGGAAAAATTAAATAATCGTCGGAATCAAATTCCGACTTCGTTGTTAAATTCCTCACCCCCAAATTAGTTAGGGTAAATTTTTGGGATTTTCGGAGCACATTTCGAAAATCAAAAATTTTGAATAATTAATAAAATAAATAATTATTTATTTCTAAATTTCATTCATAAACTAGTTTCTCTCTCCTAGCTGGCATGGAATTCGACTGGCAGCTCCTTCATGCGACTGAGCCATTCCTCCCTCCCATGCCTTCCCCTCACCTCTTAGCTCCATAGCCTCCCTAGTCATGATGGCTCCCTACACTCTCTCTCCCCTCCTTTAAATGGAGAGCTCAGCCATCTTCTCCACTTACTGAAACTTTCTCCACCCTATCCTCTTTCTCCATTGCTGCACCCTAAGAAGAAGAAGAAGAAGAAGAAGAAAACAAAGCTCTTCTTCCTCTCCTTTCAAGAACATAAAGGTACCCTCTTGCTCCCCTCCTTGTCTTCCTTATGATGTTATGATGTTAGAATGCATCCTTGGAATGTCTATATGCATGTATGAAAGCCATTTAAGGCTCTTAAAAACTCCATGAAAATCTGCTCTGTTTTTCTCTATTTTGTATACCCTGTCATTCATCGTCACTTTTAGTATAGCTAGGATGCTCCGTTCATGCTGATTTTGGTGTCGATGGAAAGGTATCAAAAATACCTTTCCATTGATATATGACACCACTCATGGAACTCTCTGGATTGAGAGTAATTAAGATCGAAAAACGGCTCTCATGAGTTTCGCACCTGGCGAAATCACCGTCTGCCGCTGCAGCGGATTGCCGCGGGCTGCAGTGGACATGAAAACTTAGGAAAAATGCATATTAATTAATTGAACAGTAAAATTGTGAAATTGTAACAACCCAGGTTGTTACCGTAGCTAATTAGGACTAATCCTAAGTCTTAAATATAATTATAAGTGCTAATTAGGTCAATTGTAGTCAACCTCTCAAACCTAGTCCAAATTAGGAGTCAAATGGATCGAATCCTGATTTCTGGAGATCCGGAAACCCTAAAATTTGACCTATCTAAATTGACCTCGGATCAAAAAACGGATACCGCCATTGCGTTCATTGGCCCCAAATTAGCTTGGGGTGAAGTTTTTGTGTCAAACAGAAGTCGTCGAAATTTCGACGAATATTTTAATAATAAAAATGTCCCAGAAATCGAGGAATCAAAATACTCGTCGGATTGAAAATCTGACCTCGCCATTGCATTCCTCACCCCTCAATTAGCTAGGAAAAACATGTTCAAAATTTTCTTTAAAAAAAAAATTATTTTAATACTTAACGGCGTGCCGTTAAGTATTTAAAGTTACCGTTAACTGTAGCTAACGGCGCTGTCTATCCAGACGGCGTCATCACAGCCGTTGGATCGGGGTCCGGATCCAACGGCTACGGAGCCGTCGTCCTCGACGGCTCCGTCTGAGCGCCACGCGGCGCGCCCCGCTGCCTCCCGTGCTCAATCCGGCGTCTCCCCGGCCTCGTCGAGGTCGCCGACGGGCCTATAAGGCCTCGGCCGACCTCTGGGCTCCGAGTTTTGCGAACCCGAGCCCAGATCGAGCGAACCCGAGCCGAGCCCCATCCATCGTCGGAATCAGGTACTCCGATCTCCCTCGTTTTGCATTCAATAATTGCAAATTAAGATTCGAAATGCTATTCCACGATCTTGATTGACGATCCATCGGATCCGATCTAGGCTAGCCCAACCGGATCGTCGGCAATTAGGCTAGGGTCCATAGTAGAAACTGTTAGCCGTAACCCTAGAAATTAGGGTTCCGATTTGCCGCTGATCCCGACCACCTCCGGCGAAGGTTCGCCCGCCGACGTGTAGGCCTCATCGAGGGTTACCGTCGGCCGTGCAGGCCGAGGTGGTCCGGCGCTGGGAAGGCCAGCAAAAGCCGTGCCCTAGCCCGGCGCCCTCGGGCGTCTCCGCGAGGGAGACGAAGTCCGGGTCGGGCCGGGTCGACCCGAGCCCGACCCGAACGCGTCGGGTTCGCATAAGCCCAGGGTGGGGCCCACTACGCCATGTGGCAGCCTCCGGGCACGCCACGTGTCACGTGGGGCCCACATGCCAGGCCCGCGACCTTTTGACTTCGGCCGTGGGGACCACCGCGCCACGTGGCAGCCTCTGGGCACGCCACGTGGCATGTGGGGGCCCACTGTCCGAGCCCGCGGCTCTTCGGCTTCAGCCGTGGGGCCCACTGCGCCACGTGGAAGCCTCCGGGCCCGCCACGTGTCACGTGGGACCCACGCGCTGAGCACCCGCGGCACTTTGGCTCCCCTTGTGGGGCCCACAGTGCTACGTGGCAGCAGGTGGGCCCGCCACGTGTCAAGTAGGACCCACTGCCCGGTCACCCGCGGCGCTTCGGCTCCCTGTGGGGCCACAGTGCCACGTGGCAGTCTCTGGCAGTGCCACGTGTCATGTGGGGGCCCATTGCTCAGTCACCCGAGCCGACTCAGCCCTCCCGTGGGGCCCACAGTGCCACGTGTCCAGTGGGGCCCACTGTCTGTTAATTAAATTTAGTTAATTATTGTTAGTGATTAATTAAATGTATTAGTAGTTAATTAAATTATGATTAGTGTTAATTACTTTTGAACAGTAATTTTATAATTATGTAACTCTAATTAGTAATTAATAGATTAATTTAATATTAATTTAACCTTAACAGTAATTATGATAATTAATTATTATTAAATAGTAAAATATAATTAATTATTCTTAATTAGATATTAACAGACAATTAAGATTAATTAAACAGTAATTAATGCTAATGACTTTACCACAGTAAAATAATAATATATATAATTTAATTAATTAATTAATGGATTAATTAATGCTAATTAATAATTAAGCCTAATTAATCACAAATTAATTAAAGATTAATAAATTCAGAAATCATATAAATAAACTTTAGGAATGAACAGTAAAATTATTTAATTTGAATAAATGAATAGTAAATTAATTCAAATTGTATTTTTGAATAGTAAATCTTAAAAGTTTAATAACATTTTATAGGATGATCCAAACATAGCAAATATAGGTCTCAAAATACTCAGAAAAATGTAAGGAATCAAATAACGTAATGTAAAAATTTATTTCGGGGTACGTATAACGAGGTAATATTTTATGACTTTTTTAGAGCCTCATAACTTTTTACTCCATTATCAGAACATAGTCAATATGGGTCTTAAAATGCTCAGGAGAGAGGCCCCATCAATATAGTAGTATTAGTTTTCCCATTTGGACATCAGGACAAAAAGTCAATACTAAAATTCTCAGTGAAAAATAACCAAAATGCCTCTAGACTTCAAATAGCCATAACTTGGTCAAATCAACTCCAAATTGGAAAATTCAAGGTGCTAACTAGTTTAGAATTCTAATGTCATCAATAAAATAAAATAAAATTTAGGATCCGAACCCTAAAAATTTAGGTAAATGACCAAATTACCCCTGGGCTTATTTTAGTCATAACTTGGCCGTTTGGAGTCCAATTTAGGCGTACTTACTGTCTATCTTCAAGTTAGACAGTAAGGAATTAGTTGGAACTAAGAGAATTCAATTTTGATCTGTAAGTCAAAAATTGACTTTCTGACCCTTAGAGTTGGGGAAAAATGGTCATTTTTCTCTAAGATTGGATTAAGCACCCATAACCTCTAATTAACATTCTAAATTACTAAAACTAATGTTATAATCATATTAGTGATATTTAAGTGAGTGAAATCAACCATTAAGTTAGATTCCAAAAATCTCTCTAAGTTTTAAACACTCACCTTAAGGACCTTTCTTGATTATTTTATCTTTTAACCTTAGATTTAAGATAGGAGATTCATCCTATTAAGCTTGATTACTTAATAGGTTTGACCTTAACTAGTAGATCACTTATAGAATGAAACCTAAAACTTAGGTTTTATCCTTTTTGGATTATGAGATTAAACCTAAATCTCGTAGTGTTAATCCAAAATCTATAGGTTTAGAAGATATTGATCAGATCTTAGTTAGAACATCTAAATTCACAAAATTAGGACGTATGATTTATTGATTTAACTCGTACTCGTCTATCTGATTGAACTAGATTAGAACCTGATCAGTTCTAATCCTTTTTAACTTATAAGGACGAATTTTCTAAGTTACACTCGATAGTAGGAAAACGGTGATCCTGAACTTGTGTAACTTGGAATAGTTAGTATGGCTAAGTAGAAAATAAATGATATCACCATGTTTAGTAGAGTCCCTTGCTTACTTTGATATTTGTGCTACGCATTCCTTAATTTTTGTGTAATATTTTCTTGAGCATATCATACAAGATTTTGATGCATGAATAAAATGTTAGGAAAATATGAAGACTCCTTAGATTCTTTGTAAAAATATTAAAGTGATTAATAAAAAGATAATAATTTGATGTGTTTGAGCTGCCTCTCAGTATTGCCTTCTGACTGCCTAGTCAACTTATGTTACTAGGGGAAGGCCTCTGTTTTGTTGTGTGTTATTTGTCTAGTCTCCTTGTTGACATTAGGGGTACACTGTTGGTGCAATAGCCGTACTGGTGCTAGGAACCGCCCTAGCCGTACTGGTGCTAGGATCCTTCGATTATGCTGTTGATGCCTTAGCCGTACTAGTGCTAGGATCCGCCATAGCCGTACTGGTGCTAAGAATATTCAGCCTTTCTGGTGGGCTAGATTAGCTCTTCTCTGTATGACAGATTGTATGTGTATATTTATATACAGTTGATATTTGGTTACCTTTTAGTATTCTTATTCAGTCAGTTATTTCCTTGTACTGCTTTTATATATATTTAGGATGTTAGAATCTTGCTGCTATTTATACTTACCACTACTGAGTTATTTTATTTTAATTGGTATATTTCTTTTGATCACCAGCATATTTAGGATATAGCATTTTTCTTACTGTACTTATTTGATTATGTATATTTATATGCCTTACCTTATTTAGTTCGCATGTGAGGCATGTCTTAGCCTCCCTTTTTGCTTAAGTTATAAATAATGATTTATAGCTTTTCCCTTTTCTTTTGTATTGTTTGCTGCTCCCTTATACACATTATTACTTATAAGTTGTAGAATGGTGATATTACTTAACACGTATAAAACTTAACAGCTTAAAATGTATTTAGACAATTGTCTAACTAGATTTTCTTTTTTTTTTGCTGGGGCCCTACATTATGAAACTGACAATGGTAGACCCTCTTCAGTTAGATGAGCATGAGTTAAGAGTGGAGCCATACCCAGAGAAGGAGCCCGTGGAAGAATCCACTATTTAGCTTTTATTTTATATGTGAGGATGAGTGTATTTGCACTTTCTTTTATTTAAACTGTTAAATAATGTAATAATATAGGTACTGCTGACTGCGCATTTAGATTTTATACTTATGTTCTGAAATACGTTTCCTTATACTCATGTTGTGATGCTTGGATATTCTGTATATTGAAAATCGCTTCCGCACTCTGTATGTTTACTTAGATAGTGGTTGTATATTTGATTATATGCTTACTCCTTCCCTCATTAGGTGGATTGTGAATTTCATCCTAATCCAATTATAAGTGAAGGGTTAGCTAGAGTGACACGCCATCCCTTAACTTAATTCTTGTGGACTAAGTGGTGGGGCGCCACAGAAATGAACCGCTACAGCGCGCTATAGCGCACTGCAGCGGTCTGCAGCGGCATTTCACGAAACTTAGGAAATGGCCATAAAAATTAATTGAACAGTAACTTGCAAAACGGGATGCTACAGCGCGCTGTAGCGGACCTTAGCGGAAATATTTCAGATCTTAGGAAATGACAAAATAAATTAATTGAACAGTAGTTTTGCAAAATGAACCGCTACAGCGCGTCATTGCGCGATGCAGCGGATCACAGCGGGTCACAGCGGATTGCAGCGGATCGCAGCGGACCGCAACAAGCCGCATCGCAAAGACGCTACCGCGTGCTGTCGCGCGGAAAGCGCTACAGCGCGCTGCCGTGCGGAAAGCGCTCAGCGCGCTGCAGCACCCAAACTTGCAAATTTTCCGGAATTCTCAGAAAACTGCCCAAATTTTGTAAAACTGCCCAATTTTGGCTGAAATGGCCAAAACTCAACTGTTTTGGTGTTTTAAGACCCTAGTGGGGTTGAGTTATACTAAATTTGAACATATTTTAGTTAAAATTGAACACTGCATAAAATTTTACTTGAAAATTGAATTTGAAACTTTGTCAATTTCATTAAGTGCTCAAAACTTATGTATCTTAAATACATGTTATGCCATATGTTAAGCACTGGAGTTTTAATTGATTGTATCAATTAGGTATACCTTAATAATCTAAATGGCATGAAACTTAGATCTTTTAGAATTATGATTAAGTGCTAATCTCTTTTATTTAATTTAGATTTTGATTAGCAATAATCACCTTTTTATTTTATGTTACCTTTTCATCTATATGTGTTCATGAACTTAAGATGTATATTAGAGAACCTTAACACTTATTTGGACACTTAAATGTGATCACTTGAACATGAGAATCTTTATAACTTGATTAAGTAGATGATACTTAATCTAAACCTAAGTTGACATCAATAATATGTTAATAATATATTGATTTGTCATTGATATTTAAATTAACCATTGGTCTTAATGATAGAAGGGTTAGGGATTAAACCCTAACTTATCTTGATTAAGATCTAAATCTTAATCATTTAATCAATCTACTTGATTGTAAGAGAATCTGATTTACATTATTCCAATAATGCATTTGATTGAGTATTGATCTTAAATCATCAAATTAGAAGTGCTAAGGATAACATTGAATATGTGTGATTGAACTATCTGAATATAAATTTTAGATCTTTGATTTTCTCTTATATAAGACAATTATCATAAGATGGAAATAAAATTATAATGATTTATGCAATGATCTAAATCTAATAAGATCTTTGATTTTATCCCATGATTATAGAATAGAAAAGGATCAAATGAATTTTAATCATTTGATCTAATCATCTTAACTTAAGTATAACAAGTAAACCTTAAGAAGTCGAAAAGTGAGATCTTAAGGGTCTTGCTATAGGATTCATCATTGAAATGATTGAAGACCTTAACTAATGAAATATTGAGGTAGGAAGGACCTTTGTAACTTATTAAGGTAGAAACCTAGTTGCTCCTTCATAACTTTAGAAGTTGAACTTGATGCCTTGTGATAGGAATCACTTAAAGTACTTAGATTGTGGCTCATTCCTTATGGTAGTAACCTATGTTGAGTGATCCTTTGATCACATCCTTGGAGCTTTGTGTAGGATACATCTAATTAGAGTAAGGATTAATAGATTTGAAAAATCCTTGTCGATTAAATAGAATCTGGTGAACTCAGATTATTGGTTAAGTATAGTAGGGTATACTCATATTACTGGATTAATTCATTAATGTAACAACTCATGTTGTTACCTTAGTCAAATAGGAATAATCTTAGTCTTAAATATAACCATAAGTGCTAATTAGGTCAATTGGGGTCAACATCTAAGATCTAGTCCAAATCAGGAGTCAACTGGATCAGATCCTGATTTCTAAAAAATCCAGATACCCTAAAATTTGGCCTATTTAAATTGACCTTCGATCGAAAAATGGACTTTGCCATTGCGCTCATTGACCCTAAATTAGCTAGGGTGAAATTTTCATGTCAATCGGAAGTCGTCGAAAATTCGACGAATATTTTAATAATATTTAAAAATACTCCGAAAAATGGGAAATTAAAATACTCGTCGGATCGAAAATCCGACATCGCCATTGAATTCCTCACCCCTCAAATAGCTCAGAAAAACATGTTTGAAATTCTGAAAAAAAAAATATTATTATTTAAATAATTAGTGGCGCCGTTAGTTGAATAGTGTTGCCGTCAGAATACTTGACAGCGTCGTCTAACCAGACGGCGCCATCGTGGCTGTTGGATCGTCCCACCGCGATTTCGGCCAATCGGCACCCCGGCGTGCCTCGCCCGCTCCGCCTTAGTCCCTATAAGGGCCTCCCCGACACCCCCAACCTGCGGATTGCGCGAACCCGAGCTCGGAAACCTCAGTATCGTCCGCCCGATCCTAAAGACCGCTGACCCGCACTTCAGGTACTCCGATCTTCCCCGATCCTTGGTCAATTTTTAGGATCTAAATGTCTGTGTGTAGAGCACACTCTGCTCGATCGATCCAACGGTCTGATCAGGCTGGTTCTCACCCGATCAGACGAATCAGGTGATTCTTCCCCGAAGGGTTCGGTCTCGCCGGACCCTAGAAGGTGGGTCACGGGTCTTGGGCCGAGTCGGGCCCGACCCGCGTTGGGATGGGTCCGGGTTCGCGTGCATCGAACACGTGGCGCATGTGGAGCCCACCTCGCCGAGTGGCATAACCGCGCGTCGCCACGTGACAATTGGGGGGTCATATTGCCATTAAATTGCTGTAGAAAAATTTAAATAAAATATATATATATTAATATATATATATATAAACTTATATATAATATCCGTAAAGTAATGATTAAAGTTATATTTAATGGCAGCTTAGTCCCGTCGTATTTAATTGCGTGCAGAAGTTTATAAATATAATATATTTGTAATCAGAATGTATATGATGTGCATATATATTAATGCTAAATAAAGCTTTAGCGTAGCAGCTAGTGGGTCCCACCTCCTTTGTATATATGTAATCATATGTATATATTTATGCTCTTAAATTAGGCAAATGATTATACTATTGCGAGGTAATATTGGTTAGATTAATTAAGTAGTAATTACAAGATAACTAATTAAGTCTTTTTGCTAATATTAGATTTAACTAAGATTGGAGTAGTAATTAACTAGGAGATTATTTAATAATCGTTAGATTAGCTTAAGTTAGTTATTTACATAATAAACCTGTAAAAAAACAAAAAAAAAACTAACTATATAAGTATGCATCTATATATATTTATAAATATACATATACCTTTACATGTGTATATATATATATATATATATATATATATATATATATATAAAGCAAAATTGTTAAAACTAAGGCTTTGAGTTAAAAAAAAAAATTTAGTTAATTAATGCTAAATAAAATTATTTAGAGGTTCGGCCACTTGTTGAAAACCCTTTACAATAGCACTAATATGAAAAGGTTAAGCCAATAATAAAACTAATTAAATAAGTATTAAAATTGCTATTCTAACTAAGCTATTAACCTACACTTAATCAAATTAATTACAGAACTAACTCCTACAAATTTTACTTAGTATTTTTCTTTATTTTTAAGGAACATGAATATATCTATATATATATATATATATATATATATATATATATATATATATATATATATATATATATAAGCATTAGCAGATTTAAAATATTAAAATGGAACATAATTAAGTAATTCAGTATTCAGTGATATAGAGAACTTACTTTAGGATTGAAACGCCCATATCTTAGCCATTTGAACTCGGAATTCAGTATTCTAGGGCTTTATAGAATCCTCGAACAGCCTCCAATAATAAATTGCATAACAGATTTAGGTTTTAAGAGAGTAAAATTATCAAATTGCCCTTAAGTCAAAAACTTTAATTTGAACATGTAGGATCCGCCTCTCATCCAAATTGGACGTACTTACTGTCTATTTTCAAGTTAGACAGTAAGAAAACACTTGGAATTAAGAAAATTCAGTTTGAACCCTGAAAACAAAAGTCGACAATTAGACCCTTAAAGTAGGGGCAAAATAGTCATTTTGCCCTAAGTTTGGGAATAAGCACCCCTAACATTTAATTAACATTTCAAAACTCTTAAGCCAATGTTATAAATATTTTAGTGACATCTAAGTAAGTGTAATCAACTATTATGTTAGATTTTAGGATTTCCCTAAGTCTTTAGCACTACACCTTAAGGATCTTTCCTGAGACTAGGACTAGATCTTAGGTTAGAGTTCATTTATTGGGTAAATGGGTTACTCAATAGGTGAAATCTTGGTTTTATTAGTTTCTAGATTTTTATATTATTTTAGAACTTATTCTGATTATTTTGTCTTTTAATCTTAAATTTAAGATAGGAGATTCATCCTATTAAGCTTGATTACTTAATAGGATTTGCCTTAACTAGTAAATCACTTATAGAATAGAACATAGAACTTAGGTCTTATTCTTTTTAGATTATGAGATTAAACTTAAATCTCATAGTGTTTGATCCATAATCTATAGGTTTAGAAGATCTTGATCAGATCTTAGATAGAATGTCTAAATTTATAAAACTATGATGTATGATTTATTGATTTAACTCATAGTCGTTTATCTGATTGAACTAGATTAGAACCTGATCAGTTCTAATCCTTTTAACTTATAAGGACGAATTTTTAAGTTACACTCGATAGTAGAAAAATGGTGATCCTGAACTTGTGTAACTTGGAATAGTTAGAATGGTTAAGTATAAAACAAATGATATCACCATGTTTAGTAGTGTCCCTTGCTTCTATTTGATGATTGTTGCTACGCATTCCTTGTATTTTTGTGTAATATTTTCTTGGGCATGTCATATAAGATTTTTGATGCATGAATAAAATGTTAGGAAAATATGGAGACTCCTTAGATTTCTTATAAAAATATTAAAGTGATTAATGAAAAGATAATAGTTATATGAGCTGCCTCTCAGATATGTCCTTATTGCCTAGTCTTCTTATGTCACTAGGGGAAGGACTTATTTTGTTGTGTGCCTTGTTGCCTAGCATCCTTATGTCGCTAGGGGTACACCGATGGTGCCTTAACCGTACTGGTGCTAAGATCCTTCGATTACTTTGTGTGCTTATGTAACAGCCCAAACTCTTAAGCACCAAGGTATTGTCCGCTTTGGCCAGAAAAGCCTCACGGTTTTGCCCTCAAAAGATAACTTCCCAGTAGATCACCCATCCTAGGAGTGCTCCCACCTGAGCACGCTTAACTTTGAAGTTCTTATCAGGAACTCCACCGTTATCTGAAAAGGCACCTCGATGTTTAAGAGTTTCACTTATTACTACTTAAGTGGGTCATCACAATCTCCCCAACTTAAGTAACTGACGTCCTCGTCAGTATCCACACATAGATCCAAGAACCATCTATTAGGTAGATAGGACTAGAGGTGACCCCTACAGGCACAAGAGGTACCCATAACTATGTAGCACCTTAACCATCATGGGTTTAAGAGATTGCTCACATGAAGTGGTACTTTGCCCTGTATAGCACTTAGCTCCTATCTGACACCCTATGGCATGCTCTAATACCATTTGTAATAGCCCAAACTCTAAAGCACCAATGTATTGTCCACTTTGGCCAGAAAGGCCTCACGATTTTACTCTCAGAAGATAACTTCCCAATAGGTCACCCATCCTGGGAGTGCTCCCACCTGAGCACGCTTAACTTTGAAGTTCTTATCAGGAACTCCATCGTTATCTGAAAAGGCGCCTCGATGTTTAAGAGTTTCACTTATTACTACTTAAGTGGGTCATCACAGCTTAGTTGCCTAGCCTCCTTATGTCGTTAGGGGGACACAGTTTATGACTTAGCCGTGATGGTGCTAAGATCTTTTGATATTCGATGAGCTAGATTAGCTCTTTTCTGTATGACAGTTGATATGCGGATATATATATATATATATATATATATATATATATATATATATATATGCAGTTATGATGTTCGGTTTACTTTTCAGCATTTTTATTCAGTTAGCTATTTCTTTGTATTGCTTATATATTATAGGATATTAGAACCTTGCTGCTATTTATATGTATCGCTGCTGAGTTATTTTATCTTAATTGGCATGCTTCTTTTGATCACCAGCATGTTTAGGATGTAGTATTCTCCTTACAGTACTTGTTTGACTATCTACATTTATGCCTTACCTTGTTTAGCTTGCATTTGAGGCATGTATTAGCCTCTCTTTTTGCTTAAGTTATAAATGATGGTTTATAGCTTTTCCTTCCTTTTGTATTGCTTATTGCTTCCTTATACATTGTTGCTTAGAAGTTAGAGAATGGTGATATTACATAATACATATAAAACTTATCAGCTTAAAATGTACTTAGACAATTGTCTAACCATATTTTTTTTTTTTGCTGGGGCCCAACATTGTAAACCGACAATGGCAGATCCTCTTCAGTTGGACGATCAGGATCTTGGTGTGGAGCCATATCCGGAGGAGGAGCCCGTGGAAGAAGCAGCTACTTAGCCCCTTCTATTTTTAAGTGAGGATGAGTGCACTTTTATTCTTATTATTTGGAACTTAAATTAATGTAATAATACAAGTACTTATGACTGTGTATTTGGATTCTATGCTTATGTTCTGAGATAAATTTCCTTATACTTATGTTGTGATGCTTGAATATTTTATATTGAAAATCGTTTTCGCACTCTGTATATTTACTTAGATAGTGACTGAATATTTGATTCTATGCTCACTCATTCCTTTATTAAGTGGATTGTGGATTTCATCCTAATCCAATTATAAGTGAAGGGTTAGCTAAAGTGACACACCACCCCTTAACTTAATTCCTATGGATTAAGGGGTGGGGCGTCACAAGTAATATTCAGGATTGGTTGATTCACTCCAATGTGGACTTATGACCAGGTGCTATCCCACGGGATTAGCCGAATATAGTCCCATTAGAGTAAATCTTCCAAGACTAAGAGTGTTACAATTAGTGAACAAAATCCTTAGTTTGAGATGTAAACTGCGACCGGGTTCTGCCTCCTATCATAGTGCGCTTCGATAAGTGCAGTTTAAGCAAACTAAGTATCTTAAGTCACTTTGCATAGACCACTAAGTATGCTTGTGATTAGGGAATTTAACAGCTTAGCTTGAGATGTAAACTGTGACCGGGTTCTGCCCCTATCGTAGTGCGCTTCGATAAGTGCAGTTTAAACAAGCTAAGGGTTAAATTTACATTTCTTACAAATATGCTAAATATGTGTATACAATCATCCCAGCTAATGATTTTTAAGTAAACTCTCAACTTTAACTAATTATCGAGATTTGAATTTAGGAGTCAGAATCCTTTTAGCAGGATTCTGCACAATGGGGAGTTTGGATTCATTATCAGATTTTAAGCATTTTCAAGATTTATCTCATGTAGTTTAGAAGCATTAGCATAAGCATGATGTGTGAATATCAGAATGATGTATGAGAATCAGAATGATGTATATGAATCAGTGATAATCTATGAGTTACGAAATATTGTATACATTGACAGGGGAATTTCTGGATGCATCAGTGTCATCAATAAACAGTATTCCCAATATGGTGTATATAGATATTGGACCGTATCGCTCATAACAGTTCAGTGATATTTTGGTAGCATATAAGTAGCATACCGTATTGTGGCATATTCAGATGCACAGTTTCAGTGGCATACAGCATAGTTGTACATATGATTACTCAGTTTCAGATTCAGTACTGTTTTGATTTATTTTCAGTATTCAATTACAGTTCAATTTTACTTTACAAGTTTTGTACATTTTTAGACAGATTTGTACTTTCAGTTCTTTTATAATTTTTCTACAGATTTACTCGTATTATGTAAATGTTAAATGAATAATTAGAACTGTTAGATTAGTTTCGATGTGTTAGACTTATTGTCTAACACGAGGTACTTTTGGGATCCAACAATTTGCTAGATCCTGAACAATATATTGAGACAGGTCAGGAGGACACTCAGGAGTTTCAGGAGGTGCCCGTGGAGTACTAGTGGACTCTCCTCCAGTTTTACTTTCTGCTTAGTATTTTCAGTACAGTACCTAATTTTACTTCAATATTTCAGTAAACTGTTTGTAATAATTCTGGATGTATTTTCTTTTTTTTTCTGAGACGAATGTTTTCTACAGCTTCTATGATAAATGATTCTGGATGTTTGCTTTAAGCTTCCGCACTTTGTTTTTTATACTACTTATACTTAGTATTGTGATGTGATCAGTATACTGGAAATGCTGATATCTTATACATATATTGGATTCTTATTGTATTCTAAATCCAATGTATGTATTTGCCTAATACTTAGGATAAGTATACTATTTTTATCTTAAGTATTAGCTCTCAACCCTACTTGAGGTTGAGTCAGCAGCCCTTCAGGTGGGCTTAGTTTTCAGTCATTTCGGGGAGACAATGTATTCTTTCCTCCTCGAGTAGTGCACCGTTCTGCCGCCAAATTACTCTTTGCGCGCGGCGACGGGGCGGGGCGTTACACCTGCCCTTGCCGTGGTCTTGTTAACACATATGATAACATGAATACGGTGGAGTGGTCACTGTGACAAATCTCTCATTTATTGCTAAATTAGGTTTTCACCATAATCTACTGATATTGAGGGATATGTCACATAATTAAACTGAAATTTTCACTAAATGTACATACAATAAATTCAGAGTGTGGAAGCAAGTAAAGTTAACATCCATTTAATCATATTACAGAAAAAAACATACCCCAACTCAGAATAAAAAATACAGTAAAAAAATACATCAAAATGTTATATTATTACAATATTTGAAATAAATACCGACTGAATGAAAAACACTCATCATTACAGAAATAAAAGCAAAGACTATCTAAGGATCCACAACATTGGGAATGTCCTCTTCCTGATCCTACTCTTTTTCTATTGTTACAACATCAAAAACTTATAATCTGACATTATCGATTTCCTAATGCTATGACCCCAACTAAAAAAAAAGAAAAAATTTGGTTATACAATTGTTTAAGTATTTTTTATGTTGATTGTATGAATTTCATATTCTTTAAGATATCACATTTAGACTTTAACAACAACAACAAGTAAATAGGAGCAACAAACTACAAAGGAAACTTGAAAAACTATAAACAATATATTTATAACTTAAGTAATGGAGTGTGTAGGAAAAATACCTCAAATCATAAATTGTAACAAAGTTATACAATATATACGTATAAAACTATAATAACGAGAACTACTAAAGGAAAAGCACATCATAATATGCTTATGATCAATAGATTTAATGCAAATTAAACAGAAGTAAACTTAATTGTGATACATATAAGTAAACTGAGTCATATAAGCAATCAAGATTAACATTCGGTGGTGGCCGAGGAACCGGTGGTGGCCGAGGAAATTTCATTTTTTTCTCATTATTTACTTTATTTTAATATTGATGAGATTTTATTGAAGGTTGGCGGAGGAACCGGTGGTGGCCGAGGAAGAAAGAGGGAGAGTGGAAGGGCAGAAGAGATAAGATGAGAGTGGGGGAGGGGAGAGGAAAGGAGAGGAAAAAGTGGGGAAAATGAGTGGAGTATTTTTAAAAAATATATATTTTTCTATCTCATCTTTCTCTCTCTTTTTTATCTTTCTTCCATAACTTTACGTGTACCATTTTGTTTTCTTCCTCTTAACTTCTTCCATACCTAACTTAACATAAAATATTTTGGATGAATAACGTATTAATATGATGAATAGTAAAATATTTGATAAATAGTAAAATAATTTATTTTGAATAAATGAATAGTAATTTTAATTAAAAGTTCTTTCTTTTAAATTTTGTACATTTTTTTATTGTTTCCAAATAAATTAAACTTGACAAAGAAGTGTATTTTGATGAGACGAGCATACTCGTGCCAAAATTTCTCGATTTAGATCAATATTTTATTTTATATTAATTTCTGAAATTTGAAATTTCAAAAATTAGTTGTGGTCAATCCGGAGCTCCAAATTCGACTAAATTTTTTGTATATTCTTTTTATAATATTTTTAATTCAACAATATCAAAATTGATGAATTTGAACATGTATTTAATTTTTTCAATTTATTAAATTTAAATAATTTTGAAATTAATTTATGAGTATATGTTATCCAAATTGCTCTCAAACTTGAGCATTATGATTATAAAAGTATATTTTATCCAATTGTATTTTTGGTTTGTTATAATTTTGAAGTTGCCCGGAATCTTGATTTTTTAAGTCGGTTTTAGTTCTTATTCGCATGATAACGACTTAGGTCTTTACATCTTTGTTGGCCTATGGGAAGCCCTCAGGCAGCTGGGGGAGTTTTGGGGATCGTCGGCGGTGCTTAGGACGGTGGCGGAAGGGATGATGAAGGTGCTCTGGTAGACGTTCGGGGAGGGGATTTACGTTGTTGGCTCGGGGTACTGAGGGCTCATTCGACCTCAACTAGGTGCTGGGGCCTTGTTGGGATCAGAGGTAGCACGGTGATGGCGGCGACGACTGGAAGCTGTGCCGAGGAGTGGGTGAGGGAGCTTAGGGAGGCTAAATGAGAGCTTGGGAGGAGTGGAGGTTTAACTGGGGGGATGCTTGGGTATTTGTAGCCCCGCCCAGCCAACCTCGGCTGCTGGGACGACGTAGGCCGAGGGTTGGGCTAATGTTTAGGCTCTGTAATGTGGCTTTTGTCAGGAGCTCTTAAATGCACTTGAGAGCCACCAATTGGATCTACGGGATTGCACAACCACGTTGGCCATTGTGTAGTTGCTTTAATGGCGCCAAAGCGCCTGCGGCGTAATGACAGCAAAAAGTCATCGCTCGTGTGCTGCGAGGGAGAGGGAGATGCAAGATTAATACTTGATCCGACGGCCTGATCTGACTTCACAATTTTGAATTATTATGGATCCTGTCCGTTGCACGTGATCCTTGTCGCTGGACTAGAAGGATTGTTGGCCACTGGATGGCGAGCTGGGCCATTCCAACAGACGAGAAGGCGCTAAATAATGGGCTTGTCCTTCATATGTCGAGGCAAATTATCGGTCGTATTAAATTTAAAAGTTTAAATAATAAATAAATTTGATTTATTTAAATAAAATTTTGTGCAGTTTCCGTATGTTTTACATTTTTCCTCTGTTGGATCGGGTGGGCTGATCCAACAGGCGAGAAGGTGCCGAACCGTTGGCTCGTACTTCGTCTGTCGCGGCGAATTATCCATAGGTATTAAATTTAATTAAATTTGATATATTTAAATAAAATTTTGTGCTTTTTTCCTCCATTTTGTATTCAAAAATTATAAAACATTTACTTATAGCTAATTTGAAGGTGATGAATTTAAAAATATTATTATTTTCAGGATTTGAGATCAAATTATTTTTCTTATCTTCTAAATTTTTAAGATTTTAAATTTTAATTTATGAGTACTATTATCCAGATTACTCCCAAACTAGGATATACTCTTCACAATGATTATCGTAGTTTAACCTAATTTTGAAATTTCTCTGGATCCTGATTTTTGAGTCGGATTTAATCCTAATTAGCCTATTAATAATTTGGTCATTACAAGTTGCCTTAATACTCCACTTCTTGAGTCAACCCATAGATACTCATAGCCATATTAGATACATTAAATGTGGATTCTATGAGGTTTAGGTTGAGATCTACCCATGTGCTTAAATAAATTAAGATTTGATAGAATCTATCAATCATAAGATTTATGTCCAAATTGCCTTAATAAATCTGCATGCACTATTAACTCTTATTAATCTTAATTAAGATAATAATAACTTTCGTCTCATGAAAGTGAATTCAGCAAAAAAATTGAGACTGGTGGTATCATCAGCCAACAAGCTGGACCCTGCTTAAGCCTCCTTAGTTGGACCTTAGCTTGGATGACTTATTAGTATATGCCCCTAAACCATGATTAGTTGAGCAGCTTAAGCCATGGTATTAAAATACCATTATGTCACTTAATGGCTTGACAACTAAAGCTTAGTCAAGTCAACTTTGAAGTGAATTTACAGAAATAATTCATGTAGCTAAACTCATTTAAGTGATTTTTAGTTTAAAGTAAGAGAACTCTTAGGGTAACCCAATTAGACTGTAATTAGATCTTGTTATTTGTTTGAGTAAAAAAGTACACAATACAAAGGGTAAGAAATTCTAAGTAGCCGAAAGCCTGATATGATGCTGGCAAGGGCTAACCAATTATCGGCAAGGTTCGTCCAAAGATAGCGAGGGCAGCCAGGGGTATGGCAGGCAGTAGACTAAGGCCTGACGATGGCCAGTGAGGTCAATTAGAAGCATTGATGCCCAACAATGTCAATGAAGGTACCTAGTGGTCGGCGAAGAAGATAGCACAAACATCTATCATGTAAACCTTGAATTTTTTCTTGATACAATTTGTTATCGGCCATATAAAGCATAATAATGGTGATTTTAGCAAAATAAATCTCTAACATCTTACAATTTTACTTTTAATCCCCACAAATCGAAAACCATACTTCATATCAATTACTTAAAATCAATTAAAATCCTGCATCTCTCTGCATCGAGTATGTCTACGTCGCTTGCCTTCCTGCGACTCTCTGCGTCAACCATCTGAGCCTTCGTCATAATCAACATCGGCGTAGAGACGTTGAATTCCGCAGTGGTTATGTTTCTAACAACACCCAATTTATTCCAATATTCAAACTAAAATATACAAGAAAAAGAAACTTAATTTCATATGTAACAATTGTCATCCAAACTTGACTCAAACTTAAGAAACTAAGAAAATTATTTTCGCAAATCAATGACTTAAGAATAAACAATACAAGATTGACTGATCATTTTGATAATTTTTATTAGTTTATCATTCAAAATAATTTTGAAATTTGAACTCATTCCTGAACTTCAACTTCAACCTCAATTCACTGTAATATATATATATATATATATACATATATTCATCCAATTGCTGTCACTTAAGAATATGCCACTGGCTTACGGATATAAAAATAACAATAAAAAATTCAAATGACAAAGACTTATTCTTATGTGACATTGATTTTTAAACTTACGGATCCTTTTGTCTTTTTATTTTTAAACTACATCATATGCAATATGACTAGTTAGTTCTCTTTGATATAAAAATAGCAATAAATAATTCTGACCAGGCTTTCAATGTCCTTTAATCATCTCTTTTCTTTAAGATAAAAAAACAACAACAAATGTACAAGTCCATTTGGTTACTTGAAAATGTACATGCCATTGATTTCATGAAAAAATGCAGTAGTTTTCAGAGAAAGTTTGTTGCACTGTTTCAGCAAATGGTACAGAACTAGAGGAAATCATTGTGCTTGAGTTGGGCGATGCTAATCCAACAGTCACAGACGATCAGCAGCACCATTGTTGTCATAATCTACTGCGAGAACCTCGCCGTAAGATCCCTTGGGGTCCTCTTGCTCTCCCAAGTGATCAGCTCTGGCATTGAGAGCAAGCATCTGGCAAACAAGCCAGAAAAGAGAGGCGTCCAGAGCAAGGAATGAAGCGCCTCCGAAGAGCCCAGTCTTAGCAGTGGGGCATGTGTAATCCATGTCCTTGTGCTTATTCAGAGTGTGGTGACGGCCTTCAATGCTTGTTGCCCACATCATCAAGGCCTCGGCTAATGCGGATACCAACCTGCTCCATATCGTAAGAACTACATCATGAAGAGTTGCAACAATCTCATTGAGGGAATAATGCATATGCATAGCTTTAAATCACTTCGATTCTACAAGTTTGTAAGATATTGCATAGATTTTCAAAAGAAGTGCTTTGCAAATTCGGAACTATATCCATCCGGGTGAAAGCTGGGAAGGAATCTTGTATTGGGTATAATTAAGCGGGCCCACAAGGGATTAAACTTTTCAAAAATAATGACCTTCAACAAGATGCACATTCAAAGTTTTTGATGATAGCGTGCACCAATGCATCAGTTTGACGGTTTTTTGCTGATAACCATTAGGTAAACATATTTGATTTGTGTGATGTGATCACAATTCATATACAAACTCAATTTACACAATCAATTTGTCAACAATACTTATAAAAATTAACAATTATTTGATTGATTCACCATATCAAGTGCTTTATAATAATAAGTAAACAAGTTGTCTTGGAAAATCAAGTAAACATAGATCCAATTCAAGTTGTTGGATTTCAAAAAGCATGTAGACTTGATTAGAATAGATTCAAATAAACATGTCACAAAACAAGTAATAATCAAGATAATTGCATGAATTTAATAATATTTTTTAGGTTGGATGATGGATTGCATACACTGCAATGACAAAGAATGTTCGTAATGTCCAACCACGGAAAAGGGCGTCTTTTGGAACGGATATCCCTTTGTAAGGGAAAAACACAGAAAGCAGGCCGAGAGCGGTCGATATTGCAAGTGCCACAATAGACAAGCTACCCAATGCAACTGTTGGATCATGTGGAAACTTGCACAGTATAAAGTCTTTCATAGGAAATGGAGTTCCCTGAGCTGGCTGTTGCAAAAATAAGAGAATAGAGAATTTGAAAAACAAAATCAACAGAAAACAGATAGGTTATTTTGTGTAAAAATCATAAAATAATAGTAAAAATAAATATGCAGATTGATAAAGAAATAGAAAACTAAAGGCAAAGAAGAAATTTAAATCATTGGATGCAAAATTTTGGAATTTTTCAATAAATCAAAACTACACCAAGGCAAAAGTAGACCCAACCTTAACTCCATTTGATATTTATATATGAGATTAACACAATGCTGTTAGAAAGGTAAACACATCAAACTATCACCCAAACAAAAATCTTCTTAAAAGGGCACAAAAACTTTGGATTCGTGGTCAAGGGGGTAGGTGGAAACAACTTCAAACAAATCTTAGATAAATCGTTGGTGAATTTCATGAAACCAAAAACACTCTCAAAAAGTTCTTTTTTCTATTAGTTTATTTACAAATTACTTTTTTCATAGTCTGTAACCCTAATACTTTTATTTGAGAAAATATATTGACCTAACAAAAATTAGTAAAACGATTCATTATATGTATAGAATTCTACTATATATCCCCCAAACAGAGTCAAATATAAAATTAATTATCAAATACACAACACATACAGATAAGCAATATGTAATATTTGATATGAGCGAACCTTCTTATTTTCAGCAACAACTCCCAAAATAAAGGCCAGAGCACCAAAAAATGCAGTTCCAATAGCAATATTGGTGGTCTGATTTGTAGCCATGGCTTCAAAATTGAGAATATTAAATGTTCAACAGGCACCCCTGAAACCAAGGTGCAAAAATTAAGCATAAATAACAAATTCACAAGGAGATAAATGAACATGAATCATAGAACAAACTTTTCATTCCACTAAGCAATCATGACCCCAAACTAAAATAAATTATAAGCATAGCAATTGGCAATAACCAGTTCCAACGTTTCTAGGAGTTAGTTGTATGTTCGATTCTAGTATGGATTAATTTTATATTGAAAATATTAATTTGATGTTTTGGTCTACACAATCAACTGGAAAAAAAAATTTAGTGAAATTTGTCTAGCCTCACTATATTCTGTGTCATAGATTTCAAGCAACCACCTAGAATTGAATTCCAGACCTCTTAACTTAAAGAAAAAAGAATAAAAGAATGAATGAATGATCTCAAAACCCTAGCTTTTTAAGTCTTTAATCGGAACTAATCGATGTGGAAGATAGAATTGGGAATAGATGCCTTGTTTCTTGATTGTAACCTTATTATTGTACCTTCACCTCTTCTGGAATGAAATTTGGGCTTAACAGCCCTCAAATCTTTCAAAAGAACAAGGGAAGAAAACACTTCTCCTGACAAAAAGCCCAAAAAACAAATGTAAAAGAACTTCCTGGTTGAAAAGAAGACGCAATCCACCAAATAAAACATTCCGCAGTGCACGCTCTAATTTCCTACGAGCTAAAGCAATCATCCAATTCATAAACCATTAATCTGCCTTAGAGATTACGCAGGCGAAACAAGCGAAAAATTTGATCCCTACCAAAAGTATGCGAAACAATAGGATGAAAGATTAGGGTTTTGCTTTACCTTTTATCTGATTCTCTGTTTACAATAAATCACTAATGCGGAGCGCATTTAAAGAACGAGGACGGTTGTTTTCTACAAAATGACCTTTTATAGTAATTGGACAAAAATAATATTAATTTACAAAATAGCTCCATTTTTTATAGGGAATTAAAAAAAAATGGTCATTTACTACAATATTTTTATGAAGAAAAATATTTTAATACCTTCAAAATTATTTCATATTTTTTTTTTAAGATAATTAAATATTTATAATAATTTTATAATCATGATTTTGATAAAGAATCCTAATTAAAAGCAAGAGTATTGCTACACTTTCATATTAGTATATACTAAAATATATAAAAAATAAGCTGTTCAATAAAAATTTCTCTTTGTTTCACCAATCGTGTACTCCTCACATATTCTTTTTTATTTTTTTTATTTTGTGCACTTTTAAAACTAATAATAACTTAATTGATTATTTTTCCACAACCCACTAATAAGGGATGGACGTGCACAGAATAACTAAGAAGATCAGTAACTAAATATGACATACATACAGAGTGCGAAAATAAAATAGGATAGGATAAATATTACATCAATTCATTATACATCAAGTAAGAAACACAACATAGCTCAATAAATAATAAAGTACAGAAAAGTAATCACAATCACAGTGTCTGTAGTATTACAACATTTAAATGCATAATTTAAAAGACTGAATAAAATCTCTTATCATCACAGAAGGCTAAAAAGAAATCTAGGCAGCGACTGTTTATCATAGCTGATGCTTCTCCTCTAAATAAGGCTCATCTCTTTCAGCACCCAGCTCCTCAAATATATCAGAATCTGTCATTATCGGTTTCATAATGCCAGGACCCCAGCTAATAAAAAAAATTTTATTAAATAATTATCTAAGTACATTTTAAACTGATATTTTACATGAATTATTAATGTCACTATTTTTATACTTAAACATAATGAAAAGTAAACTAAAAGCAGTAGGAGCAGTAAATGTACAAAGAACAGTGTAAGCTATAAATACATCATTTATAACTAAACAAATGTGAGGCAAAAAACACATCTCAGCAACTAAGCAAGGATTGGGCATATACATATATATAGTGCAGTAAGTAAAAGTATTGAAGAAAGTATAAATCTAAATATGCTGATGATCACATGATATATGCAAGTTACAGACAGAAATCTGAAAGTGGTACATATAATAAGAAGTAAAGTTTAGCATCCTATAAATAAGTACAAGTGAGCAAGTAAGTAAAGAAACACAGCTGACTGAAACATATATCACAATACAGTACACAATAAGCTAGAACTGAAATAGGTATGTAAAGACTGTCATATCAGACAATTGGCCAATCGGGCCCAGTGAAATTCTCAAAACCTTTCTGAGCTAGGACAGACAGAAATTCCTATAGCCTTTTTGGGCTAGGGCAGACAGAACTAGCAGCAGAACTGAGGAGGCAGTAAATATAAATGCAGAATCTTTTAGTTATTTTATTTTTGTTTCTGTGGACACGTTCAGAAATAGCTGATGAGTCAAACACATCTGCAAGACTATACAGGTTCCAAGCTTAACACACACTCATCAATGAATATGTTAAGCCTCCTTATTACTCCTTGCCCCTATCAATTAAGGTAAATATGCACCAGAATCCACCTAGAAATTGAACCAAAAAGTAACTATTATCCTAATTATTCTAAGTTTTCATTTCATGCACAAAGTTTTTTATATGATATATTCAAGGAATTAAGCACAAAATATAAGGAATGCATAGCAACAAAATAACTCCAGTAAGTAAGGGACTCTTCTATACATGGTGACATTGTTGTTGTCTATTTAAACCATTCTAATTATTCTAAGTTACACAAGTTCAGGATCTCCAATTCTTATTATCAAGTGTAACTTAGAAGCATGACCTTATCAGGTTCTAATCTAATCCAATCAAGCACGACTATGTGTTTAATCAATAAATCATAACATCCTAATTTGATGAATTTTGACATTTCATCTGAGATCTGATCAAGATCTACTAAACTATAGATTATGAATTAAATACCATGAGATTGGGCTTTAATCACATAATCCAAAAGAATAAAATATAAGATCTAGGTTTCAGTTTAAAAGTGATCTATTGATTAAGGCAAATCCTATTAAGCAAATCAAACTTAATAGGATAAATCTTCTATCCTGAATCTAGGGTTGAAATACAAAATAATTAAAATAATTTGTAAAATCTAGAAACTAACAAAACCAAGGATTTATTCATTGAATAACCTACTTATCCAATGAATGAAATTCCTAATGTGAGGTGCAAAGTTCTAAAAAAAGACTTAGAGGAATTTTTAGAAAATTTAGCATTTTAAAAAAACTGATTTTTAACACTTAGAATGATCTTATTATAGTTCAAATGTTAGTTTTATTGACTTAGAAGGTAGTTTAGAGGTTAAGGATGCTTAACCTAAATTTTTGGCAAAATGATAATTTTGCCCATATTTAAGGGTCAAAAAAGCTATTTTTTGATTTAGAGCTTCAAATTAGGATTTCTTATTGTCAAATGATTCCTTACTGTCTAACATGAAGATAGACAGTAAGTACACCAAATTTGGATAAGAAATGGGTCATATAGGTCTGAACTAAGTTTTTTGGCCTAAGGGGTATTTTAGTAAATTGCACATAATAAAATCTAAATTTTTATGCAGTTTACTATTGGTTGCTATTCAAGAATTCCTTAGAGTCTAATAACACTAAATTCTGAGATATAATGAATTAGTTATAGCCATTTCAATTTCTAAGGGTAATTTGATAATTTTCTAAGCTAAGAGGGTCAAAAAGCAAACTTTTCCATTTGGTGTCCAAATTAAGCAAACTCAGTGGCTATAGCTTCCCTATATCACACTGAGTACTTTAACTAGAAGTAGACCCGAATTGGACTTCAATTTGTCAAGTTATGACCGAATTAAGATTAGAAGTATTTTGGTCATTTCTGATTTTTTCTATGGATCCAAACTTAAATATTATTTCTGATTATTGTTGGTACTGAAATTTTAAGCTATCTAGCATTTTAAAGATTTTTATTTGGAGTCCAAATGACCAGTTATGATCATTTCAGTATTTCTGGGCGCTACAGCGTGTTGTAGTGCCAGACGGTGATTTCGTCTGTGCGAAAACCGCAACGGGTTAACTTTCAGGCTCAATTACTCTCAATCTAAAGCACTTCATATGCGGTGCCATATACCATTGGAAAGCGCTTTCCAAGACCTTTCCATTGATATTCAAATTAGCACCAAAAGATTAAGTTATCAATGCAAACTGTAGAGTTAAGTGACTGGGTGTACAGAAATTCATATTAGCAACTTTACATATCATTCCCTATTGTTTACAGATTTTTATTTTTTTGAGTTTTTACATCTTAAACATAGCTTTATAAATGCATAATTAAGGTAACACAAAATCTTAAACATACAAATGAGCATAAAAATGAGATAAAATAGCCATTGGATTAACTAATGGAGGGAAAGAGGGTACCTTTGACCTTGCAAAGAAAGGAGGAAGAAAACTCAGAACTCTTGGAGGAGGAACTTCTTCTTCTTCTTTTTTAGCATAAGGATCAACAATAGAGGAAGGAGGAAGAGCTCTCAGCTCGGCAGCAAGCAAATGAAGGAAGGGCTGAGCTCTTTCTTAAAGGGGAGAAGAAAAGAGGAGGCCATTAAGAGCTAGGGATGTTAGGAGTCATGGGAAGAGGGATGGCCTTGCCATCAAGATTTGCAATTAAGGGGAGGAGGAGAGGGGTCAGCCGAAAAAGGGAAGAGGGATGGGCAGCCAGCAATGCAAATTATGAAAATAAATTTTCTTAATTAAATAATTATTTATTATTTTATAATTTCTTAATTTGCTTAAAAATTCGGATTAAATAAATGCACTTCGAAAAATCTCAAAAATTCACCTCAAGCCAATTTGGGGGTGAGAAATTTAATGGCAAAGTCAGATTTTGATTCAGATGATTATTTAATTATTCTATTTTTCGACACATTTAATTATATTAAAATATTCGCGAAGACCCGACGACTTTCAAATTCATCCAAAACATCACCCCTAGCTAATTTGGGGGTGACGATCGCAATGACAAAGTCGAATTTTGATCAATTTTCTAATTAATTAAATATTAGAGTAATCCAAAATATTTGATTTAGCTCCAAATCAAATCAAATCTTTAGGGATTGATTTAAATGACCATATGAACTTAACAGAATAATAATTGAGATATGATTAGGCTTAAATTAAGCTAGGTAACAACCTTGGGTTGTTACACTCAATCTCACCAACTTAGAAGTAGTGGCTTCATAAATTATATATAAATTTTGAATAATTCATGTAGGTGACCCTTGCTCAATGATTGATTTATGTACATTAAACAAAGAAACAATAGGAAAGATTTGTTCGAGCTCCTTATTTGAGTTTTGATCTAATACATAAATGGTGCCAAAGTTTGAAACTTAGATCTTTCTATATCTCGATTTGGTGCTTGGATGTACAAGTTATGCTTTGTTTGATGACAGGCCTTAAATTCGTGTCTGTGCTAGCACACAAGTATACGTGGTTTGAGATAATAAGTGAAAGTTTAGTTCTGAGATTTATTGTCCTAAGGGAATGGTGATTTTGATACTAAGTTTTATCTTCTTTTAGTAATATTTAGAATATTGATTTTTAATTTGAGATAGTTCTTAATTTGATAATACAATTTACCTTAGGATGAGATATGATTTATTCAAAAGGAGAGATTAGGGGTTTCATTATAGGACTTATAAGGACTTGGTATTGTTACTTCATTATTGAAATGTATAACTTTATTTTTCCATGCATAATTAAATTAAGTGAACACTGTTAGAATTAGAGTTGATCTCCAATTATAACAGGTTCAGATTTAGTGCAACAAGGAGAACTCCTCTTGGGGTTCTACGTTGGCACCTAAACTTTTATGAGATCGGGATTTAAATTTATCTTTGATTTTCTATATCTAAGTTACCAAATATTATCTTTCAATTGTTAGATCTCACAAACATAATTTCTATCAATATTGCATCATGCGCTGACACATGCAGTTTAGCTAGATGAGAGGATGCATTGGGTCAAATGGACTATGCCACATCGTCCATTAGATTTCCAACATCCTCTCATCCCTTTTACTTTGCTGAGCAGCAGAGCAAAGTTGATGAGAACTTAGTTCTCAAACATCAAATCTCTTGGTAGAGCTCTTAAGGAAAGGTGCAAGTGATCTTGAGAACTTGTCACATAGTTCTTAGCTCTACTTGCACTATTTTTTTTGCTCTTGTTCAATTGATGAGCCTGGAACTCGAGTTCTTTTCTTAATTGATAATTTATTTAAGTTTTATTTTAGAAAAGTATTTTGATAGAGTTATATCCAGGCATTTATTCACAATAATAATAATAATAATAAATAATAAAATAGAAATCAATTTTATTTATTAATATGAATTCATTCCAAGATCACTATAGTCTTACATTTCCTACAATTACTTCACAGCCTTCTCTAAAGAGATTTAGCTTTTCATTAAAGAATAAATTTAGCACACATGCAAAAAGAAGTAAACTTTGACATCGCTTTACAACAAATAAATAAATAAATAAAAGTTCAGGGATAGTACTAGGAAACACCTTGAGGTTTTATAGGGTTCTCTCGATCTTCCTCCTTTGCTTCTACTTAAAGTATCTATCTTTCTTTTGTTGTCTTCTTCTCTTTATTTTTCATAGTCCATCTCTTGCTCCTTGAAGAGTTCTCTTCTTTTCTCCTCATGTAGTGTAACAACCCAAGTTGTTACCTTGACCAATTAGGACTAATCTTAGTCTAAAGATTTATCATAAGTGCTAATTAGGTAAATTGGGGTCAACCTCTAAGACCTAGTCCAAATCAAAAGTCAAATGGATCGAATCCTGATTTCTGAAAAATCCAGAAACCTTAAAATTTGACCTATTTAAATTAATCTCGGATTAGAAAACGGACTTCGCCATTACGCTCATTGCCCCCAAATTAGCTAGGGGTGATGTTTTCGTGTCAATCGGAAGTCGTCAAAATTTTGACGAATATTTTACTATTATTTTAAATATCCCGAAAATCGAGGTATCAAAATACTTGTCTGATCAAAAATTCAACCTCGCCGTTGCGTTCCTCACCCCTCATTTAGCTAGAGGTGAATATTTGAGATTTTTCGTAAAGCCATTTAATTATTTGGAATTTATTTAATTTAATTAGGAATATATATAATTATATTTTAAGTAAAATTAATTAATATTTAATATTATTTATTTAAATATTTCCGCGGTCGTTAAGTAGTTAACGGGCCGTCCGCCATTTTTGACTGCCGTTACCCCCCCTCCGCCGTTCGATTGAACGGCGGATCGTAGCCGTTCGATCGATCGATCGAACGGCTACGGCGCTTAGTTCCGAAGCGCTCGCCGCGTGGCTCGAGGAGAGCGGGTGCCACCGCGGCGCTCCAACCAGCGGCCGAGGGACGCCTCGTCGAGTCCGCCTCCCCATCCTTAACCCTCGAGGAGCCTCCTGGTGCGGGCTTAGGCAGTCAGGAGCTCTCGGTCGCAGCTGAAGCCAACCCAAATCGCGACCGCCGTCCATCTTCAGGTACGCTCATTCCCGTGATTCCTTCGTTCAATTAATGATTGATTGGTATGCAAGCCTATTTCATTATGTTGATTGCATCATTCTAGGAGTTGATCGATCGATCGACGGTTCGATCGATCGAATTAGAGGTGTTGAGCTCAGTACGTACCGATTAGAGCGTTCATCCCGTAGGTCACCGTCTAGGGCTAGGTTTTCCGCCGCCGTCTGTCACCCTCTAGTCTCGAACCAACCACCGACGGGAAGCCATCGTCGTTCTCTTTCCATCGCCGTGCCGGCCGAACGCCGGTACCGCCGGGAGGCCACCCAAAGGGCGTGCCCTAGTGCTCGGAGGCGTTCGGGAAGGGGAGCCCGCAGCTCGGGCCGGGTCGGGTCGCCCCGGGCTCGCCCGAGACCGCACGTGCTGGACGCGTGCGGGCGCTGCGCCCGGAAGGTGGGCCCGCACCTGCGCTGGCAGGTCTTCGGCCCGTCATCTCCAGCCGCGTGGCAGGGTGGGTCCCACTCCCTCTGTCGCGGGCCGTCAGGTTCCGCCACGTGGCAGTGGGCCCCGCCGTTGTAATGATGACCTGCAGAAAAATAATAAAAATATGTATTTATATATTTAATAGATATAATATATATAGATAATTATAATTAGTGTTGATTAGATTAGTTTTAGTTAAAAATAATAGGGTTAATAATCTGTTAATTAGGGTCATAGAACAGATTAATTAATGATTAATATTAATTAGATTCAGTAGATTAATAATCTGTTAACTAATATTAATTTAAATAAATTATATTTATGATCTATTATAATCTGTTAATTAATAATAATAATTTATATATATTATATATACAGTTAATATATACAGATGTGTATATATATAATATTAGTTTAGTTAAATTACTATTATTTATAATTAATAGTTAATTAATATAGTTAATATAACAAATGCAAACTAACTCATGATTAATTAAATTAATCAATTAATATGTTAACCTAATAAATAGCAAACAGTAAATATAATTAAGGCATATATATAGTTAACAAAAATTTTAGAATATACAAATATTTATATGTATTTATACATATAATAAAAATTTTAAGATATAATCAAATTATTTAAAATAATAGATTAATTATTAATTAACATTAATAATTACAGATAAATTAATTAATTAATAATTATAGAAAAATATATTCTCAACTTTAGGAATGAACAGTAAATCAATTCAAATTGAATAAATGAATAATAAAATAATACAAATTATATTTTTGAATAGTAAAACTTAAAAGTTTAATAACTTTTTGTAAGATGATCAAAACATAGCAAATATAGGTATCAAAATATTCAAAAAAATAAATAGAATCAAATAGCGTAATACAGAATTTAGTTTCGGGTACGCATAACGAAGTAGCATTTTAGGACCTCTTTAGGACCCCATAACTTTTGACCTAGTTGACCAAACATAGTCATTATGGGTCTTAAAATACTCAGGAGAACAGCCCCATCACTTTAGTAGTATTAGTTTTCTCATTTGATCACCAGGATAAAAAGTCAACCATAGAACTCAGAATTGACTCTAGTGAAAAATGACCAAAATGCCCTTGTAATTCAAATGACCATAACTTGGTCATTCAACTCCAAATTCAAAAATTCAAGATGCTAACTACTTTAAAATTTCAATGTCACTAATAAACTGAGATAACATTTAGGCTCTGAACTCTAGAAATTTAGAAAATGACCAAAATACCTCAAATCTTAGTTAGGTCATAACTTGACCATTTGAGGTCCAAATTAGGTCTACTCCCTACCAACATACTCAGTACATTATAAGAAAGCTATAGAAATTAAGTTTGCTGAAATTGGACTTCAAACGAAAAAGTTCAATTTTGTCACCCGTTGACCGACTCGAATTTACTAAATTGCCCTTCAAACTTAAAACGTCCATAACTTAGTCAACTGACCTCAGAATGCAGTGTTCTTGGACTCTATGGAATCCTTGAATAGTAACCTACAATAAACTGCATAAAAATTTAGTTTTCAATAGAGTGAAAATTACTTAAATGCCCTTAAGTCAAAAATATTAGTTTGAACCTGTAGGATCCATTTCTCGTCCAAATTGGACATACTTACTATCTATCTTTAAGTTAGGCAGTAAAAAATTATATGGAAAAGAGAAACCTCATTTTGGACATTTAAATCAAAAGTTGACTTTTTGGACCCTTAAGTAGAGGCAAAATGATCTTTTTGCTAAAAATTCAGGATAAACACCCTTAACCCTAATTAATCTTTTGAAATACTAAAATTTACATTATAACCATATTAGTGACATTTAAGTGAGTAAAATCAACTCTTAGATCAGATTCCAGGATTTTTTTTTTCTAAAGTCTTTAACACTACACCTTGAGGACCCTTCCTAAGACTAGGACTAGATCATAGGGTTAATTTTATTCATTAAAAAATTAGGGTTTTCAATGAATGAATCCTTGGTTTTATTAGTTTTTAGAATTTTTCAACTTATGTTAATTATTTTGTCTTTTGATCTTAGATCTAAGATAGGAGATTCATCATATTAAGTTTGATTACTTAATATGATTGACCTTGACTATTAGATCACTATTAGAATCAAACCTAGATCTTAAGTCTTACCCTTTTTGAGATTATGTGATTAAACCTAATCTCATGGCGTTTAATCCATAATCTATAGTTTAATAGTTTTTAAGTTAGAATGTCTAAAATTATTAATTAGGTCGTAATGATTTGTTATTCAACTTTTATAGTCGACTTTGATTTGGTGTATTAGGACCTAGCTAGTCCTGATATTTTGTAACATGTAAGGATGAATTTCTAAGTTACACTTTATATGTAGGAAAATGGTGATCCTGAACTTGTGTAATTTAGAATAGTTAGAACGGATGATAGAAAATAGATGATATCACCAAATTAGTAGAGTCCCTTGCTTATTTTGATACTTTGTGCTACGCATTCCTTGTGTATTTGAGCTTACTTTCTTGGATATTTCATATAAGATAATTTTGTGCATGAAAATGAAAACTTAGAATATTAGGATAACAGTTGCCTTTGGGTCCGGTTTGTGGAGATTATGGTGCACATTTGCCCCGATGGACAGGGGTAAAGTGAGATCAGGATGCCTAACATTCTCATTGAGGAGAGTGTGTTAGGCTTGGGACCCGTATAGTCTTGCAGATGTGCTTGACTCCTTAGTTGTTTCTACCAGTTGTCCATAGAAACAAAAGTAAAATAATTAAAATATGTTACATAAGTATTATCTGCATCTTCAGTCATGCAGTATGTTCAGTATGTTTGTAGATTGAGATGTATATATATATAGGCTAGTTTGGCCAAGTCTTCTGATATGGCAGTCAGTATATAGAGTTTGATATGCAGTTTTAGTATTTGACTATGTTTTGACATTGCTTATTCAGTCAGCTATTTCCTTGTACAGCTTATATACAGTAGGATGTTAGATTTTGTTGCTATTTATATGTATCACTGCTGAGATTTATTATTATAATTTGCATATTTTATTTGATCACCAGCATGTATTATGATGTAGCATTTTCTTTCAGCATATGTTTAGTTACTTATATTATATGCCTTATCTTAATTTTCCTCGCTTTTGAGGCATGTCTTAGCCGCCTTTGTTTAAGTTATAAATGTTATTTATAGCTTTTCCTCTTTCTTATTGTATTGCCAGTTGCTCCTTTATATATTGTTGCTTAGAAAAATTGTGTAAAGTGGTGATATTATAAAACATATAAAAATGTATCATCCTAAAATATACTTAGACAATTGTCTAACAAGATTTTCTCTTTTTTGGCTGGGACCCTGCATTGTGAAACCGACAATGGCAGGCATAGAGCAGATAGAGGATCCAGTACATGAGGAGGAGCTATATCTAGAGAAGGAGCAGCAGCTCGGACCAGAGCATATCTAGCCCTTAGATTTATTTGTGAGGATAAGTGCATTTGCATTTCCTTTTTATTTGAACTATAAATATTGTAATAATACAGGTACTCTTGACTGTGCATTTGGATTTATATGCTTATATTCTGAGTTATATTTTGCATTTATGTTATATTGTGATGCTTGGATGTCATTTATTGCTTCTGCACTCTGTACATTTACTTATATAGTGACTGTTAGATTGATTCTGTGTTAATCCTTCCCTAATCAGATGGATTGTGGATTTTATCATAATCCAATGGTAAGTGAGGGGTTAGCCAGAGTGACACTCCACCCTTAACCTAATCCTTTGGCGGATTAAGGGTGCGGGGCGCCACATGTAGCCTCCCTTTTTAGGTCATTTGAATGTTAAAATTGGGAACCCTTTCTCAATTTTCAAGTCTCTTTCTTATAAACTTCCTTTCACATATTTAAAATTTAATTCATCAAATAAATCTCATTTAGAAATTTGTGCTTTTATTAAATGATTATTCATTTATTTCCTTAGTAATTAAGAGATTTAGGCTGTTATATTTATATTTTATTGTGTAAAATAGTTAAATCAGCATCTTGCTCTTCCTCATGATAGCTTAAACATGTATTTTTATAATAAAGATTCCTTAATTTTTATTGCAGCCACTCCTTCCATCTTCATCATATTCTGAATTTATTTTTTTATGAATTATTCCTTGAGAATGAGAAGTTTAAATTAATTTGATATTAATTTCAGCTGTGGGAAGGGGAAGAATTAAATTTTTTGGCCTTCCCTATGCTGTCTTGAATGCTTATTTTTGGCAAAAATTGTGTCGGGCGCTATGGTGCACTGCAACATTCTTGGGCGAACTGCAGTGATGCTGCTACATAATATATTTTATAAAGGCACCCGCTACAGTGCGCCCAAGCACGCTGGTTATAATTCAACAATTTCTATTTATAATTATTTTATCCCTCCATCAGTTACAAATTAAATTGTTATTATGACAATTTAACTTTCCGCCTATTATAAATTGACCGCCATTATAGACACATAAATTTGCATATGTTACGATTTGATCATCCTAACTTTCTATCGGTTACCAAAAATCATTAAGCCTTCTTAACTCAGCATCAGTTATAAAACATGGGATTAGCTCCACTTAGTGTTAGGTTCTTGTAACAACCCTAGTATTGTTACTCATCAATTAGTGACCTAATTGACTATACTCCTTTTTCATTAGTCTTATAATAGTATTAGGAGTCTCCAATTCAATTTTTGTGCGATTTGGAGATTGTTTGGCAATTTCTAATATTTCCTAGTTTTCTGATAATTTTGATAATGCCTGATTTATTTAGACCTTAGAATTAAAAATGGAGTTCATTATTGGACTCACCACACCCAAATTTACTAGGGGCGGTATTTTGGAAGTGTTTGGAAGTCGTAAAATTTTCCCCAAATATTTTAATAATATTTTGATTACCTAGAAAATTAAGATAATTAAATTGATCTCCGATCAAAAATCCGACTTCATTTTTGAGTTCACAACACCTCAATAAGGTAATGGTGAATTTTTGGGATTTTTCGGAGTGCGTTGGATTTTTTTATTTTGAGTAATAAATTGTGCTTAACTAATTAATTAAATAATGTAATTAAAATAATTAATATATATATATATATATATATTTAATAATTAATTTCTAACAGCTTTTCCAAAAGGCGGGGATCCTGTGTTTTGCTTCAAACACAGGACAACCATTCCTTCTAATCGGAACCGTCAGATTCTATTAAACCAAATCGAACGACACTGATTTAAGCTTGTAGATCTAGCCATTGGATCGACGCTTTGATCCAATGGCCTGGATCAATCCCCTGTGCATCTTCCCCTCCCGTGAAGGTGCCTTGATACCCATGCAAAAGTTCACGGGTGATCTGAGGGCGTACGCCCAATCCCTCCTTAGCTCGGATGAACTCTTTTCCTTTTTCCAATTTTCATTCCATCTTCCATCCGTGAGCTGCTAAGGGAGAGCTGAAGTGCTGCTGCCACCCTCCATCATATCCTCATCGAAACCCTAATTCCTTTCCTGCCTCGGCAAGGTACCGATCATTCCCTTCTAATTTTGCTTAATTTATACAATCATTTTAACATCTTGATGTGATAACAAATCCCGATTGATTTCAAATGAAGCTAACCGATTACATTTATGTAAATCGAAAATTTTAAAATTGGGGTTACACCATTAAGAAGAGCATAGCTAGGGCGTCATTTTGATGGATACTCCTCATCACGTCTGGTCTCCTCCCGAGTTTCAGGGTGTTGACGTTGATGAATATACCTCGCAAGAGTGTGATTCGAACCCTGAAACCTTCGGTGGCATCTCTTGAGGCAAACCCTAAATGCCATTTTTCGGATTTAAGAAGAAGTGACTTAGACCGCACGCTGCTTGGTCCAGTTCATTTTATCTAACCGGTGCGCCTAAACCATGAACCAGCAATGCTGGCATCGTGGGTCCCATAGTGACACACGACTCTCTATTATGCTGCCATGTGTCATTAGGTGCAGATTTTTGTGCAGCCGCCGCTTATCAATCTTTGTGCCATCATTTCAAATTAATTTTGTATTCTTAATAATTGCTGTGTTATACAGAATTCTGTGAATGACTAGAATTAATAACTGATTTTCTGTTATTGGATGATTAGTAATTAATCAACCCTTAATGATTACATAACTTGTTTTAATCATAACTTTAAAAATATAACTCCAAATAATACAAAATTATATATCATTTTGATAACAAAAATGAGTAGATCAATAATATGCAATTTAATTTCAATTTTGACAAATATTTTAATGGATCAATATTTAGGATTAATTAATTAGTTACAAATTAATATTATCATTTCATGTGACCTAATTTGATCATTTAAGATCCAAATTAAATGATTAAGTAGTCAATTTCACTCACAAAAATGTGAGTAATAATAATATGAAATAAAATTCAACATTTAAGCCCTAATTTTCTTAATCACTTTTTAATCTAATTAGGAGCCATTAAAACCCTAACTTTTCAAAAGTTGTCCAAAATTGACATACTTAGTGTCATTCTTCCCCTTATGAAATAAGGATTTTATTGATATTTAAACTATTTCTGTTGGACAATAATTTAGGATTTTAGGTTTTTGACTCTTACTTAGTGTTATTGTGATTATTCCATATTTCTAGATATCATATTTTAGGTCTTATAAAACCTTTGGATAGCTAATATGTCACATTTATTATCTCTTTTACCAATTAGATAATATTTTTATGAGCTTAGTTCTCAACTTTCCTTAGTATGTGAATTAATTGCCAAGTGCTTAATTCACCTTTCAACCCTAAGGTAGAAACCTTAGGATTGATTTGCAATTGATCTATAGTTGATCCTTAGATCTAGTAGTTACAACCATTAAAAATAGATAGTCTTAATGTCTTAGTAATTGTAGATTTGTGAATCAACCATATCTAGCTTTAGTGATTAGATTAGGACTTAGTTTATTCATCTGAATCCCTAAAGCCTTGTCTTAATTATTTTAAGATGTAAAAATAGGAATCCTTAACTTACTTAGATTAGTTTAGGAACCCTATTGAACTCCTTAAACGTTAACTAATAATATGCTTAGAACTTATAGTTCTTAAGTCCTAGAAATTACTTATCTTAAGCCTTGCAATTATTTATAACTTTGCTAGAGTAATTTTGTTTGATTAGAACATTCAAAATACAACCTAACTAGTGAACCCTTACGAAAATTAGTAGATTTACCTCAATTCCAAATTTCTTAAGTTAGATAATTTCTTATCTCAATTTTTACCTACTAGGTGCCTAAACTTTGATTTAATTATTATAATTAGATTTTATAGTCTAGGATGAGATTAAGAGCTAGTCTCTAATAACAATAATTATACTTATAAATTATTTTGCCACATCATATTAAATGAATTGAATCTATTACTTTCAAAATCCCAACTATTACTATATTATAATTAATTTGAGATCAATATCTCAAAGTTAATTGGGAGCTCAATTAGCTCCAAACATTAAGTATATCAATAAAATTAGATAACTTTAAATATCACATAGTTGCAAACATTGAAATTTTCTTGAATGCTTGGTTAGCTTTGAGCCTCATTTATTTGAATCATTCATATAATATATTATGCATGAATAAAACTTTCACATAAAATTACTAGGGGTTCTACTTGGTGGATCAGTCTAGGGCAGTCTGAAAATGGAGTAATAAGGAGATATCACATTCTTAGAGGACGAATGTGAGTGTTTTAGGTTTGGACCCCACTTTTCTTTAGATGTTAAACAAATGTGTTTAACTCCTCATTTCATTCTAAATATGCCCACAGAATGAGCATAGATTAAAATAACTTCAATTAATAAATATGTGAGATCTTCAATCTTAAATAAATGGATGATTGTATTAAATGGATGAATGGTTATAAATGTATAAAAATTATATATTAATTAAGTCTTTCATTGCATACTTACTTAGAATGATAAATGGAATTCATTGTATATTCATTTGTTTATAGAATTGGAATCTAGTTTCTTATTGAAGTAATAGTCCTTGCATATCTTCATATGAGTATTGAATGTTATGATGAAGTGAACCTTAGGGTATATAATTGTTACACATGTGATTTTTTCCCTTTAAACTTTTAGAATTGTAAATGAGCAATCTTATGAAAATGATTGAACTCTATTTTAGAATTGTAAATGAACAATCTTATGAAAGGGATTGAACTTTATATTAGAATTGAGTTAAAGTGGATTGAATGCATGTTAGTTTAGGTTGTATTTTCTTTTAAAATTTAACTCTCAAAGTTAAATGGGAGTCTTGCATGTGAACTGGTAGGTGTTTCCTTGACCATTTACAAAGGAGACTCTACCGAAATGTTTAAGAAATTTTAGACTTAGAATTTTTAATGGAAATGTACTCATAACTCACATGTTAAATACTCAACAAATATTTAGAACTCCATATCTAAGATTGCAAGTGATTATGTCAATTGTTTAAATTACAATCTCATGTCTTTTTACATATATCATATGTTAAATTCTACTTCACTCCCATTTGTAAAGTTCATGTATTGCATCTTTACTTTTAATCTTCTAAATACCATTCATAATTTCCCTTCCATCTTAACTTAAGATCATCTTCTAAATCCTTGGCCAAACATAATATCTAATAATTTGGATTAGTTTTCTTCTAATATAGTATTAGGTATTGTGGTGATGTATCAATATTGAGTTAAGTGATTCTTAATATTGGGGTCATCACAGTTGGTATCAGAGCCAAGTTGAGAATTTTAAATTAAGTCAAATAGATCCATTCATCGAAAAGCAAACAACACAGTATAGTAAAAATCAATAAATGATATCTTAGGACAGTAAATGCAATTTTTAATTAAATAAGTGATCTAAATTTCTAACTTAAACTTTAATTGAACTTTTAGATGCTAGATTCTTGTACCGAACTAAGACTTTATACCAAATTATTCTTCCAATATTGGGAGTATGATCATTAGTATGGGTCAACATTTGGTAGAGTTTACTTAGGAGTATCTGCTGCAGGAGGTGATGTTCTGAATAAAATTTTGAGGTTTTGTGTATTTCAAAGCAATCATTTCCCTCAATTAGCTAGGGAATGGCTCTCCCGTGTTACCATGGTATTTGAGGCCATAGAATGCCCTGAACACTTACGCCTTCAAATTTTTGATGAACTCTTTGATGTCCATGCCATAAATTGGTGGTGTCATGTGCATAGAGTACTCATTCGTGGGTGTAGGCATCTTCATCATGCCCCCACTTATGAAGACTTTAAAAGTGTATTTTATGCAAATTTTTTTAACTAGTAGTACTAGTCTTCCTTTTGTTCTTTCTTCCTTTCCTTTAGTAAGCTTTATAAATAACTTCTTCTTATTTATGTCTCTTTCTTTTCCTCCAATGAATTGTAATCTCTTAAAAGTATTAAATTTTAATGAGAATTTTTCTTTCTTAATGTCTTTAATTTTTGAATGATGTTTTCTTTTTCCTTTCTTTAGAATAGATCCAAATTCAAATATTCCTATTGAATTAATAGTGGAAGAACCTACTTCCACTATAACTACCCAAACTGAACAAATGCAAAATTTGTTGGATATGATGAAGGTAATGATTGAAGCACAAAAACGTGCGGCGAAAAGGATGGCTTCATCCTGCAATATTTCCTAGCCTTCTCTTGTCCCATCTCAAATTTGTCCAACTCCTCCTTAAGCTTCTTCTCATATTATTCCCAAACTCCCCTTAGCTCCACAGCCCTCTTCAGGCCCCATGGTGGATGCCTACCTTCTTACCTTTCTTCGTTTGAACCCTCCAACCTTTAATGGTTTAGTTTCCCATTATGAAGCCATTGATTGGCTGAGGGCTATAGAAAAGACACTTGCTAGTATTAAGTGTCCGGAGAGCGAGTGTCTCTGTCTTGCGACGTACCTATTCCACGGTGAGGCAGAATACTGGTGGGATAGTAAGTTGATGTGACAACCCATGTCGTTATTAAATAGTATTACTATTAAAAAAAAAAAACTCAGCAATTATAGTTTCCTATATCACACTGAGCACTTTAACTGGGAGTAGACCCAATTTGGACTTAATTTGGTTAAGTTATGACCAAAATGAGGCCAGGGGTATTTTGGTCTTTATCTAAATTTTTAGAGTTTAGATCCTGAATATTATTTTAGTTTATTGATGACATTGAAATTCTAAACTAGTTAGCATCTTGAATTTTTGAATTTGGAGTTGATTTGACCAAGTTATAGTCATTCGAATTCTAGGGGCATTTTGGTCAATTTTCTCTATAGTCAACTGAGAATTCTAGAGTTGACTTTTTGTCCTAATGTCCAAATGAGAAAACTAATATTACCACAGTGATGGGGCTATTCTCTTAAGTATTTTAAGACCCATATTGCCTATGTTTGCTTAAATAGGTAAAAAGTTATGGGAGTTTGTTTAGGACCTAAAATGTCACTAGGTTAAATAATCCTCGAATCGAATTTTTGAATTACGCCATTTGACTCCATTTATTTTTCTGAGTAAAATGAGACCTATATTCGATATGTTTGGATCAATATATTCAAAATTATGATATCCTAAAGTTTAAATAAACAAATTAATTAATTAATTAATTAAATATAATATTTCCATTCCTGAAAATTTTAAAATTATTTTTACACCTCAAAATTAAATTTTGACCAAAAATTTAGGTTCGGAACATCAAAATTAGCTAGGAGGGAAAATTTCATATTTTTTGGAGCTCAAACGGACAAAAAATGCGCATAATATATTTGGAATTAAATTTTTCCTAAAGTTTTCAATTAAATTTGTATTTTTTGGAATTTAAAAATTTATTGAAAAAAAAAAAATTGCCACGTGGCGACACGTGGACGTGCTCAGAGTTTCGGGCGCCACGTGGAGCCTCGAATTGCCATGTGGCAGCGTGCTTGAGCTTCGGGCACCACATGGCAGCGTGTGGAGCCTCGGATTGCCACGTGGCAGTCTGCATGAGCTTCGGGCACCACGTGGCAGCACCTCGTTGCACCGCGTCACCAGGCGCCACGGGGCAGCACCCTGTTGCACCGCGTGATCATAGATGCCACGTGGCAGACACGTGGCGATCGGACATTGCACTGCGTCACCGGTGCCACGTGCTAGCACCTCGTTGCACCGCGTCACCATGCGCCACGTGGTAGCACCTCGTTGCACCGCATTACCATGCGCCACGTGGCAGCACCCTGTTGCGCCACGCAATCACGGATGCCATGTGGCGACACGTGGCAGCATCACAGCGCCGACGCACTGGTGGCTGCCACGTGTCACGCCGGGATTTGGCGGTGGCGGCGGCGGGGCGGAGGCGGAGCCTACGAGGGGGGGGGGGGCGCCCATGCCTATTTAAAGGCCTCAGTGAGGCCGAGGGGAGGGCATCTTCAGATCGTCGAAAGATCGCCGCTTCATTAGCTTCTCTCTACTGGAGCCTAGCTTATACAAAGATGTCTTATATATTATAAAGAAAGAGGTGAAATTGAGCATCATGTGTGACATAATAGAATATGCATACGACCCTAACATAAGAGAAGTCAATAGATGCCAGTACCAGAAAGAAAGACTCCACCAACCCTGTCTGAACCTAGGCTTGCTTCTATAGATTACGTAGTCATCTACTGAGATAGATGCAGAATATGGAACTAAACTGTAGTCACCTTCCTTTAATCTGTCCCTGGAGCTTTCTTTTTTCGAGCTTGGACCTAGTATACTGGGATGGGAGGCAGACCTGGCACTAGAAGCTAGAGCTGTTCCTGGGGCAGCGAAGCCAATCAATTGTGGAGAGCGGTAGTGAATAGGCTACCTGCTGCTCAGTGGGCCCCTCCCTAATGGGAAGACTACTAAGAAAGCCCCAACGGGGAGTCGACGTATACACTCTAAAGAAAGATAATTCTCTAGCTGTTGTACACGAAAAATCCAGACACTACGTCAGTTTTATAGTCAAATATCTCGAAGACACCGCACAGACTCTTCACTACCTATATCACAATCACAACAAAGAAAGTCCAATCACTGCACACTACTTCGGGGCTTAAATATACAAAAAGTACTCACCCAAACCAAGCACTCTGTGTAGTACTTACACTGTGAGACAACGAAATTAACGTGACACCACAAACTTGTCTCTCTGCATCCGACACTCGGACCACGTCTTCTTCACATTCACATACGTACTATAAAACTACTTACCTGAAACACCCCATCTCACGTCCACACAGAGAGTAGAGCCCCGATTCACCAGAGTCTGATAGAAGATAGAATCTAGTTTCTAGTTTAGTATTAGTGTACGATTGTATACATTATACACATATTAATCTAAAGTCACCGTCTCAAGAAGCCGTATAATTGCAGTCATATTATAGATTGTGCTGGGCTTTCTGTTATGTCTCTGTAATATAGAATGTGGTCTCACAAAACGTATCAGTAATGTTATATAGAGTTAGTATTCTAGAGTATATGTATAGTTAGGGTTCACCGTCCTACAGCACACCACGTCCTATTATAGAGATTCAAAGTGTGTGTTTACCTAGACTTTCAACTCAAAAAAGGTAGATACTACTGGATATAGTGTGCTCGGCTAGAGGATGATCTATGAGACACATACTTTCTTCCGACGTAAGTCAGAGTAGGCTGCGCAGCGGAAGTAGTGTAAGTGAAGTGGGATTGAGCGGTGTATATTGTAAGGTGGTGAAAGGTAGTAAAAGGATGGACACAATGCAATGGTGTCTACATAGGTCTCTGCTCACGGCCTCAATGTATAGCTTCACACGTAGATTAGATTTGATCGGAGGCATATAAAAGGTAGAAAGCGTCCCTCCGCTTCACGTAGCCGTCTTTGGTGGATATCGCGAGTAGTGTCTCGGCATCTGCCGAGTTTGTCTTTTGAGGTAAAGAGCTGGTGGGGTGAGCAGTGTCTCCCCGTCTTCTCTCCTATAGCATGGGTTGTGGTGTTTAGTGAGCGTCCGTAATCATAATGATTATGCATAGTTTCGTGTAGATACCAGTGTGTTGAACTGGACTCGTGGGTGGGCCAGAGAATCTAGATAGGATAGTAAGTCAGGCTCTCCCGCCCCGCGATATAGTGTCTGGACAGAGGGGAGGTCTTTTCGTGTAGAGAATAAAGAGAAAGAGAGTTCTGGTATAAAAGGCCGCGTAGCGGACGTTTGTTTAGTAGAAGTCAAGCTCTGCTGGTCTCGACTTGAGTTCTTTTAGTAGGTCATTATAGGTGTTGTGAGTCAAAGTTTGTGTGTTGTGGGTTGATGAGTGTGCAATATGCGTGGGATTATACACAAAAAAAAAGAGGATCCCGAAATGAAAGACGTTCGACTTGCATGTGTTAAGCATATAGCCAGCCTTCCTTCTGAGCCAGGCTGCGTAGCGGATATTATTTTGACTATGAATTTGAAGGCAAAAGTGTTATTTCACGTACGTGGTGTAGTACTATATTCTAATGTGTGGACAGCATGACTCTGAGTGAGAGATGGCTTCAAAGCAAAGCGTCGTATCTTCTCCAACATGAGACTCAGACTGACCATGGACAAGAATGCCTTTTATATCCGCATATCCGCAGGACAAAAGATATGACTATATGGATTGTAATGGGGAACTTTAGTCTTTCTTATAATATAATAGCCGAAAGAGAGGACACACGAGTTTGACGTCAAATGGCTTAGACTCAGTTGGGACACAAAGAACATCCGTGCGGAAGTATATGGCTCATTATCACTCCCCCATAATAATGGGATGCTCTCTTTATATGTTTAGTGTGTATGAGAATTCGAACGAAAATGTGCGTGGGTCTCACCGACAACACACATATACGATCCAAGCAAGGACACCAAGAGACTCAGAGGCTTTCACACGCAGTGTGTTACGTAGATGCGGGAGGGGTACAGGATATCCACGAGAAGAGGGGCTAAAAATCAAGTGTGGTCTCAAGCTCAGTGCGTGGTGAGCGCTCTGTCCGATCTTGATCGATGTCTGGGGTGGGGTTCTGGTAGAGGATGACATAGAGAGCCGTGTCTTTACTTGATGAGGTTGGTTGTCAGCACGACATCCGAAGGTCTCGAGTGTAGATCGCGGAGTATCATTCCATGGCTTTAGTTTGAGTAGATCTGTTTGAAGCGTTCTTCGGCTTTATAGCTTATTCCGCGTAAGGGTGAGTGTGTCTATGGACTCAGGGCATCACCTCTAATACGGATTCTTTTCATCTAATGTAGAATGTAGATCATCGTCTTTGTAGCTCACTCATTTCTTGTTATTGTCGTGTAGTGTAAACATGGGATTCTCGGTATAGACGACAGTAGATAGTAGGCCACATAGCGGTTAAGAAAACTTAGATTAGATTATGTAAATTGCGGATTTATAAAGATTCCATGCGCCACAGTCGAAGAAGCTCACCGAGTTCAACACTCTCTGAATTAAATTTAAAATTAAATTTGTGGCTTTAGATTCCATGCGCCATAGTCGAAGAAGCTCGCATAATACATTTGGAATTAAATTCTTCCTAAAGTTTTTAATTAAATTTGTATTTTTCAGAATTTAAAAATTCATTTAAAAAAAAAAATTTACCACGTGGCGACACGTGGACATACTCAGAGCTTCGGGCGCCACGTGGAGCCTCGAATTGCCACGTGGTAGCGTGCTTGAGCTTCGGGTGCCACGTGGCAGCGTGTGGAGCCTCGGATTGCCACGTGGCAGCCTGCATGAGCTTCGGGCACCACGTGGCAGCATCTCATTGCCTCGTAAAGCGTGTCATTTTCGGATTTTAGTAAAATTGTCGCTGTTGTGCCCGTAATCACTCGAATAACTTAAATAAACAATAATTAAAACTTGCACACCCCTTTATTGTGCCTCGTAAAGCATGCCAAGACTCAAATTTAGGCCAAGTAGCATTATTAGAAGGATTAATCAACTAATCACTAACTAGTCTAAATACTAAACCATGCAGGTAACTTGGAAATCACGCAAGAAAGATACTGGATATTTGCTTACATTTTTTTCTTATTTAATTTCTTTTAAATGCTTTCGCACTACTTTGAGCCTTATATTCAATTTTACTTTCCTTTTTAATTTATCTATTACTGTCACTTTAAATACTGAATGAAATGTCTTGAGAATGCATACATTATTATTATTTTTGGTTCTTGAAACGGTGGCTTGGGTGGGATATATAGCGGGGTTAGCCAAGATGGGAGATAAGGGAGCATGGTGTAGCCTACAGGGGGGCACCGTACGGTATTATGTTATGATATGAACCCACATTCTGTCTGACCCCAAGGTTCTATGTTTGCCCAGCAGGATAAATTGTTTATGATTATGCTTACTGATGCAAGATATATCATACTGATTCTTGTGACATATTTTAAATAAAATTCAGCACATTTTTGTGAATTTTTTTATGAACATAATAAATTGCTTTGTAGGATAAAACTTTCGCATATCCTACTGTATTTATCCCTTTATTGCTTACCGCTAACGCTTTTATAAATGTATGCTTATATCTTGTACTTAGTATACGGGACTAACCGACATTCCAACGCCCGCACTTTTATGTGCCAGGTCAGGAGCTAGTGGAGATCGAGGTAGCTGAGAAGTGAGGAGGAGCGGCTCAGCATATCTCTTTTATTTTCTTTTTTCTTTATGCTGTTGTATTAAATTATACTATGTGATATAATCTTATTTTAATTGAATGGATGATCTCATTTCTGCTTTCTTGCTGTACTACTTAAACTGCTCAATCAGATTCCTCGACAAGGAACCTCATGCAGGGCTGATCCTCTGATATCAATCCGGCATTAGAAGGGTCCCCACAGTTAGTATCAGAGCTGGATTGAGCATGTCTAAGTAGGATGGCAAGTAACACGTCTGCATCTATTTCTAATAAACTTAGGTAATCGAACATGCCAAGTAGAGGCGTAGCCTACAAATGAACAAATAAAAATACATAAGTTAGGCATAGTAAATAAGATATTAACATAGTTTCCAAATGAACAGATGAGTACTGAGGAGGGCTTCGTAAACGTACCCATTGAAGATGCAGCTCGACCAAATGAGAACGTTAGAAGCAGAACTGAGCAATTGCTGGAGATGATGGCAACTATTATCGCCAACCAAAACCAACATTTTGCTTCTGAAACTATGCCTAAGTCGGAACCAAGGCCTAAGATTGATGATGCTCTCCAAAATTTCCTCAAACTTCGCTCGCCCACTTTCAACGGTACAGCTGGCCCGATGGAAGCGGAAGAATGGTTGCAACTCATAGAAGATAAGCTCGAAAGTATGAAGTGCCCAGCTTATGAATCAGTGAGGTTAACTCAATACTTGCTGGAGGGAGAAGCGAAATGATGGTGGAAGATGCCACAAGACACCAAGTTTGCTGGATCAGACCTAGAAGACATTCTGTGGGAGGAATTTGCCAGCGAGTTTCAGAGTCGCTACATCCCTCACTCAGCTCGAAAGATATTAGAAAATCAATTCATAAGACTAATCCAAGGAGGGAAGATGGTGGCCGCCTACGAAGCTGAATTTACAAGACTATCCACATACACTCCCAAGCTCGTGGACACTGAAGAAGCTCGATATAGCAGATTCTTGGAAGGGCTAAAAGACTCCATCCGCACTGGCCTAATTCTAATAAGGCACACCCGATTCGCCGATCTTCTCGAATCTGTGACCATGCTAGAGCACAATGAGCAGAGGATCGCCGAAAGGCAAGGGAGAAGACCCTTTCACACCGAAAAAAATCAAGGCAACTTCAAGAGGTCCAGACCTAATCCTCCAGCTCGAGTGTTCCAGTTATCCACCGATGTCCCTAAGAACCACATGGAAGGGGAGTGCTCTCGACCACACCCGCTAGGCCGCTGCTACCACGGTGGGAATCAATGCTACCAACGTTGTCGAGCATACAAGACTGTAGATGGAGATGTCATTCCTAAAGGAAGGACCGAGGTTCCTCCAACTCAAAATATAGTCTCGATGCCATTTAATAATGTTGCCCCCTGGCCTTGTCAAGTGGTGCCAGCAAGAGCGCCAACTTCCACTAGCAGCATTGCAACTCCTTCAACTCCAGTAGGGCCATCTTCCTCACGCCCAGCGGCCCCCGTAAGGGTGTACATGCTTACACCAGTCCTGGCACATGAAGATAATGAAGTAGTCTCAGGTATCATTTACTTTGATAGTCTACCATGCAATATTTTATTTGACACAGGAGCTAGCCATTCCTTCATATCAAAAAAATTTATGAAAAGATTAGGGTTGCCCTGTCAATATTTGGCCAACAAGCTAAGCGTGGGGCTACCTTCTAGGGCTCATATGACCACCCAAGGAATATGCCGTTGTGATATCCCTCTTGATGGCAAGGTGTGCGAAGCAGTACTGCAAGTTCTTCCAATTGAAAATTTGATATAATATTAGGGATAGATTGGTTAAGTAGGCATGAAGCCACCATCGACTGCCAAAGAAAGAAAATCACGATAAAAAGTAAAGGGAAGCTGGTGACATTTATGGGGAAACTTGGAACTGCCGCATCACTAATTAATGCTATTAAAGCTAGAAAATTAATAAAGAAGGGATGCCAAGCCTATTTGATCACCATAGCGGGTGAATCCGAGTCAGAAGTCGGATTGCTGGAAACTCACGTGGTCAAGGATTTTGCTGACGTATTTCCTGAAGATTTGCCTGGATTACCCCCAATACGCGAGGTGGATTTTGATATTCAAGTAATCGTTGACACTCAACCGCTGTCCAAGGCACCGTATCATTTAGCACCGAAGGAGCTGCAAGAACTCAACACACAATTGCAGGAATTACTAGCTAAGGGCCTTATCCGACCAAGCATGTCGCCATGGGGAGCACCAGTGCTATTTGTAAAGAAAAAGGATGGATCGATGAGGATGTGTATCGATTACTGGGATCTAAACAAGGTAACAGACAAAAATAAGTATCCACTCCCTTGCATTGATGACCTATTCGATCAGCTGACTAGAGCTAAAGTCTTCTCAAAAGTAGACTTACGATTAGGGTATCATCAAGTGCGTGTAAAGGAGGAGGACATTCCAAAGACTGCCTTTAGGACTCGCTATGGATATTACGAGTTCTTGGTAATGTCCTTTGGTTTAACAAATGCACCTTCAGTCTTCATGGATTTGATGCAAAGAATCCTTAAGCCCTTTCTAGATAAATTTGTGATCATCTTTATAGACGACATTTTAATATACTCCAAATCCGAAGATGACCATGAGAATCATCTGAGAGCTGTGTTGGAAGTGTTAAGAGCTAACCATCTTTACGCCAAATATTCCAAATGCGAATTTTGGTTAAGCTCGGTAGCATTTTTGGGCCATGTTATTGATGCCGAAGGCATAAGGGTAGATCAGAACAAGATAAGTGCAATCCAGGAGTGGTCCCAGCTAACCACGGTAATAGAAATCCGCAGCTTTCTAGGCCTCGCTAGGTACTATCAAAGGTTTGTGAAGAATTTCTTACAGATAGCTGCACCGCTTATAAAGTTAACTCGGAAGGGAATGCCATTCGTATGGGACTTAGAGTGCGAATCCTCCTTCCTTAAGCTAAAAGAAGCTCTGACCATCTCACCTGTTTTGACCATGCCGCAAGAAGAGAAGGGATTCCAGGTCTACACTGATGCATCCAAAATAGGCTTGGGTTGCATGCTCATGCAAGAAGGTAGGGTGGTGGCCTACGCATCAAGACAGCTGAAGGATCATGAGAAGAACTACCTCGCTCATGATTTAGAGCTTGCTACAGTAGTATTCGCTCTAAAGATATGGAGGCATTATCTATATAGACTTAGATGCAAAATCTTTACCGACCACCAGAGCTTAAAATATATATTTACTCAGAAGGAGTTAAACTGTAGACAAAGGAGGTGGCTAGAATTAATAAGCGACTACGATCTGGATATTCAGTACCATCCCGGTAAGGCCAACATAGTCGCTGATGCTCTTAGCAGAAAAACAACTTTAAACACCATCCTTTCTCTCAGTCCATTATTAGCAGAATTCAAAAAGATGTGCATAACGCCAACCCAAGGAAAGATCCTGAACGCAATTCTCAAAAAAAGTACTTCTAAACCTACTTTGCCCTCATGCATAAAAATATCTCAAATAAAGAGTGAGAATACCCAAAATTGAAAGTGGATATAGAGCAAGGACGGAGAACAGACCTCCATCTTCAGCAAGGGCAGTATATCTATCAAGATAATAGAATCTGGGTGCCCAAGGATATGCAAGCAAGGGTATTAGCCGAGGCACACAACTCTGGATATACCATACATCCAGGTAATAATAAAATATACCAAGATATGAAGAAATCATTTTGGTGGCCTGGAATGAAGAAAGACATTTCAGAATTCGTGGCCAGATGTTATACTTGTTGTGTAGTTAAGGCGGAGCACCAACGCCCTGGTGGACTTCTACACCCCCTTGAAATCCCAGAATGGAAATGGTCGGACATATCCATGGATTTCATTGTCGGTTTACCAAGGACTAGATCTGGAGCTGACTCTATTTGGGTGGTGGTGGATAGATTGACAAAATCAGCTCATTTCATCCAAGTTCAACAGACAGACACGACAGAAAAGCTTGCCAGGATTTATATAAAAGAGATCATTCGATTACACGGAATTCCGCAAACTATAGTATCCGATCACGATACCAAGTTCACATCTCGATTCTGGCAAGTCATACATCAGGACTTGGGGACCAATCTCGCTATGAGCACTGCTTTTCACCCTCAGACTGATGGTCAAACAGAGCAGGTAAACCAGACATTAGAGGATATCCTACGGCTATGCATTCTTGACTTTGGCGAGAGTTGGGAGGATCATATGGCACTATTCGAATTCACCTATAATAATAGCTTCCAAGCTAGCATCGGAATTGCACCTTACGAGGCGCTGTATGGAAGAAAATGCAGTACTCCTTTAGCCTAGACAGAGGTCGATGATTCCCAGCTTTATGGGTCTGAGTTAGTAGAGGAAGCAAACAAGAAAATAAGTACTATCCAACAGAGGATCTTAACTGCTCAAGATAGGCAAATGAAGTATTACGATGCGAGGCATCGCCCGTTAGAATTTCAAGTCGGGCAATTTGTTTATTTGAAGATCAGTCTGATAAAAGGAGTTCAAAAGTTTGGAATAATCGGCAAGCTCAGCCCTAAGTATGTAGGACCTTTTGAAATAACAACAAGGGTAGGGTCATCAGCCTATAAGCTAAAGCTTCCAGAAGAATACTCGTTGATGCATGATATTTTTCATGTGTCATCTTTGAGGAAATGCATCCAAAAACCATCCCAACATATCTCTGTCCCCGCAGAAGGGATACGGTCGAACCTCACAATCATAAAAGAACCAATCAAGATCTTGGGGAGAGATTTAAAATGATTACGCAACCGCTCAATCCCCATGATTAAAGTTCAGTGGAAAAATCATACAGAAGAGGAAGCTACTTGGGAAATCAAGGAAGCAATACGCCATAAGTACCCTCAACTATTTGACTTGCAAGGTGAGTTGAATTAACATGTTACTACTATGCCTCATTAATAGCTTACAAAAAATTTACAAATAGCTGATGTCGAGGACGACATCCCTTTTAAGGAGGGAAGGCTGTGATGACCCATGTCGTCATTAAATAGTATTACTGTTAAAAAAAAAAACTCAGCAATTATAGTTTCCTATATCACACTGAGCACTTTAATTGGGAGTAGACCCAATTTGGACTTAATTTGGTCAAGTTATGACCAAAATGAGGCCAGGGGTATTTTGGTCTTTATTTAAATTTTTAAGATTCATATCCTGAATATTATTTTAGTTTATTGATGATATTGAAATTCTAAACAAGTTAGCATCTTGAATTTTTGAATTTGGAGTTGATTTGACTAAGTTATGATCATTTGAATTCTATGGGCATTTTGTTAAATTTTCTCTAAAGTCAACTGAGAATTATAGAATTGAGTTTTTATTCTGATGTCCAAATGGGAAAACTAATACTACCACAGTGATGGGGCTATTCTCCTGAGTATTTTAAGACCCATATTGCCTATGTTTGGTTAAATAGGTAAGAAGTTATGGGAGTTTGTTTAGGACCTAAGATGTCACTAGGTTAAATAATCCCCGAATCGAATTTTTGAATTACGCCATTTGACTCAATTTATTTTTTTAAGTAAAATGAGACCAATATTCGATATGTTTGGATCAATATATTCAAAGTTATGATATCCTAAAGTTTAAGTAAACAAATAAATAAATAAATTAATTAATTAAATATAATATTTCTATTCCCAAAAAATTTCAAATTATTTTTACACCTCAAAATTAAATTTTGACCAAAAATTTAGGTCCGGAACGTCAAAATTAGCTAGGAGGGAAAATTTCAGATTTTTCGGAGCTCAACGGACAAAACATGCGCATAATACATTTGGAATTAAATTTTTCCTAAAGTTTTTAATTAAATTTGTATTTTTCGGAATTTAAAAATTCATTTAAAAAAAAAAAAATTGCCACGTGGCGACACGTGGACGTGCTCAGAGCTTCGGGCGCCACGTGGAACCTCGAATTGCCACGTGGCAGCGTGCTTGAGCTTTGGGCGCCACGTGGCAGCGTGTGGAGCCTCGGATGGCCACGTGGCAGCCTGCATGCGCTTCAGGCGCCACGTGGCAGCATCTCGTTGCACCGCGTCCCTAGGAGCCACGTGGCAGCACCCTGTTGCACCGCGCGATCACAGATGCCACGTGGCAGACACGTGGCGATCCCACATTGCGCCGCATCACCGGGCGCCACGTGGCAGCACCTCGTTTCACCGCGTCACCTTGCGCCACGCGGCAGCACCTATTGCGCCACGCAATCGCGGATGCCACGTGGCGACACGTGGCAACACCGCAACGCCGACGCACAGGTGGCTGCCACGTGCCACGCCGGGATTTGGCGGTGGTGACAGCGGGGCGGCGACGGAGCCTACGAGGGGGGGTGTGCCTGCCTATTTAAAGGAGGCCGAGGGGATGGCACCTTCAGATCGTCGGAAGATCGCCGGAGTTCGCCGGAAAAAGCTCCCGAAGTTCGCTAGAGGCGGAGGTTCGCGTCAGGTACGCCGGAGATGATGAACAGTAACTGCCGCATGGCAGTTTGAAGGTCCACAGTGCCACATGGCAGACACGTGGCAGCTGAGCAGTCTCTATCTGTACACGTGGCAACCATGTGTCACCAGATGACACGTGGCAGATTTCTGTGTGCTCTCAGCCACGTGTCAGCCACGTAGTCGCCACGAGTCAGCCACATGGTTGCCACGTGGCACCCGCCATCCACCGTTAACGGATTCCGTTAATAGAAAAAGAATATTATTGGAATATTTCCTTATAGTTAACGTTAACGGTAACTTAACGGAAACCGTTAACGGTAACGGAATATTTCAAAAATAGTAAAAATTTAGAAAATTTCTAAAACTTCAAAAATTAATATCTTTCAAAATAGGAGTCCAAATATAGTGAAATTATATATCAAAATGATCAGAAAAATTCAAAGATTCTGAAAATATTATCATATTTTTGAGTTGATCTCAAAATTTTAAAAAGTTATTTTGCCTCGTAAAGCGTGCCATTTTCGGATTTTAGTAAAATTGTCGCTATTATGCTCGTAATCACTCGGATAACTTAAATAAACAATAATTAATAATTAAAACTTGCACACTCCTTTTTTGTGCCTCGTAAAGTGTGCCAAGACTTAAATTTAGGCCAAGTAGCCTTATTAGGAGGATTAATCAACTAATCACTAACTAGTTTAAATACTAAATCATGCAGGTAACTTGGAAATCATGCAAGAAAGGTACCAGATATTTTATTACATTTATTTCTTATTTAATTTCTTTTAAATGCTTTCGCACTACTTTGAGCCTTATATTCAATTTTACTTTCCTTTTTAAGTTATCTATTACTGTCACTTTAAATACTGAATGAAATGTCTTGAAAATGCATGCATTATTTTTTTCTTGGGTTCTCAAAATGGTGGCTTGGGTGGGATATATGGCGGGGCTAGCCAAGAGGGGAGATAAGGGAGCATGGTGTAGCCTACGGGGGGGGGGGGGGCACTATACGATATTATGTTATGATATGAACCCATATTCTGTCTGACCCCAAGGTTCTATGTTTGCCCAATAGGACAAATTGTTTATGATTATGCTTACTGATGCAAGATATATCATACTGATTCTTGTGACATATTTTTGATAAAATTCAGCACATTTTTGTGAATTTTCTTATGAACCTAACAAATTACTTTGCAGGATAAAACTTTCGCATATCTTACTGTATTTATCCCTTTATTGCTTACCGCTAACGCTTTTATAAATGTATGCTTATATCTTGTACTTAGTATACGGGACTAACCGACATTCCAACGCCCGCACTTTTATGTGCCAGGTCAGGAGCTAGCGGAGATCGAGGTAGCTGAGAAGTGAGGAGGAGCGGCTCAGCATATCTCTTTTATTTTCTTTTTTCTTTATGCTGTTGTATTAAATTAAACTATGTGATGTAATCTTATTTTAATTGAATGGATGATCTCATTTCTGCTTACTTGCTGTACTACTTAAATTGCTCAATCGGATTCCTCGATGAGGAACCTCATGCGGGGCTGATCCTCTGATATCAATCCGGCATGAGGAGGGTCCCCACAGTTGAAGACTCGCTTCTCTGAAGTTCAAATGGAAGACATCCCTTGAGATGAATTTGAACAAGTTTTCCGTGAGGAGTTTATTCCTCCCTCTGCCCAGACTATAATAGAAAACAATTTTATGTAGCTTGTCCAAAGGAATTATTCTGTGCATGTTCACGAGATGGAGTTTCGCAAACTCTCTCGATTTGCTCCAAATCTAGTCCATACTGAAATGGCTAGGTGTACAAGATTCCTATTCAGACTAAGAGATTCCGTCAAGAGTCATTTGATGTCCCAACATCATGATAGTTTTCCCAAACTCTTATAAGGTGCTCGCATGGTGGAGTACCATCAATCTCAGATGAAATCGAGGAAGCGCTCCCATCCTCAATCTTCTAGATTAGAACCCTTTAAGCGAAATCATTCTCATGGTCTGAAGGTCTTTCAACTAACTTCTAGCCAAAACCCAAAAAGAATCCTAGGCAAGGCTAGCAAGGAAGACCGGGTGCAATATGTAACAAACCCCATCCATATGGGAAGTGTTACCACTCTGGTGGTAAATGTTATAGATGCGGCAGAACCAATCATAAACATTAGAACTGTCATGCTAACTGGACCGTGGATAAGGTGAAGATCAATCATCAAGGTTCTGTTCAGAATCCAAATCCCTTGAATTCTCAAGCGCCAGTGCCTGCCTTGATGCCTCCCCCTACTAGTGGAAATGCTCAACACCAAAATGGTGTACCTTCTTCTTCCAAGAAAGACCACTATAATAGGAAGGATAAAGGCAAGGTCATTGCTCAATCACCAGCAGTACCAAGGGTATACGCTCTGTCGTCTTCAGCTGCCCAAGATGATAATAGCATTGTTACTGGTACGTTCTGAATTTAATTTCCAATTTTCTGCTTTCATTTTCTTATGCAATTTTAATTTCAGCATTTTCCTGCTTTAATTTTCATTAGTATAATTAGAGCTTATTTTTCTTGCTATAGGAACTCTAATTATTAAAAACTAGTTCTTTGACACTGGTTCTAGTCACTCTTTCATGCCAGTGAGTTATGCCTCTTCCTTAAATCTTTAACATTTCAGCTTAGGCAATCCCTTAGTAGTTCAAATGTCAACTGGTGCTGAGATGTGTGCTTATGAGTTCTATTTGGTAGACATCCCAATCAATAATCAATTCTTCTAATCCAAACTTATTGTTATATCCATTACAAATTTTGACATAATTTTAGGAATGGATTGGTTAAGTAAGTTTAATACCGTAATAGACTTATTTTCGTAAGCGAGTTTCACTTAAGGTTGAAAAGAAACCTGAAGTGTTTGTAGGAAAACTTGGCTTGACTGCATCCATAATCAATGCTGTCAAAGCCAAGCATCTCGTTAGTAAAGGTTGCTATGCGGTTATAGTAACTTTAATCGGCAAAGAGAAGCAAGTAAGTTGTCCAGAAGAGACTATCATCGTTAGAGAGTTCTTGGACGTGTTCCATGAAGACTTGCCTGGACTACCTCCTCTGCGGGAGGTAGGGTTTTCAATTGAACTTGTACTTGGAACTCAACCAAAATCTAAGGATCCGTATATAATGGCTCCAAAAGAACTACAAGAGCTTAGAGAGCAGTTGCAAGAGTTGTTAGAGAAAGGATTTGTTTGCCTAAGCATATCACATTGGGTAGCTCCTGTCCTATTCATCAAGAAGAATGATAGTTCAATGCAGATGTGTATAGATTACCGTGAGCTTAACAAAGTGACAGTAAAGAATAAGTATCCTCTCCCTAGGATCGATGATTTATTTGATCAACTCACCGGAGTGAAGATCTTCTCCAAGATTGACTTAAGATCAGGTTACTATCAGATTAGAGTCAATGATGAAGATGTTTCCAAGACTGCACTCAGGACCCGATATGGGCATTTTGAGTTTCTAGTCATATCTTTTGGACTGACAAATGCTCCTTCCATCTTCATGGACCTGATGCAGCGTATCCTAAAGCCATATCTCGACGAGTTTGTCATCATTTTTATCGACAATATCTTAATCTACTCGAAGTCAATTGCTGAGTATGAAGAGCATTTGCGTATCATTCTAGAGTTGTTAAGAGAGAACAAGCTTTTTGCTAAGTTTTCTAAGTGTGATTTTTGGCTTAAGTCTGTGGCATTTCTAGGCCACGTGATTGATGCTGAAGGCATTAGAGTATATCAAAAGAAAATCTAAGCTGTCCAATAGTGGGTTCAACCTAAATCTGTAACAAAGATCTGTAGCTTCTTAGAACTCACTGGCTATTACAAAAGATTCATTCATGGATTCTCTCTAATTACTTCATCATTAACTCAGTTAACTAGAAAAGATGTTCCATTCATCTGGAGCATAGCCTGTAAAGAATTATTTCAGAAGTTGAAATAGCTACTGACTTCTGCTCCTATTCTTGTGCTACCTCATGAGGGTAAAGAATTTCAGGTTTATACTGATGCCTCTAAAGTGGGACTTGGTTGTGTTCTGATGCAAGATCACTGCATCATAGCTTATGCCTCTAGACAGCTTAAGCATAATGAGAAGAACTATCCTGTACATGATCTTGAACTTGCAGGCGTAGTTTTTGCTCTAAAGATCTGGAGACACTATCTGTATGGAGTTAAGTGTGAGATGTTTACTGATCACCAAATTTTGAAGTACATATTCACTCAGAAAGAACTTAACTGCCATCAGATTAGGTGGCTAGAGTTACATTGTGACTATGATTTAGGAATCCAATACCATCTGGGTAAAGCTAATGTCGTAGCTAATGCCCTGAGTCATAAAGCGACCTTATCTTCCCTTTGTTGCAACGAATCCTTGATCAAAGACTTTGTCAGATTAAATCTTGAGTCTATCAGTTCAGCTGATTTAAGCACTCTACTATTTGATATTCAATCAGATAATTCCATGAGATCTAAGATTGTTGAAGCTTAGAAGAAAGATTTGAGTTATTCTACGTTAGTTTTTGAAATCGTTAGTGGCAAGAGATCTGAATTACATCTTGATGACGAAGGTGTTGTATTTCAAAAGTCCAGAATATGGATTCCAAAAAGCTTGTAGTTATAGATATTGTTTGAAGCTCATAACTCTGGCTATGCAGTGCACCCCAGTAGTTGTAAGATGTATCAGGATCTCAAGCAATTATTTTGGTAGTCCGGCATGAAGCGGGATATAGCTATTTTCATTTCCATGTGCCATGTTCCTTGGTCAAGGCCAAACACCAGAAGCCTGGTGGACTTCTTAAACCCTTAGAAATTCCTGAATGGATGTGGTCCGATATCTCCATAGACATTATTGTAGGTTTGCCTAAGAGTAGATCAGATTTTGACTTTATTTGGGTGATAGTCGATAGACTCACCAAGTCGGCTCATTTTTTAGCAATTCGTCAGACGGATCAGGTTGAGAAGTTAGCCAAGCTTTATCTTAAGGAAATAGTTTGTTTGCATGGTACACCGAACTGTATAGTTTTTGATAGAGACAGTAGATTCACTTCCAAATTTTGGTCAGCTGTTCAGCAAGACTTGGGGACGAGTTTAGCATTGAGTACTGCTTTTCATCCCTAGACAGATGGTCAAACTGAATGTGTTAATCAAATCTTGGAAGATCTCTTGCATCTTTGTGTTCTAAATTTATGTGGATCATGGAAAGATCATTTAGCATTAGTTGAGTTCACATATAACAACAATTATCAGTCCAGTATTGGTATGGCTCCTTATGAAGCTCTTTATGGAAGGAGTTGTATAACTCCGGTTGCTCGGATTGAAGTAGGAGACTCTCAACTTTATGGTTCCGAGTTTGTAGAAGAAACTACTAAGAAAGTTCAACTGATCAAGCGTAATATGACTGCAGCTCAGGATAGAGAGAAATACCATTATGCTTGTCATCATCAATTAGAGTTCCAAGTAGGCGATAGAGCTTATCTTAAAGTTAGTCAAATGCGTGGCGTGCAAAAATTCGGCGTGTCTGGAAAGCTGAGTCCAAAGTATTCGGGACCCTTTGAAGTGATTGAGAGAATTGGAAATTCTTCTTACAGATTAGAGTTGCTAGAAGACTTCTTGACTGTACATAATGTGTTTCACGTTTCATTGCTAAGAAGATGTTTGCTAGATCCAAGTTAGCAAGTTCAGATGCCTGAAATGGAATTGCAACCTAATATGACTTTCGTCCTTATACCTGTTGCGATTTTGGGTCAGGATCTTAAGCAGTTAAGAAACCGTAGCATTCTTATGATCAAAGTCCACTGCAGAATCATCCAGTTGGTGAAGCCACATGGGAGAAAGAAGAAGATGTGCTAAAAAAGTTCCCATAATTCTCTTCTTAATCAGATATATTTAGTTCTTTTAATTTCGTTAAGTTCTTTAGATTTTCTTAGTGTATTTTATTTTCATTGCTTTTATTGGTTGTATGTCATGGACGACACTCTTTTTAAGGAGGGGAGTTTGTAACAACTCTAATGTTGTTACCTATGAATTACTGACCTAATTCACTATAATCTTTTTTTATTAGTCTTATAATAGTATTAAGAGTCTCCAATTCAATTTTCATGCGATTTGGAGATCGTATGGTATTTCCTAGTTTTTTGATAATTCTGAGTATGCCTGATTTATTTAGACCTCAGAATTGAAAACAAAGTCCACCATTGGACTCACCACACCCAAATCTGCTATGATGGTATTTTGGAAGTGTTTGGAAGTTGTCAAATTTTCCCAAATATTTTAATAATATTTTAATTACCCATAAAATAAAGATAATTAAACTGATCTCCGATCAAAAATCCGACTTTATTTTTGAGTTCAGCACACCTCAATTAGGTAAGGGTGAATTTTTGAGATTTTTCGGAGTGCGTTTGATTATTTTATTTTGAGTTATAAATTGTGCTTAACTAATGAACTAAATAATGTAATTAAAATAATTAATATATATATATATATATATATTTAATAATTAATTTCTAACAGCTTTTCCAAAAGGCGGGGATCCCGTGTTTTGCTTCGAACATGGGACAACCATTCCTTATAATCGAAACCGTCGGATTCTATTAAACCAAATCGAACGGCGCCGATTTAAGCCTGCAGATCTTGCCGTTGGATTAGCACTTTGATCCAACGGCCTGGATCAATCCCATGTGCATCTTCCCCTTCTGTGAAGGTGCCCTGATACCCACGCAAAAGGTCACGGGCGATCTGAGGGCGTATGCCCAATCCCTCAGCTCGGATGAACTCTTTTCCTTTTTTCATTTTTCATTCCATCTTCCATCTGTGAGCTGCTAAGGGAGAGCTGAAGTGCTGCTGCCACCCTCCATCGCATCCTCATCGAAACCCTGATTCCTTTCCTGCCTCAGCAAGGTACCAACCCTTCTCTTCCTATTTTACTTAATTTCTGCAATCATTTTAACATCTTGATGTGATAACAAATCCCGATTGATTTTAAACGAAGCTTCCATTTTTAAAAATCAGAAATTCTAAAATTGGGGTTACACCATTAAGAAGAAGATAGCTAGGGCATTATTTTGATGGCTACTCCTCAACACGTCTGGTCTCCTCCCAGGTTTCAGGGTGTCGATGTTGACTAATATACCTCGCAAGAGTGTGATTCGAACCATGAAACCTTTGGTGGCATCTCTTGAGGCGAACCCTAAATGTTGTTTTTCGAATTTAAGAAGAAGCGGCTTAGACCGCACGCTGCTTGGTCCAGTTCATTTTATCGAACTGGTGCGCCTAAACCACGAACCAGCAATGCTGGCATCGTGGGTCCCATAGTGACACACAGATCTCTATTATGCTGCCATGTGTCATTAGGTGCAGATTTTTGTTTAGCCAATGCTTATCAATCTTTGTGCCATCATTTCAAATTAATTCCGTATTCTTAATAATTGCTATGTTATAGGAAATTCTGTGAATGACCAGAATTAATAACTGATTGGGTGATTAGTAATTAATCAACCCTTAATGATTACATAACTTGTTTTAATCATAACTTTAAAAATACAACTCCAAATAATGCAAAATTTAATATCATTTTGATCACAAAAATGAGTAGATCAATAATATGCAATTTAATTTTAGTTTTGACAAATATTTTAATGGGTCAATATTTAGGATTAATTAATTAATTACAAATTAATATTATCATTTCATTTGACCTAATTTGATCATTTAAGATCTAAATTAAATGATCAAATAGTCCATTTCACTCACAAAAATGTGAGTAACAATAATATAAAATAAAATTCAACATTTGAACTCTAATTTTCTTAATCACTTTTTAATTTAATTAGGAGCCTTTAAAACCCTAACTTTTCCAAACTTATCCAAAATTGACATACTTAGTGTCATTCTTCCCCTTATGAAATAAGGATTTCATTGATATATAAATTATTTTTGTTGGATAATAATTTAGGATTTTAGGTTTTTGACTCTTACTTAGTATTATTATGATTATTCCATATTTCTAAATATTATGTTTTAGGTCTTTTAAAACACTAGGATAGCAAACATGTCACATTTATTATCTCTCTTACAAACTAGATAATATTTTTATGAGCTTAGTTCTCAACTTTCCTTACTATGTGAATTAATTACCAAGTACTTAATTTACCTTTCAACCCTAAGGTAGAAACCCTAGGATTGATTTGCAATTGATTTATAATTGATCTCAAGATCTAGTAGTTACAAACATTAAGAATAGATAATTTTAATATCTTAGTAATTGTAGATTTGTGAATTAACCAGATCAAGCTTTAGTGATTAGATTAGGACTTAGTTTATTCATCCTAATCCCTAAAGCCTTGTCTTAATTATTTTAAGATGTAGAAATAGGAATCCTTAACTTAGATTAGTTTAGGAACCATCTTGAATTCCTTAAACATTAACTAATAATATACTTAGAACTTGTAGTTCTTAAGTCCTAGAAATTACTTATCTTAAACCTTACAATTACTTATAACTTAGATATAGTAACATTGTTTGATTAGAACATTCAAAATATAACCTAGCTAGTGAACCCTTATAAAAATTAGTAGATTTACTTCAGTTCTAAATTTCTTAAGTTAGATAATTTCTTATCTCAATTTCTACCTACTAGGTGCCTAAACTTTAATTTAATTATTGTAATTAGATCTTATAGTCTAGGATGAGATTAAGAGCTAGTCTCTAATAATAACAATTATACTTATAAATTATTTTATCACATCATATTAAATAAATTGAATCTATTACTTTCAAAATCTCAACTACTACTATATTACAATAAACTTGAGATCAATATCTCAAAGTTAATTGGGAGCTCAATTAGCTCCAATCATTAAGTAGATCATTAAAATTAGATAATTTTGGATATCACATAGTTGCAAATTTTGAAATTTTTTGAATGCTTACTTAGCTTTGAACCTCATTTATTTGAATCATTCATATAATATATTGTGCATGAATAAAACTTTCACATAAAATTACTAGGGGTTCTATATGGTGGATCACTCTAGGGCAAACTGAAAATAGAGTAATAAGGAGCCATCTCATTCTTAGAGGACGAATATGAGTGCTTTAGGTTTGGACCCCGCTTTTCTTTTGATATTAAACAGACGTGTTTAACTCCTCATTTCATTCTGAATATGCCCATAGAATGAGCACAGATTAATATAACTTCAATTAAGAAACATGTGAGATTTTCAATCTTATAGATTGTTAAGACTCGTCATAGCTTTTAGCTATGTTACTTTCCATAGTCCTAGGCTATGTGTATCTTAGATCAAAAGTCTAAGATTTTCCTTCAATTTCCTTACTATGCATTTTCTATGATTTAGAACTGTGCTTTACTTGTTTACAATTCATTTAGATTATAGTGAATGTTGTATAATTTTATATAAATGCTTCACATTTTATTTTCCTTACATAGCATAATTTCATTTGAACATATCCATGCTTTACTTCATTTATTTCATATGTACATTAGTTTATTTCTAGCGTATTTAGGATGCTTTTACCCTTGTTCTATTTGCAGGCTAGAATTTATATTAAGTGAGTCTTCTAACTCACTTATTTCCTTACTTACTTTTCCGTACCTATTTGCTTACCATATTGCACCTATGCTTGTGCTTACTTTGACGAATTATCCAAATATAACAATAACATGTTTAGCCAATCTTAAAATATACTTAGACTATTTAGTCTAACTAGATTTTCTATTTCTTGGCTTTGCCCTATCACATTTAAATGCTAAAATTGATAGATTAGGTGCACTTGGAGGCTAGTGGAGCTAGACCAAGTATTAAATATTAAACTGCTTTCGCTTATTAAAATATTAAATTATAGCTTATTAAGAATTTCAAGTGAGCTATCAAATTTCCTTCTTTCTTAAATTTACTGTTGGTTTATAATAATGTCATTTACTTTGATTTTACTACACTTGATGGAGCTTAGTTATATTTAAATGCTTGTGATGAATGAATGGATGATTATATTAAATGGATGAATGGTTATAAATGTATAAAAATTACATGTTAATTAAGTCTTTCATTACATACTTGAATGATTAATGGAATTCATTGTATATTCATTTGTTTATAGAATTGGAATCTAGTTTCTTATTGAAGTAATAGTCCTTGCATATCTTCATGTGAATATTGAATGTTATGATGAAGTGAATCTTAGGGTAGATAATTATTACACATGCGATTTTATCCCTTTAAACTTTTAGAATTATAAATGAGCAATCCTATGAAATGGATTGAACTCTATTTTAGAATTATAAATGAGCAATCCTATAAAAGGGATTGAACTCTATTTTAGAATTATAAATGAGCAATCCTATAAAAGGGATTGAACTCTATATTAGAATTAGAGTTAAAGTGGATTGAATGCATATTAGCTTAGGTTGTTTCCTTAACCATTTACAAAGGAGACTCTGCCAAAAATTTTAAGAAATTTTAGACTTAGATTTTTTAATGGAAATGTACTCGTAACTAACATATTAAATACTCAACATATATTTAGAATTCCATATCTAAGATTGCTAGTGATTATGTCAATTGTTTAAATTACAATCTCATGTCTTCTTACATATATCATATGTTAAATTCTACTTCACTCCCATTTGCAAAGTTCATGTATTGCATCTTTACTTTTAATCTTCTAAATACCATTCATATTTCTTCTAATCTAGTATTAGGTATTTAGTTATTTGAATATATTGAAAAATATAGTTCCAAATGTAGTCAAGTTATATGCCAACATACTCAAAAAACTGAGAGGAATATTCTAGTATATTGCAAATTTAGTTCTGTCTAGTAATTTTTAACCCTATGTTAATGTGTCTCATTTAGCGTGCTGATCTCAGAATTTAGCAAACACGGCGTCTATAGATTCCTTGTGAGGTAACCTTTATAATGATAATAATATTGAGTAGTTTGAGTTGTTAATTTAAAAATTATGTTTTTGAACCATAAGTAGGTTTAATTACATCTCGATAAGTGTGTCAAACTTCGATTTTAGCAAACAAGGTATCAATAGACTCCTAGCGACACAAACAACCCAATAACAGTAAGATTGATTGATTTTGATTTTATATTTTAAATTTACATTTCAAACCTTGATAAGGTATAGTTATGTCTCGTAAAGCGTATGAGAGCCCGATTTAGTCAAACAAGATACTTATGGAATCCTAATCACTTGTGAAATCTTAATCGATCATAATTAACAAGTTTTGTAATTTTATTTACAAGTCAAAGCTTTGATGAATCTAGCCTACATAATTAAGTAAAATAAAACTAGAACCACCATAAAATGATAGATTGTAGATTGGAAGTGTGCTTATATCAAGATACTTAATATGCAAACTTTTTAATACTAATAAGGTTAATTAAACTTTAATTATTCATATAGATTGTGTCTAAATTTGGATAACCTTGTAGTCTCATTAAAGATTGAATGGAAGACTTGTTAAGTCTTGATTTTATTGTGATATAAGGATAAATAATTTAGTACATAACATAAGAATATCACAAATTATAATTAATTGATTTGATTATTATGTTGTCGTTGTAACACATTTGTGCCAAATCCATTTGAACATATCATTCAAATAAAACTTTGATGCATAAATTAGAATATAGATATAAAATGTATATTCAGGGGTTCTGTGGAGCCCCGCCCCCATCGTGGTCTTATTAGCTTGTTTACGATTGAGTGGTCACTGTGATAGATCCCCCATTATAGTTAGACTAGGTTTTCACCCTAATCTACTGATAATTAAAGGATGTGTGTGATGGCCGCACCTTAATCATCTGAGATTAAGATTAAGGAATAACCTTTACTTAGCATTTAGATTAAGGAATAACCTTATTAATCAAAATGTCAAGGGAAGATATTCCTTAAAAAGGAGAGAGAAAGAGCCAATCACTGAATGAGCATACTATACATATCAGAGTGAGGAATAAAGACAAGTAATAATATCCATACAATCCAGATAAAAACTATACAACTCAGAATACATAAGCATGAAAAGAAAAGCAGTTTAAACCTGTATTATTATAAAATAACTTAAAAGTTAAAGCAGTAAAGATAGAGTCACTCAATCTTCACAAAGCAAAAGAAAGAACTAAGAGTCTTCTCCTGCATGCTCCTCCTCCTGAATGGGATCTTTAAAAGGTCCTTCCTCAAACAATTCGGAGTCTGCCATTATCGGTATCACAATGACAAGGCCCCAGCCAAAAGAAAATAAAATATGATTAGACAAAATGTCTAAGTACATTTTAGGCTAAACATTGTATAATTTTAATAATATCATAATCATCTAAGTAAAGTAGGAGCAGTAAAGCAACAAAGAAAAGTGGTAAAATTTATAAATAATTTAATTATAACTCAAACGAAGTGTGAGGTAAGCACATACCTCAACTCAAGCTGCAGAAAAAGATTAAGTAACAAATAATGAAATCTTCTAAGTATAAGAAAGTCCTACGTAATATGATCAATTTATAAAATGCTGGTTTACAAGATAAAATGAAAGTATTGAGCTGAAAATAAAGATCTAATATCCTAACATGCCATTATGTGTAGACAAGCTGCTAAAATAATACAATTTACATGCAATATTGTAAGTGCTAAAGAAAATTACTGCATATAACCAAAGTATAGTATAAAGAAGAAATATACTGAAAATACTAAAATTAAGGAAGTATGCCAAAAATGTAAAGTAAAATAGACTAACTTATATGAATATATTCTTACTTAGTCCTATCAAAAAGTAAATGCATGTTAATAGAATTCATCTAAAAATATCTAGGAGAAACATCCCAAATCCACTAGTTAAATCCATCTGAATAAAATACCACTTAATACCATCTGAAAATCTAGGAGAAATATCATAGATCAAAATAATGTCATAAAGTATCTGCTGAGCATCTAGGAGAAACATTTTAGAGCAAAAGTAAAGTCACATTGTCCATACAGACTAAGTAAGATATGTTCCACTATAAGTTACATACAATTCATTGCTTTAAACTCTTTCTTTCAATTATGATTTTGCTTTATGAATGAATCAAATTAACATAGAAATATACTATGTTCCATAATGTGACAAAGTATAAAGTCCAAAGCAAGGAGGCAAAGCATTTAAAATTCAAGGTATTAAATAACACTAAACTAACTTTATGATATCATTTTGTTTTCTAATTAAGTCATTCTATCTTTCTAAATTTATACAAGTTTAGGATCTCCAATATCCATCTATCAAGTATAAATCCAGAATATTGGTTCTATAAGTTAAAAAAAATGTTAAAACAAATCAAATTCTAACATATATAAATCACATGACACTTAACTAAGTTAAATAATAAATCAAACGTCCTAATTGATAATTTTACGAATCTCAACCCAATCTTGATTAAAATAAATCAATATTAGAGGATTAAGATGTTAAAATCCAAATATTAGATTTTAACTTCTTAATCCAATAGGTACTATTACTAATGGTATAAAGTTAAACCCAAAATCTCATGAACTATAATTAAGGCTTATCTTATTAAGCAAAATCAAACTTAATAAGATGGATCTCTAATCTTAAATCTAAAGTTTAAATACAAAATAATCAAGAATAAAGGATGATGTTCTAGAAAACTATAAAACCAAGGTTTCATCCATTAAATAACCTATTTACTTAATGAATAAATTCTAATATAAATTTCTAAACTAATTCCTAAGGAATAAGATCCTAAAGGTTGAAGGAAAGAATAAAGAGAATATTTAAGCTTTAATTTTAATATTACATAATTATTATTATGATATAATGAACTTAGGGAAGGTACAAGGTGAACTAACTTCACCTTATGAAGCTTAAATTAGGACTTCGAGAAATTTAAGGATTTTTAGGATTTGTTTTTTATAAAATATCATTTGAATGAGTTTAAATATTATAAAATGATTTCAAATCAGTCGCAATACTGTTTTTAGAGGTTTAATTATTATTTTAAGGTTTAAGGATACTTAACCCTAATTTTGAGCAAAATGACTATTTTGCCCTTACTTAAGAGTATAAATTTCAACTTTATGAATTAGAGCTCTAAATTGAAATTTATTGAAGGGGAAAGATCACTTACTATATAATATGAAGTTTAGACAGTAAGTACATCCATTTTGAATAAGTATTAAGCCTTATAAGATAAAATTATGGAATTTGACTTATAAGGGCAATTTGGTAATTTAACTTAATGAAATTTAAAATTTTTATTATTTTATTAAATATTATTGTCTAAAGTTTCCATAAATACTAAAATCATTAAATTCTGATGAGTATTGGCTAAGTTATAACCAAAATAAGTTTTAGGTTAATTATGTGAATTAGGGTTTCATTAATGGGGTCAAAAAAACCCACTTTTCTAATTTAAGTCCAAATTCAGTAAACTTAATAGTTATAGCTTTCCTATAACCCATTGAGTACTTTAATTGGGAGTAGACCCAATTTGGACTTCATTTGATTAAGTTATAGCTTAATTGGGGTTTAGGTGATTAGTGAGTGATTAGTGAAATTAATCACAAAATCACTAAACCAACCATACTACTAAGTTCTATTCTACTTTAAGAGTAATCAAAAATTGAAATTACTTAATTTAGATTTTTAATTATGCTAATATTCACTAAGTAAGTCTTAAGGTGATTAGGGTTGATTAAGAGATATAACCATTGGATCTAAAATATTTTTGTAGTTTACTATTAATTAGGTCTTTCTGATCAAAATAGTATATTAGAAGACCTAATTTGGAGCTCCATTGACCAAGTTATGGTCAATTAAAGTTCTAGGTTAATTAGGGTAATTAGTAGTGGGTCCTAAAAGTGATTAAGCAAATACTAATCCAAACAAAGAAATGAACACAGCTAGGTTGTTCTAGAGGTTTTTCTAATTACTTTAAGACCCATATTGCCTAGATTTGGACTAGTGGTTAAAGATTATGAGCCTTAAAAGATTAAGGTTTGGGTCAAAAAGTGATTAGCCTAATTATCACCCAAACAAAAAATTTAACCCTATAAGAATATTCCTGAGGCTTTGCTGATTACTTTGAGACCCATATTGGGTAAATTTGGGTAAGAGGCTACAAAGTTATGGTACTTTGAAGTTTTGGAATATTTAGGGCAAATATGGGAGATCCTAAATGTCACTATGTTAAATACAGTTCCAAATGAAATTTTTACAGTGCCATTATGATCTTTATAATTTTTTGATTCCAATGATATATAATTTTGGTATGTTTGGATTACTGGGTTAATAATTATAGGAGATTAAAGTTCTGATTCGATTTGATTTAAATTAAGTAAATCAAATCAAATCAAATTATATTTAAATTGATTTTTCCTTAATTCCTGCAGATTCTAACGGCCTATGATTTAACTGGCGGCCCCACTTGACAAATGAAAGGCGACAGACAGAGGTCGAATTTTGTGGGCCCCGCCTTCCACTCAGCACACAAGGCACCAACAGGCTGCTAAGTTGGCCCCATCGCATGAGTATGCCTCGACCAAGACCTAATCGAGTCGTCGCTTTCTTCGCTAAGCTCAGCAGATAGAGAGACTAGAGCACAAGTTCTTGGGTCCATGCTGGCGACGCCTGCAGCTGGACCGCACGGCAACACGTAGGGGATAACTTAGCCTTTCAAATGGTAGTTGAACCAAGATTTAAAGGAGTATAAATCAAGCACAAAGCCAAACCCTAGTTGCTTTTGATGGAACGAGGGATGGGAGGAGATGACTTCGAATACAGCTTAAATCGAATTGATCGAACCTATTTTCATTCGATTAGGAATGCTTAATTAATCATCACATATAAACCATTATATTGATGTAATAAATTTAATCTATTGAGGGATTAAAATGGTAATTGAGACATACCTTAGATTGCAGGAACGAGCGCTCAAGCTTCTTTGGAATGGGGATTAAGGATTCACAGCTTTAGGATAGCAATCAACTAAAGTATCCCCAATCTAGAGGAGAGTCAAAAGGCTAAGAAAGGTCGTAGAGAGGGCTTCAAAGCGGCTGCAGGCCACTTAGCGAGGAGAGGCTGACGCGTGCAAGGAAGAGGAGACATGCGTGGCTCTCTACGCGATCGAATGGAGAAGATGAAGATGGTCCGTCCGATCGCCTGATCGAACGGCCCGATCTTGCCGTCAGATCTTGACGTTAAGGAAGTAACGGTAGTTTTAGGGATAACAGCGCCGTTAATTGCTTTTAAATAATATTAATATAAAAATAATTTATTTATATTTTATTAATCAAAATTTAAATAATTAAACGCATTTCAAAAATTTCCAATACATTCTCCTTAGTTAATGGAGGGGTGAGGAGCGTAACGACGTAGTCAGATTTTTGATTTGATGAGTACTTAATTACTTGAATTTCAGGGTATTTATATAATATTAAAATATACGCCAAAATTTTGACGACTTTTGATTGACACATAAACATCACCCATAGCTAATTTGGGGGCAATGAGCGCAATAGTGAAGTTCATTTTTTGATTTGAGGTCAATTTAGATAGGTCAGAATTTAGGGTTTTTGGATTTTCTAGAAATCAGAATTTGATCATTTGATCCTTGATTTGGACTAGATCTTAGAGATGAGTTCCAAATAACTTAATTAAGATATTGGAATCATAATTAGGACTTAGATTAGTCATAATTAATTTAAGTAATAACTCGGGTTGTTCCAATATGCCATATAATTGAACTAGAGTTTCACTAAATATAAATACAAGAAATACAAAATGTGGAAGAAAATAAAATTAACATTTATTAAATGATAATACAACAATAAACATAATCTAACTCAAAATAAAAATACAGTAAAGAAAATATATCAATATCCTGTATTATTACAACATTTAAATAATAAAGTTTAACGGAATGAAAAACACTCATCATCATAAAATAAAATCAAATGACTATCTAAATATTCTTAGCAGCAAGAAGGCTCATCTCCTAGATCAACTCTTCTCCTTGTGCTACAACCTTAAATAGCTCAAAATCTAATATGTTAGTTTTACATACTAGGGCCCTAACCAAAAATAGAGAAAATCAGGTTATAAACTTGTTTAAGTGCATTTTATGCTAAATTAGTAACTCTACATTCTTTATGATATCACATTTAGACTTTAACAATTATATCAAGCAAATGGGAGCAATAAGCTACAAAGGAAATAAGGAAAGTTTTATATCATACATTTATAACTTAACAAAAAAAGTATATAAAGAAACATACCTCAAACTAGAAGCTTAGTACGCTCTATTATATCACATAAATTAAGAGTGAGCAATTGAGCTCTATAGATGGGTCTCATCTCAAATGCATCAAATCCATACTTTAACTTAGGGTTAACAATGACCTACTGAACCATGTCACATCATCCACTACCTAACATGTCTTCTCTATGCGTTATGGAATGAGTTATGGAGCTCAGATATTTTATCATAATTTTCTCATAACTCAGATGATCAACCCTTCATCTAGAACTAGTACACGAGCTATTCGCTCAGCGAATGATGTCAGATTCATTCGCAGTATGAATGCTCTATGTGTATATGCTCTAAATGCGATGTTCATCAAGCTAAATAAGTTTTCATTATAAAAACATTTTAATTAGTAATAAAATAGCTTTTCATTCAACAACTTTACTTTATTCATTGAAAGATAAGAAATATTAGGTCAACTTGACATTTCATTTCTATGAAGGGAATATTACAAGCACAACATACAAGATTTACTACATGTCTTTCAACAAACTCTCCCCAAAAGGAGAGTTAGGCTGCCATTATAGTTAATATAACAAGAGACCTACAATAGATAACAAGTGCATACATTACTTTTACAAAAAATGAAAATATAAGGCTAAGTTAAGAATATGACACGTAGGAACATTTGCTCGCATTCTCTCCATCTTCTTCCTCCTCCAAGTCCTACTCTTTTTTCTTCCATGTTGTGCTTCCTCTTCCTTGGGCGGCACTTTGCCTTGAGCATCCTAGAGCTGTGGCGCGCTACGGCAGACTATCTCAATCATCCTGGTTTTGTGGCATGCTACGACGACTTGTGTCGAGCTGCAGCACGCTATAGTGCCATTCTTCATTAAAAAATCCTTTTTTTGTTGTTTTGATCATTTCAAAGATAAGATGACATAAAACATACTAAACGATAACTAATCGTACCAAAAACTCATATTCTAAACAAAAAACAATACTATAATTATGGGATTCATTATTATTCAAGAACCTCGAATTATGATAATTGGGCATACTTGCATAGCTTCTAAGTTGTTCTGTATAGTACCTACATAACGCATCTGTAAAATAAGATATAACTTTAAATACTTACATTCATGTACAATCTCTTAGTATTGTACACTTTATTTCAGATGTAATCTGATAGACTGCATATTTATATACATTTTTTATGAATTATATTGCTTACTTATAACTTGCTTGTATTATACTTATAAATTTTTCTTAAAGCATTCATATGTTACATTTAACATATTTTTCTTTGGTACATTATTTACATCACTCATCATATGTTTAGTTTGATCATAGCTCTATTATTTGCTCTTTCTTTTACAGTGCATTTATGTTTTATGCATGCCAAATTATCACATATTTTTCAATTTATTCACTTCTACTAAAGATATACGATTTTATATCATATATCCATGCATTAGTTTCAATTTTTTCTTACTTAAAGTTATTTAACATTTTTGCACTTGCTTATTAAATTAATTGTAAGGAAAATTATGATATCCTAAAAGAAAATAGATTTTGAACTTAAAAATATAATTAGATAATGTCTAATCATTATTCTCTTTTCTTTGGTTGTTGTGGAGCCCCACACCCTCCGTGGTCATGCTAATACTGAAATTAACATGATTACGATGAATACGGTCACCGTGTGAAAACCTTTATAACTCTAGTTGAGTCAGGTATAAACTCAACTCGCCTTAGTTGAAAGACTTATCACCTGGAACTAAGGGTCAATCATCAAAATATCAAAGTAGCAAAAGCAAATAAGAGTATAATATACATATCACAGCATAATAAAGAGAGTAGAAACTATAACTCAGCTTAATATGAAAAATGCAGAAAGTAAATACATCCAGAATATGAAATTATTACAAACTGAATTAAAAAGAAAAATGAACACTCGTCCTAACAGCTGAAAATAAATCTAACTAAGCTATAACGGCAAGAAGGTCCTCCTCCTGGCCAAGCTCCTCTCCAGAAGCAACATCAACAAACAGCTCCAAATTTGGCATTGTCGGTATCACAATGTTAGGGCCCCAGCCAAAAAGAAAGCAAACTTATAGTTAAACAATTGTTTAAGCATATTTTAAGCAAATTTAAATAAAACTAAGTATTTAAGATATCACATTTTCACTAGGCATTCAAGTAATTAAGGTGCAATAAGCCAAAAGAAACAGGATAATTATAAATTAAGTATTTATAACTAAATTAAGCTAAGTATGTAAACTAACATACATCATCATGAAGCTGCAACAAATTAAGCAATAAATATATAAATAACTAAAAATGTACTAAATGTAAGCTCATTCTAATATGCTTATAATCATGAGAACACATGCTATTTATATAAAAAAAATTTGTACTGAAATATAAAAGAATTGAAAAGAAGAATAGCATCCTAGAATATGCAAGAACTAAGCAAAACTGAGCTGAAAATACTAAACTGAGATGAACTATAAAAATGTGCAGAAAATAGTAAAAATGCAACTAAAACATATGGCTAAATAAGTCTACTGAACTGAAACTAAACTGAAGAGTAGAAGTATGCCTAAGTTAGTACTGCTATAATATAAACAGGCCAAAATGGGCCACTGCATAGAAAGTTCAACATGTAACTCCCTAGGCATCCTTAGAGCTTGGTCTAAGTTGAACTTATAGAACTAAACATGTATCCCCCTAGCCAACCATAGAGCTAGATCCGAGTCTATTATATATCAAATGAACTAAGCTGAAGAGGTAGACTAAGTTAGGGCACACTCTACTGAATTGAGAATTGAATGAACTGAATGAAATTAAATCATGTTTATGAAACTTCAAATTTAATATAGGATACTCATCAAATATCCTATGTTCAACTTATATGTCCAAGGAAAAAGCTCACACACAAGGTACGCGGAGCAACAATAGTCAAAGTAATAAAAGGACTCAACTAGACATATAATATTTGTTATTATCTAATTTAATTTGTTCTATCTAACTTGAGGTAGTACAAACTTAGGATCTCCAATATCTAACTATCCTGTAAAATCTCATATTTACGACATTAAAATTGACATTAGAACTTAATAAGTTCTAATTCATAATAAAAAATAATGACTACAAGAGTTAAGTAAATAAATAATGACTTATGTAATGTATTTTAATAACTCAAACCTAAATCTTGATTATATCAATCAAGATTAAGGATTCTAGGTTTAAACTCCAATTTGGGGCAAAAATTTGAATATAATGTACTAATCTCTAAGGATATAGGGTTCACGCCCACACTTCATCTAAGAATAAAGAATCTTAGAAGCTTAAAGATTAAGAAACTATGATCTTAAAGAAAAGTTGAATCTATAATTATAAGATAAAATAATCAAATAAGAATTTATGAATCTAAGATCTAAATTCAGTCTATAGAATAATCACATTATTCTATAAATTGAATCAACCTAAACCCACAAGATGGATTCAACGAATTCAATTAGATAGGAGTTTCAAGGATGGGATTCAAATGGATTCCTATAAATTTTCACTAATGATCTAAGATCTAGTCTTAGGTTTAATCACTTAAGACTTCAACTTAGATTTAAACTTAGAGTTTTCATTAGGATATTTTCTTAAGGATAATTATTATGATTGGTTTTGATAAGATAATTAATACTAGTTTCATAAGATTAAATTTCATTAATCATGATTAAATGAAGGGTCTAAGATCACCTTAACATCTTTATGATTACTTAAGAGAAATTTAAGAGAAAATAAGCTTAAATAATTTAGATAAATCAACTAGGTTTAAGAGCTCAAGAAATGATCCTAATATATTAGATACTGATTAAAAGCATATTAATGATAATTCTAGGGTTTAGGGGTTCTTAAACCAACTTTTGGTCAAAATAACCAAAATACCTCTCTTAAGGCTAAAATTGGGATTCTAAGATTTTAGCATCCAAATTAATTCTAATTAGTTCTAATAAGCTTAATATTATATAATAAGAAGAATAAGACTATAAAATTCAAGTTTAGATCAAAGGATAATTATATCAACACTAATTATCTTTCAAGGCTAAGAAAAGTGATTAAGAAAATTAGGACTTAATATATGTTGTTAAGTTTATATGTAGGTTTTAATAGACTTAAGAAAGCAATATGAACTTAGTTTATCAAAATCAAAGGATTAATTAGGTCATTAATCACTAATCAAGATTTAGAGTAATTAAGAGGTGACTATATAATTTAGAATTCCTAAATTATTTTTAAAGGTATAATTAAGTTCTCCTCTATCATATGAGCAATCAAAAACCTTAATTATTAATTTTGGCTATTTAATGAATTAATTATGCATTAATTAAGCTTAAGGAAGGATTAGGCTAATCTAAAAAATCTAACCATTGGATCTAGAATGTTATTGCATATTATTGTTCCATATGACTTTCTAATCAAAATGGTATTGATGTAGCACAACCTAAGAATATTATTAAAGGCCCAATTATAAGAGTCATGGCTAAAGTTCAAGGAAAAAATATGAAGGTGAGGCTAATTACAAGAGCCCAATCAAAAGCCCAATAAATAGCCCAAATATTGGGCTTACCAATTATATTTTATTTTTATTAATATTGTACTATTTATTAAGGCACATGTTTGGCCAGCCATGTCATGAGAAATATATTTAATGTAAGTAGCTGAAGTTACTTCATCACCAATTGCCAACTACCCATATTTCCCACCAAAATTACCCTCCATATTTTCTCTCCAAAACTCATAGGGCAAGAGACTTGTAGTACCTATAAATATGAGCTGAAATGTTATGTAATGGAGTAACTTGAATGAAGGAATTTTGTGGTGAATAGCTCTCATATTTCTTTATGCTTGGTGGTGTCAAGTTTATTATCTATTTTTGGTGAGTTAGGTTGTTATCTTATTTATATTTTATTTTTTTAACTATACTCTTATTCTCATAACCTCAAACCATCCATACATCTTCTCTAGCATCTTAAGTATCATTTAAAATTTTTAAATCATTATCTAATTTCTCAAACTCTCTCCAAACTCTACCACAACCTCCATAGCCAAATCTAAAAATAGCTTAACCTAGTCTTCTTCCCTACCCCTCGACACCCATCTAAATACCATTAAACCTAGCCATCTACTCCAGATCCAAACTACACATCTAAGACTACCTATATTAATTTATTTACAGCCCTTCAACCCACTAAAACCCCACCTACAAAAGGGATATTTCGAATCAGCCCAAACTAGGCTCGATCTAGACTAGTCTTGGCTTTTCCTTAGATAGTCCACTCTAAACCTTTAACCAACCCATTACAAACTTTAAAAATCATCCTTAGACATTATCCTACTAATCCATTCAGTATTTAAATACTAATTTACCACAAAAAAGGTAGCCCACTAGCATTATATTTTGGTATCAGAGTGAGGTTGGGAAAGCACAAAAAAAAGCATCTCAACATGAGAAATAAATTTTGATGAAATCTTCTCCATAAGCTTTTGAGTCATGCCAACAAGTATAAGGTAAGTTAAATTTTTTATGACTTGATATTTTTCATATTAATTGCTTGCAAATTTGTCATATTACTTACAAGTCTATAGTGTGTGCATGAACTCCAATTAGTGAGCACTATTATATAGCCTAGCCAATATCCTTGTGTGAACATACCTTAAGCTTTTACTTGAATGAAAATATAGAAAGTGAGTGTTCCACTTAATATTGAAGCCTTTACCTTGATGTGAACAAAAAAATTTATATAAACTTTTTTACTTTTTATATTTGGTATTTGTGGTAATATTAGTTGCTTATTTTCATCACTTAAATTAATTTATAATTCTTAAGAAAATAAGGTTTTTAAATAGAGAAAAAAAATAAAAAAAATATCTATTTGCATTAAACTTGTTTGCATAAAAATATACTTGTATAAAACCTAGTGTATTGCGAAGTTAAATAGAACTTTATCAAAATAGCATAAACAGCCTAAGGAGAGCTTGGGACCTAAGTGGCCAAGTGCCCCCCTCCTCAACTGGAAATTCTCTTAACTTATAATTCATATTATTTTTACACTTATATTTTCTATTTTACCTTCTCAAATCTAGAATTTTTTTTTCTCCTTCATATTTTGTAATAACCTTAGTTATTATCCTAGCTAAATTTAGATTAATTAAGTCAAACCAAGCTCTAATTTTGATTCCATTAGACTCAATGGGTCATTTAAACCTAACCATAGAAGTTTGAAATCAGTTAGAGCTAAATTAAGAATTTTGGTATTTTTACCTTTTTATGAGCTCTAAGAAATAACTAAATTATTTTGATCTCCAAATTTAAATCTGAGTTCATTTTTGAATTCCTTATCCCTCAATTAGCTAAGGGTGAATTTTTGGAGCTCATCTAGTCTTAAATTGGAATTGAAAATTTAATATAAATTAAATAATTAATTAAATGAATAATAATTAATTAAATTAAATTAATCACATTATTTAATTTCCCGGGATTTGTTGTCGAGATCGAGGTACATCCGCTGCGGGGTCCCGACAGCGGGGCACCATACCCATCGTATGGCTGTCTCAGCACGCATCTTAGCGCGTTTAATACAACGGCGCTCCGAGATCAAATCCTAGTCATCAAATTCAATTGAATGTATCCTACAGTTAGCATTCGACCCGCTTAAGTAATCAATCCGAACCATCCATGCCCAATGGTCGGTCCATCAGACAGCAGACGAAGACTCGAGCACTGCGGATCTTTGTCTACCTCTCGCCTGTCCGCGTCTGGTCCCCCTCGATAACCAGGATCCTCCCAGCCCCGTGGTAGTACGGGAAAATCCCTGAATTTCCCCTTCTACCCCCGGTGCGACCTCCTGCCGGTTGTGGACTCCCCAAATTTCCCTAAGTAGTTGGAACCCAGCCTCTCCTTCGGCCCGAGCCTTCCTCCATTCCCGAGCTCTAGAATCCACCCCCATTGCCCCTTAGGCCTATAAATACCTCCAGAGAATCACTGCGAGTCCTTTGCTCGTTGCGATCTCATAAGTCCCCAATTGAATCCTCTAGAGCTCCCGTCTCTCTCGGTAATTGCTTGACATTCCTGGAGCTGAGAACCATTGATAGAGGGTCCATCTGGTGTTCAGACTCCTTGCAAACTTGCGTCTGCTGCTTGGGAAGCTCCAGTGTACCTTAATTCCTCTCAGTCGAGCCTGCAACCCTGTCTCCAGGTACAGCCTTCTCTCACTGAATTTCATAGGTTCAGTTCTTCATTTTGTCTCTGGATTGAGCCTCTGGATGTCGTCTAACTAGACTTAGCCACATAGGGAACCAGTTGTGATTGTCGCCAGGGTTTGAACTAGCCCTGATCAATCATATCGATCGATCGAGCTGGCGGCCGAGCCATGGCTGAGTTCGAGTAAGGACCCAGCAATCGGCTGCACCCCAGGTTATGAAACCTTGGGGGTTTAACTCGCCTCACCTCGCTGATGGTGTAGGGATCGAGCCCCGTCCATTTAGTGGTTTATATGAGGAGAATTATATCCTCACAGTAAGCCCTAATCGTCTGTAAAGGGATGCTTCGACCAAGTAGCCGGCGCCTCCCAGTTATGGCTTCATAGTTTATTCAATGCGTCTTGACTCATGGAGCGTGTAAGGATTAATTGGAGCCATCGGCGTGGCCTGAGCGTGGAGAATTTAGCACTGGGAGCTAACCCTAAGGAGCATAGCATTGGGGAAGAGTCGCGGGGAAGACGAAGTCACGGGTCGGGCCGACCCGTGACCCGCGCCTTTTGGAATTTGGGCCGATTGTTGTTATTAAAGGATTTCTGAATTAGTTTCCTTAAGGAAATTAATTCAGAAAAATCAAACCTATGATTTTAATTTAAATAAAAATACATATTAAATTATTTAAATAACTTTAGTTATACTTATCCAAACGGTATGATCCAATATACCATTTTAATCAAAAAAATGCAAGGAACTTGAATTTAAAATAAAATCAAAGATCTACTAGTTAGATTCTAAATAATTGCCTAATCATTTTCTGTTTTTAATTAAATCATAATAAATTCAATTAATATCCAAAAATGTTGATTAAGGTCTCTGATTGCTCATGAAACTATAAAGAACCTATGTAGACCACTAAAAGTAAATTTGGAACTTTAATTTGATTAATCATCTCTTAATTACCCTAATTAGTGATTAGTGAATTAAACCATGATTAATCCTTTGATTTTATCAAGTTAAGTTCCTAATGCCTTCTTAAGTTTATTAGAGCCTATGAATAAGGTTGGATCACTATAGAATACCCTAGTTTCTTTAATCACCTTAATTGGCTTAAATAAGTGATTAGTGCTAATTATGCTAATTAGGTTATCAAAAGATAATATAAAGGTGTAGCCTACTTTATTAACCAATTTGGAACCCATTAAAATAGACTTGAATCAATTTGGATAATTAAATCCTAAAATCTCATTTTTAGCCTTAAGAGGGGTATTTTGGTCATTTTGACCAAAATGTATTTAAGCACCCCTTTAAGCCTTGAAAATTCAGCAAAATATCCCTAGTCAATATGTTTAACACCTTTCTGGAATCCTATGTTGGTAATATTGAGTTAAGTGAAGAATCTTAAATTAGCTCTTACTTAGATCTTAAGACATTAAGTGTTCCTAAAATCACCTTGTCTTAAGAGCTAAGTTTAACTATACCAAAGTACTAGATCCTTAGCTAATAGCTCAATTAAGTTCATTCTTAAGCTTGAATCTTAAAAGAAATACTCTTGTAAAATCCTATGTCTAAATCTTAGTTTAAGTCTAAAGGGATCAAACATCGGATCTTAGATCGTAGACTTTAGATCTTCTAATTGAATTGGACTACCTCCATTTGGAATTCCTTAAGTGATTTAGTGTTTAATTCTTTTGAAGCCTTTCATGTGGGTGTAGGATTGATTCAATCTATAGGATGATATAATTATCATAAAGATTAAATATAGATCTTAGATTCTTAGTTCTTACTGATTATTTTATCTTACAACATTAGCACAACCTTTCATTAAGATCATGGTGTAACAACCCTAGGTTGTTACCCTAGCTAAAATTAGATTTAAATAAGCTAAACCAAGGTTTGATTTTGATTCCAGTGGACTCAATGAGTCATTTAAACCTAAACCTAGAAGTTTGAAATCAATGAGAGCTAAATTAGAGAATTTGATATTTTTGGCTATTTTTAAGCCCTGAAAAATACCTAAAATATTTTGATCTCCAACTTGAAATCTGATTTTATTTTTGAATTCCTCATACCCAAATTAGCTAAGGGTGAAATTTTGGGAATTTTGGAGCTCATTTGGTCCTAAATTGGATATAGGAATTAATAGAATAATTAAATTATTTTTAATTAAAAATTTTATTTAAATAATTAAATTTTACTGTTAAGATTTGCTGTCGGGACCGCGGCAGATCCGCTGCGGGGTCCCGACAGCGATGCTCGATTTCGAGCCAACGGGATCGCTAGCACGCATCTCAGTGCGCTTCGATCCAACGGCTCACGCCGTCAATCAGATCCAGCAGATCTCGACCGTTCCATGGTTTTGAGATTTGATCCGATGGCGCTTAATCCATCCACCTTAAATAAGCCGATCACCCGTTCGATCCACGGATTAAGATCTGACGGTCGATATGATTCCTGCAATCAGTCGTTATTGGTCGGGTGATCAGGACCGTTCCATCTAAACTAGAAACCTATCAGACGGTCGCGCTCTTGCCAGCCACTGTTCACCTTCATCCCTGAGAGATTCAGCCTGACCACGGAAAATTTTCTGTACCCAGCCACGTCAACCTTGTCGGCCACCCTCCCGCAAGGTCAGCTGGACCGTTAGAGGTCTTCCCCGTTGTGGCCGAGCCGCAGGGATGGCTGAGCCATTCCCTGAGAGGAAATGGCGAGTGACCCCCTCGGGCCGAGCCTAAGCCATGGCTCCAGACCTCGGCAGCCACCCTGGACCTCCCAGCACCTATAAATACCCCCATTAACCCCTCAATGAGCTCCTTTGCTCATTGTGAAGCTCACATTGCTCTCTTCTTCTGTTCCTGGCATTCCAAGCTCTCCCGGCGATCTACCCTGCCGTTTCAGCTGATAGTGGGTGTGCGTCTGACGTTCAGACCCCCAGCATTGTTCCAGTGATCACTTGGAAGACGCGGATTTTGGGCCGGGCCGAGCCCCGACCCACGCGGTTTGGTATTTAGGCCGCAGTTAATTAAACGATTATAGGAATGTATTTTTAATAGTTATGATTTAATTTAATTGAAACCTAAAGTTTTGATTTAAATAAAAATACAGAATGAATTAATTAAATAACTTTAATTATACATATCCAAATGGTATGATCCAATATACCATTTGAATCAGAAAAATTCAAGGAATCTGAATATAAAATAAAATCTTAGATCCAATGGTTGGATTAAAAAATTATTTGCCAAACCTTCTCTATTTTTAATTAAATCATATAAAATCATTTAATTGTCCAATTTATGAGTTTGAGGGCTCTGATTGCTCCTTGTACCTTAAGGAACAATTCCAGACCCTTAAAATTAATATTGGATAATTAATTTCCTTAATCACTCCTTAATCACCCTAATCAAGGGTTAGTAAATTAAACCCTAATTAAGCCTCTGATTTGGGTGGGGATGGTTTCTAGTATCATATTAAACCTAGTAAAACCTAAGTTTAAGGTTGGATTGTCCTAAAGTGCCTTAAATTTACTAATCACCCTAAATGGTCTAATTAAGTGATTGTGCTAATTAAGACCATTTAGGTCATCAAAACCTAAAGTAAAGGTGTTTCCCACTTCAGTTAGTCATATGAAACACTTTAAAATAGATTAGAACAAATTTGGGTGATTAAGCCCTAAAATTCTAATTTTAGCCTTAAGAGGGGGCATTTTGGTCATTTTGACCAAAATGTGATTTAGTGTTCTTTAAGGATTGAAAATTTCAGTAAGCCACTATAACATAGATTGGAAATGTTCTCTGAAATCCTAGAACAATAATAATCATCAATCCATAAGGTCTCATTAATTCCTTAATTAAGATATCTAAATCTAAGCATTCCTTATAAAGATCTTTGGACCTTAACTTAATTAAGTTTAATAATTGAAATGGTCTGTTATCTCATTATTAAGTTCAGTTAAGATAATATTAGAGTTAAGTGTTAAAAGAAAAAGGAACTGGAAATGTCTAAGTAAAATCTTAGCTTAAGATCTAAAGTGATCGAAACTCAGACTCTTAGATCTTAAGTAACCTAAGAAGGTCAAAATGGGTTTAATGTTACTCTAATGCTTGGAATTATCAATTCTTAACTTTAATAAGCTCCTTCTAGTTAATTATGAAATTAAATCTAAAAGCAAATCATGAATAGAAACCCTTAAGTCAAAACTTTAATTAGATGTCTAAAGTGATCAAATCTCAGATCTTTATATCTTAGATATTAGGCTTAGATCTTCAATTTGAATCAAACCACCTCCAATTGAAATTCTTTAATGATTGATTATTTAATCTGTTGAAATCTTCCATGTGAGTATAGGATGATTCAATTAACAAGATAATGGAGTTATCTTAAAGATTGAATATAGATCTTAAATTCTCAAGTTCTTAATTGTTTATTTTATCTTATAATTAGTAGAATAGCCTTTCACTAAAATCTTAGTTCCTGAATCTTTCAACTTATAGGATTCTTTATCTTTAAATTGGGTAATAAGTGAGAAACCTAGATCCTATTTAGAATTTCACTTTGGATTTGGAATTTGAACTCAACATAAGGTTTAAGTTTTAAATTCTTAAATCTTGATTTATTTGATCAAGATTTGGGTAAGAGAGTAAAATATTCATAAAATTAGGTTGTTAATTTGCTTACTTAAACTATATAATAATCACATGATTTTGGATTAGAACTTGTTAAGTTCTAATATTTGACTTTAAGGACGTAAATCTGAGATTCTACTCGATAGTTGGATATTGGAGATCTTAAGCTTGTACCTTCTCAGAATAGTTAGATTTGGTAATTAGACAACAACAGATATCACATAAGTTTAGATTGAGTCTCTTGCTTACCTTGACTAGATTGCTCTGCATACTTTGGATTTTGAGCTTTAGCCCTTGAGCATAGTAGGAAAACTTAGGATGATGTATCCTAAGCTAGTATTGAATTTACATATCATTCAGTTTTGTTTTGTCATAGTTGGTAGAATATGACCTAGTTTAGTCTGCCTCTTCAGTAGTAGTATTGTATAGACTAGACTCAGACCTAGCATATTTGGATGGCTATGCTAGAGATTGATTGATTGATTGATATTGGAGGCCCTGTATGGCCTATTGGCTGGTATGGCAGTACTAAAACTTAGGCTTATTACTACTTTAGCTGTATTGTATTATTTTTCTGATTTGCTTTGCCACATACTTCAGTGGCCGTATTTTCAGTATTTGCTCGCTTTGCCACATGTCTCAGTGGCTTTATATGTTATACATTGCTTTGCTTTTGCCACATGTCTCAGTGGCCTTTCTTTTCATATTAATCTGCATGTTGTATTTATACTTTCATGGTTTAGATATATGTATGAATGGCATGTTTAGGATGCTAGAATTTTATTATATTCAGTACTCATGTTCTTTTATACTCAGCATGTTTTACTTCGATCATAATCATGTTAGGATCATGTTTATTCAGTAGTTGCAGTTATTTTTGCTCTTAGCCTTATCTTGCTTATTTTGAGTTCTGTATGTTACTTCACATACATGTTGCATGCTATAAATAGATAGTTTATAGTATCCTAGTTCTTTCATAGCTTGTTGCACCCCTTTTTTGCTGCATGTATGGTTAAAGTTAAATGTGATATCCTTTAATATTCAGTTCACTTTAAATAACCTAAAATGTACTTAGATAATTGTCTAACTATAAACTTTTTATTTTGTTAGCTGGGGCCCTGGCATTTGTGTTACTGACAAATGTCAGATTCAGACGTGTTCATGAGCAGCGTCGCTGAGGAGGAGCCAGTTCAGGAGGAGGACCTTCCAGTTGCTGTATAGCTAGCTTTGTCTTGTTATTCCAGTGAGGACAAGAGTCTTTCATTTTCAGTTGTTCATTTCAGTTTGTAATAATTAAACTTTCTGGATGTATTTTACTTTCTGCATTGTGATGAGTTACTATATTGCATTTTCTTTTCCTACTGTGTATGCTTGTGGATGTTACCCTATTTTTATATTGCTTCCTCCACTTTGATATTTATATTGATGAATGTTATAGCACTTGGTGGCAAGTCCTTGCCTTAAGGCAAGTTGGGTTCGCCTAACTTTACTTAAGTTGTGGATTTGCCACAGTTGGAGCACCGTACTTCCTTATTGTCAGTACGAGGGCCCCACACACGGCTTCTGAATCCTTCAGCTTATAGGATTCCTTACCTTTAAATTGGGTTTTAAAGTGTGAACCCTAGATACTTACTAAGGATATTATCTTAGATTTAGGATTTGAACTCCAATGTGGAGTTTGGATCCAGAATCCTTAATCATGATTCACTTAATCAAGATTTGGGTTAAGAGAGAAAATAATAATAATTAAGTCATTGATTTATTTACTTTAACCATATAGTCATCATATGATTATGAATTAGAACTTATTAAGTTCTAATATTAACATTAAGGTTGTAAATCTGAGATCTTACTCGATAGATGGATATTGGAGATCCTAACTTGTATCTTCTCAGAATAGTTATATTTGGATAAAGTAGACAACAACGGATATCACATGAATCTAGATTGAGTCTCTTGCTTACTTTGACTTCGATTGCTTTGCACGCCTTGAATATTGAGCCTTGTTCCTTGAGCATACTAGGTAAACTTAGGATATGAAAGATACATCCTAAGTTAGCATTTGAAAAGCATTCATTCAGTTCTTTTAGTACTTTTAGTTAGTAGAGTATGTCCTAGCTTAGTCTGCCTCTTCAGTTCTAAATTTGTTATAGAATAGACTCGAACCTAGCTCTGCGGATGCCTAGGATGGATATATGTTAAACTTTTAGTTCAGAGGCCCTGTATGGCCTATTTGTTATGGTAGTACTATGTTTTAGGCTTACTGCTACTTTAGTTCAGGTTTAATTTTGCCACATGCTTCAATGGCCTTTCTTTTAGTGCTTTACTTGCTTTGTCACATGTCTCAGTGGCTTTACTTTTGCTCATGCATGAACTTAGTTTACATTTGCCACATGTCTCAGTGGCCTTTTTTATGTCAATCTGCATACTTGTATATACGCTCTCATTGTTTAGTACTAAAATATTGGCATATTTAGGATGTTAGAATTATATGTCTATTTCAGCACTTGTGTTCTTATTATACTCAGCATGTCTCTATGTGATCATAAATATGTTAAGATCAAATTTATTTCAGTAATTGCAGTTACTTTTGCTTTTAGCCTCACCATGTTTAGTTGTTGCTTTTGTATGTTATTTTGCATACCTGTTGATTAGCTATAAATGATTAGTTTATAGCTACCCTATTCTTGTAGCTCGTTGCACCTTTTTTATTGCTTGCATGTTTAAAACCTTTAAATGTGATATTTTAAATACTTAGTTCACTTAAATAGCCTAAAATATACTTAGACAATTATCTAACTGTAACATTTTTCTTTGGTTGGCTGGGGCCCTAGCATTTGTGATACCGATAAATGTCAGATTGAAGTTGTTCGTGGGCAGTGCTGCAGGAGAGGAGCCGGTGCAGGAGGAGGATCTTCCTACTGCTGCTTAGATAGATTTTTTTTCTTTTTGCAGTGAGATTGAGAGATCTTTTTCTTTCATTTAATTCAGCTTGTAATAATTAAATTTTGGATGTATTTACTTTTCTGCATTTGATCTAAGTTAATGTTTCTTTTACTCTCTTATACTATGTTATGCCTGTGGATGTTATATTATACTGTTTCTTACTTCCGCCACTTTGATTTGTATTAATGTATGTTCACAATTTCTTCTACAGGGTGACAAGTCCTTGGCTTAAGGCGAGTTGGGTCCTTGGGGATTTGCCACCGGAGTGGAGCACCGTACTCCTCGCAGTTATGCTAATATCAGTATTAGCATAGCCGCGGGAAAGTACGGGACCCCACATATTTCTTTCAATAAAAAAAAATAGCACCAAAGTCAATTTTTCAAGATCAAATCAAGAACTTGACCAAGATAGTAGATTCCTTAGATCTTAGGAATCATGAAGATGAAACAAAGACTATGGAATTATTTGAGGAAAATAAAACTCAAATAAAAAAAAATAAAGATTAAATTCAAATCATCTTAAACCTCTTGCAAAATAATAAAAATTATTCTCCACATTCTATCCATAACCTTAACGCACCTATGAAAGATGATGGCTCATACATAGATGCAAGTGATTGCCAACCCCCTGTTCCACCACCTCCCCAACCTCATCGAAGACAACTAAATCCTAAGAATGGAGAAAGGAGAGACCACCAATGAGTTGCTAATAATTTTAATGATCCCTCTATAAGAGTTAAAGTTGAAGCTTCTACTTATGATGGCATACATGATCTAAACAATTTCTTAGATTGGTGGTCCCAAATGGATGACTTCTTTGATTGGTATAGGATGGATGATTATCAATGAGTTTCTTTTGCTAATATGAATATGACTGGTCATGCTAAGATTTATTGAACAAACACTTTAGCAAAAGAACAAAGGTTAGTAGAACAAATCTTACTTGGATAAAGATGAAAGAAATTCTTAGATCAAAATATTGTCCTTGACATCATGATAAGAAATTACATGGACAATTGTTGACTCTAAGGCAAGGCTCTCTTTCTATAACAAAATACTTAAATACTTTTGAGAATCTAATTTTTAGGACCAATTGTGAGGATAATGATTGGCAACTTGCTAATAAATTTATTATTGGGCTTAGAATAGAAATTAGAAATGAGGTTAAACTTTTTAATCCCCAAACCTTAGAAGAAGCTTTCTATTATGCTCTACTTGTTGAACAACAAAAGAAGTCAACTACTATAATACGAACTAGAGCTCAAATGACTTCTAATTCAAATCATAAGTCAACTACTACACTCATTCCAACATTTACCTTAAACTAACCACCCAAAGAAGGAAGCTCTAATAATATTAAAGATATTATTTATTTCAAATATCACAAGAGAGGTCACATGCAGAACCAATGTAAAGCACAAATCTTATTATTATATGAAGTTCATGACCCTATAGATGCAACCTTAGAAGAAGTTTATGATGATACTCCATTATCAGATGAAGAATTTGTGGACGATCCTCAAATTAATGTGATGATATGCCTTACAATAGCTAAGAATGAAGAAGAAGATTGGAGGAGAAAGAATATTTTTAGTATGTTTGTTGTGTGCAATCAGCAAAGGTGTAGGTTAGTTATTGATGGGGGTAGTGCAATGAATGTAATATCTACCATTGCTATATTAAGAGTTAATTTAAAAACTAAACCTCATCCCCAACACTTTCATGTTAGTTGGGTTTACCATACTTTGCTTCCCATCACTAGTCGATGTTTAGTTCATATCAAAATTGGTAGTTATGAGGATAAATTTTGGTGTGATGTGTTCCCTATGGATATTGCTCATATTCTACTTGGGCGACCATGGCTTTATGACTTGAGTGTAATTCATTATGGTAGAGAGAACACAAATATTTTTAAATATAATAATAAAACCATCAAACTTTTATTAGTCAGGCCACTAGAGAAGTGCCAACTATAGCACCACATAAACCAACATCTGATCTTCAACCAAAACCCACTATCAAGAAAGGAACAAAGCTTCAACCGATCATGATAAGGGATCCTATGCATAATCTTAGTTCTAGCTTAATTACTCACTCTTCTTCAACATTTGATGTAAGCCCAATGGGATTTGGAACCTTAAAAAAAGAATTTTCTGATCCGACCAATGTTCACCTTTTACATATAAAAGAAGTTAACTTAAATATTAATGAGATTCCCATTTATAAAGAGGTTTTACCTCTCCTTTATAAATTTAGAGAAATTGTTCTAGAGGAACTCCCAAATGAATTACCATCACTTAATCCATCCAACATGCTAGAGACTTAGTTCCAGGTTCACAACTTCCAAACCTTCCTCATTATAGAATGAACCTCACTGAACAAGTAGAAATTAAGAGACAAGTTACTAAGTTACTTGAGAAAGGATTTATACAAGATAGTCTTAGTCCTTGTGCGGTCCCTACCCTAATAACTCCTAAGAAGGATGGAACATGGAGAATGTGCATCGATAGTCAGGCTATCAATAAAATCACTATCAAATATCAATTTCCCATTCCCCAATTAGATGGCATGTTAGACTTAATCTCAGGAGCAAACTTTTTTCTAAGATTGATTTGAAAAGTGGGTATCATCAAATTAGAATTAGATCTAGAGATGAACGAAAAACAGCTTTCAAGACCCCTGATGGACTCTATGAATGGTTTGTCATGCCATTTGAACTTTTGAATGCACCTAGTACATTTATGAGAATGATGAATACTATTATTATGCCATTTATAGGAAACTTTTTGGGAGGTTATTTTGATGATTTATTAATTCTTAGCCCAAATAAAGTATATCACCTTAATTATCTTAGACAAATTTTTGAGACCCTTAAAATAGAGAAGTTGTACATTAATTTTAAAAAATGTTTTTTCTTGCAAACTGAGGTGATATTCTTAGATTTTATCATTACATCTGAAGGAATAAAACCTGACCCGACCAAAGTTAAGGCAATTATGAAGTGGCCAACTCCTAAACATTTTTCTGAAGGATTTTTCATGGCCTCGCAATATCATATAGGTGATTCATTAGAAACTTTAGTGTTGTTGTAGCACCAATCATTGATATATTAAAGTTATACAAGTTTTGTTAGACCCCAACTACTCAAAAGGCTTTAGATCAAATTAAAGTATTAATGACAACTGTCCCAGTCCTTCGACTCCTTGATTTTTCTAAGACCTTTGAAATGACTTGTGATGCATCTGGAATTAGAATTGGAGGAGTTTTAAGTCAAGAAAATCATCCTATTTCATTCTTTAGTGAGAAGTTGAATGATGCAAAGCAATAATACTCAACATATGATAGAGAATTTTATGCTGCCATTCAGTCATTAAGGCATTGGAGACACTATCTTTTACATAATGACTTTGTTCTTAATTCAGACTATCATGCCCATAAATTTACTCAATGAAAGTTAAATCATAGATATGCCAAATAAATTGAGTTTCTCCAAGACTTATCATTTGTCCTTAAACATAAACCAGGACTTGAAAATAAATTGCTGACGCATTATCAAGGGTGGCAATAACTATCTCTTCTTTAAAATTCAAAATTCTTGGATTTGAATGAGTTCTAAATGAGTACCCAGTGTGCCCATACTTTCATCTAATTTACATGGAGCACTTGGACAAACCGCTGACCTTAAAGGTAACATATTCTGTGATTAATGGGTATCTTTATCGAGGAAAGAAACTTTGTATTCCTAGGTCTTCTTTATGGAAGTTTTTGATTTTTGAACTACATTCAGGAGGAATTGCTAGCTATTTTTGTGATAACCCCAATATTGAGAATCACTAAACTCAACATTGATATGTCACGACAATATCTAATACTAGATTAGAAGGAAACTAATCCAATTAATTAGATATTGTGTTTGGCCAAGGATTTAGAAGAGGGTCTTAAGTTAAGATGGAAGGAATATTATAGAATGTGTTATGTGAAATACATATGAAGATGCAATATATGAATTAACATGTGAGAAAGTAATTTAAAAACAATTGATGTGAGTACTTGCAATTTTAGATATAAAAATTCTAAATATTTAATATGTGAAAAATGAGTCTACAATTTACAATAAAATTTCTAAGTCCTTAAATTCTTAAAAATTTTGGCATAGTTTCTACTGTAATTGGCTAAAGAAACACCTGTAATGTAGATATACAAATCTTCCATTCCAATGGAAGATATAATTGAAAGAAAATTAATTTAGAACTAACATGAAATCAATTATTACATAGGATTGTTTAGTTCCAATCCTAATATAGAGCCAATCCATTACATAGGATTTGCTCATTTACAATTCTAATATAAAATCAATCCATTACATGAGATTACTTATTTCCAATTCTAAAGTAAAGTCAATCAGTTATATGGGATTGCTTATTTCAAGTTCTAAAAGTTTAAAGTGAGAAAATATATGTGTAATAATTATCTACCCTAAGGTATACTCAATTCACAGCATTTAATACATACATGGTAATAAGAAGAGATTCTCAACTTAAATATGTAATTATTTTATAATTCTATTAGTAATTTAGTATACAACTAATTCCAATCAACATTCAAAGTAGATATGCAACTGATGACTTAGTTAATATTCATTTACATACATTCATTTACATCCATTCATTCATCACATCTCAAGCATTTAAATGTAAAACTAATCTCCAATATAAGTATAGTGAAAGTAAAGTAAATGGCATTAATTATAAACCAACAGTAAACTTAAATAAAAGTAAGAATTAAAACCTCACTTGCAAATATTTATAAACTATATATTTATAATATTATAAGCAAAAGCAGCTAGTTTTTTGCACTTAGTCCAGCTCCACTAGCTTCCAAATGCACTTAATCTATCATATTTTGGCATTTAAATGTGATAGGGCAAAGCTAAGAAATAGAAAATATGGTTAGCTAAACAGTTTAAGTACATTTTAAGATTGGGCTAAGCATATTATTGTTTAATTGGATATCACTACTAGTTACCAGATAAGCACAAGTATGGGTAAAAGCATACAAGTGTGAAAAAAAAATAAGTAAGAAAAAGGCAAAGTGAGTTAGAATACTCACTTAAATATACATCATAGCCTGCAATTAAAATAAGGGTAAAAACATCCTAAATAAGCTAGAAAAAAGCTAAAGTGCATATGAAAGAAAATGAAGTAAAGCATGTATATGTTCAAAAGAACTTATGCTAAGTAAAGAAAAGAGACAGTGAAGAATTTAAATGCTATTTTAACAACATTCATTGTAATCTAAGTAAACTGAAAATAAGTAAAGTACAATACTAAAACATGAAAAATGCATAATATAGAAATTGAAGAAAGATCGTAGACTATTAGTCTAAGATTCACATAGTCTAGAACTATGGAAGTAATGTACCTAAAAGTTACGATGAGTCTTAACAATCTATAAGATTGAAGAAGATCTCATATGTTAATTGATTAAAGTTATTTTAAATCATACTCATTCTGCAGGCACTTACAGAATGAAAAGAGGAGTTAAACACGTCTATTTAAAAACTAAATAAAAGTAAGGTCAAAACTAGCAATACTCACATTCACCCTCTAAGAATGTGAGGTCTCCTTATTACTCCTCTTTAGCCTGCCCTTAGCTGATCCAGTAATATAAAGTCCTATTATTTTTAATGTGAAAGTTTTATTCATGCACAATGTCTTATATGAATGATTCAAATGAATAAGGTTCAAAGCTAAGTAAGCATTTAAGAGAAATTCAATAATTGCAACTAAGTGATATCCAAAGTTATCTAATTTTAATAATCTACTTAATGATTGGAGCTAATTAAACTCCCAATTAACTTTGAGATATTGATCTCAAGTTATGTAACAACCCTAGGTTGTTACCCTGCTAACCTATAGTCTAAGTAACCATTTATTTTGACTCCATTGCTTCTAGAATAGCAAAATAAAACTTATCCTGAAAAATTAAAGTTCATTGGATTTCTCTAGATCCAAAATAATATTTTGATCAGTCTAGCTACCCTAGTTTAGACCCAAAATATTTTGATCTCAACACAAAATTTTGATTGCATTTTTGAATTTCTCACCCCCAAATTAGCTAGGGGGTGAAAGTTTGGTGCAATTTGGAAATTATTTGGACTTTAAATCAATTTAAATTAAGATGGTCCAATTGCATTTAAGGGTTTCTAACATTTCATATTTGCATAAATATCCTTTAAACTAAATTAACAGCCAGGATCCGATCTGTGGATCGCGGGCGATCCGCTGTGAAGCCCGGGACACGCCAAAACGGGGTCCCGCTGATCTCACCGTCAAACCCTTAGATTCCACGGTTTGGATCTGGTTCCACGGAACTGCAGATCTGCCGTTAGATGCATCCCGTTAATCCTACAGCTCGGATTCAATCTGATTCGGCCGTTAGGATCTGGCGGATCTGGACCATAGCGCGTTCCCTTCGATTCATCGGACTGCATCTGAAGGCTCCGCCACTGTGGACCTTCGTTCCGAACGCGCCTGTCCCTGACAAAAGAAATCTCCCGTATCGCCAACTGCCAAGCCTGTCCCCCCACACCCGTGTCCACCTCAGCAAGGTTGTTAGGACCTTTCCCGTCTTGGCAAGGACCTCCAATCGAGCCTCGTGGCCCGACCGAGCTCAATGTGAAAAATTGGGAGCTCGACCATGGCCCGGTCAGTCTGATCCTCCTCAGCCCAATGAAGCTCTCCATAAGCTTTCCTGAGCTCGTCTAAGGCTATAAATAGCCTCAACATTCCTCCCTATACGCCTTTGTCGTTCGATTGTCCCCAATTCTCCTCTGCCTTCTCTCCACCATTGCCGTCTGTCCGAGCTTCCTCCAGGCCTCCCAGAAGCTTTGAACTGCTGACAGTAGGCTCTCCTAGTGTTCAGGAATTTTTGCAGTGATTGGAAGCTCAGCTAAGGCTAGTCGCTTCCTCAGTCATTCGTCCCGAGCTTCCCCGTTGAACCAGGTACCCCCATTTACTGGTTTTGAGCAAATGAGGCTCGGACCTCTTCCGTTTTGATTCGTTTGCATCTGTATTCTCATTTAAAACTCAATGTAATCATAGCTAGGACCTAAGCTAGCCCTGATTGATTAATTCGATCGACCGAGCTAAGTTCTTTAAGGATGTCTCGGTCGAGTAAGGACTCGACAATTTACCCCACCCAGGCCCTCAGACTAGAGGGCTTCGATCTGTCTCACCTCCCAGAAGGTGTAGGGATCAAGCCCTGGGCATAGCATGGTCTCTATGGGGAGAGTTTTCTCCCAACAGTAGCTCCATTGAGGGAGCCCTCGGGTGAGTAAGATCTGGCCGATCCGAACCACCTCACAGGGGGCTTCAGGTGTCGGTTGGTGCGTCTCGGCTAGGGGATCGATTCCCGATTGACTCGAGGCCAAGGCGTGCGCTCTAGACAGAGAATTGAACCATCTAGGGTTTCCCAGATCGACTCCTATCGAGGGGAGTCAGGGCAGGGACGAAGATCCAGTGCTGATCAGGTCAGCCCGTGACCCGCACGGTGCGACAGTCCCGGGTCGTCGGGGCCCGGTCAACCTGCGCGGTTCGGCTAATGGGCCGAGCCCATTTTAAATAAATCCAATTAATCAAATCATAGGAAATTTTAATTAGAAAAATACATAATGTATTATTTGAATAACTTTTAATCCACTGGTCCAAACCCTATGATATTATATATGAAATTGATCAAAAAATCAACAGGGATCTGAATATAAAATAATATTGCACATTTGATGGGATTTTCTATTTTTACCTAATCATTGTAGATCTTGATTAGGGTGAATTAGCAATTTTACTTAGCCAAATTATATGTTTAGGGTGCCATTAGTCTCCTTATGCAAAGTACAATGCCTGTGCTAGGTGAATTATTTTCCTGATCTCTGTATTTCAATTTATGCCCTAATCTTGTTAAACCATGATTAGCAAAAATTAGGGTTTGTAATCATTGGATCTTAGCAAATTTAGTATCTGATTGATTGTATGTTAAGGTAGAACTTGTGTGCCAAATTGCATGAAATTATGATGGTTGGAATTGTATTCATGTGCTAATCCTTTTAGATTGGATTAGGGTTTGATTAGCACTAAGTACTCTCTATTTTTTGAAATTTGTCTATCAATTTGACTCATAGCAGTAAGCTAGATGTATTGAAATCATGTATGCAAACATATGACGTGTAGATTGAACAAATCAAAAATGGAGAACTTAAACCTTATAATTAATCTTAAGAAATCTTAAGACTTTGATCAAGCTTTTAAAGACTTGATCTAGGTCTGAGATTACCACCAATAATACACTCTTAACTCATTGATTTGACATTAATCTATAAACAAACACTTGATCTTAATTGGATATGAGTAGGGGTCAAACCCTAATCTACTTAATTAAGACCCAAACTCCTAAACCTTAAGTTAATTGAGTTGATTATAAGATAATGAACTTGACATTTTCTAATACTACATTTAATTTGGTATTAATCTTAAACATTGAATTAGACATGTTAAAGCTAATAACAAATCTATATGATTGCTTAATCTGAATCTAAACTTTAGATCTTTGATTTTCTCCTAAATAAGACCATTAGTATAAGAAGATTAATAAAATCATATTGATTGAACAATTGATCTAAAACTTTGACAACATCCTTGATTTAAATCCCATAATCTCAGATTAAGTTATGATCAGATGACTTTATCATCTGATCTGATCATTCTAAACTGAATTATGAAACATGACCTAAGATGGTAATATCAGAATTTAGAATGAAAGATCTTAAGTATTTCATCACAAGATCATCTCTGAAACATTTAAAACACCTAATTTAAATGTACTTTGAGGTAGGAGAATTTTGTATGACTCATTGAGGTAGAAGCTTAGATGATCCCTGGACCTTAGAAGTTGATCTTAACCCCTCGTGGGAGGAAGCACTTAAGACACTAAAATGATACCTTCTCTTGTGGTAGAACCTATGTTGAGTGATCCTTGATCACATTTTCTTGGAGCCTTGTATAGGACTTACCTATTTAGCATAGGCCTACGTAGTCTTGACAATTCCTTATTTCATTAAATAGACTTGTTTGAACTCCGATTATTGATTGGTGTAGTATAGTATACCCATATTATTGGTTCTTCGGTAGTATTCGGGATTGGTTGATTCACTCTAATGGGGACTTATGAGCAGGTTCAATCCCACAGAATTAGACGAATACAGTCCTGTTAGAATAAATCATTCAAACCTAAAAGCGTAATAAATGGGTACTCATTCCTTAGTTTGATTGGAATACAAATTGCCAACGAGAAATGCCTCCTAGCGAAGACCGCTTCAATAGGTGTGGCTCAGACAAACTAAGTAATGAGAACCACCTTCTTTAAGACACTAAGTGTGATTATGAGTAGGGCATCTTAACAACTTAGCTTGAGATACAAAATTGCCAACAGGCGATGCCTCCTATCGAAGACCACTTCGTTAGGATGGCGTAATCAAACTAAGTGATAAGAATCACCTTCCTTACAAACGTGCTGAATATGTGTATACAATCATCCCATCTTTTAATCCTTAAGTAAATCTACAACTTTAATCAATTATCGCTCTAGAAGCTAGGAGTCAGAATCTTTTTAGAAGGACTCTCCACAGTGGAGACTTAGAATTCATTATTGGTATTCCAAGTTTTCATAGATTTCTAGATTTTACTCATATAGAATAGAAGCATGGGCATAAGCATGAACATGAGCTTGAAGCATCATTTTAGCAGTGACGCATGAGTATCAGTGCTAAAGTATATATTACAGAATATTGCATACAAAGACTGGGGAATTTCAGGGTGCATCTGCGTCACCGTACTGTCTTTCCAACTAGGTGTATGTATACATTGGACTGTACTACTCATAGTCTTTCAGTGATAGTTCTGTTACATATTCGTGGCATACCGTGATGTAGCATATTTGAGTGCATCATTCAAGTGACATATAGCACAGCATATGACTTTCCTTTCACATAGATTTCTATGTATTTGATGTTTTCATCCACTTTTAGTATTCAATTTTGATGCAGTTTTACTTTGTTTAGTCTTTACAGTTTTATTTACTTGGCATTTTTCTTAGTTTTTCTTTAGTTTCCTTACTTTACTGTCTACTGCATTTACTTTAGTATTGCATAACTAGTTGCGATGTGTTAGACTTCTTATCTAATACAGGGTACTTTTAGGATCCGACAATTTGCTAAATTCTGAGCAGCTTGTGGAGATAGGACAGGACGATATTCAGAAGATCTAGGAGGAGTATGTGGAACCTTAGAGGATCAGTCTGCCACCCTTTACTTTCTGCTTTATTTCAGTATATTAGATAGACTTTACATTTTATATTTTAAAATAGTTGGTAATAACTCTGGATGTATTTTTCTTTTCTTTTCTGGGATGAATATTTACATCTGCTCTGTGATGAATATATCCTGGATGTTTTGCTTTAGCTTCTACACTCTGTTATGCTATTATACTTCGTATGGTGATGTGATCAGTATATTGGAAATGTTGGTATATTGATAATGTATATTGCATTCTTATTTGTTTCTTTAAATCCAATGTACATACTAGTCTAATACTTAAGATAAGTATTCTACTCTTATCTTAGGTATTGACTCTCGATCCTACTCATAGGTTCGAGTCAGCAGCCTTTAGTGTGGCTCAATCTTCTAGCCTATTCGAAAAGATGAGTTTTGCTTGTTCTCGTCATCCCGAGTAGCGCACCGCTCCGCCGCTAAATTTTATTATTTGTCTTTTGTGTGCGGCGACGGGGCGGGTTGCTACAGTTGGTATCAAAGAAGTATCATAAAGTGTCAAATAAGGATTTGTCCCTATCTACTTTATGATCTGTTCTCTGTCTCAAGACAAGATCATAGTTTACTAAGTATAATGAAAAGCAAACATCCAAACGTTCATTAAGTTACCTCAAAAAGGAAAAGGATGGCTATGTCTAGAATAATGACACCCTAGGAATTGAATGCACATAATAACTTGATTGAAAATTATGAATTCTTTTAAAATGGACATCTTAGGACTCGAACAAACTTTTGGAAGTGATAATAAAATACGAATAAAATACTTATGGATTGGACTATTTTAGGAATGGAATACTCGCAGTCAGCATTTCTACTCTACCTTAGGAGGTTTGACGACTACTGGATAGGTGACCTTAGAGATGGCCAGATCTACGGAAGGGTTGTCGATGGAGTGTCGCCTCGTGGAGTTGAAGTACTGGACAAGATCCTTGTTCATTCATCTTTTGGAGGCACCAGCCTTTCAGTACTCACCAGGGAATGGCTGGATTGCGTTACTACTGCGCTTTGAGAGATAGCCTATCCCAAGGAGCACCGTCTAGAGATAGTATAGATCCTACTGAGGGGATCAGCGGGTTGTTAGTGGTATTGGGTTTATAGGAGATTAGCTCAGGGGAGCCACATAGTCACATATGATGACTTCTGCGCTACCTTTTGGGTAAAATATTGTAACTAGGGAGTTAGAGAATATTAATATGTCATTTTCCCTATCTCAGTTATATGTTTCATGGATCCATGTATCTTCTCCTTTGAGAAAGAAATGAATGAATAAAATTACAGTAAAACCATTATGTTTCTAAGCTCATACTTACTTTTACAGTCATGAATCCTGGCTCTCCTTCTGCTCCTACTCCCATCAAGAATACGGTCTCATCATCAAGCGAACCTGAGGAGTCCAAACTTATGGCCAATTTATTGAAGGCCTTAATAGATAGTAATGTGCAATAGGCGCAAGAGACACGTGCTCTTATCCTCTCGGTTAGACAGCAATCTGCACCCCCTTCAAGATTCTCATCGTCTTCTCATTATACGGGCAACAGAATCCTACATAGCTTCCTTCGTCTCCGAACTCCTACGTTTAATGGAGCACTGAATCTAATGGACACAGTGAACTGGCTTAAGATAGCCGAGAAGAATCTGGTCAGTATCAAGTGCCCTAACTCTGAAGCCATCTGCCTAGTAACCCACTTATTTCAAGAAGAGGTGGAATATGGGTGAGAAAATGAGCGAAATAATAAATTTGCTGATTATGAAGTAGAGGGCATTCCATGGGACATGATCTTGGAAGCATTCCGTGAAGCGTTCATACCAGCGTCAGCCCAAGAGATTCTGGAGGATGAACTCCTCCATCTCACGCAGGGCAATAATTCAGTGTTTGAATACGAACAAGAGTTCCGGAGATTGTCGCATTTCGTTCCGGATTTAGTCAGGATGGAAGCATCAAAGTGCCATCGTTTCTTGAAGGGTTTGAGAGACTCTATCAAAGCACACTTAGTGTCTCATCAGGTCAAGACTCTGACTGAATTGATTAAGGCTACCCGTTTACAAGAAGGATTCCAAGGTCAACTGGACTAGAAAAGAAAAGCAATTGTCATGTAGCCGAGGAAGGAATGCTTTGGCCATCATAAGGTGGCAAAGGTCTACAACATGGAGTCGACACAACCCCAACCTCTGAACACTGAATGCAAAAGGATGCATTTATATGGAAAATGCTACCACTTCAATGGTGTGTGTTTTATCTGTGGTCATAGAGGCCACCACTATTTTGAATGCAAGAAAAAGAATATAATCGATGGAGTGCCCATCGACCACTCCCGTCACAAACAAGCCTTCCGTGCTCAACCAGTGAACCGCAGAGAGCCTGATCCTGCTATAATGCTGGCTCCAACTTCAAACTCAAGGGCAATTGTACCGGCACAAAAGCCAAGCTATGAATGTCAGGGTCAAAGGCCCCAGAATAAACAACCCTCAGCACCTTCCAGGGTATACATGTTAACTCCTACCTCTACTCCTGAGGATAATGATGTGGTGTCAGGTACGCCTTAAATTAAACTTTTTATTCAGTTGTCACTATTTCAAGTAATCAGTCCTTACCATTTCAGTATTTTGAATGTTTAGTAGTTATTCTTATTCAGTTATTATAATCATAGGCACTTTATCAATAAATGACAAATCTTGTAACATCGTTTTCGATACGGGAGCGAGTCATTCCTTCGTATCGGAAGACTGGGCTAAAACTCTTAAGCTACCAACCTACCGGTTAGCCAATTCATTGAGCATCGGGTTGCCTTCTAGAGCCCGCATCTAGTCCCAACAATTTTGCAACATAGATATTCCTATTGGTGATTAAAACTATGGGGCTAAGTTAATTGTATTGCTAATCACCAACTTTGATATAATCCTAAGCATGAATTGGCTAAGCCAGCATGGTGCTTCCATAAATTGCCAAAAGAAGAAAATAACTTTGGGCAGTGGAGTAAATCAAAATCATTTGTGGGAAGATTTAGCACCCAAGCGTCGCTGATCAATGCAATGATAGCAGAAAGACTAGTCATGAAGGAATGTGATGCGTATCTCGTAACAATGCTAGGGGAGAAGAAGGAAGTCGTGCCTATTTCTGAGAACCGTATAGATTGTGAATTTCCTGATATCTTCCCTGAAGACCCACCCAGTCTCCCTCCAGTTAGAGAAGTAGAATTTGCTATGGAATTAATTCCCGGAATGCTACCACCGTCGAAAGTTCCATATCGTATGATGCCAAAAGAACTTCAAGAGTTGAACAATCAACTTCAGGAACTGTTGGAGAAAGGTCTTATTCGTCTAAGTTCATCTCCTTGGGGAGTGCCAGTTTTGTTCATAAAAAAGAAAGATGGATTGATGAGAATGTGCATCGATTACAGAGAATTAAATAAAGTGACTACCAAGAACAAATACCCTTTGCCTCGTATTGATGATCTATTTGATTAGTTATCTGGAGCTAAAATTTTCTCAAAGATAGACTTATGATCTGGATATCATCAGTTATGAGTTAAGGATTCAGATATTGAGAAAACATCATTTAGGACCCGCTAAGGGCATTACGAATTTTTAGTGATGTCCTTTGGGTTAACAAATTCACCATCCATATTACTTGATGCAGCGCGTGTTGAAAGTATATTTGGACAAATTCGTGATCGTCTTCATCGACGATATCCTAATTTATTTAAAAAGTGAAATTGATCACGAGGACCATCTGCAATTAGTACTATAAGAGCTCCGAAGCCATAAGCTATATGCTAAGTATTCTAAATGCGAATTCTGGCTTGACTCAGTTGCTTTTCTGGGTCATGTTGTCGATTCTCAGGGAATCAAAGTTGATCAAAATAAAGTAGGCGCAGTTCAAGATTGGTCACATCCAAAATCTGTGACCGACATTACTGGCAAGCTACTATAGGAAATTTGTCAAAGGCTTCTCACAAATGGCATCTCCACTCACAAAGTTAACGCAGAAAGCAATGCCATTTTTCTGGAGTCCAAAGTGTGAGAAAGCGTTCCAATCACTAAAAGATGCCCTTTCCTCCACACCAGTTCTTGCCTTACCAAAAGAAGGCCTGAATTATCAAGTCTATACTGACGTGTCTGGCATAAGTTTGGGATGTGTATTGATGTAGGAAGGGAGAGTTATAGCTTATGCATCTCGTCAGCTAAGACCACATGAGAAGAACTATCCTGTCCACGACCTTGAATTAGCAGCGATAGTCTTTGCTCTAAAAATATGGCATCATTATCTTTATGGCATCCAGTGTTCTATATTCACCGATCATCAGAGCTTGAAGTACATCTTCACCCAATGCGAGTTAAACTGCTGACAACGAAGATAGCTCGAGTTAATAAGTGATTATGACTTAAGCATCCAGTATAATATAGAAAAAGCAAACATCGTAGCAGATGCACTCAGTCACCATACTACTCTATCTTCTATGATATTATCCAGTCCTCTGGAAGAAGAATTCCAAAAGCTTGAAATTAGGCCAGTGCGTGGTGTTATGCTAAGCACTCTAATATCCATGAGTTCAGTTGAACCTACATTTCATCGTGATGTCTCTATCTCGCAAACCAAGGATGAAGATTATATGAAGTTTAAAGTGGACATCAAAAGTGGTCATCGCTCTGATCTTCAACTTTGAGGTAATGTAATATATTAGGGGGATCATCTATGGATTCCCAAATCTATACATCAAGAGATTCTAGTAGAAGGTCACAATTCGGGTTATCAAGTACATCCTGGCAGTACCAAGATGTATCAAGATCTGAAGAAATCATTCTGGTGGCCTGGAATGAAGAAAAGTGTGGCAGAATTTGTAGCAAAATGTCATGCATGTAGCTTGGTTAAAGCCGAACACCAAAAGCCTGGAGAACTTCTTCATCCTCTAGTAATTCCTGAATGAAAGTGGTTCGATATTTCTATAGATTTTGTTATGGGATTATCTAAAGCAAGATCCGATGTCGATTCAATTTGGGTTATTGTCGATCGACTGACCAAATCAGCACATTTTATCCCTATGCGTCAAACCGATTCAGTGGAAAAATTGGCAAAGTTGTATATCAGGGGAATTGTCAGGCTCCATGGAATTCCAAGATCTATCGTGTTTGATCAAGATAGCTGCTTCACTTCTAAATTTTGGCAAGCAGTGCATCAGGACTTGGGGACAACTCTAGCCATGAGCACCGCTTTTCATCCTCGGACTAATGGTCAAATAGAAAGAATCAATCAAGTCTTGGAAGATCTTCTTCACCTCTGCATTCTGGATTTTGGAGGTTTCTGGGAAGATCATATTCCTCTCATAGAATTTGCATACAACAACAGTTTTCAGGCAAGTATTGGCATGGCTCCATATGAAGCTCAATATGGTAGAAAATGCAGTACTCCATTAGCGTGGTCTGAAACTGACAGTATTCAGCTTTATGGTTCTGATTTATTGGAGGAGACAAATCGAAAGATTCAACTGATCCAGCAAAGAATCAAAGCAGCTCAAGACCTTCATAATAAGTATCATGATGCTCATTCATCGTACTCTAGAATTTGATGTTGGGGATTTTGCATATCTTAAAGTCAGTCCTATGAAAGGCGTATATCGTTTCGGTGTAGCCGGGAAGTTAAGTCCCTGCTACGTCGAACCTTTTAAAATACTAGAAAAGATTGGTTCTGCAACTTATCGATTGAAGCTTCCTGAAGATTTCTATGCAGTCCATAATATTTTCCACATCTCATCTCTACGGAGATGTCTTCATAATCTATCTCACTCAATCCAACTTCCAGCTATACCTCTCTAGCCGGATCTTTCTTATGCAGAAGAGCCAATTAATGTCTTAGCTCACGATCAAAAGTAGCTGAGGAATCGCTCAATTCCAATGGTAAGGGTTCAGTGGATGAATCACTCCTTAGAGGAATCTACTTGTGAGAAAGAGACGAATATGAGAAGAAAGTATCCCAGACTCTTTGAAAATTTAGGTACCCATTAACTTTCTAAATTTTATTCTATTCTCCCAATTTTTTCATATTGTCTTTTCTCTTGAGGTGATGTTGAGGATGACATCGTTTTTAAGTGGGGGAGTCTGTAACAACCCTAGGTTGTTACCCTGTTAACCTATAGTCTAAGTAACTATTTATTTTGACTCCATTGCTTCTAGAATAGCAAATTAAACTTATCATGAAAATTTGAAGTTCATTGGATTTCTCTAGATCCAAAATGATATTTTGATCAGTCTAGCTACCCTAGTTTAGACCCAAAATATTTTGATCTCAAAACAAAGTTTTGATTGCATTTTTGAATTCCTAACCCCCAAATTAGTTAGGGGTGAAAGTTTGGTGCAATTTGGAAATCATTTGGACCATAAATCAATATAAATTAAAATGGTATAATTGCATTTAAGGGTTTCTAACTTTTCATATTTGCATAAATATCCTTTAAACTAAATTAACAGCCGAGATCCGCTGTGCTGGAGCCCGGGTCACGCGACAGCGGGGTCCCACTGATCTCACTGTCAAACCCTTGGATTCCACGGTCTGGATCTGGTTCCACAGAACCACAAATCTGTCGTTAGATACGTCTCGTTAATCCTACGGCTCGAATTCAATCCGATCCGGCCATTAGGATCTGGTGGATTTGGACTGTAGCGCATTCCCTTCTATCCATCAGATGGCATCTGAAGATTCTGCCACTGTGGACCTTCGTTCCGAACACGCCTGTCCCCAATAAAAGAAATCTCCCACACCACCAGCTGCCCAGCATATCCCCCCACTCCCGTGTCCACCTCAGTAATGTCGTTAGGACCTCCCCCATCTTGGCAAGGACCCCCGATCGGGCCTCGTGGCCCGACCGAGCTCAATGTAGAAAATTGGGAGCTCGACCATGGCCCAGTCAGTCCAACCCTGCTCAGCCCAATGAAGCTCTCCAGAAGCTTCCTTAAGCTCATCTGAGGCTATAAATAGCCTCAGCAATCCTCCCTTTGCCCCTTGGCTGCTCAATTGTCCCCAATTCTCCTCTGCCTTCTCTCCGCCATTGCCGTTTGTCCGAGCTTCCTCCAGGCGATCCCAGAAGCTTCGAACCTCTGATAGTAGGCTCTCCTGGTGTTCAAAAACCTTTGCAGTGATTGGAAACTCAACTAAAGTCAGCCACTTCCTCAGTCATTCATCCCGAGCTTCGCCGTCAAACTAGGTACCCCCATTTGTTGGCTTTCAGCCAATGAGGCTCGAACTTCTTCCCTTTTGATTCGTTTGTATTTATATTGCCATTTCAAACCCAATGCGGTCGTAGCTAGGACCTAAGCTAGCCCTAATTGATTAATTTGATCGATCGGGCTAAGTTCTTTAAGGACATCTCGGTCGAGTAAGGACTCGGCGATCTAGCCCGCCCCAGGCCCTCAGACCAGGGGGCTTCGATCTGTCTCACCTCCCTGAAGGTGTAGGGATCGAGCCCAAGGCCTAGCATGGTATCTGTGGGGAGAATTGTCTTCCCACAGTAGCTCCATTGAGGGAGCCCTCGGGTGAGTAAGTTTCGGCCGATCCGGACCACCTCACAAGGGGCTTCTGGTGTCAGGTCGGTGCGTCTCGGCTAGGGGATCGATTCCCGATTGACCCGAGGCCAAGGCGTGCACTCTAGACATAGAATTGCACCATATAGGGTTTCCCATATCAGCTCCTATCGAGGGGAGTCGGGGCGGGGATGAAGACCCTGTGCGGATCTGGTCAGCCCGTGACCCGCGCGGTGTGACAGTCCCGGGTCTTCGGGCCCCGGCCGACCCGCACGGTTCGGCTAATGGGCTGAGCCCATTTTAAATAAATCCAATTAATTGGATTTGTTTTCCTTAAGGAAAATAATCCAATTAATCAAATCATAAGAAATTTTAATTGGAAAAATATAGAATATATTATTTGAATAACTTTTAATCAACTGGTCTAAATCCTATGATATCATATATGAAATTGATAAAAAAAATCAACAAGGATCTGAATATAAAATAATATTGTACATCTGATGGTTAGATTTTCTATTTTTGCCTAATCATTACAGATCTTGATTAGGGTGAATTAGTAATTTTACTTAGCCAAATTGCATGTTTAGGGTGCTATTAGTCTCCTTATGCAAAGTAGAATGCTTGTGCTAGGTGAATTATTTTCCTGATCTCTGTATTTCAATTTATGCTCTAATCTTATTAAATCATAATTAGTAAAAATTAGGATTTGTAATGATTGGATCTTAGCGAACTCAGTATCTGATTGATTGTATGTTAAGGTAGAACTTGTGTGCCAAATTGCATGAAATTATAATGGTTGGAATTGTATTCATCTGCTAATCCTTTTAGATTGGATTAGGGTTTGATTAGCACTAAGTACTGTCTATTTTATGAAATTTGTCTATCAATTTGACTCATAGCAGTAAGCTAGATGTATTGAAATCATGTATGCAAACTTATGACGTGTAGATTGAACAAATCAAAAATGGAGAACTTAAACCTTATAATTAATCTTAAGAAATCTTAAGACTTTGATCAAGCTTTTAAAGACTTGATCTAGGTCTGAGATTACCACCAATAATACACTCTTAACTCATTGATTTGACATTGATCTATAAACAAACACTTGATCTTAATTGGATATGAGTAGGGGTCAAACCCTAATCTACTTAATTAAGACCCAAACTCTTAAACCTTAAGTTAATTGAGTTGATTATAAGATAATGAACTTGACATTTTCTAATACTACATCTAATTTGGTATTAATCTTAAACATTGAATTAGACATGTTAAAGCAATAACAAATCTATATGATTTCTTAATCTGAATCCAAATTTTAGATCTTTAATTTTCTCCTAAATAAGACCATTAGTATAAGAAGATTAATAAAATCATATTGATTGAACAATTGATCTAAAACTTTGAAAACATCCTTGATTTAAATCCAATAATCTCAGATTAAGTTATGATCAAATGACTTAATCATCTGATCTGATCATTCTAAACTGAACTATGAAACAGGACCTAAGATGGTAATATCAGAATTTAGAATGAAAGATCTTAAGTATTTCATCACAAGATCATCTCTGAAACATTTAAAAGACCTAATTTAAATGTACTTTGAGGTAGGAGAATTTTGTATGACTCATTGAGGTAGAAGCTTAGATGATCCCTGGACCTTAGGAGTTGATCTTAACCCCTCGTGGGAGGAAGCACTTAAGACACTAAAATGATACCTTCTCTTGTGGTAGAACCTATGTTGAGTGATCCTTGATCACATTTTCTTGGAGCCTTGTATAGGACTTACCTATTTAGCATAGGCCTACGTAGTCTTGATAATTCCTTGTTTCATTAAATAGACTTGTTTGAACTCCGATTATTGATTGGTGTAGTATAGTATACCCATATTACTGGTTCTTCGGTAGTATTCGGGATTGGTTGATTCACTCTAATGGGGACTTATGAGCAGGTTCAATCCTGCAGAATTAGACGAATACAGTCCTGTTAGAATAAATCATTCGAACCTAAGAGCGTAATAAATGGGTACTCATTCCTTAGTTTGATTGGAATACAAATTGCCAACGGGAAATGCCTCCTAGCGAAGACCGCTTCAATAGGTGTGGCTCAGACAAACTAAGTAATGAGAACCACCTTTAAGACACTAAGTGTGATTGTGAGTAGGGCATCTTAACAACTTAGCTTGAGATACAAAATTGCCAACAGGCGATGCCTCCTATCGAAGACCACTTCGTTAGGATGGCGTAATCAAACTAAGTGATAAGAATCACCTTCCTTACAAACGTGCTGAATATGTGTATACAATCATCCCATCTTTTAATCCTTAAGTAAATCTACAACTTTAATCAATTATTGCTCTAGAAGCTAGGAGTCAGAATCTTTTTAGAAGGACTCTGCACAGTGGAGACTTAGAATTCATTATTGGTATTCCAAGTTTTCATAGATTTTTAAATTTTACTCATATAGAATAGAAGCATGGGCATAAGCATGAACATGAGCTTGAAGCATCATTTCAGCAGTGACGCATGAGTATCAGTGCTAAAGTATAGGTTACAGAATATTGCATACAAAGACTAGGGAATTTCAGGGTGCATCTGCGTCACCGTACTGTCTTTCCAACTAGGTGTATGTATACATTGGACTGTACTACTTATAGTCTTTCAGTGATAGTTCTGTTACATATTCGTGGCATACCGTGACGTAGCATATTTGAGTGCATCATTCAAGTGACATATAGCACAGCATATGACTTTCCTTTCACATAGATTTCTATGTATTTGATGTTTTCATCCACTTTTAGTATTCAATTTTGATGCAGTTTTACTTTGTTTAGTCTTTACAATTTTAGTTACTTAGCACTTTTCTCTGTTTTTCTTTAATTTTCTTACTTTACTGTCTACGGTATTTAATTTAGGATTGCATAGCTAGTTGCGATGTGTTAGACTTCTTTATCTAACATGAGGTACTTTTGGGATCCGGCAATTTGCTAGATCCCTGAGCAGCTTGTGGAGACAGGGCAGGACGACGTTCAGGAGATCCAGGAGGAGTATGTGGAGCCTTAGAGGATTATTCTGCCACCTTTTACTTTCGGCTTTATTTCAGTATATTAGATAGACTTTACATTTCATATTTTAAAATAGTTTGTAATAACTCTAGATGTATTTTTCTTTTCTTTTCTGGGATGAATATTTACATACTGCTCTATGATGAATGTATCATGGATGTTTTGCTTTAGCTTCCGCACTCTATTATACTATTATACTTAGTATGGTGATGTGATCAGAATACTAGAAATGCTGATATATTGATAATATATATTGGATTCTTATTTGTTTCTTTAAATCCAATGTACATACTAGTCTAATACTTAAGATAAGTATTATACTCTTATCTTAGGTATTGACTCTCGATCCTACTCATAGGTTCGAGTCAGCAGCCTTCAGTGTGGCTCAGTCTTCTAGCCTATTTGGGAAGATGAGTTTTGCTTGTTCTCGTCATCCCGAGTAGCGCATCGCTCCGCCGCTGAATTTTATTACTTGTCCTTTGCGCGCGGCGACCGGGCGGGTCGCTACAAGTTATTTATAATTATTAATAGTAATTGGAATTTTGAAAATAATGGTTTCATTTCATTTATTATGATATGAAAAAATAATTTTATAATATAATCAATACAAATAGAAACTAGTTCTGAACTAGTCCTAATCTATGAGATTCAATCATGAGAATTAAATTAATGCTTAAGTGACTAGTAGGAAAGATTGAGATTAAGAAATTATTAAACTTAAGGAATTGGAAGTTAAAGTCTAATCTACTAAAGTTCACTAGCTAGGTTGTAATTTGAAGATTCTATTAAATTAATTACTAAACTAGCTAGGTTATAATAAAATGAAAGACTTAAAGTAAATAAAAGATGGGATTTAAGAACTATAAGTTCTAAGTATTATAATAGTTGATTGATAGACTGTAAATACACGTCTGCGCTCACACGCAAGTGTACGTGGTCTGAAGTAATAAGTGGAAAGTGTTAATTTCTGGGAATTTATTGATCCTCAGAGAATTGGTTAATTTGGCATTAAGGTGTATCTATTCTTACTAATGTTTAAGCTATAATATAATGGATGAGTTGGTTTTAATTCAGCACAATAATCACTAAGTAGAAATAACAAGATAAGAGAAAGACGAGAGTTGGGACCATCCCACATGTCATGATATAATATTTATCAAGCTTTATCTTTCATTTTAACTTAAAATCAAGTGCACATTGTTTTTCCTTGAGTTTTACTCAAGGTCTTACAAGTTCAAATCTCGTGCGCAAAATGAACTCACATTCGGTTCTATTTCGGCACAAAGACTCTTATAAGATTCCTTGGATTTTATTTTGTTTATCCTATTCCCTTGATCAAGGAGATTTTGATTATTAAATCTTAGGATCTTACAAGCATTGATTTCCTCTATGAGCATCACTTGCATCTCACATAATTGAGATGAGGGATTCATATGTTGGGCTCAATGACTATGTCACTTAGTTTATGAGCTCTCAGCATTTCCTTCCTCTACCTCAATTATGTTGAGCTAAGGAGCTTATTTAGTGGGTCTTAGTATCACTTGCATCAACTCTTTGGTTGAGCTTAGGTTAAGGTGCATTGAGCTCAAGAGCTTTGTCACATAGTTCCAAGCTTCATGCACTCATAACCTAGCATCCAACATAAGGTGAGCTAAGGAGCACAAGACAATTTCGTTCTTAAGCCTTTTTAGTTCTTTTCTCTTAATCCACATTCAAGACTAAATTAAATAAAATATTTCTTAGCAAGGCATTAAGATCACAAATATATTATGCTTGAGAAAAAAAAACTTCATACATTAATATTACATCATGCACATGGGACTTCACCCCAACCCTCCCCACAGGAGTTTAGCTACTCATCACAAAAGAAAAGAAGAAAAACACATACATGGATAAAGACCATTTCATGATCAACTAAAAGGAAATGCAATAGTAGAGGTTATAAGATACTAGGAACATTCCTTGGAAGCTCTCCGAAATCCTTCTTCTCCTTTTCAATGCTTCCTTCTTAGGTCGCTAGTGCTGCCTTCTTCCTTCTCTTCCAATGCAAGAGCTTGCTTTGCCACCCTTAGGGAGTTCCTCTCTTCCTTGGCACTCCTCCTTACTTAGTGGATTTTTGGCTAAAATTGTGAACCCTCCTCTAGTCAAGAGGAGGGGTATTTAAAGGAGAGGTGCTGCCTTCATCTTCCTTCATTTTAAAACCAGTAATGCCATTTAAAATTCTAAACTCATGATGGCAAAATCCTCCATTGATGGTGAGGTGACAAATATCTTCATTTGTTTAACCAAAATATCACCTCAAGGCCTTCTTTTTCAAATAAAAATGTAGCAGCTGTAGGGAATGATGGCTAGGGACAAAATGCAGGATAGAGGTCATGTCCCCAGCCGCAATAAATGCTGTCTGGAAAAAATTGCGATGGGTCGCCGCAGCGCTCCACAGCGCGTTGCGGCGTGCAATGGTCCTTAGCAAATTTACCAAGTCCCCCCGCTTCCACACGCTACCGCGTTTGAGCTTTGGAAGATGTCCTGATGCAGTGCGCTGCAACAGGCCATTTTGTAAATCTACTGTTCAATTACTTCACTTTTCATTTTTAAAGTAAAAATATTTCCGCTGCAGACCGCTACAGCGCGCGACCGCGCGCTATAGCGGCTGGTTTTGCAAAACACTATTCAATTAAGTGATTTTTCTATTTATATAGTCCGAAATATTTTTGCTGCAGACCGCTGCAGCGCGCGACCGCGCGCTGCAGCGACTCATTTTGCAAAGCATTGTTTAATTAATCGATTTTCCCCGTTTTATAAAGTTGGAAATATTTTTGCAGCAAACTGCTGCAGCACGGGACCGCGCGCTTGTAACGGCTCGTTTTGCAAAAAATAATGTTCAATTAGTGAGCATCCTATCCATAAAGTTTAAATAATTCCACTGCAGCCCGCTGCGGTGCGCTGTAGCGCGCTGCAGCGTGCTGTAGCGGATTCCTTTAATAAATTTTGAAATTTTTGTAGATATGCCTCAGAACTCCTTTGGATGTAATTTCCCTGAAAAAGATAAAAATATTGATTTATGAGCAGCTTAAAAGATCATAAGTGAATGAAATATCCTTTTATTTTAGATATAATTTATGAATTTATCATACCCCCACACTTAAATTCTTACTCATCCTCGAGTAAGCTCAAAATAGTATTTTTTTATATTTTACAAGGATGAAAATCATAACAATGTAATTAGAATATATATATGTCAAGATGTGGGCATGGCAAAAATAAAATGAATATTTTAGCAATATTAATGTTTTTAATTGTGGCACTAAGGTGGTTTAATCAATGAATCTCTAAATGTTTGAATTTTCAATGCTTGATATTAGGTGATGGGTACAATTCATTGTGAACTCTAGACTATATAAGTGGTCAAAGATTCCAAGAGTTGTGCCATATGTGCTCCTTCTTATGAGTCACAAAGATGAAAAGTTTAAAGGACAGATATTTTTCTTCATTCTTTCATATTTTGTTCATTTGGAAGAGATATTTTTTATCATTACTTTTTTCATAAATATTTTGTTCTTTTCATCTCTAGGGAGATACATTTTTCTTCATCCCTAATATACATCTTTGTGATCATGAAGTCCTACGGGAGCCTAGCACACTCTTTTTAGAATATGTACCATATCTTTTAGTCTAAGTCCTATGCCTTCCCCCACACTTAGCTCAAGCATTTATTTAAATTTTTGGAGATTATATTATCCTCCATTCATTCCTCAATTACAACATTTTATTACTTATAATGCATTTAATCATTTTTGTTAAGCATTCTCTTACTTATATCAAATTCGATTTTTACATTTTAAGGATTTTCATTTCTTTTGAGAAATTCAGAAAAAATATGTCAATTAAGAATACCTTAAGAATGAGGGGATAAGAAAAATTCATGAATTAAAATCTCAAAATAGAAACATACTAAAACATACAAAAGGAAAAGAAATACAAAAAATGAAAAAAAACAAATACAACCTATTTAGTTTTCCTCTTCTCCTTCACCGTCCTCCTCCTCTACATACGCCGTCTCGATAGGGTAGCGTGTCTCCGGAATGGGTGCACCAACAAGAGGCCTTGGCAACACGGAGGGATCCGGCCCACCTTGCAAGCTCTAATCCTCGAACATCATCCCAAGGGCTTCATGGAAATCGGATTCGAACCTGCGCTGCTGGACGAGCTCTTATTTGAAGAATCCCATCTCGGTTGCAAAGCCTTGCTAAGCTCCGCATTTTGATTATGGAGGTGCATAAAAAGCTGGTTTGTGAGGCGCGGGTCGGACGGTGCGGGTGCATCCCCCTACGGGCCCCTTCTTTTCTTGGGCAGCTTTCGTTCGCTAGCCCAAATGTTTAGATTTGAGGGGTTAAGGGAGCAGCTGGGGGGAACAATGGAGTCTGAGGAGAGGATCTTGACCCCTTGGGTCTCGCACAATCCCGATATCAAAGACCCGAAGTCCAATGCCGCGCAGGGGCTCTTGAGAGCTTTCCATAGTTGCTCAAAGATAATGCTCGAAATACGGATTTCGCCCGCCCTAACCAATGAGCATAAGAGGAGTGCTCGGGCACGGGTCACTTCCGTTAAGTGACTCGTGGGCATGACAAAGCTTGAAATTAACACTAGCCAAGCACTACTCGTCTCCGTCAATTTGGAGCGAGGAATGTTGGCTAGTCCTCCTTCCCACTCAGTGTCATCGTTGACGATTTCAGCAACGAGACTGCGGGGGTTAAAGTGAGATTCCAAGAGGTCCGAGTAAGAGCATGAATGTACCTTCTCGAGCCCATAGAATTGCTCAATTTGAGCAATCCCTATGGTGACAATCTTACCCTGGCAGAAGAGTCACTGCCCTGACGCATCGATTGCATTTGCATACACCTCCTGGATAATCGTCAGGTATGTAGGGGCTCTTTTGGTCACAAACTCCCTCCATCCCTGAGGGTTGACTTACTCACTTAGAATGGGAAAGTCGTCACTGAAGCTCCTCTCCAGAATCAACTTCCTTTGAGAAGTGATGGAGACGAAGCGGTGCTCGGCCTCCACCAAGGAGAACCTTTTCATATTGAAAGTTCCTCCGGACAAGGATGCTTCAACATCCTTCCGAGCAACCGCCTTCTTCCCGGATGACATGGCTAGGGATTAGGACTAGGATGATCAAGAGCTTGTGAAAGAATATGAGAATTGGAAAGGTGTAAGGATAACCCCCCCCCCCCCCCCCATTGCCTCCCTATCTATAGCCCAAAAAATTCAAGGCAAAGAGAAGATGGTCAAATGGTCTTCCTCATGCCATAAGTATGGTGATCCATGTGAAAAGGGGAGGGGGCAGCTTTTTTTTTTCAGCAAACTTTTTGACTACCTTGGGAACCCAAAGGTCATGACTTTTTGACTGCATGTTCCCAAGACAGAAAATTTTCTAGAACTGGGGCAAACTGCTGCAGCGCGTGGTAGCGGGTTTTACACGTCAGCGCACTGGAGCGGAAAATAGCTTCCGTGTGCCGTCGTGATGCTCTACATGCGCGGTTTACCCGCTGCAGCGCCAAAAAAAATATTTTTTTTTTTGTGTTGGGTTGCCTCCCAATAAGCGCTTTGTTTTACATCCTTAGCTAGACTCACTAATGATCAACAAGTAGGATCCGGTGATTTTCTTTTTCATAAGCTAAAGATGTTCTAGTGAGCACAACTCTCATTATGGCTCAAACTCTTTTCATCTTCAACTTTTAATAAAGGATTCATTTTTTCAGTTTCAAGATTGGGGGGAGTCTTTTTCATTCTCTTCCCTCATCGCATTTTTCTATTTTTTTTACTCCTTCCTTGCTCCCCTTTTCAGAGGAAGGAGTAGAATAACTATCAGAGTGTTTTTCTTCTATTGTGAGGTCTTCTTGAACATCATCGACCCATAACCTCTCTTCTCTAACCCATTTTCTCACTTCATCCTCCATCTCTTTCTTTTTAAAGATGGTTGGCTTAAGATCAATCAATTCCGTTCTTCTTTTAATACTTATACTCATTACACTGCGACTCACATCAATGATAGCCTTCACACTCATTAAAAAGGGTCTCCCAAAGATAATCGTGGAATTTTTGTTCCATTGGTCCCATTCACACACCACAGAGTCGGTTGGAACAATAAAATTCCCTAAGTCAACTGCAACATTTTTTATCATTCCTAGAGAGGTAAGGGATTCTAGATTGGCAAACTCCAAAATCATTGAGGTGTATTCTATCCCTCCTACCATTAAATGTTCATAGATGTGGTAGGGCATAATATTTACTGAAGCACCTAGATCACACAAGGGATCTACAAATATTTCATTTCTTATTATGCATGGGATGCTCAACCTCCCTGGATCTTCGCATTTAGGGGTCGTTAGCTTTTCACAATCATTCCCTTTCTTTCTTTCTACTTCCTCTAGTTTAAAATTTGTTTCACTCTCTTTCTCAGTATCCATTCCTTCTAACACATTTTTCGAATGTATCACACTCACCAACACCCTAGGGTTTATTTCAGTTGAACTGGGTAAGGCCCCTTGTTGCCGAGAGGTTAGCTGCTTGGAGATCTGCCCCAATTTTGTCTCTATATTCCTAAGGGAGGCTTTTATTCCTTAAATGGAAGCCTCGTGGCATGTGATAGTGGCTTCAGTGCAGCGGATGAATTGGGTTGTTTCGTCTTTAAATGAATTGAAGGCTCCTTCTAAATTGTGTTGATAGTTAATGTTATTATTCCCATAGTTCATGCATTGCTGGTTGGATGAACTCCCCCCATATTGATTAGCATTATTATTATTTTTACTCTAAGAGAAATTTGGGTGGTTTTTCCACCCTGGGTTATATGTGTTGGAGTAGGGTTGTTCATTTGGTTAATATTTCTGAGATAATTTACCTGTTCAGTGTTAGTTTGCACGAAGGGGTTGTTTAAATTACAAATCTCATTATTATGCTTACCCCCGCACAACTCACAGTGTACCTCAGAAACTATATTGACATTCATTCTTTCTATTCTCTCATTTAAGGCATGAATTTCTTGTTGAAGAGCTGTTATTTGGTTAGACTCATTTACTTTTACTGATTCTTTTTTCATCCTTTCAGAAAGCCATTAGTATACATTATTGGTCATTTCCTCCAAGAGGTCGTAAGCTTCCTCTTGGGTTTTTTTACTAATCGAGGCACCAGCGGCTGCATCAATGAGTATCCTCGTGGGAGCGTTCAAACCATTGTAGAAGGTTTGCACTTGCATTCATAGATGGAACCCATGATGTGGGCAATGCCTAAGGCACTCCTTAAGACAATCTCACCCATCATAGAGAGTCCCCCCTTCCAACTGAGTGAAGTTGGTGATCTCAATCCTCAACAGGGCAGTTTTAATCGGAGGGAAGTATTTGGCTAAGAATTACTTAGCCAAATCGTCCCAAATCCAGATAGAATCACTCGGTAGAGAACTGAGCCAACTCTTCGCTCTATCTCTCAGTGAGAAAGGAAAAAACAGCAATTTAACTACGTCTTCGGAGACACCGTTAAATCTGAAGGTATTACATATTTCAAGGAAGGTTGAAATATGTGAGTTAGGATCTTCAGTGGCTAATCCTCCAAACTGATTATTTTGCACCATACTCAGTGTGGAAGGTTTGATTTCAAAATTGTGGGCTTCAATGTTTGGCCTTACAATCACATGGGGGATTCCCCTAACAATGGGTAGTGCATAGTCTCTAAGTAGTCTTCCCCTAAGCTCTTCTAAATTTTCAATGTAATTGTTCATAACAGCTTGTTGATTTGATAGGTTTCATTCTCGCCTAGCTTGTAAGTATGTTCTCTCGATTTTGGGATCAAAAAGATATTCAGTACGAACTCTTTTACTCATATAAGTAACAATATGGCTTATCGAGAACAAGTTGGCAATAAAGATCAAACAATTTTTGCAGAAATAAAATAAAAAAAAAATATAAAATATTAGCTTTGATAATTACAAAAAAAATGTAAAACTACTAATATATGTAATTAAATGCTTAAATCGCTAGTTACTTATAGATTGTCCATAATTCAAATCAAGTACCAATTCCCCGGCAACGGCGCCAAAAACTTGACAGACTGTAAATACACGTCTGCGCTCACACGCAAGTGTACGTGGTCTGAAGTAATAAGTGAAAAGTGTTAATTTCTGGGAATTTATCGATCCTCAGAGAATTGGTTGATTTGGCATTAAGGTGTATCTATTCTTACTAATGTTTAAGCTATAATATAATGGATGAGTTGGTTTTAATTCAGCACAATAATCACTAAGTAGAAATAGCAAGATAAGAGATAGCGGAGATTTGAGACCATCCCACATGTCATGATATAATATTTATGCGTATTAGTTTCTCAAGCTTTATCTTTCATTTTAACTTAAAATTAAGTGCACATTGTTTTTCCTTGAGTTTTCCTCAAGGTCTTACAAGTTCAAATCTCGTGCGCAAAATGAACTCACATTCAGTTCTATTTTGGCACAAAGACTCTTATAAGATTCTTTGGATTTTATTTTTTTTATCATATTCTCTTGATCAAGGAGAGTTTGATTATTAAATCTTAAGATCTTACAAGCATTGATTTCCATTACGAGCATCACTCGCATCTCACATAATTGAGATGAGGGATTCATATGTTGGGCTCAATGATTATGTCACTTAGTTTATGAGCTCTCAACACTTCCTTCCCCTACCTCAATTATGTTGAGCTAAGGAGCTTATTTAGTAGGTCTTAGCATCACTTGCATCAACTCTTTGGTTGAGCTTAGGTTAAGGTGCATTGAACTCAAGAGCTTTGTCACATAGTTCCAAGCTTCATGCACTCATAACCTAACACCCAACCTAAGGTGAGCTAAGGAGCACAAGAGAATTTAGTTCTTGAGCCTTTTTATTTCTTTTCTCTTAATCCACATTCAAGACTAAATTAAATAAAATATTTCTTAGCAAGGCATTAAGATCACAAATATGTTATGCTTGAGAAAAAAAACTTCATACATTAATATTACATCATGCACATGGGACTTTTGTGGGGCCCCCGTACTAACAATGATATAGAAGTACGATGCTCCAACTATGAGAAAACCCTGACTCAAGTAAAGTTAGGTAAACCCAACCTGCCTTAAGCCAAGGACTTATCACCAAGCGCTATAACATCATCAATATACAAATATCAAAGTGGCGGAAGCAATGAATAATAGAGTAACATCCACAATCATACATAGTAGGAAAAGAAAATGCAATACAGTAACTCATCACAATACAGATATGAAATATATCTAGAATTAATTATTACAAATTGAAGTTTTAAATAGGATGAAAAATGTCTCTCAATCTCACTGAAATAAAAGGCAAAAATCTAACTAAACAGCAGCAGCACAATCCTCCACCCGAACCTGCTCCTCTTCTGCGACACTGTCCACAAACACATCTAAATCTAACATTTGTTAGTATCACAAATGCCGGGGCCCCAGCCAACAAAACAAAAAGGTTACAGTTAGACAATTGTCTAAGTACATTTTAAGCTATTTTAAGGAACTGAACATTAGAGATGCCAAATTTTAATTTAACTACACATGCAAGCAGTAAAGGGTGCAACAAGCTATGAAAGAAATGAGTAACTATAAACTATCCATTTATAGCCAACATATAATGCAAAATAAATAAGGTGAGGCTAAAAGCTAAAAGAAATAGCAACTACAAAACAATTCTAAGCCTAACATGCTTATGATCATGTCACACATGCTGAGTATATAAAAGAACACAAGTGCTAAAAATGTGCAATTCTAGCATCCTAAACATACCAAAATATATATATATAAATAAGCCATATGAGTATACATACAACATGCTAGTCAAGAACGGGAAAAGAAAAGAGAAACCACTAAGACATGTGGCAAAAAAATCGAAGCAATCTATAAAATGTAAAGCCACTGAGACATGTGGAAAAGTGAGCAAGTATTGAAAATAAGGCCACTGAAGCATGTGGCAAAGCAAAACAGCAAATAATACTAAATAATCCAGCAAAAGTTTTAATAAGCCTAAGATATAGTACTGTCATACCAGCCAATAGGCCATACAGGGCCTCCAACATCAATCAATCAATCCCCAGCCTAGCCATCCAAATATGCTAGGTCTGAGTTCAGTCTATACAATACTACTACTGAAGAGGCAGACTAAGCTAGGACATATTCTACCAACTGCAAACAAAGCAAAACTAAATGATATGCAATTCAAATACTAACTTAGGATGTATCATCCATATCCTAAGTTTTCCTATTATGCTCAAGGAATAAGGCTCAATATCCAAAGTATGCAAAGCAATCTAGTCAAAGTAAGCAAGAGACTCAATCTAGACTTATGTGATATCTGGAGTTATCTAATTTCCAAATCTAACTACTCTGAGAGAGCACAAGTTTAGGATCTCTAATATCCAGCTATCGAGTAGAATCTCAGAATTACATCCTGAAAGTCAATATTATAACTTAACAAGTTCTAATTCCATAATCAAGTGATAACTATATGGTTTAAGTAAGTAAATCAACGACCTAGTTTATTAATATTTTACTCTCTTACCCAAATCTTGATTAAGTAAATCAAAATTTAAGGATTTAGAACTTAACCCTATGTTGAGTTCAAATCCTAAATCCAAGGTAATATTCTAACTAGGATCTAGGGCTCACACTTATTACCCAAATTAAAGATAAAAGATCCTATAAGCTGAAAGATTCAAGAATTAGGAACTTAGTGGAAGGCTATTCTACTGATTATAAGATAAAATAATCGATTAAGAACTTGAGAATCTAAGATCTATATTCAACCTTTAAGATAATTTCATTATCTTATAGATTGAATCGTCCTATACCCACACTAAAGGCTTCAAAGGATTAAATAATCAATCATTACAGAATTTCAATTGGAGATGGTTCCATTTCAAATTGAAGATCTAAGTCTAAGATCTTAAGATCTAAAGATCTGAGATTTGATCACTTTAGATCTCTAAATTAGAGTTTTAACTTAAGAGCTTCCATTTGTGATTCTTTTAGAATCTAAGTTCATAGTTAAACTATATGGAGCTTATTAAGGTTGAAATTGACAATTTTAAGCATTAGATTAACATTAAACTCATATTGACTTTTTTAGGGCTACTTAAGATCTAAGGATCTGAGATTTGATCACTTTAGACTTAAGCTAAATTTTAACTTATGATGTTCCATAATTATTTATGTTAGCATTTAATCTTATAATTTAACTAGTTTGAACTTACCAAGTGACCTTTGAAATGGTTACATTTAAGGGTTAAACCTGAGTGACTTCCTTAAGGTCACTTAAGATCTAAATGTCTTAATTAAGGCTTAATTGAAGATTCCTTAAATTAATGATCACATTACATTATTATTAGTCTAAGAGTTCAGAGACTATTTCTAATCTAATTTAGGGTAGTTTATTGGAATTTCCAAGTCTTAAGGAGCATTTAAACATACTTTGGTCAAAATGACCAAATTGCCCCTCTTAAGGCTAAAATTGGGTTTTTAGGGTTTAGCTATCCAAATTAGATTTATTCTGTTTTAATATGTTTCACATTAGTTAATAAGTGAGAAAACACTTATATTAGGTTTTGATAACCTAATTAATCTTAGTTAGCAATAATCACTTATTTAAGCTAATTAGGGTTATTAGTGAACATAGGCATTCTTAGGGCAATCCAACCTTATACTTAGGTTAATATAGACTTAATATGACATTAGGAATAACCCCCATCCAAATCAGAGGCTTAATTAGGGTTAATTTCACTAATCCTTATTTAAGGTGATTAAGGAGTGATTAAAAAAATAATTATCCAAAATTAAATTTAAGGGTCTGATATTGTTCCTTAGGGTACAAGGAGCAATCAGAGCCCTTAATCTCATAAATTGGATACTTAAATAATTTTATATGATATAATTAATGATAGCAAAGAGTTTGGCAAATAAATTTTAATCCAACCATTGAATCTGAGATTTTATTTTATATTTAGATTACTCGAATTTTTTGATTCAAATGGTATATTGGATCCTACCATTTGGATTTGTATAACTAAAGTTATTTAATTAATTTAATCTGTATTTTTATTTAAATTGGAATCATATGTTTCAATTAATTTAATTCATAACCATAGAAAATACCATCTAATAATTATTTAATTAGGCACGGACCCAAAAATCAAAAGGCGCGGGTCATGAGTCGGCGTGGCCTAGGACCCACGAATTTATCTCCTTCCTCTCGACGGGTCCCGAGCCGGCCAAGCTTCGGTGCTGAAATTCTCGGTGCACAGATGACGACGGTGGCTCGGCTTGTTCCCTACACGTTCCCTGAGTCAAGACGCGTCGATTGGACCAAGAACCTCCATCTGGATCCCTCTGGATCGATGTGGTGCTACTCGATCGAGGCGCCTTCAATACAGGCATCTCAGGTCGACTGTGAGGGGGCAATTCGCCTCACAGAGGCCTCGTTTTGACTGGGATTCAACCTCTACACGTTCAGGGAGTCGAGATGCGTCTAACCCCCAACCTATCTTAACTTGACGTACATCCAATCGCTGGGTCCTTACTTGAACTCAGCCATTCGCTCGACTGCTAGCTCAGTCGATCGATACGATCGACTTGAGCTAGCTTAGCCCCAGACGACAATCACACTAGGTTTCCTAGGTGGCTAAGGTGACCTAGACGACATCCAGAGCTCATTCAGAGGGCAGAAACCAAATGGAGCTTGAAGAAATTTTCATGGGGGAAGGCTGTACCTGAAGTTGAGTTGCAGGCTCGGCCGAGGAGAATTGAAGTGCTCCTAAGCTTCCTGAAGGTTAGACGAACGTGCACAGGGGGTCTGAACACCAGACGGGCCCTCTATCAGCGGTTCCAAACTCTGGAAATGCCGGGAAAATGCCAAGGTGACGGAAGCTCCAGCAGGCCTTCAGCTAGGGAATTAGGGATTCACAGTGAGCAAAGGGACTCACTGTGAAGTCCTGGAGGTATTTATAGGCACCATGGAGTCCTATGAATGGAGACCGAGGCTTGGGAAAAGAGTTTGGCTCGACCTGAGGGTCCTCACCATTTTCCTGAAATTGGGAGGGTCCAGGCCTCCCGGGTCGCCTTACTAGGCTGGCCACTTACGGAAAGGTGCTAACAGTCTAGCTGACCTGGCGAGGGGAGTGGCAGACAAGGTTACGTGGCGAATTTCCACGAATCTTCTCGGTCAGGACGGATTCTCTTCGGGGACGAAGATCCACAGTGGTAGGGTTCACCTCCGCCATCTAATCCACGAAGCCGTTGGTGATAGATGGTCTGATGTGGCTTCAGATTAATGAAACTGCGGAGAAGATCTCGTGCGTCCGATCTGAGATGCCGATCGGGCGGATGGGATTAGATCACGGCACGCAGTATGCAAGCCGTTGGATTATACGCGCTGAGATGCGTGCCAGATCATCCATTCGACGGGTAAGGTGCCCCGCTGTCAGGACCCCACAGCGGATCTGCCGCGGTCCCGACAGCAAATCCCACTCAATTAAAAATAATTAATTTAATTAAATCCATTTAAATAATATATAATTATTCTTAAATAATTCAAATCCAATTTAGGACCAAATGAGCTCCAAAAATTCCCAAAATTTCACCCTTAACTAATTAGGGTATGAAGAATTCAAAAATAAAATCAGATTTTAATTTGGAGATCAAAATAATTTAGGTATTTTTTTAGAGCTTAAAAATAGCCAAAAATACCAAATTTTCTATTTTAGCTCTAAATGACTCCAAACTTCTAGGGTTAGGTTTAAATGACCCATTAAATCTAATAGAATCAAAATTAAGGCTTGGTTTAGCTTAAATAATCTAAGTTTAGCTAAGATAACAACTAGAATTGTTACAGACTCCCTCACTTAAGAACGATGTCGTCCCCGACATCACCTAAGTGAAGAAAGATTCTATTGATATAATACAAGCTTAAATACAATTGATAGAAAAGAGAAGAACAGTACTTGAGTTTACAAAGAGCTAGGGATATTTGTTGCGCATATCCACCTTTTTCTCCCAAGTAGATTCTTCTAACGATCGATTCTTCCACTGAATTTTAACCATCGGAATTGACCTTATTCAACTCATGATAGTTTATACACATACACATAGATCCATCCTTCTTTTTCACAAATAAAACTGGTGCTCCCCAAGGAGACATACTTGGCCTAATGAAACCTTTATTCAAGAGTTCTTGTAACTGCTCATTGAGTTCCTGAAGCTCCTTAGGTGCCATTCTATAAGGTGCTTTGGATATCGGTTGGGTACCAGGGATCAATTCAATATAAAATTCTACTTCTCTGAAAGGAGGTACACCAGGCAATTCTTCTGGGAATACATCGGTGAATTCTTTGACTACCTTACAATCAGCAAGAGAGATATTTTCTTTTGTTACGCCCATCATGGTGACTAAGTATGCATTACAACCCTTGAAAATCAATTGTTCGGCTTTAATGGCTTTTATTAAGGATAATCGCGTGCTGGTTTTTCCTACAAACACTTCAGGCTTGTCCTGAGAATGGAGAGTGACTCTCTTTTTATGACAGTTTATCACTGCATTATTGTCACTGAGCCAATTCATCCTGAGGATGAAATCAAAGTTAGCTATCCGCAGGATGATTAGTTTGGCCTGAAATTTCTGATCATTTATTGGGACTTTAATATTGCAAAATTTATGGGCACTTAGTTGGATTCCTGATGGAAGTCTAATACTCAACTTTTGTGCCAAGTTGCATGCATGAAGTTTAAGGTTATTAGAAAATTATTCAAAGATAAATGAGTGACTGGCACCATTATCAAAGAATACGTTACAAGGTTGGTTATTGAATTAAAGTGTGCCTAAATTTACACAGTTTTGCATTAACAACTTGAAAAGAATTAAACTATAGAAATGCAATTTTGACAGGAGAGGTTTAGGAGTGTGCACCTGAAACCACATTGTTATCTTCGGCAGTTTCAATAGGAGTTAAGGCATACACTCATGCAGGTCCAGCAGGATGATTGTTAGATTGTTGTTGTTGATAGTTCTGAGAATTGAGGACTGGTGGTTGCGTGAGAGCAACTTCAGGAGCAGGGGCTGGCATTATAGCCAGATTTGGTTCCCTTCGGTTCAGTGGAGTTGCTCGGAACACTTGCTTCTTATGGTAGGGCTTTATCTGAACTCTGTTTACCATTTCTGTGTGGTGGCATTGATAGAACCGATGGCCTGTACACCCACAATTAAAATACCTCTGGCCAAAATAGTAACACTTGCCATACGGATGTGGCTTAGTACAATTTTGAGCTTGTTCGGCAGTAGGTGCTACTTCCAGCTGATATACTTTCGTGGAGTTAGATCTGTGTCTCTTGAAATTTCCTCACGGGTTCAGAGTTATTTGCGCTTTTTGCTTAAGATCCTATTCAGATTGGTGATGCTCAATCACTTTAGCCGTTTCCACTAGTTTGAAAAAGCTAGTCAGACAAAGCGGCACGATCTGGTTCTTTAGTGAACTTCGGAGTCCACAAAGAAAGCGGTGGCACTTTGCTGACTCAGAATGAGTGACTTCTCGCGCAAAATGAATCAATCTATGAAATTCTCTTTCGTATTCCACCACTGAACAACTTCCTTGAGTCAACCTCATGATTGTATCTGCAATAATATTTTGTGCGGATGAGGAAATGAATTCTGTTTTGAAGGCCTCGACGAACTCATCCCAGGGGATGTTTTGTAACTTGTAGTCAGCGAACTTGGTGTTTCGAATCTCTTCCCACCAATATTCTGCTTCCGCATGAAACAGACAGGTGGCGAGACGAACAGCTTCTGAGTTCGGGACCGTAAGACTAACGAGATCCCTTTCCACAGCCTTCAGCCAGTCGGCTATATCCATCGGGGACATGTTCACACCAAAGGTTGGAGGTCTTAACCTCAGAAAATTATGAAGGATATTATCCGCTGAATGATATGAAGAAGAAGCAACTTGTGGAGCATGAACTATTGAAGCAGCGATAGTGACTAAAGTTGTACGATCATTCAGTAATTTTTGCATAACGAGCGCCTGTTGAGCTTGGTTTTCCAGCAGAGTTGCCACCATGGCTCACAGATGAGCCACCTCATCATTAGAACTACTAGAGGCAACAGTGTTCTTGATAGGAGTAACAGTGGGCGGTGATCCGGAATCCATTCTAGTTTAAGTTTAAAGAAAAAGACAAACTCAGAATTTACTCTAAGGAAGAGAAATCAAAATTTTTCATTAATTATAGAAATAAGGGATTACAATGCCAAAACTGCAAATCAAATGGAGTTGCTTGAAAATGAAATAACATTTATCATAACTATCATTCAAACATTATCAATATACTCTGCCCTAAAGGCTACACAAAAGTCCTCAAAAGTGACTTCCCGATGCTTCCTGTTACGTTTCTTCTCGAGCCTTGCCATGGTCTCATACCACCAAACTCTGGCGTAGTCCACCATCAGGTCGGTCACAATATCTACATAAAGTGACTCAGGACACTCTATGTGCATCAGAATGGACTCCACTCAGCTCAACCATTCTTGTGAGTATATGGGAAAGTTGAGCCCTCGATATACAACTTGCTGTAGAAGCTTCTCCAGGACCAAAATTCCTTTTGCTGAAACTCCTTCAATCTGTCAGTTGCTTTACTGCCTCCATTTGAAGCTACAGCTCCAAACTCTCTTAAAGGCATGCTGGTTGTCTATATCGGACTCTTCAGAATCCAATTGACTCTGAGGATAGAATTTTATTACAATTTTGTTAGACTCCAGATGACTAATTTATTAGGATGGGAGTATTCTCCTCCTACATTTTGCATAGAGTTACTGACACAACTATGTTATGGATGTCACTATATTGATACTTGTATTTCAGAAGAACGGTCCATTAGGTAGAAAAGGAATCATAGATCCCATTCTGACACCTTATGGTGTTCTCTGATACCAACTGTGGGGCCCCCGTACTAATAATGATATAGAAGTATAGTGCTCCAACTGTGGAAAATCCCTGACTCAAATAAAGTTAGGTAAAACCTAACCTGCCTTATGCCAAGGACTTGTCACCAAGTGCTATAACATCATCAATATACAAATATCAAAGTGGCAGAAGCAATGAATAATAGAGTAACATCCACAAGCATACATAGTAGGAAAAGAAAATGCAATACAGTAACTCATCACAATGCAGAAATGAAATACATCCATAATTAATTATTACAAACTGAAGTTTTAAAGAGGATGAAAAATGTCTCTCAATCTTACTGAAATAAAAGGCAAAAATCTAACTAAATATCAGCAGCACAATCCTCCTCCTGAACTTGCTCCTCTTTTGCGACACTGCCCATGAACACGTCTGAATCTGACATTTGTCAGTATCACAAATGTCAGGGCCCCAGCCAACAAAACAAAAAGGTTACAGTTAGATAATTATCTAAGTACATTTTATGCTATTTTAATGAACTGAACATTAGAGATGTCATATTTTAATTTAACTACACATGCAAGCAGTAAAGGGTGAAACAAGCTATGAAAGAAATGGGTAACTATAAACTATCCATTTATAGCCAACATATAATGCAAAATAAATAAGGTGAGGCTAAAAGCTAAAAGAAACATCAACTACAATACAATTCTGAGCCTAACATGCTTATGATCATGTCACACATGCTGAGTATATAAAAGAACACAAGTGCTGAAAATGTGCAATTCTAGCATCCTAAACATACCAAAATATATATAAATAAGCCATATGAGTATACATACAACATGCTAGTCAAGAACAGGAAAAGAAAAGAAAAACTACTAAGACATGTGGCAAAAAAATCAAAGCAATCTATAAAATGTAAAGCCACTGAGACATGTGGCAAAGCGAGCAAGTACTGAAAATAAGGCCACTAAAGCATGTGGCAAAGAAAAATAGCAAACAATACTGAACAATCTAGCTAAAGTAGTAATAAGCCTAAAATATAGTACTGTTATACCAACCAATAGGCCATACAGGGCCTCCAATATCAATCAATCAATCCCCAGCCTAGCCATCCAAATATACTAGGTCTGAGTCCAGTCTATACAATACTACTACTAAAGAGGCAGACTAAGCTAGGACAAATTCTACCAACTACAAATAAGGCAAAACTGAATGATATACAATTCAAATACTAACTTAGGATGTATCATCCATATCCTAAGTTTTCCTATTATGCTAAAGGAATAAGGCTCAATATCTAAGGTATGCAAAGTAATCTAGTCAAAGTAAGCAAGAGACTCAATCTAGACTTATGTGATATATGGTGTTATTTAATTTCCAAATCTAACTACTCTGAGAAAGCACAAATTTAGGATCTCCAATATTCAGCTATCGAGTAGAATCTCAAAATTACGTCCTGAAAGTCAATATTAGAACTTAATAAGTTCTAATTCCAGAATCAAGTGATGACTATATGGTTTAAGTAAGTAAATCAATAACCTAGTTTATTAATATTTTACTCTCTTACCCAAATCTTGATTAAGTAAATCAAGATTTAAGGATTTAGAACTTAACCCTATGTTGAGTTCAAATCCTAAATCCAAGGTAATATTCTAACTAGGATCTAGGGCTCACACTTATTACCCAAATTAAAGATAAAGGATCCTATAAGCTAAAAGATTCAGGAATTAGGAACTTAGTGAAAGGCTATTCTGCTGATTATAAGATAAAATAATCGATTAAGAACTTGAGAATCTAAGATCTATATTCAACCTTTAAGATAATTTCATTATCTTATAAATTGAATCGTCCTATACCCACACTAAAGGTTTTAAAGGATTAAACAATCAATCATTACAGAATTTCAATTGGAGATGGTTCAATTTCAAATTGAAGATCTAAGTCTAAGATCTTAAGATCTAAAGATCTGAGATTTGATCACTTTAGATCTCTAAATTAGAGTTTTAACTTAAGAGCTTCCATTTGTGATTCTTTTAGAATCTAAGTTCATAGTTAAACTATATAGAGCTTATTAAGGTTGAAATTGACAATTTTAAGCATTAGATTAACATTAAACTCATATTGACCTTTTTAGGGCTACTTAAGATCTAAGGATCTGAGGTTTGATCACTTTAGACTTTAAGCTAGATTTTAACTTAGGATGTTCCATTATTATTTCCGTTAGCATTTAAGCTTATAATTTAACTAGTTGGAACTTACCAAGTGACTTTTGAAATGATTACATTTAAGGGTTAAACCTGAGTGACTTCCTTAAGGTCACTTAAGGTCTAAATATCTTAATTAAGGCTTAATTGAAGATTCCTTAAATTAATGATCACATTACATTATTATTGGTCTAAGAGTTCAGAGACTATTTTTAATCTAATTTAGGATAGTTTACTGGAATTTCCAAGTCTTAAGGAGCATTTAAACATACTTTGGTCAAAATGACCAAATTGCCCCTTTTAAGGCTAAAATTGGGTTTTTATGGTTTAGCTATCCAAATTAGATTTAATCTATTTTAATATGTTTCACATTGGTTAATAAGTGAGAAACACACTTATATTAGGTTTTGATGACCTAATTAATCTTAATTAGCACTAATCACTTATTTAAGCCAATTATGGTTATTAGTGAACATAGGCATTCTTAGGGCAATCCAACCTTATACTTAGGTTAATATAGACCTAATATGACATTAGGAACAACCCCCATCCAAATCAGAGGCTTAATTACGATTAATTTCACTAATCCTTATTTAAGGTGATTAAGGAGTGATTAAGAAAAATAATTATCTAAAATTAAATTTAAGGGTCTGATATTGTTCCTTAGGGTACAAGGAGCAATCAGAGCCCCTAATTTCATAAATTGGATACTTAAATAATTTTATATGATTTAATTAATGACAGCAAAGTGTTTGGCAAATAAATTTTAATCCAACAATTAGATCTAAGATTTTATTTTATATTTAGATTCCTTGAATTTGTTTGATTCAAATGGTATATTAGATTATATCATTTGAATTTGTATAACTAAAGTTATTTAATTAATTTAATCTGTATTTTTATTTAAATTGGAATCATAGGTTTCAATTAATTTAATTCATAACCATAGAAAATACCTTCCAATAATTATTTAATAAGGCGCGGCCCAAAAATCAATATGTGCGGGTCACGGGTCGGCTCGACCTAGGACCCACGACTTCGTCTCCTTCCTCTCGACGGGTCCCGAGCCAGCCGAGCTTCGGTGCTGAAATTCTCAGCGCACATACGACGACGGTGGCTCGGCTTGATCCCTACACGTTCCCTGAGTCAAGACGGGTCGATTGAACCAAGAACCCCCATCTAGATCCCTCTGGATTGACGGGGTGCTACTCGACTGAGGCCCCTTCGATACAGGCATCTCATGCCAACTATGAGGGGGCAATTCTCCTCACAGAGGCCTCATTTCGACCGGGGTTCGATCCCTACACGTTCAGGGAGTCGAGATCTGGATGTCATCTAGGTCACCTTAGCCACCTAGGAAACCTAGTGTGATTATCGCCTGGGGCTAAGCTAGCTCAAGTCGATCATATCGATTGACTGAGCTAGCAGCCGATCCAATGGTTGAGTCTGAGTAAGGACCCAGCGATTGGCTGTGCCTCAGGTTAAGATAGGTTGGGGGTTCGACGAAGAAAATGGATGAATGAAACGAGTATACTGAGGCCTAATGGCTGAGGAGAACGGCAGCTGGCCTGTGAGCCGTACACCTCTGTGTTACAGGCCACGATCGGCAGGGACGTACAGAGATCAAATCGTAGTTGCCAAACGATCTCCTAATCGTATGAAATTTGAAATGGAGGCTCTTAATACTATTATAAGACTAAAGGAAAAGGATTAAAGCTAATTAGGTCACTAATTGATAGTAATAACGTTAAGGTTATCACAGACTTTCCTCCTTAAAAAGAGTGTCACCCATGATACACAATAATTAAAAATAAGAAAATTGAAAATGCAAAAGGAAGTCTAAAGAAATTTAATAAAATTGAAAGAACTAAATCTACCTGATTAAGAAAAGAATTTTGAGATCTTCTTTAGCATATCTTCTTCTTTCTCCCACATGGCTTCACCAGCTGAATGATTCTGCCAGTAGACATTGATCATAGGAATGTTACGGTTTCTTAACTGCTTAAGATCTCGCCCCAGAATCGCAATAGGTTTAACAATAAAAGTTAGATTGGGTTGTAGTTCCATTACAGGTATTTGGACTTGCTGTACTTAATTTTAGCTTGATTTTATCTTAATTATCATTCCATTAAGTTCATCTAGCTATTAGATCCAAACCCTAAAAATTTGGAGCATTTCAGAGGTCAATCGATTGTTCTATATTATTTCAATATTAAAGTAATTAGAAAATTGAGGCATTTAATTTCACCTTGAAATCAAAATCTGACTTCGTCGTTGCAATCGTCACCCTCAAATTAGCTAGAGGTGATGTTTTGGACGCATTTGGAAGTCGTCGAATTTTTGCGAATATTTTAATATAATTAAATGCACCAGAAAATAGAGTAATTAAATAATCGTCGAAATCGAAATCCGACTTTGCCATTGAAATCCTCACCCCCAAATTGAGTCAGCAGCCCTTCAGATGGGTTTGGTTTTCAGTTATTCGGGGAGACGGGATATTCCTCCCCGAGTGGCGCGCCGCTCCGTCGCCGAATTATGATTTTACCTCTTTACGCGCACGGCGATGTGGCAAGGTGCTACACTTGCTGACTTGGATCTTGCAAACACCTTCTTAGTGACGAAATGTAAAACACATTATGTATAACTGAGAAGTCATCTGACAATTCTAATCTGTAAGTAGATGTTCCATTCCTCTCAATCACTTCAAATAGTCCTAAATACCTTGAACATATCTTTCCAGAAACACCAAATCTCTGCACACCACACATCGAAATAACTTTAAGATAAGCCCTATCACTCACTTGGAACTCCAACAGACGATGATGAGCATCATGATATTTCTTCTGTCTATCCTGAGTTATAGTCATATTGCCCTTAATCAGTTGAACTTTCTTAGTGGTCTCTTCTACTAACTCGGAACCATAAAGTTGAGAGTCTCCTACTTCAGTCCAAGCAATTGGAGTTGTACATCTCCTTCCATAAAGAGCTTCATAAGGAGCCATACTAATACTGGACTAATAACTATTATTGTAGGCGAATTTAGCTAACACTAAATGATCTTCCCATGATCCACCAAAGTCTAGAACACAAAGACGCAAGAGATATTCCAAGATCTGATTAACATGCTCAGTCTGAACATCTGTCTGGGGGTGGAAAGCAATACTTAATGCTAAACTCATCCCCAAGTCTTGCTGAACAGCTGACCAAAATCTTGAAGTGAATCTACTATCTCTGTTAGAAATTATACAGTTCGATGTACCATGCAAATGAACGATCTCCTTAAGATAAAGCTTAGCTAACTTCTCAATAGGATCAGTCTGACGAATTGCTAGAAAATGGGCTAACTTAGTGAGTCTATTGACTGTCACCCAAATAGAGTAAGAACGAGATCTACTCTTAGGCAAACCTACAATGAAGTCCATGGAAATATCAAACCACTTTCATTCAGAAATATATAAGGGTTTAAGAAGTCCACCAGGCTTCTAGTATTTGGCCTTGACCAAAGAACAGGGATGGCACTTGGAAATAAAAATGGCTATATCCCGCTTCATGTCAGACCACCAAAATGATTGCTTAAGATCTTGATACATCTTACAACTACCAAGGTGCACTGCATAGCCATAGTTATGAGCTTCATATAATTATTGTAACTGCAAGCTTTCAGGAATCCATAACATGGACTTCTGAAATACCACACCTTCGTCATCAAGACATAATTCAGATCTCTTGCCATTAATGATTTCAAAAACTAACGCAGAATAATTTGAATCTTCCTTCTGAGCTTCAACAATCTTAGACCTTAGAGAATCATCCGACTGAATAACAAATAGTAGAGTGCCCAAATCAGCTGAACTGATCGGCTCAAGCTTCAATCTAACAAAATCTTTGATCAAATATATATTGCAACAAAGGGGAGATAAAGTCTCTTTACGAATTAGGGCATCAGCTACAACATTAGCTTTACCCAGATTGTATTGGATTTCCAAATCATAGTCGCAAAGTAACTCTAGCCACCTACGCTGATGGCAATTAAGTTCTTTCTAGGTAAAGATGTAACAACCCATGGTTGTTACCCAGCTTAATTTTAGCTTAATTATATCTTAATTATCATTCCATTAAGTTCATCTAGCCATTAGAACCAATCCCTAAAGATTTTGAGCAATTCGGAGCAAAATCAAATATTTTGGATTATTTTAATATTTAATTAATTAAAAAATTGAGGTATTGTTTTGACTTTGAAATCGAAATCTGACTTCGCCGTTGCGATCATCACTCCCAAATTAGCTAGGGGTGATGTTTTGGTCCTGTTTGGAAATCATTGGATTTTCGAGAATATTTTAATATAATTAAATGCACCAGAAAATAGAATAATTAACTAATCATCAGAATCAAAATCCGACTTTGTCGTTGAATTCCTCACCCCCAAATTAGCTAGGGGTGAATTTTTGGGATTTTTGAAACGTGTTTATTTAATCTGAATTTTTAATAATTAAAGAAATAAATAATTATTATTTCCAAATTAATTCCTATTTTCTATTTTCCTACCTGGCTTCCCCCTCTCCCTCATTCGGCGCCTCTCCCCCATCATACGCAAAGGAGTAGAGCTCCATCTTCCTAGGCCATGCCCCCTATCTTCTATAGGCCATGCCCCCTGTTTCCCTTCCTCCTTCCTTTAAGAAGGAATCCCAACCCCTCCTTCTTCTTCTTGTTGAAGCTTCCTCCTATTTTCCTCCGTTGCTGCCCTCTTGCTGGAGAAGAAGAAGTTCAGCTCCTCTCCAAGGTCTTGAAGAAAACAGAGTCCTCTTCTTTCTCCTTCCTCTCCAAGGTCTTGAAGAAAACATCGTTTTCCGCCGTAGCGCCCAGAATTTTTTGAAAGTGCGCAGAATTGGCTGAAATTGCCAAAACTTCACTATTTTTGCATTTTATGGTCCCTAGGACCCTAGTGGGCTTGAATTATATCAAATTATGTGTAAAAATCAACTTTGAAAATTTGTCATTTTATGGCATGTGCAAAGACCTCTTATGTGCCTTAAGTATTTTTGTGCCAAATGCTACATAATAAAATCTTTGAATGCTTGTATCGATTAGGTTTATCTTAATAACCAAATTGCATGAAACCTAAGTCTTTTAGAGTTGCGATCAGGTGCTAACTCCTTTGGTTTGATTTAGAATTTAGTTAGCCTTAATTACCTTCTATTTTATGTCATCTTTACTTTCATAAGCTTTTATGATATTAGAATGTATGATAGAGAACTTTAACATTTAATTGGACACCTAAATGTACTTAAATTGACATTAAACTATACTTGAATGTAAGAACCTTAAGAACTTGATTAAGTAGATGATACTTAATCTAAATCTAAAAGTTGACATCAATAATACACCAATAATACATTGATCTGTCATTGATCTTTAAATCAACTATTGGTCTTAATTTTGACATTAAACTAGATGTACGCCTCTACACTACAGGCCATGATCGGCAAGGACGTACAGAGATCAAATCCTGGTCATTCGTTCGATCGGTCGATCGAACGGCCAGATTTGCTACTCAAGCAAAGATCAAAATTAGACCATTTGATCTAATCCAAAAAGGAAACAGCTCAGATTAAGCTGCACGGCTGTCCCGTGCATTGGACTCGTACACGGGATTCGGGTGGTCCTAATTTTTAACCGTTATAATTAATTAAAATATATATTATATATATTATTTTATTTATTTTAATTAAATAATTAATTATACTCTATTTATTAATCAAAATTAAATAACCAAACGCACTCCAAAAAATCCCAAAAATTCACCCTTACTTAATTGAGGTGTGGGGAACTCAAAAATATAATTGGATTTTTTATCAAAATTCAATTTAATTATCTTAATTTTTTGGGAAATTAAAATATTATTAAAATATTCAGGGAAAATTCGATGACTTCCAAATACTTCCAAAATATCACTCCTATTTAATTTAGGTGTGGTGAGTCTAGTGGTGGACTCCATTTTCAATTCCGAGGTCTAAATAACTTAGGCATTCTCAGAATAATCAGTAAACCAGGAAATGGTGGAAATATCCAAATGATCTCCAAATTATATGAAATTTGAAATGGATGCTCTTAATATTATTATAAGACTAAAGGAAAAGGATTATAATCAATTAGCTTACTAATTGATGGGTAACAACACTATGGTGATTACAATTTTGGAAAGAATAAAATAATAGCTTGATGGATAATAGATTTTTTTGGCCTTCCCTCAAAAGAGATATTCAAAAACTAGTAGCTCAATATTTAACTTGCAAACATGCTAAAGCTACTAAACAAAAATCTGGCCAATATATTGCATTGCATGTTCCTCATAGGCCTTGGGAAGATTTATCAATGGATTTTGATCTTGGGTTATCTCGAACAGCTCATGGTCATGATAGCATATTTATGGTTGTTGATAGATTTTCTAAGATGGCCCATTTCATACCTTGCTCTAAAACTAATGATGCCTCCCATACTGCAAAATTATTATTTAAGGAAATTGTGCGATTGCATGGCCTTCCTTCAACTATTGTATCATATCGGGATGTTTAGTTTGTCTTATACTTTTGGAAGACCTTATAGAAACTTCTTCGAACAAAATTGAAATTTTCATCAGCTTTTCACCCCCAAACGAATGGTCAAAATGAAGTTGTCAATCAAAGCTTAGGAAACTTACTTAGGTGCTTTGTTGGAAAAAGCATAGGTAATTGGGACTTACATTTACCTACTGCTAAATTTGCATATAATAGTAGTACTTCCCAAACAACCAAAACATCTCCATTTGAAGTGGTGTATGGCCATAATCTTAAATGATCGATTGATGCTGCCAACCTTCCTTCTCATGCATTTTTTGGTTCAACATTCACATTTGCCAAAGATTTTCAAAGCCTTCATGATTCTATAAGATAACAAATCACTTTAAGTAATGAAAAATATGCATAAAAGGCAAATCATAATAAATCAATTAAAGAATTTAAAGAAGGTGATTATATTTTGATTCGCATCCGCCTTGAGCGATATAACAACATCAAATATAAAAAACTACATTCAAGGGCTTGTGGCCCTTTCAAATTTCTTAGAAAAATTGGATCTAATGCTTATCACCTTGATTTGATTAATGATATGCTAATTCATCTTATTATTAATGTTGAAGATATTTTATCATATAAAGAAGCAAGCAAACCTCCACTTGTGCAGTCTAACTTTTTAGCAGGAGATATAGTTCCCCACATGCAAACTCCATCCTTTTTAGATATTGACTACATCATCACTAAGTAGGCTCCTAATGATCAAGATAAATAGTATCATTTTCTTGTTTATTGGAAGAATAAGCTACCTACAGAAGACACATGGCTAACATGTACAGATTTGGAAGCTCTAGAGCCATAAATAGTCGAAGATTACTTAGATTTTAACTTTTTAGTGCATAGTTCAATTGGGCCGATGAGAGTTGATGTAGTACATCCTAAGAATATTATCAAAGGCCTAATAATAAGAGCCATGGCTAAAGTTCAATGGAAGAATTTAAAGGTGGGCCCAATTATAATGTCCCAATCAAAAGCCCAATAAAGAGCCAAAATATTGAGCTTATCATTTGTTTTTTTTTTATTAATATTGTACTTTTTTTATTTATTAAGGAACATATTTGGCCAGTCATATCATGAGAAAAATATTTTATGTAAGTAGTTTGAGTTACTTTCTCACCAATTGCCAACTACCCATCTTTCCCTCCAAAACTTTCCTCCATATTTTTCCTCCAAAGCTCATAAGGCAAGAGACTTATAGTGCTTATAAATATGAGCTGAAATATAATGTAATGAATTAACTTGAATGATGGAATATTTTATGGTGAAGAGCTCTCATATTGCTTGGTGCTTCATGGTGTCAAGTTTATTGCCTATTTTTGGTGAGTTAGTTATTATCTTATTTATATTTTATTTTTTTAACTATACTCTTATTCTCATAACCTCAAACCATCCATACATCTTCTCCAGCATCTTAAGTATCATTTAAAATTATTAAATCATTATCTAATTTCTCAAACTCTCTCCAAACTCCACCACAACCTCCACAGCCAAATCTGAAAATAGCTCGATCTAGTCTTCTTCTCTACCCCTCGACACCCATCTAAACACCATTAAACTTAGCCATCTACTCCAGATCCAAACTACACATCTAAGGCTACCTATATTAATTTATTTACAGCCATTTAACCCACTAAAACCCCACCTACAAAAGGAATATTTCGAATTAGCCCAAACTAGGCTCGATCTGGACTAGTCTTGGCTTTCCTTTAGATATTCTACTCTAGCCCATAACCAACCCACCACAAACTCCATAAATTATCCTTAGACATTATCCTACCAATCCATTCAATATTTAAATACCTAATTTACCAAAAAAAAAAGGCAGCCCACTAGCATAAGGTATATTGGATTATACCATTTGGATTAAGTATTGATTAAGTTATTCAATTAATTTAGTTTGAATATTTTCAATTAATCAAATCATAGTCTGTATAATTAATCACATTAATCAACTATTAAATAGAAGGAAAATAATTCCTAAATAATTAAAATAGTCCGACCCGATAATCGAACCATGCGGGTCGGATCGGGGCCCGACTGGGTCGGCACTGTCGCACTGCGCGGGCCTGGACTGGCTTCAGCCAATGTGACAGTGTCGTCATCCCCGCTCACCTCTCTCACAGATCAATTAGGGGCGCGCTTGGATCTCAAAATTCTTGGCCAATACCCCACACCATGACCAGCATTCAATCGCCACACCTTTAGGGAGTCAAGGTGCGTCGATTGAATCAATAAGCTTTAATTGGGAGGCACAGGATCGCCATATAGCTACCCCATGGGTTCAACCTTATCACAGCATTTAAGGTTTACTGTGATGAGTTAACTATCCTCACAAAGGTAGCCATTTGTCTAGAGCTTGATCTCCACACCATCCTGGTGGTGAGGCGAATTGAAGCTCTTTGGCCATGATGGCCGGGAGGCTCCAGATCGTTGGGTCCTTACTTCAGCTCGATTGTGAACTCTCGGAGGAACTCGGTCGATCAAAACGATCAATTTGAGCTAGCCCAGACCCTAGGGACAATCGCATTGGGTATGATTAGCACGCATGAATGATCAGAGAATGGAATGGGAGTATTGTAACAACCCAAGTTATTACCCAAGTCTATTATGACTAACCCAGGTCCTAATTTTTTATCTTAAGTGCTAGTTAAGTCATTAGGAGTGTTCCACTAAGACTTAGTCAAAATCAAGAGTCAAATGGACCAAATCCTGAGTTTAGGAAAATCCAAAAACCCTGGAAATTGGTCTATCAAAATTGACTTCAGATCGAAAATCGAACTTCGTCATTGCACCCAAATTAGCTATGGGTGATATTTTGGTGGCAATCGGAAGTCGTCAAAATTTTGTCGAATATTTATTAATATTTAAATACCCCGAAAATTGGAAAAATAAAATACTCGTCAAAACGAAAATTCGACCTCACCATTGCATTCCTCGCCACTCAATTAGCTAGGGGTGAATTTTTAGAAATTTTTAGAAGCCATTTAAACGGTTAAAATTAATTAATAAAATCAAGAATTTATTAATTTATTTATTACTATTAATTAGCTAATTATTTGGTGGGTGGGTCCCACCTTATTTTATTATCAGGTCGGATCTTGTGGCGGGGCGGATCCGCGATCCGGCCCGGATCTGCTTTGGACTGTTCGGCTCATCCAAGCCATCCGATCGAACGGCTCGGGGGTTGTTTCCCTCATAGAGAATGCCCGCACCACATGGCGTATCCATCGCGGCGGTCGACCACTCCTCGCACTCGAAGCCTCGCAAACTCCGCCACAAAACCCTTAAGATCCTTATTAGCGCATGAGGCGCACCACTTTGCATGATTTGGATCTCTGTTGGCACTCTACAACCCTAACCCACTCGACCGTGCATCTCAAGGTACTCTCGATCACTCTCGTTCCTTACGCAGTTTATCAATCCGTATTTTTAAAACCCTATTCCGCACTCCTGATTGATGATCGAATGGGTCCGATCATATTTAGACCCGCTTAATCAATCAGATTAGGCTCACGTTATATAGTACAAACCGAACCCTAGCCGGCAGCACCGCCCACCTCTACTGGCGGTTCAGCCGCCATCGGCAGGTCTTGTCGAAACCTACCCTCAGCCATGCGAGCTGAGCCGATCACCGCCAGGAAGGGCGTCGTTCCTCGAGCCCTAGGTTACCGCCTCGGGGTTCTTGCGAGGGCAAGATGAAGTTCGGGGTCGGGCCAGGTCGACCCGGGCCCAAACCAAGTCCGCACATACGGTTTTATCCGCTGCTACGGATTCTGTGGGACCCGCTGTCTATTTGGGACAACAGCAGTGGGTCCCACATCTGTCCCGCGCCCACTGGCGTACTGCCACATGGCATGTGGGTCCCATCGTTGCCTCCTCTATTTATAGCAGATGGGGCCCACCTTGCCATGCGCTGAGCCGATAGCGCACACCCTCTGGTGTGGGGCTTACCACTGTCACATCCTACAGATTATTAAATTAATTAAAATGGTACTGTTAATTTGTAATTAAAATAGTTAAGTTAATTAATTCAATTTGAATGAATTGAATTAATTAAATTACAGAACTTTAGAGGCTCATAACTAATTAACCAATAATCCAAACACAGTAAATATATATCTCATTTTACTCAGAAAAATGAGAGGAATATTATGGTAGTTAATTTTCCTGTATGATGCTTAGATAACATAGTAATATTTTAGGACATCCTCTCTCTTGAACCAAAACTTCAAACCCTTGCAACTTTGTATCTAGTGGCCCAAACCTAGCTAATATGAGTCTTAAAGTAATCAGGATAACCTCAGGAATGCCATAATAGTATGAATTTGGCTATTTGATAATTAGTTAGACTAATGACTTTTAGGATCTTCCTTAATTTTCCTTAAAACCTAGGAATTGATTAGTCCATATCTTAGTCTCTTAAACTCCAAATCAAAAAATTTAAAGTGCTATCTAGTTTAGAATTTTAGTGCAAACAGTAAAGTAAAATAAATTTAGAGTTTTGACCCCTAGAAACCATAAGTTAATCAAGATACCCCTAACCCTAGTTAGGTCATAATTTGGCCAAATGAGGTCCAATTTGAATCTACTCCCAGTTAAAGTACTCAGTGTGATATATGGAAGCTATAGCCATTGAGTTTGCTAAACTTGGACATTAAATGGAAATATTAGGTTTTTTTTACCCCTCATAATCGTAGAAATTACATAAATGCCCTTAATCTTAAGACACTCATAATTTAACCATTAGACATCAGAATTTAATATTCTTAGACTCTATAGAATCCTTAACAGTAAGCAATAATAAATTGCACAAATTTTTAGATTTCATTAGGAAAAAATTTCTAGATTGCCCCTATGGTCAAATTCCTTAATTTGGACATATATGACCCATTTCTTATCCAAATTGAGTGTACTTATGGTTTATCTTTATGTTAGACAGTAAGAAATCACTTGGTAATAAGAAAATCTAATTTGGAGCTCTAAATCAAAAAGTAGCTTTTTAGACTCTTAAGTGGGGACAGAATGGTCATTTTTCCCAAAATTTAGGTTAAATGCCTTAGGATCTTAAAATATCTATTAAAACATTAAAAATAATAAAAAAATTTATTTAAGATCAATTTAAGTATTAAATCTCTCAATTTAAATAATTTGTTAAAAATCCTAATTTATGCTTGAAAACCTGTAAGGATAATATGCCTTACTTAGCTAAAATTTATTCTTAACTTTCCTAATTAAATAAAAACAACAAATGAAAATAAATTAATCACCTCCTAGGAATCCCTAAGTCATTTCATTAGGAGCTCATTAGAAATCTTCACCTCACTTTAGGATGTTTTCCTTAGGAATAAGAATAGATCCTAGGTTAGAGTTCATTTATTGAATGAAGTGGGTTATTCAATAAATGGAACCTTATTTTTATTAGTTTCTAGAATTTTATAACTTTATTCTAATTATTTTATCTTTCAATTCTAGAATACGATTAGGAGAATCTTTCTATTAAGTTTGATTATGCTTAATAGATTTTAGCCTTAATCTTAGTTCACTTTTAGACTTAAAAACCTTAAATTATATGTTTGGCCTTTGGATTATGCGCTTAAACCAAAACTCATGGTGTTTAATTCATATCCCTAGCCTTAGTAAATCTTGATCAGATCTTAGTCTAGAACGTCTAAATTCATTAATTAGGGCATGATGATTTATTATTTAACTTATAGTCGATTCTGATTTAATTAAATTAGAACCTGATCAGTTCTAATTAATTTTAACTTATAAGGTCGAGCTTCTAAGTTATATTTGAAAGTAGGAGTTGGAGATCCTAAACTTATATAACTTGGAATAGTTAGAATGAGTTAATAGACAACAACAGTGCCACCATATGTAGAAGAGTCCCTTGCTTACTTCTTGATTGTTTGTGCTACGTATTTCTTATATTTTATGCTTATTTCCATGAGCATGTTATGTAAGAGAACTTTGTGCATAAAATAAAAACTTAGAATAATTAAGACAACAGTTGTTTTGGGTTCAATTATATTCTGGTAGGTTCTGATGCACATTTACCCTAATGGATAAGGGTAAAGAGTAATAAAGATGCTTAACATTACTCATTGAGAAGTGTGTGTTAAGCTTGAAACCTGTATAGTCTTGCAAATATGCTTGACTCATCAACTGTTTCTGGATGTGTCCACAGAAGCAAAAGTAAAATAGCTAAAATTTACTGCATTTGTATTTACTGCTTTTTTAGTCCTGCTTCAATGTTCTGTTCTGCCTTAGCCCTGAAAGGCTTTGGGAATTTTTGTATGCCTTAGCCCAGAAAGGCTTTAGGAATTATGTTGGGACCGATTGGCCAATTTTTTGATATAGTAGTTGTACATACCTATTTTATGTTTCAGTTTACTGCTCACTATTTTAATGATTCATATTATTTCAATCAGCTTTACTTTATTTATCTGCTCACTTGTATATTATAGGATGCTAGATTTTGCTGCTATTTATTATGTATAAATTATGATCATATTTTTTACCTTAATCAGCATATATCATATGATCATCAGTATGTTTAGGATTAGACTTTTCTTTTAGTACTTTTACTTACTGTATTATACATATATGCCTATCCTTGCTTAGTTTACTTTGAGGTGTGCCTTTTTGCCTCAAATCTTATTTAGTTATAAATATTGTATTTATAACTTATCATTTTCCTTGTATGTTTATTGCTCCTATGATACATAGTCTATTCTATATTATTAAGTATAAATGTTGATATTAATAACATATTAAAAATATTCAATCTAAAATGTACTTAAACAATTATCTAATAAGATTTTTTTTGTTGGCTAGGGCCCTAATATTGTGAAACCGACAATATCATAATCGGATATGTTTGAGGAGCTTGGTGCTGAAGAGGAGGAGCCTTATCTTGAGGAGGAGGAGCCGGGTGAATCAGAAGCTGTTTAAATCATTTTCTACTTATTTATGAGGATGAGAATTTTTGTTTTTATTTTATTAAACTATTTTTTAAATGATGTAATAATACATGTACCTTTAACTGTGTTTTTTTTTACTGTACTATTTATTTTGAGTTGTATGTTGCATTTTATCTATTTATTATGGTTAATTGGATGTATGCTTATTTTACCTTGCTTCTGTACTCTAATTCTGTATTTGCTCTGTGACTGATTATGTAGCATGCATGCAGTAGCTCATCTCTTCCTCACTAGTGGATTAGGGTTTACACCTAATCCAATGCTAAGTGAGAGATTTGTCAAAGTAACACACCACCCCTCAATCTAATGATTATAGATTAAGGGGTAGGACGCCACAGGGAGTGAGCCATGAAACACCAGAGGGATGCCGACATCACCTCTGGTTCGAGTTCCACTCAAATAATGAATCCTCACTATCTGGATCGAACTAGATCAATCCCAATTGATCACAAGCATCCTAGAGACTAAAGAAGAGGATCCAATCATCATAGAATTAACCTTATTGCATTAATTTAGAGACTGAGCCTACTCGGCTCAGCTGGGAAGGTTACTATGCTTTGAATGGAGTTGCAAGCATGGTAGAAAATAATTGAAGAGAGCTGTAGCTTCCAAACGATTGCAATAGCTTAGCAGGGGGTCTGAACACTATACCACACCCTCCGTCAGCGGTTCACAGCACTGGAAATCATTAGGAATATCAAGCACCTCGAATGGAGTTCAACAGGGTAGAGGAAGGGAAATCATATGAATTTAAGTGAGTAAAGGAGCTTATAGGGTTAAAGGAAGGCTATTTATAGTTAGAGGGGGTTTAGAGATGAATCCCATAGCTGGGAGCCATAGTTTAGGCTTGGGCCAAGGCGAACACTCGGGTCACCATAAATGGGGCTATCGAGACCTCACGACTCGCCAAGCATTGTCCTGCTCAGAACGGGAGGATTCAGTGGTCTAAGGGACATAACAGAGGGAGTGGGAGACAAGCCTTGGGCCAATGGTATGAGCGGATTCTTTCCTGTTGGGCGAGCGAGCTGGGGACAAAGCTCTACAGTGACGGGTGGAGGCGCAACCGTCTGATGGATCATCCGTTGGAACAGTACAGCTCTGATCATCAGACAAGTAACAACCGATCACGAAGAGGAGATCATCCATTGGATCAGGTTTAAAGATCTGATTGATGATTGAGGCTACTTAATACAGGAGGATGGATATCGTTGGATCATATCTCAAAACCACGGAACGGTCGAAATGAGACAGATCCGATCGAAGGCGCGGGTCATTAGATCAGATCCATGGGATCAATGACCCAGATGGCGCCCACGGTTTGGAGCCAGCCGACCATTAGAGGGAGGGTAGATTTGCAATTATGAAATGTTATAAACTACAATATGCAATTAAACCAATTTAAATAAAATTCCAATTAGGCGTAAATGATCTCCAAAAATTCTAAAATTTCACCTTTAGCTAATTAGAGTGCTAAGAATTAAAAAATACAATCAGATTTTAATTTAGAGATCAAATTATTTTTGCTAATATTCAGGATCCTAAAATAGGCAAATAGTTATATTGCTCAAATGAGCTCCGATTAAATCCAAATTTCTAGAGTTATGTTTAAATGACCCATTGAGTCTGATGGAATAAAAATCAAAGCTTAGTTTAGTTTAAATTAACTTGAATTAGTTAGGATAAGTACTAGGGTTGTTACAGTTGTGCTCTAGCCTATGATACTGATATGTCAGATTGAGAGCTTGAGGATGTGATAATTTTGGAGGCGGATTCAGCTTAGGAGTAGCCCTCCATTTAACGCCTCCATTTTAGTGCTACAGTTTCTTTTTGCCTTTATTCAGTGAGGATGAGAGGCATAAAGCTCATTTATGTAAGCTATTGTATCTGTATCTTTTTAGTTTCTTTAGTGAGACATATGTACTTTATTATGGACGTATAAATTATGGTTGTTGCGATTTTTTTTTTTTCTTCTTTTATCATTATGTTACACCTCGATATGACCCTGGCAGATGTGATCCATTATGTTGGATTATCACCTCTAATCCAAGGTAAGGAGTGACAATAACCCCTAATGGTAATTTAGTTGCACTAACCCAACATCGGGGCGTTACACTACTAGCCTAGAAACACCTTGTGTCGAAATAGTTTGAACTCTTAAGCACCAAGGTATCGTCTATTTTGACATGATATGCCTCATGTTTTTGCCCTCAAAAGATAACGTCCCAGCAGGTCACCCATCCTAGGAGTGCTCCCACCTGAACACGCTTAACTTTGGAATTCTTATCAGGAATTCCACCGTTATCAGAATATGTTTAAGAGTTCACTCTAATATTACTTTAGGAAGTCATTACAATATCATCAACTTAAGTAACTGACATTCTCATTAGTATCCACACATATGTTCAAGAATCATCTATTAGGTAGATAGGACTATATGTGGCCCCTACATGTTCAAGAAGTACTCACAATCATGTATCATATTAACCATCATGGGTTCACGAGGTTGTTCACATAATGTTGTACCTGTATGACACTTAGCTCATATCTGACATTATATGGTCTGCTCTGATACCATTTGTAATAGCCTAAACTCTTAAACACCAATGTATTATTCGCTTTGGCCTAATATGTCTCACTATTTTGCTTTCAAAAGATAAATTTCAAGTAAGTCACCTATTTTGTGAGTTCCTCCACCTGATCATACTGAACTTTGGAGTTATTATCAGGAACTCTGCCTTTATCTGAAAAGACATCTTGATATTTAAGAGTTCAACTTAATACTACTTGAGGGGTCGTTACGCGAACCCCACCGTAATTCCGTCGGCACCTTCTATGCTGACCCAATCAAGCTCCACACCATCAATATCTGCAACAACGCATACAGTGAGTTCTCGATGACCATGACATCATCTCAGATAGTATGCGTTGTTGCAGATATTGATGGTGTATACATATTTATGGCTAAGGCTCAAGATGACCATGACATCATCTCAGGTATTATTACATTTATGAATTTTTCATGTGTTATATTAATTTGATCCTAGGGCTAGACACTCATTTACATTACAAAATATTTTCAAACAATTGCATTTAACAACCAACAAACTTATACCAAAAATATAGAGCTATCTACATTTAATAAGTTCATTTATTAAGTATTTATTAATAAATTAAGCTCTAACCATTTTTGCCTTCCACTTAAGCTAATATGGCTATCAACATTTTCCATTTTTGTAGCAGTTGCCATAGATGCATTTTTAGGCTTACTTGCAAGGGTTTGTGCTACTAATGTGGTGCCCCGACCCCTTAAGGTGGGATGATCGCCACGGTACATCCCTCTCTTATCATTGGATTTAGGTCTCCATCATAATCCACCAATAAGGGAAGGATGTGCAATATATAGAACTGAATTCTTCACTAAATGATCATACATGAATATCAAAGTGCGAAAGTAAATAAAAGGTAGCATCCATTTGGCCATAATGCTAAAATAAATAACATTCAACTCATAATAAAACATGTAACAAAAGAAAATATAATTGAATACATGTATTATTACAATATTTAATTAAAGTTTAATGAAAGTAGAAAAATCACTCATTCTTATTGAAAATAAAAGAACACCCTAACTAAGGATCCTCAGTAATAAGCGATCTTCCTTCTGACTCTACTAACCTTCAGGTGCTATCTCTACAAAATGCTCATAAGCTGACATTGTCAATTTCATAATGCTAGGGCCTCAACAAAAAAAAAGGTGGCTAAGCAATTATCTAAGTACATTTTAGGCTGATAATTTTCATATATTTTATGATATCACAAACCATCATAAGCAATTTAAGAGCAACAACACATCAATAGAAAGGAATAAAGCTATAAACCATACATTTTTAACTTAAATAAAATGTGAGGTAAAAAGAAGTACCTCAACTCAAAGCTGTAAGGAGAGGTTAAGCATTTTATATAAACTAATGAGAGTAGGTAAAATCCTAAACAAGTATGATCAATTTACTTATGTTGATTTTATAAATTAATACGGTATAAATAGAACAAAAATAAATTTAGCATCAAAACATGCTTGCATATATAACAAGAACTGCTAGAAATACATAAATGCTAGAAATACTATAAATATAGAAAATGTTGAACTAAAAGCATAATGAAAACATTTATCTTTAAAAGGGACATATCCTAATAAATCCTACCATAATAAAAAAATGGTGGCTCAACTATCCACTAAATAACTCTTCTGAAGCATCTAAAATACTAATGCCTAGATTAATAGGTCCATTGAAAAATATATCATATCATCATCCAAGACCCAAATGCCTAGAAACAGAAATGCACTAAATCTCAATATATCATATCAAATTGTAGAGGTAGGCTATTTAGAACACATTTTACAAATATGCTATCTAATTTATTGATTTATCTTTAATTCTTCTTATCTTATATACTTATGATCATTCCTTATGCAATTTTCAAAGCTATCATAGAATATTCATCAAATATTCTATGCCTCATCTAATATGTCAAAATAGTAAATGCTCCAAACAAGAAAGTAGTGCGTACAAATTAAGGAATAATAAAGCAATATTATACAAACATCTGTGATATCACTTATTTTCTAATTTAATCATTCTAACTAATCTGAGATTATACAAGCTAAGGATCTCCAACATCCTATTATCTAGTATAAACTTAGAGTTACGGCTCTATAAGGTTTAAAGTAATTAGAACTAATCAAGTTCTAATGTAATTCAATTAGTGATGCTTACATAAGATAAATAATAAATCAAACATCTTAATTAATGATTTTAATTGATACAAACCAATATTGATTAAGATAAATCAAGATTGAGGGATTAAGAGTTAAACTCCAAAATATTGGGATTTAGCCTCTTAATCTAAAGGTGCTAAAGATTAAGTATTTTAGGAAAATCCCAACTCTCACAGATTACATGCTAAGACTATCTTATTAAGTATAATTAGACTAAATAAGATGGATCTCTAATCTTAAACTAAGGTTCTAAATACAAAATAATCATAATAAAGAATGAAATTTAGAATTTAACAAAACCAAAGTTTCATCCATTGAGTAACTAGTTTACTCAATGAATAAATTCTAATCTAAGTCTTTTACTAATTTCTAAGGAAGATTCCTAAAAGCTTGAGGAAGAAGCTACTTAAGGAAAATTACTTAAGGAAGAACTTTAAGAAATGATTCAATTATTAAGTATTAAGGTTATTTAAATCTTAATTATACTTATTTACTAATTTGGAGAACTTAGGGATGACATAATATGGACTTGATTCTATATTATGAACTTATAAATTTCTTAGGAATTTCTTAAGAGAAAATTAGAGTTTTACTTAAAATTCAATTTAATGAGTCCATATGATCTAAATTTAATTCTTAAACACTTAATTTATTGATTTCACTATATATTTCAAGTTTCTAAGGCTCAAGAACTCTTAAATCAAAATTTGGGCAAAATGACCAAAATACCCCTGCTTAAGGGTAAGAAAATATACAAATTTTAGAATTATGGCTCCAAATTGAATTTTTACTGATTCCAAATGATTTTTTACTGTCTAATATGAGGTTAGAAACTAAGAACACCCAATTTGGTCAAGATTTAGGACTAATGGGCTTAAATTAGGGTTTAAGCTCAATAAAGGTTGATTAATAATTTCACTAAGGAAATCTAGAATTTTTGATATATTTATGGTATTTACTACCTAAAGATTCCATCAAATCTAAAATTACTAAATTCTAAGGTCATTTTACTAAGTTATAGTCAAAACAAATTTTGGGTCAAAATGTATAATTAAGGAGATTTAGGATTTGGTGTCCAAATTTAGCAAAATTAGTGGCTATAGATTCTATATAGTACACTAATCACAATGAAATTGAGTTTGCTAAGTTTGAACTCCATTTGATTAACTTAGGCCCAAATTAGGGCTTAAAGTGATTAGTGAAATTAATTGCAGAATTGCAAAATTAACTTCACCGTTGTGTTCTATATTACACTAGGAGCTAACAGCAACTTGAAATTCTAAATTTGGGTAATTAGTAAAGCTAATCCTCACTAATTAAGATTTGATGAGATTATGGATAATTAGGCAACCTAATTACCAAAACTAATATATTATTATGGTTTAATGTTTCTTAGGTTCTCCTGATTAAAATGGTATATTGGATTATATAATTTGGAGCTTAGTTAACTAAGCTATGGCCTAATAAAGCATTCTATGGTTTAAGGGGTAATTAGGAGAGGTCCTAAATGTCATTAGGAAAAATACTAATCTAATAACAAGACTAATTTTACCATAATGATTCTAGCATTTTTATGGTTAAAATAAGATATAACTTAAATATATTTGGATTTATGGTTTTCAAATTATGAGGGTTTGAAGTTTGATTAATTTTCTGAATCCATATAACTAACATTTTAGTTACTGGTTTAGCATTAAATAATTCCTTAAATCAAACAGAAGCGGAACCCACAGCACTCATGACAGACTGAAAGGTGAACCCCACTGCTTACTTGGTAGACAGAAGGTGCAGCCGATAGGTTTGGCGGTCCCACAGACGACATGTGGCAGCATATGACGCTAGCGATAGGTTCGGTGGATCCCACAGTTAATACACAGCAACAAATGGTGCAAGCTGGCGGGCCCACTGGCGTCGAATTAGAAGGGTAGCAGAGCAGGAGATGAGACGGCGAGCCCACCCTTGACTTCAACATTCAGACGAAGCGGGGCCCGCGGTCCTGGAGACAAGATGTGACGACACCAATCAATACGCAGGTTGGGCCCGGGTTGACCTGGCCCAACCCAAACTTCCTCCATCCTCGACATAGACTCACGACAACAAAACTAGGAAATGCGGTTTTGACGGTTTCCTGGCAACGGTAGAGCTCGACCCGCAGGGAAATGGAAAGAGCTTGACAAGATCTTCCAAATGGTGGCTAGATCAGTGGCTGGGGTGGCCTGAGTCGCCGGTAAGGGCAAACCCAGGGTCTAAAGCGATGGGATGGGGCAAAGCCACCGTAGGCTACTGCTGATGAAACCCTAAATTCATCTGATCGAGCTCATTTGAGCTTGATCGAACTCGACCAAATGATGATCAAGCAAATGAAATAAACTTTAGAAATTAAGCAAGGGTAATTGCGAAGACGAAATGGGAGGAACATGATGTACTTCTACCGATGGCTGAGGAGACACAGGAGGTTCGAACAATGGCTTCAGACGCTCTCCGATCCTTGAACTTCCACTAGGCTGAAAGTTTGCACGACTCAAGATCTACTGTGATCAATAAGGCATGCAGAAGCGGTGATGATAGCCAAACATAAGGCAGATCTCACCATGTGCCTCACGCGCGATAGACGAGGGGACGAAACTCGTCAATGGTCTAATCTAAACAATTGGGCCGATTGAACGGCTCGAACTTTGCCATTCGATCAAATGATGAAAGGCAGGCATCGCGGAGAGGGAGAGAGCGATGGCCGTTAACTTAAATAATAATTTATTAATTAAATAGCTAATATGATTTTTTTCTTAATAAAAAATTAATTATAAAACAATATCCTAAGAATTCTCATAAATCCAACGACTTCCAAATACTTCCAAAATATCACCTCTAAATAATTTGGTGGTAATGAGTGCAATGGCGAAGTCAAATTTTTGATTTGAGATCAATTTAATTAGGTTAATTCTCCAAATTATCGAGATTTCCCAGAATTAGGGTGTGATTTAAATGACTCTTGATTTGAACCAAAACTTCAGGGTTTGCTCATAATAGCATATTAAGACTATTAGAATCATGATCAGGATCTGATTTAGTCCTGACTGACTATAGTAACAATCTTGAGTTCTTATAGACTCCCTCACTTAAGAATAATGTCGTCCTCCATCACTTAAGTAGAAAGAATGATGCGGGAATAAAATGATTAAAGAATGAACAAGGAAGGTTGAGAAAGTACCATGATTCTCAAATAGCCTTGGGTACTTTGATCACATATCTGATTCTTTCTCCCATGTGGCATTTTTAGGAGAACGATTCTTCCACTGAACTTTGACCATCGGGATTGATCGGCTTCTTAACTGCTTTTGATACTTGCTCAGAATTCTAATGGGCTCTTCAACAAATGATAGATCTGGCTAAATTTCTATTACGGGAATGGAGATCATGTGATTTGGTTCTCTCAAGCACTTTTTGAGTGATAAAATGTGAAACACATTGTGCACTATAGAGAAATATCAAGCAATTCAAGCTTGTATGCTAATAATCTAATCTTGGATATTATCTTAAAAGGTTCAACATATCTTGGACTAAGCTTTCTAGCTACTCCAAGATGGTAGATACCTTTTATTGGGCTTACCTTAAGGTACACATGGTCACTTTCCTAGAATTTGAGGGGATGATGATGAGAGTCATGGTACTTACTCTGTCGATCCTCACCTATATGAATCCTCCACTCAATGAGCCTAACTTTCTTATTAGTCTCTTCCACTAGATCAGACCTATATAATTAGACATCTCTAGTTTCAAACCAAGACAATGGAGTAGAGCACTTCCTCCCATACAATGTGTAACAACCCAAGGTTGTTACCTTAGTTATTTAGGACTAAACTTAGTCTTAATTTTGATTCTAACACTTTAATTAAGTCATTAGGAACCCATCCTGAAGTTTTGGTTCAAATCACACGTCAAATGGATCAAATCATAATTTTGGGAATATCATGAACTCTGAAATTTGACCTATCTAAATTATTCTCAAATTAAAAATTTGACTTTGTCATTGTGCTCATTACCCCCAAATTAGCTAGGGATGATATTTTGGATGCATTTGAAAGTCACTGGATATTCGACGGATATTTTAATATATGAAATCAATTAGCCAAAGAAATACTTGTCAAAATTGAAATCCAACTTTGCCATTGCGTTCCTCACCCTTCAATTAGTCAAAGGTGATTTATTGGTAATTTTTGGAATTCATTTAATCAATTAATTTTAATTAAGGAAATCAATTTTAAATAACTTAATAAAATTATTATTAAATTCATCAAGTGGTTCCATCAGCATCTCCTCATGTGTCATTTCCTATTTTCCTGACGCCGTTATATCAAGCGTCAATGCTGGACTGTTCAATTTGGATCAAATTGGACGGTTGATGGACCATCTTCTCCATCTGTCCGACCGCGCGTGGCGCGTGGCGTGCGATCGCCCACGCGGTGGCCGCTGCCGCTCATGCGTGTCTTTCACCGCACTCATACTGCATTTGCATGTTTTTTGAGCATAACTAATCTCCTATCGCTCATTTTTTATTTGGAGAAGCTTGGATCATCTGATAGAATCGCCCAGATTTTCATTCGAATGACACCCGTTAATTGAGGTACTCCTACCTCCTAGATCCTTCCTTTAATTGTTGATCTCTCAATGCGAACTTCATTGATTCTATTAAGCTTTTTGAACTTAATTTAGTTCGATCTTTCATTAATTTATATTTATTCTACAATGTTGCCTACCATAGAGTCGATTTAGGGCATCGTTCCATCGTATATGGAAAATGAACCATGGTTAGATCCTTGGTTCCTTTGAAAGGCTAGGCCTCCAGCTTCCATTTAGCATTCAAAGATCATTGTCTGAAGTTGTATTCTTCGAGCAGGAGCCTGCCCTATGCGCCATATCATCGCAAGCCTTCGAGAAGGAAGACATCGAACCATTAGAACCGCTAAGCTAGTTCAATCGATCTCACGGTCAAAGGGAAGTGGTGGACCCCGCCGCACACTTGCGTGTCCCTTGCAAAAAATGAGGCTATGGGACACACTGATGCTAGCCTCTGTTGCCGAGGACTTTTCAAATAGGGCCCACCGTGGTTTAGTCGAGTTATTAAGGAGATTTTTTAGATATAATTTAATTAAATTTAGTTTAATTGATTGAATAATTAACAAAATCTAAACCCCCATATCTATAAATCTAAGACTCCAAATATATTAAATATATATCTTATTTTATTCAAAAAAATAAATAGAACATTTTAGCAGTGTTAATTTTTTATTTGGATGAGTATTTAACATAGTGACATTTAGGACCCTCACTAATGATTTATTTAACCCTTGAACTTCAAACACTCATATCTTTGCAATTATTTATCCAAACATAGCTAATATGGGTCTCATTTTAATCAAGAGATTATCAGAAATTTTTCTATTGTATTAATTTTGTTGTTGGACTTATAATTTGACTAATGTCTTTTGGGTACCCTCACTAATCACCTTATTTGACCTAGAAATTCAATTAGCCGTAACTTAGTCAATTTAGCTCCAAATTGGGTCATTCAATACATCATTTTAATCAGTATAACATAATTAGAAGTAAAATGTATGAAAATTTAGGTTTTAATGAGTAGATTTTCTAATTTGTTATAATCACCCTAGAACTTGATTAGCCCATAACTTAACTAAATGGAGTCCAAATTATGTCTACTCCTAATCATTGTGCTTATTATGTTATAGGGAAGTTATAGCCACTGAGTTTGTTAAATTTTGACATCATTTGAGAAAGTTAGGTTTTGACCCATCTATAAACTTCATAATTTATATTTTTGAACCTCAAACTTGTTTTGGTTATAACTTGATCATATATCTCAAAATTTAGTATTCTTAAACTCTATGGTATCCTTAGATAGTTAACAATAATAAACTGACCAAACTTTTAGATTTTACTAGGTAAAATTACTAAATTACCCTTATGAGATAAAACCTTAAATTGAGCTCATAAGGCTTAATCCTTATCCAAACTTGATATACATACTGTCTATTTTTATATTAGATAGTAAGTAATCATTTGTCATCAATAAAGTAGCATTTAGACCCATAAGTAGTGGTAAAATGGTCATTTTGCCCAAATTTTGGTTTATGTGTTCTTAAACCTTAGAATCTTAATTAAATCACTAAAATCAATAAATAAAGTAATTTATATTCAATTTTATGTTATTTAAGCTTATTAATTAAATTTTTAAGTAAAACCTTAAGTTTCATCTTAAAATATTTTGAAGTAATTATTAAGTTTTATGATGTGAAATTCATCTCACATCATGTCATTCATAAGTCTTTTAAATTGATAATTAAGTATACTTAAGATCTAATTAACTTTAATGCATAGCAATGCAAATCTTTTCCTTAGGATTTTTTTTAACTTTAGGATCATCTTCCTTAGGAATTAGGCATAAAAATATGTTAGAATTTATTTATCGGGTAAATGGGTTACTCAATCGACGAAACCTTAGTTTTATAGCTTTCTAAAATTTCATCCTTTATTTATGATTATTTTGTATTTTAACCTTAGATTAAGATTAGAGATCCATCCTATTAAGTTTTGATTTTGCTTAATATGATTTGTCTTAATCTTTAGTTCGTGAGATTTGAGTTTTTAAATCTTAGCCTTTAGGATCTCATTTGGATTAAGTGATTAAACCCAATATTTGGAATTTAATTCTTAATGCCTCAATCTTAATTTATGTTAATCAAGATTGGCTTGGGTTGCTAAAAATTATAAAATTGGGATGAATGATTAATTATTTGTCTTATATAGGTGATATTTTTTATTTGGATTAGAACTATTTAAGTTCTAATGTTTAACTTGTAAGGCTGTGAATTTGAGTTTATACTGGATAGTAGGATATTAAAGATCTCGAGTTTTTATAAACTTGGAATAGTTTGAATTAGATAATAACAGATATCATCTGTGTTTTAGTAGAGTCTATTGCTTACTATTAAATTTTGTTGATTTTCATTCCTTATTTTTTGAGTTTTTTCACATTGCACGTGTCATATAAGATACTTTGATGCATAAAATGAAAACATAGAAAATTGGATTAACACTTGCATTGGGTTCATTTCTGGATGAATATTTGTGCACTTTTACTGCTAATAGACAGGTGGTAAGGAGAAATAAAGATTACTTAACACGTACTCATTGAGGAGAGTTGTGTTAAGTTGGAACTTGTTTTAGTCTTGCATACATGCTTAACTCTTCGATTACTTCTGAACGTATCCACAGAAGTAAAGTAAAATAATTAAAACTTACTACATATATGTAGTTCTATCTTTTCAATTTAGTACAATTATTTTTGCCTTAGTTTTGATAAGCTAAGTGATATGCATGCTTCAGTTCAATTTCAATTTAATGACTTGTTAGCCAGTTCTTCTGATATGGCAGATTTTACATTTTATTCTTTCTTTACTGCATTCTGCTTATCCTTGTTACAGTTCAATACTTGTTTGTTTACTTATATATATTAGGATGCTAGTCTTGTTTGCTTACTTATATGTATCACAGTTAAGTTCACTTTATGTTAATTCGCATAATTTTATATGATCATAAGCATATTATGATGAGTCTTCTTTTCAGTATTTACAATTATTTTATACTTATATAAATGCTTAACCTTGTTACAGCTTAGGTGGAGGTATGTGCTTTACTTCCTTTTGCTTAAGCTTATAAATATATTATTTATAGCTTTCTCTTATTCTTTCATAGCTTGCTACACCTAATTATGATATCATAGTTATTTAGTTAATGGTGATAGCTTAAAGAATTTTGGAACTAGTATCAGCCTAAAATGTACTTAGACAAATTGTCTAATCAGATTTTCTTTTTTTTTGCTAGGGCCCTGTCATTGTGAAACCGACAATGACACATTCCGAGCTATTTGAGATAGTTGGGCCTTCTGAAGAGCTTGTTCAGGAGGTAGAGCATGTTGTTGTCGAAGATCATTAGTTCTTTTTCTTATTTGTTAGTGATATTGAGTGTTATGCTAATATTCAATAATCAAGTCTTAGGGTGATTAGGGTGGATTAAGAGATCTAAAACCATTGGATCTTAAATATTTTTATAGCTTACTATTTATTAGGTCTTCCTGATCAAAATAGTATATTGGAAAACCTAATTTGGAGCTCAATTGACTAAGTTATGGTCAATTAAAGTTTTTGTGTTAATTAAAGTAATTAGGGTTAAGTCCTAAAAGTGAATAAGTAAACCCTAATCCAAATAGAGAAATGAACACTACCAGGTTATTCTAGAGGTTTCTTAGATCACTTTAAGACCTATATTAAATATATTTGGATTAGTGTGTAAGAAGTTATGAACCATTGAAGATTAAGATTGGGACCTAAAAATGATTAGATTAAATATACATCAAACAGAGAATTTGATACTTCTAGAATATTTCTGAGGATTTGCTGATTAATTTAAGACCTATATTGGGTATCTTTGGGTGAGCGTGTGCAAGGATATGGTTAAATAAAGTTTTGTGACATTTTTGCAATTATTTAATACCCTAAAATGTCACTGTATGAAATACAACTCCTAAGGGAAATTGGATAGTGCCAAAGTGATCCTCTATTTTTGCTGATCACAATGGTATACCTATTTATATTATTTGGACTTAAATTTTACAAGATACTAAGGTTTAAAGATTAGACATATTTGATTTATTTAATTTTATTGAATAGATTAATTCATTTATAATATATATATATATATATATATATAATATTAAACAGAACAAAACGGTGTGCACGGGACCCACACGGTCAACATCTCAGTGCGGTCGGGCCCACGGGCAGAGCCACGCAGTCAGTGCATGGTCCACCAGGGCACGCGTCTGCATACTACACGCCAGGAAAAGGATGCGGGCCCCAGCAATAATTACGTGACATTTGTCGCAGGGCCCACGCACAGCAGCGGATCGGGACTGAACCGAGATGGCCCGACCCAAAATCCTCTTCGCCTTACTCTTCGATATGAACCAGGGAAGAGGAGCGGGTAACCCTAAAAAGTACTGTAGGAGGTCAACTAAATCCAGCGAGGATGGGTTTGATCAAAACAATCAAACCCAATAGATGCTCAATCAATAACATGAAATAAGTAAACGAAATTGGAAACTTACAAATTGCTAACGAGTTAGAAGGATTGAATGTACCTTAAACGAACGGTGTAGAAACAATATGCTCAAAATGAAGGTCCAAGGTTTTGATTTACTTCGGCTGAATGAAGATTGTGCAAAAGGAGATAATGGTTTGGCATCATGCTTAAGCTAAGCCCTTAGGCTGTGGAGAGAGGCCACGCGACGGTGAGTCTGCCGCGTGCCTGCGCATGGGACACGCGCAGGTCCCAGCTCGAGCGAGCGGAAGAGACAAATGCTCGACCATTTGATCTATGATTGAACGGCTCAGGATAGCCATCAATATTGATGACGGAAACGATGCAGGACTGTTTAAGGAAACGACAGCCATTAAACTACTTAATTTATAATATTATTTAAATATTTTTAAACTTATTTCATTAATTAAAATTAATCGATTAAATGTGTTCTAAAAATTCCCAATAAATCACCCCTAGTTAATTGAAGGGTGAGGAACGCAACGGTGAAATCAAATTTTTGATTTGACGAGTATTTAATTATTCAAATTTTTTGGGTATTTAAATATTATTAAAATATTTGACTAAAATCCAACAACTTTCAAATGCCTCCAAAATATCACCCCTAGCTAACTTGGGGGTAATGAACGCAGTGATGAAGTTAAATTTTTGATTTGAGGTCAAAATAAATAGATCAATTTATAGGGTTTTTGGAAATTCTCAAAATCATGATTTGATCCATTTGACTTTTGATTTGGACTAAGTCTTAGTGGTGACTTCTTAATGACTTAATTAGTGTACTGGAATCATAATTAGGACTTAGATTAGTCCTAATTGACTTAGGTAATAACCTGGGTTGTTACAACGCCTTCTTTTGGTAGAACGAGTACGGGGGCTGATGAGAGTGCGTATTTCAACGCTTGGAACGCTTCCTCGCATTCAAAACTCTAAATGAAAAGCATAGCCTTCTACGTTAGCTTGGTCAATGGAGAGATAATTTGAGAAAAACCTTTAACGAACTTTTTGTAATAATTGGCTAGTCCCATAGAGCTCCGGATATCAGTTACTATTTTCAATTGTGAACAATCTTGGATGGCACTGACCTTCTGTTGATCAACACTAATTCCTTAAGCTTTGACAACATGACCCAAAAATGCTACTGGGTCAAGCCATGATTCACATTTGGAGTATTTGGCATAGAGTTGATAACTATGTAATTCTTCTAGCATAGCCCTTAGGTAATGCTCATGATCTACTTCACATTTCAAATAAATTAAGATATCGTCGATAAAGAGGATGAAAAAAAATTCCAAAAAGGATTTGAGCACATGCTGCATCAAATTTAAAAAGATTGACGATGCATTTGTAAGACCGAAAGATATCACGAGGAGCTCATAATGTTCATAACAAGTTTGAAATGCGAACTTCTCGATATCTCTATCTTTGACTCATAGCTAATGGCAGTCGGAATGCAAATCAAATTTGGAGAACACCTTAATTCCAGCTAGTTGGTTGAACAAGTTACTGATTCGAGGCAACATATATTTATTCTTAACTATTACCTTATTGAGCTCTCGATAGTCTATGCACATGCACATAGAACCATCCTTTTTTTATTTATGAAAAGGATTGGCACTCCCCGGGGAGATGAGCTTGGCCTTATGAGGCCTTTCTCTAGAAATTCTTGAAGTTGCTTATTTAGCTTCTGCAATTCCTTGGGTGCCATGCGATATGGAACCTTTAATATAGGCTGAGTTCCCATAATAATTCTGATTGAGAATTCAACCTCCATACTTAGTGGAAGACCATGTAGGTCTTTAGGGAAAACATCAGAAAATTTGCATACGATACATTCTCATTTATGGGAATAATTTCCGTCTTTTCACCCGACATTGTTACTAGGTAGGTGTCGCAACCTTTCTTAATTAATCTTTTAACCTCCAAAGCATTAATCAACGAGACCTGAATGCTAAACTTGCTGATGAATGTCTTAGTTTGACCACCACTGTCCAATGTGATTTTCTTCTTCTAGCAATTTATTGTGGCATTGTGTTGACTTAGCCAATTCATTCCGAGGATGATGACAAAATTTGCAATCAAAAGAATGATGAGCTTGGCTTTAAAATTCTGCTCATTGATGCGAATGGCTACACCACAGAATTGGCGAGCTGGCACATGGGCTACAGATGGTAACTCAACACTTAACGATCTAGCTAGACGATATAATGGAAATTTAAGAGCTTTAGTTCAACTCTCTGACACAAAAGAATGATTGTCTCCGATGTTGAACAACACAATGCATGGCTTATTATTTAAACACAGGGTTCCTATTTAACATGCCAAGAATTAACTACTTGCAGAATTTAATGAGCGAGAAATAAATATACTTTGCAAAAGAGGTTAGGTTTAGAAGTGTGTACTTTAAACCACATTGTTGTCCTCTGCGGCTTCTAGAGGAGTCAAGGCACAAACTCGAACAGGATTGCCATAATAACTCGTGTAATGCTTCACTATTAGATTTGACATATTAATCTAATAATGGGTGTACGGTAGTACTTAATACTGGATTAGGGAACTCTAACCCAATATTGAGTACTACCTTTAGAACATGAGAATATATAGGTAGAATAAATCACAAATACTTTAATAATTCATCATTCATAATAAAAAAGTACAACATAAAAGAACAGTATACACATCATCAAGTAATTAATTATTATAGATAAATTAAATTAAAATATCTCTCTTCCTCACAATGAAATAAAAAGAAATATAAATAAGTCTTCAGTGTGAATCAGGTTCCTCATTGATTGCAAATCCTTATCCACATTCCTGGTCTATCGTAGTTGGTTTTTAATATAAAATGGCACAACCAATAAAATAGAAAGTTAGTAGACTTTAAAAAGTCTAAGTACAATTTAAGAGTAATCTAAATTATTTTAATAAATAGAAATCATGTTAGTCATTTACAAATTAAAATGAAAGCGGTGCAATAAGCATGAAATTAGTAAGGTGGTAAACTAAGAAAAGTTTCTTACATTATTTATGCATCTTTATTAATCCTGCAACAAATAGGTTAGCATATTAATTGAATTATTTACAATTGAAAAAATATGAATATATTCAAATGATATTGTATGTTAAATAAGAAAAATAGCGTAAAAAATAAAATTGTATTTTTGTAAGAAACTTTACATTGCATAAATGGGTATTTTCCTTAACTCCTATCATTGCTCAAGAAGACAACGACATTATATCAAGTAAGCCTTAGAATATTGCATGAATTCATTATTACATTCAAGAATTTAGTGCATAAATACTATATTATCTTTCAGGCCCACTATATAAATAAAATCAACTTTGTGAAATACTATTTGATTCTGGCGCAAGTTATTCATTTATTTATGAAAAGTGTGCTATAAGCTTAAACCTTCCTCAATTTAAATTAGGAAAATAGATGCAAGTTCAGATGCCATGTGGAGCAAAGAATCAAGCTAATAGGTTTTGTTTATTGAAAATTCTAATTGGTGGTCTAGCCTTTAAAGCTAAACATGTACTTATGCAAATGTCTAACTTTGATATAATAATTGGTATGATATGGTTATGCAAGTTTGATGCAGTGATAAATTTTCCTAAGAAGAATTACTATGAAAATTGGGAAAAATGTTGAAACCTTCACAGGAAAACTAGGTATAAGTGCTTCTTTAATCAATTCAATAAAACCAAGAAGTTAATTGGACCTGAATGCAAAGCCTTCTTAATAGCACTTATGGGTCAAGTAAAGAATTTAATGCTAATTGAACAAGTGAAAGTAGTGAAGAAATTCTAGGACATATTTCCTGATGAATTGCCAGGTTTACCTCTAATTCAAGAAGTTAATTTCTCAATCGATTTAATACTAAACATATAACCAAAATCAAAAGCACATAAACATATGGCTCTTATAAAATTGCAGGAGCTACGGGAGCAATTGCAAGAGTTAGTGGAGCAAGGTTTTATTAGACTAGTACATCTCCATGGGGAGCTCCAATTTTATTTGCTAAAAAGAAGGCTGACTCAATAATAATGTGCATTGAATACTATGAATTAAATAAAGTAACAATAAAGAATAAATATTATCTACCAAGGATCGATGACTTATTTGACCAATTATTTGGAGCAAAGGTATTCTCCAAAATCAATTTAAGGTCAGGATATTATCAAATTAGAGTTAGAGATAATTATATTCCAAAACTACATTTAGGACCTGTTATGGGCATTACAAGTTTTTAATAAAGTCTTTTGGGCTGACTAATTCCCCATCTGTATTAATGGACTTAATGCAGCGCATTTTGAAACCCTATCTTGATGATTTCACCATTGTATTTATCAACGATGTCTTAATTTATTCCAGAACTAAAACTGAACCTGAAAGGCACCTCTATACTATTTTACAATTGCTTAGAGATAATAAACCCTGCCAAATTCATGAAATGTGAGTTTTGTTTAAATTTAGTGGCATTTATGGGCCATGTTATTGATGCTAAAGGAATAACAGTAGATCAGTGCTATTCAACATTGGGTTCAACCCCGAACTGTAACTAAAATCAAATTTTTCTTAGGCCTTACCGGCTATTACAGAAAGTTTGTTCCAAGGCTTTCTCTGATGGCTTCTTCATTAACTCACTTAATAAAGAAAGATATTCCATTCATTTGGAATTCTAATTGTTAGGAAGCATTTCAAAAACATAAACACTTATTAACATAGCACCAATTATAATTTTACCTCAAGAAGGAAAGGACTTCCAAGTCTATACCGATGCTTCAAAATCAGGACTTGGATGTATATTAATGTAGGAAGGTAGAGTTATAGTTTTTGCCTCAAGGCAATTAAAGCCAAATGAGAAGAACTACCCTCCCCATGATCTAGAAATGGCATGAAATAACCTAAGGTTGTTACCCAGCTTGATTTTAATTTAACCATATCTTAATTATTATTCTGTTAAGTTCTTCTATTCATTTGAATCAATCCCTATAGATTTAGTGCGATTGAGAGCTAAATCGAATATTTTGGAATATTTTAATTAGAAAATTGAGGTATTTAATTTGACCTCAAAATTGAAATCCAACTTCGCCATTACGATCCTCACCCCAAAATTAGCTAAGAGTGATGTTTCGGACGCGTTTGGAAGTCGTCGAATTTTCGTAAATATTTTAATATAATTAAATGCACCGGAAAATAAAATAATTAAATAATTGTTGGAATCGAAATCTGACTTCACCGTTGAATTCCTCACCCCCCAAATTAGCTAGAAGTGAATTTTTGGGATTTTTCAGAGCGCGTTTCTAAAATCTGAATTTTTAAATAATTAAAGAAATTATTTAATTACTAAAATTTATTTTCTTAATTTACTTTGCTAGCTCCCTCCATACCCTCATTCGGCACCTCCTCCATTGCACACAAGGGGTAGAACCTCATTTACTTAACCCATGCCTCCCCTCACCTCATAACTCCTTTAGCCATGCTCTACCTCCCCCTTCTTCTCCTCCTTTAAGAAGGAGCTCAGCCCCTCCTTCTTCTCATTACTACCAAACTGAAGGCCCTTCTCCCTTCTTCCTCCATCGCTGCATCTTAAAGAAGAAGCTCCTCTCCAAGTCTTGAAGAAAATAGAGGTTTCTTCTTCCTCTTTTAAGACTAAGGTACTCTTTTGCTTACTCTTCCTTGTCTACTTTATTTTGCTATTATGCTTGTGTTGTATCTTTAGACAATCATGATTGTGTTTGGAAGCCATTGGGGTTCTTTAAAGCATCATATTTCCTTAAAAATCTCATGCTCTGTTTTTCATCCATTATGTATACCCAAAGTTTTAACTCTATTTTTTGTATAATTAGGATAATCCATTTGTGCTGATTTTAGTATCAATGGAAAGGTATCAGAAAGACCTTTCCATTAATATAAGGCACATCTCATGAAATACTCTGGATTGAGAGTATTTCAGCTCGAAATGAGACCCTTCACGGTTTTCGCACAAGCGAAATCACCGTCGGGTGCTACAGCGCTCCGTAGTGTGTAGCACACTACGGCGCACCACAGCACTTCTGGAGCTAAAATAAGAGCATGCAAGCAAACCTCTATAGCGTCATTTCGGGAAAAACTATAAGAAATTAAGAGAAAATAAAATTGAACAGTCACACAAAAGTTAAACCACTGGAGTGCGCCACAGCGGGCTGCAGCGTCATTTTTGGAAAACTATATGAAACCAGGAAATAAAATAGTTGAACAGTGATTTTTGAAAGTTAAACCGCTATAGCGTGCCGTAGCGCTTGAAAGCGCTGCTGCGCGTCGTAGCATCCAGCTCTCGAATTAGGTGCCGTAGCGCGCCGCATCGCCTGAAAGCGCTACGGTGCGTCACAACGCTGTTTTCCGCCGCAACGCGCTACAACATGTCGTAGCGCTCAGAAACATTCGAAAGTGCATAGAATTGGCTGAAATGGCCAAAACTCCTCATTTTTCTCATTTTAATGTCCTTAGGACTCTAGTGGGGCTAAATTATATCAAATTTGAACTTAGTTTAGTTAAAATTGAGCATTGTCTAAAATTTTATGTTAAAATTAAATTTGAAAATTTTCCCTTTATAACATGTGCTTAAAATCTCCTATTAAAGAATTGAATCCTTGAATGCTTGTAGTGGCTAAGTAGATCTTAATAACCAAATTGCATGAAATTAAAATCTTTTAGATTTGTAATCAAGTGCTAATCTCTTTAGTTTGATTTAGGATTTGGTTAGCCTTAATTACCTTATATTTTTATGTCACTTTATATTCCTATACTTTCATGATATTATGATATATGTTAGAGAATTTTAATAATTATTTGGACACCTTGATATACTTAAATTGACACTAAATTATATTTGAACATAAGAATCTTAAGAACTTGATTAAGTAAATGATACTTAATATAAACTTGAAATTTGCCATCAATAATACACCAATAATACATTGATTTGTCATTGGTCTATAAACCAACCATAGATCTTAACTTAGGTAAGCTTAGGGGTTAAATACTAACTTGTCTTGATAAAGATCTAAATCTTAATCACTTAATCAATTAACTTAATTATGAGATAATTCAATTGATATATTCTAATAATGCATCTGATTTAGTATTGATCTTAAATTATTGAATTAGAAATATTAAAATTAATATTAAATCTATGTGATTAAATCATCCGAATTTAAACTTTAAATCTTTTATTTTCTCTTATATAAGACTATCAGCAGAAGATGAATAATAAAACTATAATAATTTATGAAATAATATAACTCTAATAATATCTTTGATTTTATCCCATGATTGTAGAATATAATAGGATCAAATAGATTTTAATCATCTGGTATGATCACTTTAATCCAAGATTAATAAGTAAATCTTGAATGTTAACTTAAGAAATAGAAAAGTGAGATCTCAAAAGTCTTGCTATAGGATTATTCTTGAAATGCTTAAAGGCCTTAAATATCGATACATTGAGGTAGGAAGAACTTTTATAACTTCTTGAGGTAGAAACTTAGTTGATCCTTTATAACCATAGAAGTTGACCTTAACACCTCGTGGTAGAAATCACCTAAAGCACTTCGAATGGAACTTCCCCCTTACTATAGAAATCAATATTGAGTGATCTTTTTTTATCACATCCTTGGAGCTTTGTATAGGACTCACCTATTTATAGTAAGAATTAATAACTTTGATAAATCCTTGTTGATTAAATAGAATCTTTTAAACCCAGATTATTAATTGGGTATAGTAGGATATACCCATAATACTTGATTATTTCAGTAATATTCAGGAATGGTTGAGTCACTCTAAGTACGATTTATCTTTGTGCTATCCTGCGGGCTTAGGCGGATCCTACTGCAAAAATTTGAGCACGATTAGGATCCCAGTTTGTCATAAATAAGTTCGTGAAGTTTAAACTTCAAAGGCTAATAATATGAAAAATATAAATTGGAATTTGGAAAATTTTGTATAATTAAGTTAAGCATCATATGAGGATGATATGTTTTAAGTTTCGTTAATTTTTCAAGTCTCCGATTTATTGTAATTAATTTTCAAAGTTTTTCACTTAAAAATTAATATAAAATAAATTACCTAGCGAAATTAAATAATTTTTGGACGCTTGCGTTCGTCTCATCGAGGCGGTCGTTTCGATACCTAGTTCGTAATTTTTAGAATTTGAATGGCTACAGATCATAGCTCAAGAAATTTTAGCCATTAGATTTAGCTTTATAGGATTCTTTAAATCATCCTAAAACCTAATTATTATCTTCATTCTCTTCAAAACAGCCCGGTCGTGAGTTTCTTTCTTCATTACGCAAGCAAGCCGACTTGTCCTTTTCACTTTCCCTTCTTGCGACCAAAAGCCCTTCCTCTCCTCGCGTCTCCTTCCAAGTCGAGCGTCTCCTTCCAAGCCGAGCGTCTCCTTCCAAGCCAAGCGCCTCCATCTAGCCGAGGGGCTGCGGCTCCCCCTCTCTCGGCAGGAGGCCGAGAGGCTGCACCTCTCCCTCTCTCGGTAATAGGCCGAGAGCCAACCCTTCTTCTCCATGGTTGAACTGCAGTCCTCCTTCTTGGTCAAATCTTCTCTCATCTCTCATTGACTGCAGTATTCTTCCTCTCCGATGCTATTAGGTACTCCATCTCCCATTCTCCTTATTTTGGTTATGTTTAATTTAGTATCCCATGGACGACAGTAACTGTAGAATAAGATGCACGTTGATCTCTCCCAAACCACCAACCACTGCAAGCATATGATTCTTCACCTCATAAGTCTATTTCTAATTTTTCTTTTCATTTTATAAATACTGTTGTGGGAATTTCATGGCATAGCCTAAATACCACAAAATTAATCAAAAAAAAAAGACTCATAATAGAAGAAAAAGTCCTTGGAATTAATTTTATTAAACAATCAAATTTTTATAAAAACTATAATATGAATTTTCATATATTTTAAGGTCTTGTATTATTAAAATTTTATTGTACTAATTTGGGAGTTATGTAAAATTATAGAGGCTAAAAAAAAAATAATCTCCTTTAAATATGATGCTTCCCAAGAATGACTAGTATGTTGGTGAACTTTAGATTGCTAAATTCAATAAATTTTGATCAAGACACCAAATTATAGTTTCAATTCCAATAGTCTCTACGTAATGATAAACACTTCACCAAAAAATATTATATTTATTCACATACAAATGGTTTGTTTGAGGTATCGATTCCATACAATCCAAAACTTGGCCTCAAATTCCACCAAAACTTCAATATCACAGACACCTCAATAATGGATAACTAAGTAACCCCTCCTAGGAGTACCGGCCTTACAAGGCTATGCTCATGCTGGGAAGAAATAATGCCCATGCTAACAAATTGTATGTAGCTATGGCTAAACTATATTTAATTCAGTTGATGTAAAGTTTTTAATGATAGTTATGGCTAACTAATGGGGGTTCGGTCTTAAGCCTCCTTCCTCTGCATCATTGCAGGAAAGGAGAAGGATTATTGAGTCACTAAATCGCAGCCCGTTAAGCTTAACTTTAATTAATGTCCTTAATGACTACGGTTAAGGGTTTAGTAAAGTGGGCATTATAGACTTTAAGGAGGTTATTAGAATCTTAGTAGATCCTTTAAATCACAGCTCATTTTTTTAATTTAAGTTCTTTTATTTTATAAAAGAACAGCATATTTCAATTTAATGAGCCGCAAGATTGGAGATAATCTTATAAATTTTAGAATTTTGATTTTTTTTAAGAATCTTATTCTTTAATCCTTAATTAAAATAATTATAAAAAATATTAGTTAAATTCATTCAAATTGATAATTCCTGAACTACTAAGATTTTTCATTTGTAGAATAATTTTTGAAATGCTTAAACTAAATTATTCATATATATATATATATATATATATATATACATATTTATTTTCATCAATAAAGAGGTGGGAATTGATAATATGAAGATAGAAATTTATTTGGAAGTTAATTTCATGAATTCCTAATGCAATTGAAATGTTAAATTAATTATTTCTTCTAAAGTTGTTTATAATATAATTTGATCAATAATTATCTAAATTGGACACTTCAATAGTCCATTTCACTCACAAGAACGTGAGGAGCATTAATATGAAGTCAAATTTAGATTTTAAATCCTAATTTTATTAATAATTTTTAAATCCTAATTAGGAGTCCTGAAAACCCTAAAATCCTAATGTTTTTTGATTTTGACCTACTTGGGGTCATTTTTCTCCTTATGTAATAAGGATTTATATTTATGAATTTCATTTCATTTGGACAACAATGGGTAATTTTAGGTTGTTGCTCTTTAATTAGTATTACTTAATTAATTTTATAATCACAGCCCATTAAGCTTAACTTTAATTAATGTCCTATGATAGTGAACTTGTTTAACTATTTCCCTCCCATGTTAATTTTCCATGACATGATGGTTTTGAGCTTAGTTCTCATAAATTAATTGTATGAATCTTTAGCAAATTGCTGGATTCATCTTTTAACCTTAAGATATAGCCTATAGGATTGATTATACCTTAAATTGTATGTGATCCTTTAGAACTAGAAGTTTACCCATTAAGTGTGTTTAGCCTTAATGCTTGTTTAGTGTATGTTATGATCTTCTTAATCATAATCTTAAGTAATTAGGTTTGAGTTTAGTTCTCATCCTTCTAGATATGTGAATCAATTGCAAATTGCTTGATTCACCTTTCAACCCTAAGGTAGAAACCCTAGGATCGATTTAAATAAGAATTGTAGTTGATACCTAGATCTATTAGTTACATCCATTAAAAGTAGTTAGCCTTAATGTGTTTGTAATTACATATTATTGAGTCAATTAGGACTAGCCTTTAGTGAATTAGAGCCTAATTTATTTATCCTAATCCTTAAAGTATTCTCTTAATTATTTTAAGAGATAGTGATAGGAGTCCTAATTTACTTAGAATAGTTTAAGAATTCTATTGATTTTCTTAACCTTTAATTATTAGAAAATATAGAGTATATAGTTCTTAGTCCCTACATTTACTTATTTTAAACATTTTATTTTACATTGACATATAGCTAGTTTAGTATTTGCTTTGGATAGAACTTTCAAGCTATAACCTAGCTAAAGAACTTTAGTAGAATAAATCATAACTCCCAATTTCTTAAGTTGATAATTCTTAATCTCAATCCTTTCTTACTAGTCATCTAAGCCTTGATTTAATTATCATAATTGAATCTTACGGCTTAGGACTAGATTAAAACTAACTTTTATTTGCATTGATTATACTTATAAATTATTTTGTCATATCATATTAAATGAATTGAAATCATTATTTTTAAAACTCCAATTATTACTATATTATAGTTAACTTGAGATCAATATCTCAAAGTTAATTGGGAGCTCAATTAGCTCCAATCATTAAAAGTAGATGATTTTGAATATCACTTAGTTGCAATTATTAAATTTTTTTTGAATGCTTACTTAGCTTTGAGCCTTATTCATTTGAATCATTCATATAAGATATTGTGCATAAATAAAACTTTCACATTAAAATAATTAGGAGTTATACAGTGGATCAATCTAGGGTAGACTAAAAATGAAGTAATAAGGAGATATCGCATTCTCAGAGGGTGAATATGAGTGTTTTAGGACTTGACCCCACATTTCTTTAGTTGTTAAACAGATGTTTTTAACTCCTCATTTTATTCTGAATATGTCCACCGAATGAGCACTGATTAAAATAACTTCAACTAATAAATATGTGAGATATTCAATCTTATAGATCGTTAAGACTCAACATAGCTTTTAGCTATGTTACTTTCTATAGTTCTAGATTATGTGAATCTTAGACTAATAGTCTAAGATCTTTCTTTAATTTTCTTACTATGCATTTTTTATGATTTAGAAGTGTTCTTTACTTGTTTACAGTTTACTTAGATTATAGTGAATATTGTAAAATTTCATTTAAATGCTTCACTATTTCTTTTTCCTTACTTAGCATAAGTTCATTTGAACATATATATGCTTTACTTTATTTACTTTCATATGCACGTTAGTTTATTTTATAGCCTATTTAGGATATTTTTACCTTTGTTATATTTGCAGGCTATGATGTATACTTAAGTGAGTATTTAATTTACTTTATTTTTCTTATTTACTTTCCCTCACTTGTATGCTTACCATATTGCACCCATGCTTGTGCTTATTTTGTAACTAGTAAGTGATATCTAATTATAGTAATAACATGTTTAGCCAATTTTAAATTGTACTTAGACTATTTAGTCTAACCATATTTTCTTTTTCTTAGCTTTGCCCTATCACATTTAAATGCCTAAATGTGATAAATCAGGTGCATTTGGAGGCTAGTGGAGCTTGACTAAGTGCAATAGCTTAAATTGCTTCCGCTAATAATGAAATAGAATATAGCTTATTAACTTTTTATGTGAGATATTTCTTTCTTTAATTTACTCATAATTTGTAATAATTAAAGTCATTTACTTCATATGTACTATGCTTATGTTGGAGTTTAATTAAATACTTAAATGCTTAGGATGAAATGAATGGATGAATGAACATAATTGAATGTTAATTAAATCATTAGTTGCATAATAATCTTGCATATCTACTTAGGATATTAATTGGAATTATTTGTATGTTCAATTATTTCTAGAATTGGAAACTAGTTTCCTATCTAACTATAAATCCTTTCATATCTACATGTGAGTATTAAATGTTGTGATGAGGCAAACCTTAGCATAGATAATTATTACACATATGATTTTCTCCCTTTAAACTTTTAGAATTGAAAATGAGCAATTCTATAAAATGAATTGAACTCTATTTTAGAACTGGAAATGAGCAATCATATATAATGGATTGAACTCTATACTAGAATTAGAGGTAAAATGAATTGATTACATGTTAGTTTAGATTGTTTTCCTTTTAAATTATAACTTCCATTGAAATGAAAGTCTTGCATGTCTACTTTGTAGGTATTTCCTTAGTAATTTATAAAGGAAACTCTGCCAAAATATTTAAGAATTTTAGGGTTTATAAATTTTATTAAAATTGTAGACTCATATTCTATATGTTAAATATATATATAAATTTCATACTTATAAATGCAAGTACTTATAATTATGTGTGAAATGTTCTTAAATTGCACTTACATGTATCCTTATATGTTTTACATATTAAAAACTTAAAATTTTCATATCTAGACTTACAAGATTTTACATTAATATTTCTAATTACATGTCCTTACATGTATTGCATGATTAATTTTATTTCATTCTCATATGCATTTATATAATATTTCAACATAACATATAAAATATCCTTCTATCTTAACTTAAGACCCTCTTCTAAATTCTTAGCCAAACATAGTATCTAATAATTTGGATTAGTTCCTTCTAATCTAGCATTAAATATTGTGGTGACGTATCGATGTTGAGTTAAGTGATCCTCAACATTGGGGTCATCACACTCATTCTTTAATTTGATTAAAATACAATCGTCATCAGGTGATGCCTCCTAGTAAAGATCATTTCAATAGGTGTGGCTTAAACAAACTAAGTAATTCGAGTCACCTTCTTTAAGATACTAAGTGTGATTATGAGTTGGACATCCTAATGACTTAACTTGAGATACAAATCACCATCGGGTGTTGCCTCTTTTCGAAGATCACTTTGTTAGGGTGGCTTAATCAAACTAAATGTTAAGAATTACCTTTCTTGCAAACATACTAATTATCTGTATATAATCATCTCATCTAATGATTTTTAAGTAAACACTCAACTTTAACTAATTATCAAAACTAGAATTTAGGAGTCAGAATCTTTTTAGCCGGATTTTGCATAATGGAGACCTTAAATTTATTATTGAATTTCAAATCATTTCTGAATTTTTGGATTTAACTCATGTAGCTTAGAAGCATGAGCATAAGCATAAGTATGATGTATGAATATCAATAATGATGTATGAGTATCAGTAATAATTTATAGGTTACAGAATGTTTCATACATTGACTGAGAAATTTAAGGATACATCGGTATCATAATAAACTGTATTCCCAACTGGATGTATGTATATATTGGACCGTATGACTCATAGCTATTTAATGATATTTTGGTTGCATATCAGTAGCATACAGTATTGTGGGATATTCAGATGCATAATTTCAGTGGCATACAACATAGTTTTATATGCTATTACTCAGTTTTAGATCCATTCTTATTTTTATTTTACTTTTAGTATTCAATTTTCAGTACAGCTTTACTTTACTTTACTTCAATTTTGTATAATTTTATACTTTCAGTTATATTTACAATTTTTCTAAAGTTTTATTTATATTATGTAAATGTTAAGTAAATAATTAGAACTGTTTAGATTAGTATCTATGTGTTAGACTTATTATCTAACACGTGGTACATTTGGGATTCGGTAATTTGCTAGATTCAGAGCAGTTAGTAGAGCCATACCAGGTGGAGACTCAGGAGATCCAGGAGGAGTTCATGGAGTACTAGTGAACTCTTCTCCAATTTTATTATTTTGCTTAGTTTATTTCAGTTCAGTACTTAATGTTTATTTCTGTATTTCAGTAAACCATTTATTATAATTCTGAATGTATTTTTCTTTTTCTTTCTGAGACGAATGTTTTATTCAGCTTCTATGATGAATATTTTGGATGTTTGCTTTAGCTTCTGCACTTTGTTTATATACTACCTATACTTAGTATTGTGATGTGATCAGTATACTGAAAATACTGATATCTTATACATATATCAGATTCCTCATGTGTTTTACATCTAATGTATGTATTGGCTTAATACTTAAGATAAGGATACTACTCTTATTTTAAGTATTAACTCTCAACTCTCCTTTAGGTTGAGTCAACAGCCCTTCAGATGGGTATTGTTTCAGCTATTCGGGGAGATGAGATATTCCTCCCTGACTAGCGTGCCGTTCCGCCGCCGAATCGATTACAATTACCCCTCTTTGCGCGTGGCGGCGGGGCAAGGCGCTACAAGGTAGCAGTAATTCATGCTTTGAAACTTAGAGACACTTCTTATATGAGATAAAGTGTGAGATATTTACAGATCACCAGAGCCTTAAGTATATCCTTACACAAAAGGAGTTGAATTGTAGATAGAGAAGATTATTAGAATTCATCTGTGATTATGATTTAGAAATCCTTTATCACCCGGGTAAAGCGAATGTGGAGGCAGATGTTTTAAGTAGAAAGGCATTATTATTTTCCTTAGTATCCAATGAATTGCTAGTATAAGATTTTGAGAAACTAAGTATAAACCTATCACAATAGCAAAATTAAAAGCTTTGGTATTTAAGTTTAGTACTAAGCCATCATTGAAGAGCATAATTGCAAAAGCTCAAAACAAAATAAGAATTTTGATAAATTAAAAATGGATATAGCAAGTGATAAGAAACCTAAATTAAATATAGAAAATGAAACTATCTTTCAGGGAGATAAAATTTTGGTTCCTAAGAATCTTCAACCAGAAATTTTATCTGAAGCTTATAATTCTGGTTATACCATTCATTCAGGAAACAGTAAGATGTATCAAGATCTCAAGAAATTTTTTGGTGGCCAGGCATGAAGAAGGACATAACAGCATATGTATCCAAATGTCATTTGTGAAGTCTTGTGAAAGCAGTGCATCAGAGGCCTAGTGGACTATTGAAATTATTAGAAATTCCTGAATGGAAATGGTTCGACATTTCTATGAATTTTGTTATAAGTCTACCAAAGTGCAGATCTGGACCATATTGTATTTGGTCATTGTCGATAGGTTGACTAAATCAGCCCATTTTATACCTATTCTACAATTGATTTGGTGGAAAAGTTAGCCAGATTATATATAAAAGAAATCATTCGTCTTCATAGTACGCCTATGTAACTCCCCACTATTAGATTAAGTATATAAATCTAATAATGGGTGTTACAGTAGTACTTAATTTTTAGTTAGAGAATTCTAACCCAATATTAAGTATTACTTTATATTATATGGATCTATGGGTGGAAGAAAATTAAATTATTCTAATTTTAAATATTCATTATTTATAATATGAAATTACAAACAATATGAAAGAATAGTTTATAAACATCACAAAATATTTAATTTACATATTTTTGAGAATATAATCTCTCATTCTCACATAATAAAATAAAAGGTAAACTAGCTCCTTAATCCAATTATTGCTCAGGTTCTTCTTTGACTGCAGCACCTGATCCACACTCCTGATCAACTGTATTTTGATTTTTAAATATGATAGGGCACAAAAAAAAATGTGATTAGACTTTAAAGTCTAAGTTGAAAGAACCCTAGTATTGTTACCCATTAATTAATGACCTAATTAACTATAATCTTTTCCATTAGTTTTATAATAGTATTATGAACCTCCATTTTAATTTTTGTGCGATTTAGAGATCGTTTGGCAATTTCCAATATTTCTTAGTTTTCTGATAATTCTGAGAGTGCCTAATTTATTTAGACCTCAGAATCAAAAATGAAGTTCACCATTTGACTCACCACACCCAAATTAGCTATGGGTGATATTTTGGAAGTGTTTTGAAGTTATCAAAATTTTCCCGAATATTTTAATAATATTTAAATACTCAAAAAATTAAGATAATTAAATTGACCTCCGATCAAAAATCCAATTGCATTTTTGAGTTCCCCACACTTCAATTATATAAGGGTGAAATTTTGAGATTTTTGGAGTCCATTTTGCTATTTAATTTTAAGTAATAAATATGTTAAATTAATTAATTAAATATTGTATTTAAATAACCTTAATATATTGTTAATTAAATAAATCTGAATGGCTATTTTTTTAAAACAATGCTGATTTGCTATAAACCATAAAGCATGAAACAGCCTTATGCCTTAATCATACGCATTGATTTTGTTATTAAGTAGATCTAACGGCGTATATATATCCTTCTGTTCAATCCCACTGTTGAATCACTGAATAAGATCGACGGCCTAGATTAAAGCACTGTACGCCTTCTCTGCGAAAAATTTTAGGCAGTGATCGTGGGCATACGTCTCCTCGCCAGTTACCCCTCTTTTACGATTTTTGGCCTCATCCTATCCCTCGTTCTTCCATTTACCTTCATTTCTAGCTAGAGGAGCTGCTAAGGAGACGAGAAGAGACCCTATTGCCGATCAAAGAGCTACCGACCTCTTGCAAGTGCCGTAACTTTAAGTTGATGAACCCTGCCAGGTACCATCTCTCATCTCTTTTTTTTGTTTAGAATTCATTTAATAAAAAGATTAAATTTATCTTTTAATAAATTGGGTTACCTCAATGATCTGTTCGAGTTTCAAGTCAATTAATTGACAGCTTTCTTCTTCATATAGATTTATGCCTTTGAGTTCTTCTTCATATAGACATTTAAATAGCCCATTTCATTAACAAAAATGTGATGATCAATAATATGAGATCAAACATATGTTTTGAACCATAGATCACATAATTATTTTTAACCCTAATTAGGTATCCCGAAAACCCAAAAATCTCAACGTTGTTCGATTTCGACCTAGTTAGTGTCGTTCTTCTTCTTATACTATAAGGATTTCATATTAATACATATTATTCATTTGGACAATGTTTGGTGATTTTAGATTTTTGGCTCCTCAATTAGGGTAATTTTGATAATTTTTTAGTTACTTAAATTGTATATTTTTGGTGTTTAAAATCTTACTTCTCATGTCAATTTCAATTGCATGTGATTGAACTTAGTTCTCATAATTTAGATACTTGAATCAATTTCAAAAATGCTTGATTCACCTTTCAACCTTAAGATAGAAACTATATGATTGATTTATAGCTTAGTTTGTAGATTATTCTTAGAGCTACTTATTATATCCATTAAATGTAGTTAACATTAATGCTTTTGTAGTTGCAGATTATGAATCAACTAGGACTAACTTTAAGTGACTAGACTAGAGCTTAGCTCACTACACCTTAGTCCTTAAGTCCTTACTTAAGTTCCTTAGAGCTCGTAATAGGGGTCCTAAATTCATTTAGAATAGTTTATGAATCTTATTGATTTCCTTAATCTTTAACTCTTAGAAATATAGAACTTGTAGTTCAAAATTCATGCATTCCTTTACTTTAAACCATTTATTTTACTATAACTTAGCTAGATTGGTATTTAATTTAGGTAGATCCTTCAAACTACAACCTAGCTAGAGAACCTTAGCGAATTGAACCTTAACTTTTATTTCCTTTAAGGGTGATGATTTTGTAACCACAATCCTTTCCTACTAGTCACCTAAGCCATGATTAATTAACTTATTTGAATCTTATGATTTATGACTAAAACAGAACTAATTTATATTAGTATTATCATACTTATAAATTAATTTGTCATCTCATAAAATGATTTGAAACTATTATTTTCAAAACTTCAATCACTACTATTACTTACAATTAACTTAAGATCAATATCTCAAAGTTAATTGGAAGCTCAATTAGCTCCAATCATTAAGTAGATCATTAAAATTAGATAACTTTGGATATCACTTAATTGCAATTATTAAATTTTTCTTAAATGCTTACTTAGCTTTGAACCTTATTCATTTGTCATTCATATAAGATATTGAGCATGAATAAAACTTTCACATTAAATTATTAAAGGTTAATAATTGATGTAGCCAAGGGCATGCTAACTTTGAGAGATAAGGAGACCTCATATTCTCAGAGGGTAAATATGAGTGCTTGTTGTATTTAAAACCCCGCTTTCTTTTACTAGTTAAACTGACGTGTTTAACTCCTTGCTTCATTTTGTAAGTCCCTACAAAATGAATAATTTCCTAATGTATGCTACAATAACCTTTAATGGATTCTTTCACTACTCCCACACACAGTATGCTAATTATTTGTTAATGTTTGGATTATTTTTCTTTCGTAATTTAGCTCAAGATACAATATTGATATTTCTCACATTTATATTATATATGGTTGTGCTTTCATAGCATTTTAGTTCCTATTTGTGTTAGTTTTTCGGGGCTTTGCAACAAATATCATGGCTTATCATTAACTATTAAAATAAATTCTCTCATTTATGGTGCTTATAGATAAATTTTCTAGTTAGTTAAATAGTTGATTGTGTAAGTTAGTTTTAATATGCTAAGTACATTTTAACTTTTAATGTCTCTAATTTTAAATACATTTATATTTTTGTTTCACTCATTTTATGCATTAGCTCAATTTCTTAGTGGAAATCAAAATTGTTTGTCCTTCTCTTATATTTATGATCAATATTTTCTATAGAGAGAGGTGATGCTAAAGCATATTTTAGATAGAAAAAGAAATTTTAGTTCATGCCAATTCAAAATTTGCCTTTTCTACATATACTGTAATATAATTTTTTAATATATTTAACCAATAATCTATGGTAATGAAAAATATTAGGTTTACACAAGTATATACATCAAAAATTATTCATGATCAATATAAAATTTTTTTTATTGCATATATATCTCACAAAAAATGTTTTCAACCAATGTATACTATATAAGTGTAGCAAATACTCTTTAAAAATAATAGTTATTAAAATTATTAAAAAAGTATAATTATAATTAAATTAAATATATTTAATTCATATTTAACAATCGGGTATTGAGCCATACATATTTAATTCATGAAATAAGAAAAATCTACATTCTTCTTGCTTCTTTAAATTCTTCTTCTTTTTAATTTGGCAGATCTTCTAAGTTCTTTTAATTATCAAAACCTGAAAAATTCAGTTTACCAGTCAGATAGGAGTACGCAAATTGTTCTTATAAGAATAAATCTAGCATCCTATAATAGGTATGAATCAGATATGAAAATGACTAAAATAAAATTTGCAAGTAAAGTAAACAATTTCCAAATGCAATTTCTGCCCTGCAAAATAGCTGTGAAGATCAACATATATGAAATAAATTTTATCAAAAGCATATGTAACAATAAGTCGAGTCCGGAGACCCCTAAGCCCAAATGGGTAAACCCATAGGCATAAATTTGTAGGAAGCTTATCTCGCCACCCGTCGGTAGCTTACTCAAATAATAATTCTTGGTGTGTCTTTCCTCTGGATTTGCCTACTTCCTACAAGAGGCTAAATCCCTCCATATAACTCCCAGGGGCTGCTAGCTGGCCCAATCTGTACAGATTCTCAGTGTTTGCGTTTCACTCTCCAAAGACAAACACCACAATAATATATTCATTGTTTCATCTTTTTGTTACATGCTATTCGATATCATTCTTTTTGCAGATTATAAAGTGATAAGCAGTGTAAATAATATTCAAATAGAAAAATGGCTCAAATATAAGAATACTGAAATGAAACTTATAAGTAGATTTGCGTACCTGACTTGTTTTGTCTTAAAATCAATCAATTCAATTTGTTTGATCTGCCAAAAGTAGTTTAAGTTATTAATTTAATGCTTCATGATTTGTAATAATAGGTTTTTATGATATTTGATATTTGGATTCATTGAAGTAATTATTTTTATTTTTCAAATGAAGATGACAATTTATATGAAATTTCTAAAAATATGTGTAAACATCTATATTTCCTATAATTTTCTAAGTCCTAAAATTCTTAAAAATTTCGGCAGAATCTCCTTTATTTTGTTCAATTTTTCCATTTTTACACAAACATTTTCCAATTCTAAATATAGAGTTCAGTCCTTTGTACAAGACTGCTCATTTCCAGTTCTAAAAATAGAGTTTAATTCCAGTTCTAAAATAAAGTTCAACCCTTTTTACAGGATTGCTCATTTCCAATTCTACAGAAATTTTAAATACATTCAATTAAACTAAGCAGTTTAATAACCTATATCAAACATCTAATAGCAAAAGATGTAGAATTAAATTTAGCAATTTATAAGAGCATCATTATGTGACTTTCGCACATAGCATTTAATTAAGCATTCCTGTATTAGTTTTACAACTCAACCTGCAAAGATTAATATCATTAAAGTTTAGCATTTAAATATAAAGCCAAATTCATTTGATTTCATGATAACTTAAGTTTCTAATGAAGGAAATGGTAGTATTCTTAATCTAAATTCAGCATCTAAGAAATATAACAGCATGTAATCTCTTAAGGATAATGGCCCATTTTTAACTCTTATCATTAAACATTAATAAATGAAACCTTAGAGTTTGAGCCCGACACATAATATGCAGTCTAAGTAAAGCATTTGATTTCCATATGATATAAATGATTACATTTTAGAAAATAATAACAACATATGTTTTATTTTAAGAGACGATAACATATGAAAATAATGATAACTTTTAGATCTTTTAAAGAACATAGTAGAATCAATCATTTGTAAAATAAATAAATATCATCAATTGATCATTTGACTTTATAAAATGACAGTTGCAACATATATTTATATCTAATTTCTTATGAAATGATAACAGCATAAGATATCAACATTATTGCAAATATATGGCAACATTTGTATATAACTGCTTGTAAATGAACTTACAATGAAAGCATTTGAATTCATGTTAAAATATGGCAGCATTTATAATTAAAAGAAAATGGTAGTTACGATACTAATAAGAGAAATGGTATTCCATAATCTTATGTACAACTTATAACAGCATTTATGTTTGATCTCATAAAATATATATAACTTTTTGGATAAAAGGCAGCAACTTAATCATGTATGAGTCAAAAGGCAGCATTTGTATTTATTTACACGATACATGGCATCACTTAGATCTCGTGGCAGTAAATGATTTACTTATGCAATTAATGGCAGCAATTTACTTTATTTATAATTGATTAATGTAAGCATAATACTGGAATTTAATATTCTATAAATCAATGAATTTATCCATTACCTAGTATAGAGTTACCATCTTTATTCAGATCAGCTTATGCTTAAAATTTATAATTTGAATTAAACTTATCATCTTAAAATTGCATTGTAAATACCTAAAGATTAAGCTAGCTTTGTTAATGGAGTTGAATATATTACTGGATGCTCTAGAGGTTATCATTAATGGTCATACTGTGTAAAATTCAGCAAGGTCATATGCTTGTGGATTAGTGAAGGCATTGATGGCACAAGTATGTCATCCTATATCACATGGATGATGAATGTTGCAATTCTCTTAAGATCAATTTAATCTTCTTTTAGGTAACCCTTGAATTTATTTACATGGCATTTCTCAATCTCAACGTAGTTTGATTCATTTATACAATTAATGACACAATTGACTCTTTTCATTTTTATAGCAACAAGCAACCTATTACTCAACTAATAATAATAATTGATTCTACACACAATTAATAATAGCAATTGGATTTATAGCAGCAATTTGGATTTCATTAAACATCTGATCTCACAGCAATATTTGGTTCTAATAATTATATGTGATTCTAATGCAAGAAAATGCTAGCATAGCAGCATATGATTCTTTAAGGTAGATAACAGCATTTTGGTAATCAGTATTTTGATAACAGTATTTGATTTTCATAATTAATTGTTCTTATTGAAACTGCATATAACAAAAAGACAGTAATTGGTATTAAGCAACATATGTTGTTACTCACGATTTGATAGCGCATATATTATTTTACACAGTTAAGTGTAACATGTGGTCTTACATATAATAGATGGCAGTAATATATGTATCTTTTCCTTTCTTTGTTCTAAGCTTACAAGGGAAACATAATCATGTTGGAAAAACTTCTAGTTACTCTAACCAGGATAATTATAATAACAACAAATCTCAGGATTTGATATAATTAAATTCTGACATTCAGCCATATTATTAAAATAAAGGTATAACTATAAGGACATCAAGTTGCCCTTTATTCAACCTTATTATACAAGGCATCCATTTCACAAGGAATACAGGAAGAAGGACAGCCCTTTAATTATCAAACAATACATGCTTATCTTTATCGAAATGTAAAGGTATTAATATAGAGCTTTTATATGAACCGTAGTTAAGCAAAAAACCACAATAGAAGAAAGTAAAACTATGATTGAGGTAATTGTAAAGAGAGCATGTGAGGAAGACTATGAATGCTATGCTCTTAAGATTTCAAAGAACATATGCATTAATAAAAGAGGTGCTTATCTTAAAGCAATGCTTTGATTATATTATAAAGAAGTGATCTCCTTTGGTTTTTAATTAATATGCCAACATTGAAATTGATAGAATTAATCAATCCAACTTAGTTATTATTATTCATAATAAACCTAAAGATTTATTATATAAGGATCTTACCAATTCAATAATTTACTTAATGTCTTTTTAATATAACTCACAATCCAATTATACTTAGTAACACTAATCATAATAAGGAAGAAGAGTTCAGAATTTTATCATATACAGAATTTACTTGAGACTCTCAACACTAATAGGATGAGATCATTTGAACTCTTGCATGGATATATTAAATATTATGATCTGAAGTATTCTTCCTTACTTTAAGTTGAAATTTTAGGATTTATATATTTAGATTTTATAAAAATCTAATATTCAGTATTTGGATGATACTAAAAATTATTATGCAAAGGAAAAGTATACATACATGATGAATCGAAACAAGAGTACATAAATGCTTCCTGAGAATTTTAATCTAATTGTATAAAAATCCCTAATGCCCTAATATGAATCGAAATTTGACATTGATTTAATTGAAAATAAAACATGGTGAAAGGAAGAAGAAAGTACCTTGATCCTTAATATGCAGCTAGAAGAGACTCTTTATGAGATGGAGTGGGTTCGGCAAGATAGAGAGGCTCGGCTTACCTTTATATAAATCCTTCTATCGAGAGGATAAGTGCTTGATGATATAGAGTAGAGTCGGTATGGATTCAAGCCTTCCTATTGGAGCAATCATTGGTGCTATCCACGCATCGTCGATAGTTTGTAGAAGATAGGAACGGGGGTTCTCGGGACGGGGAAGGAGTCGTGAGCGTATCGTGCGTCGCGCGTAGAGGAATTTAGGGTTTTGCTAATGAAGGATATATTATATATATTTATATATATATATTTTATTTAATTTAGAATTTTCCATTTATTAAATTTATATTGAATTATACCTCAAAAAATAAATAAAAAAATAATAAAAAAAAAATAAATCCTAGCTAATTGAGGTCTTCTGAACCAACGGCGCCTCGGATTTTCGATCCGACGAGTATTTACTTACTCGAATTTTTAGGTATTTAAATAATATTAAATATTTGTTGAAAATTTAATGACTTTAAATACGTTCAAAACTTCACCCCTAGCTAATTTGGGGTGGTGAACGCAATGGCGAAGTCAGATTTTCATCTGAAGTCAGAATTTATTTAAATATTAATAAACAATTTGAGACTGAAATTTTGGTATTTTACATTCTCTCCAACTTAAAAGAGATGTCGTCGCCGACATCAATCTAAAATTTAAAGAGATTTTACAAGATTAGAGTCACTTACTAGTGAAATAAGTGAGGATATACTTTTCCTCATACTTGATTCTTCTTCCCATGTGGCTTCTTCATTGCGACAGTTTTTCCATCTAACCTTTATCATGGGAATTGATTTATTTCTTAATTTTCTCTCATCTCGTTCTAGAATTTCTTCTGGTTCTATCACATAGCTGAGATTTGGTTGCAAATTGATATCTTTACTTCTACTCTTATTAAAGGTTCAAATAGACATTTCTTAAGGAGGAGATATGAACACGTCATGCATCAGGCTCAGATGAGGTGGTAGTTTGATTGATATGCCACCTGGCCTACTCTTTTCAAAACTTCAAAAGGTCCAATAAATCTTGGACTTAATTTCCCAAAAACTCCAAATCTAGAAACTCCTCTGAAATGGGTTTACTTTCAAATATACAAAATCTCCAATAGAAAATTCAATATGACGATGATGAGTATAAAATATTGTTTCTTCTGCCTGTCTTGAGCTGCTTTCATTCGATGCTAAATTATGTTTATCTTTCCTGTTGTTTGAAGAATTAAATCTGATTTTATTATCCTATTTTCTCCAATACTGTTCCAGGATAAGGGAGTGATACACTTTCTTCCATAAAGGGCTTCATAAGGAGCCATTCCTATGCTTGCCTGAAAACTGTTGTTATAAGAAAATTCAATTAATGGAAGGTGATCATCCCAACTTCCTCCAAAATCTAAGACACAAAGGCGAAGTAGATCTTCTAGAGTTTGATTCACTCTTTCAGTTTGTCCATCAGTCTGTGGATGAAAAGCTGTACTCATACAGAACTGTGAACCAAGATCTTGATGAACTGCTCTCCAGAACTTTGAAGTGAATCTACTATCTCTATTAGAAACAATGGTTTTTGGAATACCATGCAACCTTACTATCTCTTTTAGATAAATTTTTGCCAATTTGTCTACTGAATCTGTTTGCTTAATGGGTAAAAAGTGCGCTGATTTGGTAAGTCTATCCACAATTACCCAAATAGAGTCATTATTGGATTTTGAACGAGGAAATCCCATGATAAAATCTATGGAAATATCTTCCCATTTCCATTGAGGTATAGCTAGAGGTTGGAGTAATCCACCTGGTTTCTAATGTTCTGCTTTTACTAGATTACATGCTTCACATTTTGATATGAACTCAGCTATACTTCTTTTCATTCCTGGCCACCAAAAGTGGGATTTCAAGTCTTGATACATCTTATTATTTCCAGGATGAATTGAGTATCTAGACTGGTGAGCTTCTTTTAATACTTTAGTTCTTAGCTCATCTTTATTTGGTATCCATATTCTGGATCCACACCAAATATTCTTATTGGAATCTAAATTCAATTCTAAGTGCTTTCCTGATTGAATGGATGTAGATAAGGAGCTATATTCTTCATCCAGATGTTGAGCTTCTTTAATCTCATCCATTAATGAACATTCTATAGTCATCTGAAATAACTTAGCATTTGCTGTGCAATATGACTTCTAATTGAAGATCTTTTATTTCTTAAGTAATATAGGATTAGAAGTCAAAACATGAAAATGTGAAACTACTGCCTTTCGACTTAGTGCATATGCTACTATATTTGCCTTGCCATGATGATATTGAATTGATAAATCATAATCTTTGATTAATTCTAACCATCTTCGCTGTCTTAATTGATCTCTTTCTGAGTAAAAATATACTTCAGACTTTGATGATCTGTGAAGACTTCACATTTTACCCCATACAAGTAATATCTCCAGATCTTTAATGCAAAGACTATTGCAGCTAACTCCAGGTCATGAACTGGATAATTCTTCTCATGAATTTTAAGTTGTCTAGATGCAAAAGCTATTACTTTTCCTTCTTGCATGAGAACACAGCCTAATCCAATTCCAGAAGCATCACAATAAATCTGATATTCTTATTCCTTCAACTGGCAGAACTAGAATAAGGAGCTGAGGTTAGACACTCTTTAGTTGCTTAAAAACGCTGATTCACAAGATGAGTCCCAAACATAAGGTTACATCTTTTTGAGTAAGACGAGTAAGAGGGACTGCAATTTGAGACAAGTTCTTAACAACTTACGATAGTAACCAGCTAAACCCAAGAAGCTTCTTATTTTTGTATACTGAAGTAGGTTGGGGCCAATCTTGAATTGCACTTATCTTGCTGGGATCAACTGAATATTCCTTCCTTGCTAATTATATGGCCTAAGAAGGCGACTGAGTGAAGCCAAAATTCACATTTTGAGAAACTTGGCATACAGTTGAGTTGTCTTAACAAGTTCAAGGTTATTCTAAGATGCTCTTCATGTTCTTTAACATTCTTAGAATAAATTAATATAATCATCAATAAAGACGATAATAAAAGAATCTAGATAGAGTTTCATTATTCACTGCATTAGATCCATAAAATAAGATGGGGCATTTGTTAACCCAAAATGGCATCACTAAAATTCATAATGCCCATATCTTGTTCTGAATGCGGATTTAGGAATATCTTCATCTTTGATACGAAGTTGGTGATAACCAGATCTCAGATCAATTTTAGAAAAATATGGAAGCACCACTAATTGATCAAAAAATAAATCATCTTTCTTGATAATGGGGTAATTTGTTGTTTTTAATAGTAATCTTATTCAATTCCCTGTAATTGATACATAATCTCATACTTCCATCTTCTTCTCTTAACAAATAAAACTGGGGCGGCTCCCCAAGGAGAATTACTTGGTCTTTATAAATCCTTTTTTCAGTCAACTCTTGAAGTTGATTCTTAAGTTCTTCTAATTTTTTGGGTGCCATTCTGTATGGAGCTTTAGATAAAGGGTTCATTCCTTGACTTAAATCAATATGCTGAACTCCACTTCTCTTTGAGGTGGCAAACCTGGAAGTTCATCAGGAAATACATCTGTATATTCTCTTACTACAGGAGTCTCTTCTAAGGTTGTAGTTTTAACCTCAGAACTTGAGAGTAAAGTTAGGAATATAAGGATACTTCTTTCTAATAAACTTCTCAATTTGTTGCTGGGATAAGACTAATAATTGCACTTCTTTGACCAATAAAAGTTACCTTCTTATTCCATTATAAATATATACTCTTTTCTTTGCACAATCAATTAATGCCTTATTCTGACTCATCCAATCCATCCCAAGAATAATATCAAAACTAGTTATAGGGATGACAGTGAGTTTAGCTTCCCAAGAATTTCCATTTATATCAATCTTGCAATTACAGAAGATGATTGTTTCTAAGAACTCTCCTGATGGTAGATTACTTTAAGGGCTGATGAAAGTTGTTCTACTGGTAATTGAATATTGTTGAACTATTTTTGACGCAATAAAAGAATGCGTAGCTCCAGAATCAAAAAAGAACTGAACATGGGGATTGAAATAATAAAATGGTACCTGTGACCACATCAGGTTCTTCTTTTGCCTTTTCTTGAGATAGGTTGAATATTCTAGCTTGAGTTTGATTGTTTCTTGGATTACTGGAAGATGTAATATTACTTGTTGATTTACTGGTGGTCTTCCTTGATTCTTCATAACTGATTTTCCTTGAATTTGGGATTTTGATATCCATTGACCTGTATAAGTGGCATGACAGAATTTTATGGAATGATTTTGTTCTTCCCACACCGGTGGCATTGACCTTCACCGGTGAAGCATTTATCTGTACTATGAATTCTTCCACAAAACTTGCAAGTGTTTGATGTTCTTGGAACAGTCTACTTGAGTTACCTTGAATATTATACACTTTTCCTTGATGTCTGGAGAATTGCTGCCTCTTGGATTTAAAATGGGGGGAGAATGCTGTGGTCTTTTCATTCTGGAAGAGTACTGCTCTTCTGAGCTTCCATAGCTTGGCTTTTTCTACTAATTGAGCAAAATTTAAAATCTGAAGAGGTGTTAGGATATGCTGAAAGTTGTTCCTTATATCCATTAAGGAATAGATTGGCATCTGACTTCTTCAGTAGTAACCATTTCTGGGGCAAAGCTGGCTAGACGAGTGAACTCTTCCTCATATTCTGTCACTATGTGACTTCCTTGTTTCAAGTTTAGTAGTTCTTTTCTCATTGTCTGTCTGGCAGACTGAGGCACATATTTGCCTAAAAATGCTTTCGCAAATTCCTCCCATTGGATTTCTTCTTCTGATCTATTCTGGAATCTGATGTTCTTTGTTGTCTTCCACCACTTCTTAGCAGCTTCCGTCAGAAGATAAGTAGCTAGAGATACCTTCTGGTCTTCTGAGCTCTTAGCACATTTAAACTCTTTTTCTATCCTTTGAATCCATTCCTCAGCTTGGTAGGAGTTGCTTTGCCATTAAATCTGGGTGGCTGAAGTTTAAGAAATATTTGCATGTCCTCATTTATTGCTTTTCTCTGAATAGGATGAGGGTTCTGGATTTGTTGACTATTCATGAATTGACTCATCATATTCATGAACTGGAGCATCTGATTTGCTCCACTATGATCAAAAGGATAGACTGCTTCAACATTAGGTGAAACAGTCTCGTTGTGACTAGGAGTGTTTTGAGGAATATTTTCCTCCTGTGATTGATTGTTGTTGTTGTTTTGACTATCCATAATCTGGGAAATAATAAATTATACTTAGTTGGCTCTCCAACTTAAAAATCTAACTTCTAATAACTTAGTAACTATATTCATATAGTTGGCCATTTTTATGAATTATTCCTTAAATAGTCTCAAACTTTCGCTCTGATACCAATTTTATATAGCTCCCAAATATCTCTCAAAAAATATGGATAATTAGGATTTAAGATTTAAAAAATATATTTTATGGACCTCACAAACAAAAGTGGATTTAATAATATTTTATTCCACTTAACTTCCTAAATCCTAATCATCCATAATTTTTTAGAAATATTTGAGAACTATTTAGCAATACTCTAAATTTAAACTATTAATTCAAATTTAAAGATTTTTTAAATTTGAAATTCAAATTTAAAGGATTTTGCAAAATGGCTCTGAAATAGCGTATCCGAACTCTTGAATTATATAGCCTTAAATGACGCCGCATTATATTTCCCATATTATTTGATTAATCCATAATTAATAGTATCGTAACTGGGGACACGCAGGAAAAGTGACAAGTCTCCCAATCGAAGAAGAGTCCCTCGATCCAGGATCCGTCTGCTGTCGAGTTCGCCGCCGGTTGGATCAGATCGCATCAGGTTTTCCTTCTCCGGCAGCAGATCTGCTGCAATATTTTTGTTCTTTCTTTCTTTTTCTTTTTTTTTTTATCCGCCGTTTGTGCCTCTCTTCCTTCCTGCATTCTGCTTTTTACTTCGTCCACGCCGCGTTAATTCATCGTTCCTCAATTGCCAGAATAGCCGGCTTCCGGATTGATCGGATTTTATAATATCATCTTGTCAACATACTTGGAGGGATCCGCCTTACTTCGCTACGGTACGCATTTTTCGTTTTGATAGCATTTCTTGATTTTTTTTTTCCTTTAATATTTTTTTCGATTTTCTGATGTTTAGTGCAGGCGTCTTGAATCGTCTTGGTGGGGAGAATTGGGAGATGGATAGATCGCATAAGAAAGAAAGGGGGGTGTCTGTCTCTCCTACTAGTACTCCTAGATCGAGCGAGAAATATGGAAGAGATCTCCGATCTGCCGATGGAAGCGCGCATGTAAGCAATAAGAATGATAAGGATAAAGGCGTGAACGTTCAGGTCATCCTCCGATGCAGGTAAGCCAAGCTCAAGGATCAAGAAGGGATGTTCTGTAGAAATTACTCTGAATTTTGAGTTAATGCGGCGATACTTTTGATTTTGATAGACCTCTGAATGAAGAAGAGGCCAGGCTGCGGACGCCTATGGTCATATCCTGCAACGAGCAGCGGCGGGAGGTTTTGGCAATGCAGAATATTGCAAACAAGCAGATTGACAGAACGTTTGTGTTTGACAAGGTGTTAAGAGGAAGGGGCATCCTTTGATTTACTTTAGCGGTTGTGATTTTTTGAATCGATGTGTATGTCATATATTGTAGGTTTTTGGCCCAACATCCCAACAAAAGGATTTGTTCAATCTATCTATCTGCCCAATTGTGAATGAGGTTCTCGAGGGATACAACTGTACGATTTTTGCTTATGGGCAGACTGGAACTGGCAAGACATACACTATGGAAGGTGGAGGGAAGAAGGCAAAGGTGACTTTTGATATTTTTTATGGCTTCCTTGTTTCTTCCGTGGCTTCTTTTGATTTTGTTTTATTTTTTTTTGGGTTAACCTTATATTGGTATGTTCTAGAATGGAGAGTTTCCGAGTGATTCTGGAGTGATCCCAAGGTCCGTTCGTCAAATTTTCGAAACGCTTGAAGCACAGTGTGCAGAATACAGCATGAAGGTTACTTTTTTAGAACTGTACAATGAGGAAATCACAGATCTTCTAACTCCCGATGAGCCAAAATTCTCAGATGACAAATCAAAGAAACCTATAGCATTAATGGAAGACGGGAAAGGAGGTGTGTTTGTTAGAGGGCTGGAGGAGGAGGTAGTTCGCTCTGCCAGTGAAATATACAAGATATTGGAGAAAGGATCTGCAAAGAGGCGTACTGCTGAGACTCTATTAAACAAACAAAGCAGTCGTTCTCATTCCATATTTTCTATTACAATTCACATCAAAGAGGTTACTCCAGAGGGGGAAGAAATGATTAAAATTGGGAAACTTAATCTTGTGGATTTAGCTGGCTCAGAGAATATATCAAGATCAGGTGCTAGAGATGTAAGTAAAACTTTCCCTTTACAATAAGCACACTTACTGGCATGCTTCCTAATCTCATTTTACGAATGATACCTTGAAATGTAGCTAAGAACATAAGATGCTATTGAGTGGCTTAAATATCTAAATTATGGATTATATTGGGTAGTGAAAAGGTCATTGTTGCAGGGCAGGGCAAGGGAAGCTGGGGAGATCAATAAAAGTCTGCTTACTCTGGGCCGTGTTATTAATACACTAGTTGAGCATTCTGGCCACATTCCATACAGGTGGCACCAACTTGTTACATTTTCTCTGTTTAATTATAGAATATATCAGATTATTTTTTAAATTTTGTTTTTTTTAATTCTCATTGCTTGTTCCAATAGAGATAGCAAACTGACAAGACTATTGAGGGATTCCTTGGGTGGGAAAAACTAAGACCTGCATCATTGCTACCATTTTCTCCATCAATTTATTGTTTAGAAGAGACACTGAGCACATTAGATTATGCTCACCGTGCCAAAAATATAAAGAACAAGCCTGAGGTCATGTATTTTTTATCTCATGTGCTAATTAATGGCGTGGCGAGCCCTCTCTTTATAGTATCATGCTCAATTTCTAAATATTTCTCTTTCTGCAGATTAATCAGAAGATGATGAAATCTGCCAATGATCAAGGATCTATACTCTGAGATTGATCATCTTAAACAAGGCTTGTGATGATGAAATCGTTTCTTCCCTCTTCCTCTTCCTCTTTTCACTGACCCTCCCCCCCACCCTCATCCTCACATTATCACATTTTACTTTTTCTTTACAGATATATGCAAACAGTTGAATATGAAAATGTTATCATATCTCTGGCTGAATTCATTTAAACTTATCCTCAGATTAAGTCATCATTATGTACTTGTGATAATTACTATGTCTAAAATTACAAGTAGGCATTTTCTCTTAAGTAGGTTATAAATAGGCTTTGCTTCCTGTGTTAAAACTGGTAACTTTTGGGGCAGCTTTAGCTGTGTTTGAAGTAGACAGGAAGTTGTTGTAGGGGAGATAACAGTTTAAAGCTGTTGTGTCTAAAGTAGTATGATGTTGTTGGGGGATTCATTACGCCTTAGCTATGCAAGGATGGAATTTACCCGTCCACCATTTTACCATAAATGAAAAAAAATGTAACCTAGAGCTGGCGCTAAAGTTCATTGGCTTTGTGCATACCAACATTGGTGTTGCTGGCGCTAAAGTTTACTTGCGTTGATATTAGATCAAATGTGCTAGGGGAAACAGGGAAACTTGAGCTAGCAGATGTTAGTGGAGGTGGGAAAATCTAGATCATAGGTGCTAGGGGGTATGGAAAGTTTTACTCATCTGTATCAAACCAGCTGGTGCCAAAGCTCTCCAAATGTGGGTTGCTGTTGCTGGGTTTGCAAAAAGATTGTGGTCTGCGTGCATTGAGCGAGTATTATTGATATGTGGAACCTGGAACATCGAAGAGGAAGACAGTTGGATAATTTACCTTCTGTAAGATAGTGGATGCAATTAAGCGAGGGAGGAGTGGTGATTTTAGGCTGCTTTTTGGATGATTTCTGTGAACAATTACAAAGTTGCTTTTCCAAACCCTTTGTTGTTGCTATTTATAAAGCTAAATAGTGAGAAGTTGTCCCAAGTAGGGTCATTTTCTGTTTTTTATTTTTCAACTATAGCTGCATACCACTTTAAGAAATTTTTTTATTACAGGTGCATCTAGGGAGAAAAAAAATTATTAATCTGCACTCATTATAGTTTTTCAATCACCTTTCGGTTTTATGACAGTTTTTTCTTCTTTTGCAGAGGTATATGCTGCTAGGGAGAAAAATGGCATTTATATTCCCAGGGATCGCTATCTACAAGAAGAAGCTGAAAAGAAGGTTGGAACATATTATAGCTGTTATTTAGAACTGCATTATGCGGTTAATTTAATAATGTATTTATTTTTATAAGGCCATGGCTGAAAAAATTGAGCGAATGGAAATAGAATTGGAATCCAAAGACAAGGTATCTTTTCTAACCTGATCAATCTTTGTATTTTTTGATGTGGATTTTTGAGCTCTTCTAACTGTTTGATTTAATCCTGCAACCAGCAATTAGTTGAGCTTCGAGATGTTTACAATTCTCAACAAAAAATGTGTGCAGAACTTAGTGAAAAACTGAATAAGACTCAGGTATGACTGATTTCATTATTTGCATCTTTTTACTTGCACCTGCTGAGTTTGAAAATGAAATGTTATCTTCTAATGTCTCAGAAAAAAATGGAGGGACACTGAAAATCAACTACTTGACCTGGAAGAAAGATTTCAACAAGCAAAGCACACTATAAAAGAAAAGGAATATTTGATTTCGAATCTTCTTCAATCAGGTTAATTATATGTCATAATGATAATGTGCTTTCTTTATGCTGATCAAAAACCTTCTATTTCTCAAACGCTATACTTACTGCTATAAATGTTATATTGGAGTGGCTCTATATGTTTAATGATGACTGCCCTCACTTTTTTTTTAAACTAGCATACATTATATAAAATCTATTTACGTAATAAGATAATTTAATTTTCCCATTTGATAATGTGTATCTCCATCCCATTATTGTACTTATTACCTATCTAGTTTTTAATATGTTCTCTTCAAAAGATATCATTTCAACAAAGGATTCATGTAGCTGATCCCACCTAGTGGGATTATGGTTTGAGGTTGTTGCTGTTTTAGATCATCTAATATTACACGTCATATATTCAGTTTTTAACTTTTGTTCTTATAATTCCAAACATCTTGAAGATATTCTTTTCGATCACCTTTCTATTTTAGATATTCTTTTCGATTGCTCTATTTTTCATTTCATGATAGAAATCTTATTGCTTTGAAATTTAAAAAATATATATAGACATTTAAATAAGCATTATAATTATATTACAATCATTAAAATCAGATCTGAACTCAATGCTAATTTTTTATTTATTATTGTACTATATATAGGAACTCTATTTATTTGCAACTATATTTTATAATGGTCAGTGTTTGATTATATAATCTTAGTTAGTCTCACGATATGCATTATAGACTTGTTCTTTCCATGAAAGTCGGCCGTAGCCCAATAGACTTGTTCTTTCCAAATGCACACCAAAAACATTGTTATAATATGTCATCTTTTGCTTTTTCATGATAATAAAAATCACTTGAAGGCATTTCCTTATTTTTCTGATGTGAAACTAAATATACTTTGAAATTCAAAGTCATAATATTTATATTTGTGCTCTCTATACTAAAATTTACTGCATGACTTAGGTTATTTCCTTTATTATTACTATAATATTTTCTTATCTGTTCTTAAACTTGGTACTTTTTTTGGAACCTGGATTTTCATTATAAAGATTTGCTCACCAAATTATTACGTTGTCCTTTTTTGCTTGCTAAATTTTATTAAATATCAAATTCATCCCTTAATTGTGTATATAATATTTAAAACTGAGCTCAACAAAATTTATGTACTTAGTTTAAGTTAGCTTAAGCTTTCGTAAGCGTTAACCATGCAACTCCAATGTAAGTTGGCCTTTCGCCTATCTTAAATGAATTATTTTAATATTAATAATTATACTTAAGTAATTGATTATTAATTATTTATTTAATAATTAAATTATTATGTAGGATTAATGTATTGAAAATTATTTACAACCATTTAAAACTTGCATATTAAATGATTTATCATCCACACAAATAAATTGCAGACAATGCATTAGGGCATGCCGCAATTAAACATTGTATTTTACAAAATAAAAAAAAATACATTCTGGTGTTTCATCATGCTCTTTGGAATGAGAATATGAGAGTGGCAATAAGTGTTACATTGAATTGTTAAATATTTTATACTCAAATCTGATTATATTAAACATTATTCTAAGTGTATATTAAATAATACTCTATTTAAATAAAATTTCATTAACTATTATTATTAATTTACTCATAAATAATAACATCAAATTATAATTAAAATAGTAAAGCTAACAACTAAATTAAAATATAATAATTAATTTATAAACATTTAACTTATTAATTTATAATATTGATATTTAAATTTTATTATAATAATGAATTAATTGGTATTTATTTTTTAACTAATGAATATTTAGCATTTGAGTAGTAGTAGGAGTGTGAGAAGAGATGGATAAATACAAAGAGATGTTTAACTTGGGAGTAATTGAACGAGGGAGAGAGTGAGAATTACTGAATTGGAGAGAGGATATTCTAAATAGAATGGTAATTTTCTCATTTTCCATTCATCATTCATCTATTAAAATAATATTTGTTAAAATACTTTTTATAAAAATAGACTTATAAAATAAGATCAAATTAATTAACTTTAAATATTGACATCTCTAACGTTTTATATCATTTAATTTTAACTTAAGGATAATTTTTGTAATCAAGATTTTAAATTTGAATTAAAATTTAAATTAACTTAAAATTCAATGGTATTTTGGATTTAGCTTCTTGTATAATTTTTTGTTTAGCATAGATAAAATTTTCTTTTCGAATAAGTTTACAAAACTCTCCTTAGAAGCCTAGTTTTAAGAAGAGATGGTGAATTTGTCATGAGTTGTTTTTATCAACATGTACAACAACAACAACAACAATACAAACTTTAATCCTACCAATTGGGATTAACTATATGAATTTATTATCTCAATTGCCTCTAAAATAATGACCATTCCCTTAATACCTAATATATGAGATCATTTCTAATTGCTACTTGCCATTTGTTTTTTAGTTTTATATTGTTCTTTTATTTGAGGGAAAATTCATCTACTCTATATTTCTCATCAAAGTTTTTATGCTCAATTAATATGCTCAAACTATTTATGACAACCATCTTTTAGCTTTTCCTCAACTATAGCTAATCCAACATTCCTAGGATTGCACCGATTTCAAATCCTTTCGCCCTTGTCTCTGCAACTCTTAGTTTATCTGTATGCTTTGGATTTGCAGGCAAACATTTTATCTCTCTTCACATGATGGCTTTATAGCTGTCCTGTTGAACTATATTCAAGCTTTTGTGGGATTGTTGTTTACGGAGCAGCCCAAAAATGCTTCTCCAATTAACCCAACTTGGTCTGTTTTAAGCATATCATTGTCAGTTATTTTGTATGTTAGAACCAATATATTTGAATCTCACTTTTCTTAATATTATGATTCAGTTGTCATATCCGCATCCATTGATTCTTTGCATTGGCATTCTCAAAAAAACAGCCCAAGCATTATGGAGACATTACATCTCTTTACAAGGTATATACTTCTAAATGGCAACAACTCAACTGCCAATTATTGTTCCAATAGTATAGGTAGTCAAGTGATAGTTGCTATGCATGGTGAAGTATCGAGTGCTTTGGAGAGGCCATGGTCATGGCATAGATCAACCGAAGGTGTCAGACAACAGGACTGAACGCTAGGCATGCCCGCCTAGACACACCAATGGGCATGCCCGGTCGAGCGTGCCTAGTTGCACCAACATAAATGCTTAGGTGAGGCCCCGATCCCTTTCAGCCTACCAAGAGAGGGTTTTCGAAAGATGAAATAGGTACCCAGGCCTGCCAAAGGTCGCCCAAGCGAACCAACTGGCGCCCAAGTGCGGTCTCAAAATTCCTAGATACACTTAGGAGAGATGTTTAGAACTCTGAGAACAAACATGTTGCATTTATAACTGTTTTTTTCGAACTTGAGTTTTTCCACGTAAAAGCTTATGGTGTTTTACTGTGATTCATACGTGTTTGATCTTTGTCATTCAACCTTTGCTCCTCTTCGCTTTCAGGTGAAAAAGATTATGCTGCGATTTTCGCTCATTATTTCACAAACAACAAACCTAGGTAGCAACCCGACTTACAATTTTAAAAGCTAGATTTAGTTGCCATATCAGTTTCAAGTAATTGTGTGCATTCTTATACACAAAAATACCGGTTAAGGATATTAGGTCACATGCAACACAATCTACAAGCTACCATCTTAATACAGCATGGATTCAAAGCTTTGGGTCGAAGCTACAAGTTTAAAACACCAGGATAAGCCCATCATTTGAACGGGATTTAGAGAAGTTCTGCATTAATTTGAAGGTAAATCAATAACTGACATTTTTTTTTTAATTTGAATATCAGCGAGTTCCGTAAAGAGGCAATTATACAGCTGATGAATATGTGGATTAATGGCGGCTCTGACTACTAGCTCATTTATCAATGAGCTAGAACACCTTTGACATAGTTGACATACAGTACTATCAATAGTTTATCCACCTATGATGTGGCAGGGTTAAGAATGCTTCTTTTTTTTTCTTGAAATCCATTCACTGTTGCTTAATTCACATCACAATAAATAAAATTATAGGTAGTTACTAAGCGTGCAAATATTGAGTTCAAGAATTAATGTCATATCTATTGGAGCAAATGATTGGAAATAAAAACTCCACTTTGTGGCTGATCTATAGGATAAGAACTATGAAAAAATGTGGAAAAATGAATAGACCAGAAAACAACAGAAATGCATACAATTGAACAAGTTGTTTCCTAGAAGAAAATGAATATTAATAACCTAAAAAACAACTTTCTAGGTAAACAAATATGGAAGATTTAGAACAATTGCATAGGTATAAGCGTGCCATTTTATTGTGAATAATACAGAAACAATAGGGGAGTGCTTTGATTCTCGAAGGTCACAACCATTTTAAAGTGACAATAAGTCACGAAGACAATAAGAGCCTTGTCTAAGAATTTTACGGTTCAGCTTGAGTTTAACAAAGGAATAAACAATGGCGGCTACATGAACAACGTTTTAAGGTTTTTAGAAGACAAGAGCCTGAGCTTTGCAGGTCCCTTACGTAATATTTTACCCAGTCATTTTAAGAATGCTATATAATGATGTCATTCAGCATACTATTTCAAATATTAGATATTCCTTTTCATTATGGTTTTTTTAAATAACTTCTTTCTTAATTTCATAAATCTTAAAATATTATTTTTATTTTTTCTAAATGTTATTAATTTTAAATAACTATTCAGTTTCTCTTTAAATTGAATTTTACTTAACAAATTATTGATCAAATTTCTTCTTTTTTTAATACCAGAGGTCTAATATATAAATCAGTTAAGTAACTATAACTTGGCTTAATACCTTTTAATGAAACTTCTTGATTTCTCTTTCATTTTTAAAAGCATATATTATTATTTTTGTTTTTGGGAATCTACCAAAGTTTTCCACGAAGCTTCCTTGCTTATGTGAATTTCTTTTCTGACTCTCCTAAACTTTTGGTATTGGATATATTAAGGAACCCAATTTAACTTATTTTAGCAATCTTATGATAAAAATGAGCATTTCTCACATTTCCTTGATAAGAAGCTGTCATCTTTTAAATGCTTTAGCTAATTAAGCTATGGCCTGACCTAGTATGCATACGTTATGCAGAATTTGAGTGGAATTTCATCATTCTTGATACTCGATATTGATGTATCGGTTCTTCCATAGATAATTTTCTATTATATTTATTAGTTTGTAAATCATTTTTTTTTTCTTCGAAGTATAAGTCTGCCCAGGAAAATTTTTGCAAGTCCTAATGTTTGATTTTTTTATTCTTATTTTTTTCAGAGGAACTCACTTGTTGAGCGTGCGCATGGCCTTCATCAGATCTAGAGAATGCAGCTGCTGATATTCTGATTGTTTTCTAAAATTGGTTGGTAATTTTGATGCCAGTTGAGACCCCATTTTGGTTTTTGGTTGATCAGTCAAACTGGCAAATGAGATGCATTGTTTGTATTTATAAGTTCACATTTGATAAATTTTCAGAGCGCAAAGATAAGATAGAGGAGGGCAACAGAATTCTTGTGCAGCGGTTTCAGTCTCAGTTGACTCAACAACTGGAAGTTTTGCATAAGACTGTATCTTCTTCTGTGGCACAACAGGAGAACCAACTGAAAGAAATGGAAGAAGACATGCAATTTTGTTTCTGCGAAGATTACGGTACATTCACACCTGGGGAATCTGTTACAACTTATTGCATATGATAAATAGTTCTAGGGTTTTCTTATGCTTTCTCACTTAAAAAATTATTCTCAGGCTACTGATGAACTTAGAGGGTTGGTTGAAAATTTGAAAGCCATGTATGGCTCTGGCATTAAAGTACTCGATGATTTAGCTGGAGAGCTAGATGAAAATTCTGGGTCAACTTTTGGGAAATTGAAATCACAAGTGCTAACACATTCTTCTGCTCTTGAGGATGTGAGCATTTATTCAACCTTTCCCTCTTTTCTACTTTAACAGTTCTGATGATGCTATTGAATTTCCTATTACAGTGCTTTAAAGGTTTTGCTTCAGAGGCTGATAATTTGCTTAGTGAGCTTCAAAGTACCCTCTTTAAGCAAGAGGATAAATTAAATGCATTTGCGCAGCAGCAGCGTGAGGTTGATGACTATCATAAATAAGATTTTCATTTTCTTTTATTTCTGGCCATATACTCACTTCTTCTTTGAATGTGGCACTGCACCAGGGTCATCTAAGAACTGTGGAGACAACACGTTCTATCTCGGATACAACTATGAATTTTTTTGATACTCTGGACATTCATGTTGCAAACTTAAGCAAAATTTTGGAAGAAACGCAGGCATCACAGTACCAGCAACTCAGCGAGCTTGAAAGAAAGTTTGAGGTTATTTTCCTCACCGCTATCCTTCTTGAAGTTTGTGATGTTTATGCAATTCTGTAACCTGTAATATTTTTTACTTTATATTTTCATAAAGGAATGTGCTGCCAATGAAGAAAAACAATTGCTGGAGAAGGTGGCAGAGATGCTGGCAAGCTCAAGTTCTAGGAAGTTAAGCTTGGTAAATACAACGATTTATATTTTCTTAGAATTTTTGTAGTTTTTCTTCTTGGCATGCCTAGAACTCTTGAAAAATCTGAACTTTGTATGTTGTAACGCCTTTTAGCTGCTTTGATTTGCAAATATTTGATGTATGGCAACTTTTATACGTTGAGATTGTAGAGCATTTGACAAGATTGTATTAGTGCATGCACTTTATTAATGGCTATGTTTATGGGAAATGGCATTTGATAGTAGTTTGTCTATATCTGTGGTAGTAGCTTAATAGTTTAAGAGTTTACAGAATTATTTGTTGTGTATAACCACAATCCTTCTTGAAGTGACCTGTCTTCCCACAATTCTTCTTGAAGTGATCTGTCTTCCAACAATTCCAGCAATCTGACTTTGCTTTTTCTGGTTTTGATTTTCCTCGTCTTGACATAGACCTGTTTTTATTATGTCTTTGGTCTACACCTTTTCCTCTGATTTCAGCATTCAATGCTGAAGAAGATGCTTCCCCATGGGATCTCTTCCGCACCTTCTCATTCAGCATAAATCTGACAATATCATCGAATTTCAATGACACATTCCCTGATGAATTACTGATGGTTGTAACCAGCCCATCCCAACTGCCTGGCAATGATGAGAGGAATAATAGAACTCGGACCTCGTCATCAAACTTGATGCCCACCCATTCAGATGTTCGCTCACTGAATAGCCATCTGTCATCTTCATATTGAACAGTCTCAATCCCGCCTCATAAATCAGGACTCCGGGGAAGTTCAAATTAGGGCAAACAAAATTTTCTTTAGATAAAAATAATTCTTAGATCAAAGTGCTAAAATTTGAGAGAATTCAGATAACGGAAACTCCCGCGTTATTTTTCTGAATTATTTAAATCCAATAAATTGAGAAAAATGAAATACGTGTCTGAATTTATCAATTTTCATGTCGTTATGTTAAGTATATTATTTAAAAGCTGCTCAAGAAGTTTCATCAGTTTTGGAGTGCCGGTTCAATCTCAATTAATTTTCGAAGTTTAAAACTTAAGAAATTAATTAAAAATAACATATTTCTCTGAATCAAAATTTTTTGGCGCGAGGGTGTTTGTTACATCGTAACACACATCGTGTGTCAAGTTTCGTTATTTTGGACGTCAAACAATGGAAAAATACGAAAAATTTAAATTTAAGTAATTTTAAAATTTTCCTTAAAAAATCCTTCTATCTTTTTATCCGATCCCCCCCCCGATCAGGATCGCAGAATCCTGCGATTGCAGGCTGGTTTCGCCTGTCAGGTGAGCCGCTCAGCCCCCCCCCCTCTCCCATAGTTCCCACAGCCACTTCCCAAGCTCCTGCCAGCAACAGTCCCCACCTCCTGCCAGCCAGCCCATGCCGTTGCGGCCATGCCAACTCAGTCAGCCAGCGTCCGGCCACCCCACTTCCGACCTTCCATCCATTTTTCGGCAATTCTATTCCTAAAGGTGAGAAGAGTGGGAATAGAGGAAGAAATCGAGGAGAAATTTTTGCCTCCTTTTTTATTTATTTATTTTTGAGTTCTCTTTCATAATACTTATTATTATGATTATAAATAATGATAATTTTATTATCTTCATTACGTCATTCTCATTGTTATTGTTTTCATTATTTAAATAATGAATAACAATGGAAATGTTATAAAATGATATATTTATTATTTACTTTTTGCCAAATTTAATTTCAGTCATTTCCATTTTGTTTTTTTTCATTATTATCATTAATAATGATAATAATAATGCTATTATAAGTGTTATTGTACCCTTAATAACCTAATGTAAAAGCGATAGAAAAAAAAATAGAATGAAAAGAGAGATAATAATTATTCCGAAGAAGAATATGGTTAAAGCTAATTTAAAATATCAAATTTAAATGCAAATCCAAATCGAATTGTCAAACTTGGATTTTAATAAAAAAGGTACCCAGTATATGACATGTATACTTTTTGTACTTTATGCTACTTAGCTTCACTTTGAGTCAAATTTGTTTGAAGCTTGTTGGTGTTTGAAACTAACATCCCTTTCAATGTGACTGTTACTGAAAATGACATCAGTAACATTGAAATTTGGTTGGTTGTTTGAAACCAGCATCCCTTTCATAACATGATTGTTATTGGAAAATGGATCAGTAACATTGAAGCTTGGTTGGTTTTTTGAAACCAACATTCGTTTCATAACGTGGTTGTTACTGGAAAATGGCATTAGTAACATTGAAGCTTGGTTGGTTGTTTAAAATCAACATCCCTTTCATAATATATGGTTGTTACTGGAAAATGACATCATAACATAATGCTTGGTTAATTTTTTGCAGGAAATTGATTATTAATTTTTGCGCTATTGCCTTACTTTTCCTACATGTTTATTACACCCTTATTTTCGCTAATCACATCTCTGCTTTTATTAAAAATGTAATATTTTATTGTTTACTGTGGGGGTGGCGTGGTACTTATGTATTATCTAATTAATGAGAATTCCAATCCCGGTATTAATTTCGTTTATAATAGAGTTGTTAAGTGTTTCTGGGAGAATTCAAACCAGAACTTTAATTTTTCGAAACGTGCTGATGAATCACGGTTTTTGGACTACTTTAATTTTTTATTATATTTTTATTTTTCTTTCTTTCTAAAAAGTGGAAACTTAATTCAGTATTTGTACAATGAAGATTTTGTAATATGAATTTTAAAATGAATAAGAAATATATTTGGCTTTTTTTATATGTTGTTCATTTTCTTTTCGAAATTAACTCAATATGATTCCTTGCATTGTGTGACCAACCTGAATACTGGAACAATTCTCGTTGAGCCGTGGGTATCAGGACATCACAGAGGGCTTCCTCATACATCTCTTGTCAGAGCATCATGAGATCTACAATAATTTTCTCATTAATGATTTTAAATTGCAACAGAAGATGACAATGATAGATGAATCAAACCTAATGCGGTTCTATCAAGAATCTCTCATTCTTCATCAGTCACAGTCGCTAGTTTTTGTCGGGCTCTACTTAATGGTTGATACAACTTTTTTTGGAAGAGTAAATCCTTCATCTGCATTTTCCAAAATACAAAGGTCATGCCGTTTGAATTTTTCTATCTTGTGTCTCATCTCGTCGGTCATTGTTCCCACTCAAACTGCAAATCCTAGAATCAACAAGAAACCTATCACTTTGATATCACTTGTTGTAGATTGGGACACCTACACGAGCCTCGCAGCGGAAGGCGATTTGCGTTCGAGGAACGGGGTTGCATTAATGATTACCAAGCAATACACGAATTCACAATCACAGCAAGATAAAGATCATCACAGCACAAGCACATACATCAAAACACTAGAAAATTCAAGACAAATTTTACTTGGAAAACCTAAGAATAGGAAAAATCACGGAACCACATCACACAGAAATTTTTACTATGAATCTCGAAGAATACAGAGTTGCAAATAGCTTCACCTTAATAAGGAACCTCCCGGAAGTTTATCGGAGCCACTATTAGCGTTTTCATGATGATCTGAATGATCTTCATACCCTAACATCAGTGTCCTTGACAGCTCCACAAGGACTAGCGAGACAATCAAGGATCGTCGTTGGCTAGTGGCCGCTTTGCTATGACATGATAGGGTAGACACTTCAGATCACGCTTATTTATAATGCTGCGGTTTTTAAGTGTAATTTAAAATTGTCTCACTTGCGATTAAAAATATTTACAATAAGTTTTTAGGTTTTTGGGGCACTGTCACTCCCTCATTGATAGATTTTTTTAAACATGAATATTCTCTTTGACAAGGCCAGAAGTTGTTGGGTATTGTATATTTGAGTGTATAACATAAATTGGCAACCTGTAACTAAATTCCATGTGAAATTTCATTAGCGATGACAACTTATATTTTGATCCTAATAGTCATTTATTATATTAGTATAATATCTGTATGTATATATTGTGATTTTTCTCAAGTAAAATTCATGATTTTTTAATTTGGAAATGAAATACAGGCATTGTTACATTTATATGTTACGCTTTCGTTTATTGAAATATATTTGGTTGTATCCCATTTTGGGGTGATAATGATAAGTTTTTATTGTAGTATATTTACTAATTTAATTTTTAAAATTTTAATTATAATTTCTTTTTTGATTTTAGAACTAAATCATATACTTATGTACCGATATCTGTATGTTTTGGCTTTGTATATTGCTAAAGCTTTATATATAATTTTTGTTTTGGCTTTGATAATCCTTCTGGTTTACGTTTGTTCATGAACTTAGTTGTATATAATAGTAAGCCTATTACTTTTTTATGCAATCTTTCATTGCTTTTGATAATTGTAATGTGTATTTTTTCTATTGTTTAGTGAAAAAATGTTGCGCTCCCGTTCTCCTGTGGGTTTTTTTTTTAAATTTGAATTTTTTACATAATTTGATGTTGTTTGTATTTTTCTACTTTGATTTATATATGTTTATGCTATTAATTTGCTTGTAAACATCAATCTAAAGAATGGTGTTACAAGAGGATATTTACATGCAGGAAGAAAACTTGCACCAATACAGATTGTAATTGCAACATTTGCCCTAACCCCGGGGAAAAATTTGTATCAGGGCTTGATCAAGATTGATTGGGTCTGGATATCCCTGAGATATGGTCAAGTGTTCAAATTAGGGCTAATCATCAATATTATTTATTTCTAGGTTCAACGGCAGTTGACACTCTTAGAGCAAGCGCTGCTGATAGACAAGCAATCTCCAAAAGGAAATGTCTAATGCTCAAGATTTTACCTCATCTGTCAAAGAAAAATGGATGGTTTACTTGGAGAAGAACTGAAAAGAATTATCATCAGAACACTTCAAATGTAGAAAGCCGAAGACGCGGGCCTGGAAGAAGGCAATAAAAGACTGGTGTGTCAGCAGTTCCAATTCCCTTAAACTAGCTTTTCTTTTCATGCTTTTAAACTAATCACGGAAACATGCAGCATGGAAAATGTCAAAATGGGTTCAAGACAGTGGAAAGATGTTCAGGATGCTCTTCTGAGCTTGTGGAAGGAAATGTTTCTTCAGTGGAGACTATTGTTTGGTAAGTAAGACTTCTTATTAGCACATTTTGTACAGTTTTATATTACAAATTTTCAAAAGGCTGCTTTCAATAGGAATGGAATGGAGGCCAATCAGCTGTTACGAGCCAAGTTGTCTTCTGCCGCTTCGGTTGCACTTGGGGATGTTCATAATGCTAACAACGGCCTTCATTCTTCCATAAACTGTGAATTTCTATCTGCTGAATGATCTGAAATTTTCAAAGATATGAAATTCTTGATCTTGGTCTGATCTGCTTAAATGCTAGGTTCCTTGAAACTTGATCACGATGCGTGCACGAACATTGACTCCATTATCATGCCTTCTCGCGGGGATCTTAAAAGCTTGAGGAACGGGCACTATCACAAGATCATCGAGATCTCCAATAGTGCCGGGAAATGCTTGGATGAGGAGTACATGGTAAGTAGATGTTATACATATGTACAGATTTTACTTGTTCGAAATTTGATTCAACTTATAATCAAGTAAATTTTAGTTATGAGTTGATGCTTAAAGTTGAGGTTTTTGAGTTTCATGTTGATTCACTTGAATATTGATTTGAGTCACCTCAAAACTAATTATTAAATTATTTTTATATGCAATATGTTCGAAAGAATAATGCAGCCTGTGGTTTATGGTAGCGTTGTATAAAACCTGGCTGGCTAATTTATAAAATCATAACTTTTTAAGTTTATTCAGAAGCGAATCATCTCGAGTCGATCCTATTTGACTCGGATATAATTCAAATTTGTGTTGAGCTAAACTCAAAAGAAGTTTAAGTCTGGTCTAACTTAATTGATCAATCCGTTTCTTAAGAATCCTGGTCACTTGTGTAGGTGGATTGAGCCTTCTTGTTTGACGCCGAAAAAGCGATCCATCAACCTGCCCAGTGTGGCTTCCATTGAAGAGCTGAGGACCCCTCCGATCGACGAGCTTGCTCAAAGGTTTCTGGGATTCAAAATCTGCAGCAAAGCAAATAAATGGGGACACGAAGCATCTATCGGCAGCATTTGAGTCCCATTCACAGTCCTTCCGGGACTCTCGGCTTCCCCTCACAACGCTAAACTGAGTGCCTAATGTATACCTCCAATATGTGTACAGGTTAGAGGTTGCAATTTGTCACCTTTCACAGATTGTTTCAGTGTCTAAAAGGGTATTTGTTATGTATATCAGTGCCAGTGGCAGAAGGAAGAGCCCTGGTTAGGCCATCATTTCTGAAAGACTTTTTCACTGTTATTTCATTGAACCAGTGAGCATTATATATAATACATATAGAAATGGTGTTGATTGATGATGCATCGTGTGTACTGTATGTATGCATTTTAGGTAATACTATGTTTATTACTTCATAATTTCTTAAGAATATATTTTGAATGCATTTATATGCAATATTAATTTTCTTTTATATAAAATAATTCATTGAACAACAACTAGTTCATGATTCATGAAACCTATATGATTGAACAATTAAATAATTTAAGAAGCAAAATTAAACATTTAAATTTTCTTAAAATTTTCCTTTTTAATAAAATTATTGCAATTTGAGTCTATCAAAAATATTCATATGAATTACAACTCAAATGATAAATAAAAGTTCAAAGCATAATAGAGTATTTTTATTTGTAAGGCTTGTTACAAAAGTTAATTTATTTTTAAAACATTTAAATTTCATATGAGCAGAATATCAATTAATAATTTTTATTAAAGGATAATTAAATTATTTAATGAGATAACATAATAATATTTTTTCTAAAAATATATTTATTTCTTATTGAAGTAATTAAATGTGTATTCCTCTCTCTACACAATGATAAGATATCAAGTATATAGGTTTAGTAATTTTTTACTGTATTTATTTTCTTGCAAAAAATAGCATGGCTAGACTGCACTAGCGCTCAACGAATGAATAAGGAGATGTTGTGTCCACTAGGAAGGGGCTAAGGACCTATAGTTCAGGCTTGCCGCACTTTGATCCCCATGGATGGGTGATGAAATACCTTCCTAAGTAAGTTCTTAAGAAATTATTCTTCATCCAATTGCAATTGTTAAATTTCAGAATAAGAGATGATCAATTAAAATACAAATTGCAGCTTGTTGAAGGCACTAAACCAGCAGACTTGCTTCACATGTTTTCCTATAATCTTCTTACAGTACTTGAGGGACTTGGAGAGCATCGTTGATCACATATAAAACATCTTTAGTTATATTTTTTTTGTCAATTTTTTGTATTTTTGCTGTGAGCAGAAGAAAGGGAGAGAGGCTTACCCGATATATAAGTTTGCAAGCTTGTGGCTCTTACTCTGGCCTGTCTGTTCAGAAAAAAGTCAAAAAACAAGGAATGGGAAGCAGAGCAGCTTCTATAATGTGCAGGAAATTAATGAAGGACGCTGCTATATATACATATATATGTATGTATGTTGATCTTCCAAGAGAGACTAATATAGAAAAGGAGACTTATGGCCGGAGTACTGATTTCTCTCTTTGGAATGTTATCGGTAAAGGGAGCAGTAAACAACACTGTAGTTTATCTCGCAGTGGAGAAGCAGCAGCAGCAGCACGCAGCAATAAACGTCCAAACAGGCAGAGAGAGAAAGAGAGAGGTGACGTGCCCAAGTGGAGAATAAGATGATTCAAAACATGATAGTGGACATGTCATCTGAGGAATCCATTCTTCTGCATGTAGCCATCTCTGTTGCTCATTACATATATACGAAATGTATTTAAAATCTTTTGTATTTAACTCATAATAATTGAGATTCATTAGTCATAATATAATTATAAATTCATTAAAAAAATAAATTATATGAGAAAATGTGTTGGAGTATTTGTTGGGATTTTCAAGAATTTTCCTTAGTCAAAATAAAATAAAAAATTTCATTGTGCTTAATTGATTAAAGTTGATTCTTATATATTTAATATACATCTCATATAATTATATGATCTATTTACGGATAATTTTCTCTTCTCTTCCGATCTCGCTCGACTCATTCTCTGAATTTCTTCATGGTTTAAGAGCTTATAAGGCTTTATTACACATAAAAATATCATGTTTGGCAAAAACTATTATAGAAGATGAATTTGTTTAATGCATTTGTATTATATTATACAAATTTATTAGAATATATTGGTCTTTTTGATAAAATTTGTTTGTGACTTTTCTTAAAGTGTAAGCATGCATGCACAAAGAAATGAGTTGCTAATTTTCTTTTAAGCTGATTTTTAACATTATTATAGTATTTCACATTTACTAGAAATATAGTTTATTGATATGATTTTAGCTATTGCAATGATCAAAATAACTGCTAAATGGTGTTAATACTATGTATTGTTGTTCTAGCAACATAAAGCTAATGCACAAGTTTTGTTAAATGTTGATTTCATCATTCCGTGTAATCGCCAAGTTGTATTCATGAAAATTGTTTCGAATACATTCATGAATTTGTTTCAAACTCACTCATAAAAGTTGTTTTTGAGTCTTTGAATTCACCTGATGTATTCAAGAAAGTTATTTTAAACTCTTAGAAACAAATAGATGCATTTATGATTATTTATGAAGAAGTTTCAAAAAAGATCTTATATATAATCATGATGTATGTAGTGGGGGGGGAACCATACTAGCCATACTAGTTGTATTAGCCATGTCTATTTGGGAGATTTCTTCACCCTCTTCTCACATTGCTAGTTTGGCTCATATAGTTGGTAAGGTTGAATCATCTAATGCAAACAATAGTTATTTATAAGACCTATTTTTGAAAGCTTCTTCATATATAGTCAAGCCTGCATTTAGTTATTTTTGGGAATTTAAAAACATTTTCCATAACTAAAGTTGACGGTTTATGAGAGTTTTGAACACCAAATTTACGTGAAAACTTAAAATTGAGAAAAAACACGGAGCCACACCCCCACAGAAATTTAACTAAGAAAATATGAATATTACATATCTAATTGAACCCTAACCCTTTGAAGAAGATGACCCAGAAAATCTCACCTACCAATATCATAGCTTTAACAGAAGTATATATAAAGGATATGAGACCAGTACATATATTACAAAATGACAAAAATATCCCCCTCCCCAAAAAAAACTGAACACAACTATGCCTAATATCAGTACATGTATTACCAGTATATCCTATGCTGATTCAATCAAATTTCACAAAATAATAATGAATATATTAAAATGGCCTATGCTGAACACAACTATATCTCATATCAATTGTTATAGTTGCTGCTACTAAATGAAATTTGTGAAAAGGCAATACTCATGACCAAGCAATATTTGAAATTAAGAATGTTTATAAATAATCATTTATTTAGGTTCTAATGCAAACAATATTTGAAAGAAGAGAGAGCTAGAGACAGATTTTGGTCAAGAAAAAGGTTTAATTGCGCAATCAATAGTTTGTAGGAATCTTTTGCAGTCTGTAAGCAGCATTAATCTCTGTGAATTCAGAGCATAAATTTGACAATGAGGGTTGCTAGTTAATTAAAAAGGAGAAAAAGACAGACAAGGACTCTCTCCATCTCTATTGTATCCTATTATGATTTTTAGCATTCTTTTTTTAAGAATAAATTCAGTTTTAATAAATAAAATAGCACCCGAGCTTATAATCTATTAAAAATTGAAACATTTCATCTCAGTACTTTTTACAGAGCAAAAAACAAGATATTTACAAGCAAAAAACTTTAATATCTTGATAGTATTTGTCTATGATTTTTGGTAAATCATGAGGCTCATCATCAACTAACAGTTTCAGCTTTTTGCCGAAACGTCACAGAGATAACTGAGTACAGCTACAGACAGCTGCATGTCATTCCTTATTAGCTTTACTTCCCATTAAGAAGCAATATTCATAGACAATCAAGCATCATTTGTGCTTGAATATTGTCAAATTTTATCGGTCACATAATAAAGCTCGGCTTCTTCTTGAAAAAGAAAGCCGTTAACGATTCAGTAATGTGTATGTATGACAATTAGGCTGTTGGTATGATCGTTGTGAATGATATTGTGATCTAGTGATTAAGATTTTGATTTGTTATTTTAAAATTCAAAAAAAAAATTGTACAACCTTCTCATAATAAATACTTTTGAGTGGTCCTATTTCGAATCAACCCTCCATTTTCTATAGATTATTGCCTGTATTTCTTGCTTCATTTAAAGTTAATTAATATGAGAAGCAAAAAAGCCCAAAGAGTAGGAAAAGATCTTTATTTATGTTCTCTCAGGCTAATAAAATCAGCATGACAGATCTAATTCTCTTTTCCCACTTTGCTCTCATAATTCTCTTTTCACCCACACATTACTTTTGTCTTTTCTAAGCGACCTCTCTCTATATATTATTTGTCTACTTTTTCAACAATCTATTGCATAAAAAAGAGTATTAATGTAAGTGGTGTTGCTGTTCTTTGATTTAAGTAGCTGATGCTTTAAGAGTTCAAATTCTATCGATCGCATAGTTGATTTATTTAGACTTGACTAAGAAGTTTGATGAAAATTGCATCACTTCATATCTTTTGGTTTCTTTAAAATTGTAGTTAATATCTCATTTTGTTGAAGAAAGCTTGAATGGTGTCATGTCCTAACAGTTGGGGTTCTATGAAAAAAACTTTTGATATTTTAAAGAGTTCAAATCACATCATTCACATATATCTGTCTCATCAAATCACATATATCTGTATACATGGTTTGAATATTTGCTTGTTTAATATAAGCAATGTCATCTGATAAAAAAACATTAGATTTTGGGATCATTTGAAATATAATGATAACTTATTTTGGCAATTTATTGTGTCCTTTATTAAAGAATATTTTGATTATTTGGTCTTCAATATATATATATATATATAGAATTTGGTTTAATCATTGGTTTATGTAGCTTAACTTGGTGTTGCTTGAGTATCGTCTTAGTGCATAAGTATAGGTGGTGCTAAAAGAGTTCCAATTGAGTGGAGCTAATGATTCAATGATGAAGAGCTTTTATGCTTTGGGAGATCATTAAGATATGTGATAGTGATTTAGAAAAACGATGCACTTCTAACCTTATGTACTTAACTTAAAATTAAATATAATCATTGGTGTCTCACCAAAAACACAAAAGACAAACTTATAAGAGTGAAAAAGAAGTAGGAGAGGCCTATAAATAGAAGAAGGATAGCTCAGAGAGGCAAAATTAAAATGCCACAAGTTCCAAGCACAAGATGGAGCCCAACTCCAGAGCAGCTAATGATACTTGAGGAAATGTACAGATGTGGAGTGAGGACTCCAAATGCTTCTCAGATTCAGCATATCACATCTCACCTCTCTAATTATGGCAAAATAGAAGGAAAGAATGTCTTCTACTGGTTTCAGAACCACAAAGCCAGAGAGAGACAGAAGCTTAGGAGAAGGCTTAGCAAGCAGCATCAACTGCCCCTTATGCTGCCATTTTCTCAGCTCCCTCTTCCTAATCATGACTCTTCTCAGTTTCTCCATGGAATGCACACTCATTTTCTTCAATTTACGGTACTCTCTTTTTGCTTCTTCATTGCATATTTGTTCACTTTTCCATGAATACATGTCATTACATGCATGCTTTATCTTCTTGGATTTTTCATGTGTTTTAATATATTTTGAACTATAACTGATAATATTAAGTTTTGTTTTTTGCTTGTGCATTTACTACTATTAAACTTACATTCATTGCACTTATGAATGGTGTTGTGGCTCAGCAATTAAGCTCTTGGGTTTGCAACATTGACAGATTTCAAATCCCAACGGTCACGCATTTGTCTTATTAAACATGTGAGTGTTTAATATGTCTTATGATGTTGCAGGAAGGAGGATATCTGGAGCAAAGATCACAAGGGGTGGATTTGTTGAATCGAATCGAGGACGGCGGGAATAGAGCGGAGGCTTCTTCGCCGTTGAGTGTCGGCAGGTCGCTCCGATGGGGCTGCAAACCTCCGAAGACTTTGGAACTCTTCCCTACAACAAGGAGTGGATTCAAAGATGAATGCAGCACCTCTAAGTCTTCCACAAGCTCTCCTTCAACCAATTGATCATATAGATACTTTTAATATTATATGTTCTCTTTTAATGAGGTTATATATATTTATATATAAGAGACTTATTGGTGCTCTAATCATTATTCTCCACTTCTCCAGTTTATAAGCTCATGAAAGTGTCTTTTTGCATTTTATTTTAACTGATTTTGATGTTTCACTGTATATACATGCATAATAAATAAATATATATATATATATATATATATAAGAATTAAGCGAATCAAAGATTACTACAATAAATTTCTAAATAAATTAAGAAAAAGGATCAATAATAGCTCTTTTTGCACACCCAAACAGCTAACATATTACATTATCTATACGTATGAAAAACAACACAACTCTTACAATAGAAAAACCATTAATATGAAGATTTCCCTGAGTTTAAATTTTACATTTGACTGTTGTCTTACTTCCAATGATAGCACCTGCAACATCAAAATTAATCATATATATATATATATATATAAACATACAATAGGTAAGGAGTTGGTGATCTCAAATATAAACAAAAAAATATAAGCAGTCATCAAACTCTAACAAAAGATTCAAAAATAAAATTCTAGCTAGTGTTGACTGTAATCACTGAAGGACAAGAGAGACTCCCAACAAGAAGACCATTCTCTTTCTCAAGCTATACCCCCCAAATTCTTATTAGATATAGATGTTAACCTTTTTATTCTTCTTTCTTGTCCTCATATCTCAAGCGATGAAAACAATCAATCTTCTGAGCCCGAAAGATTATAATTTGGTTCTTCCTGAGAATCCACCTCATCAATTTTAATAGACTCCGCTATCATAGCCCGGCAACGAGAATAAATTCTGAAGCCCTTCCTTCACAACTGGGTGATACTCCTCTGCATGCCTGGTTAAGGTTCGAAATCGGATAATCTGCCACCCTGCTTGCCTCAAGTTCTGCATTCGAGATTTTCACCAACTGCATCATGCACCTCGATCATCTCCATAAAATCTATGGTCAAAGGGATCTCCAAAACATCTAGGCCACACATCCTATGAGTGGCCCTGATAACATTCCAGCCTACAAAGAATACCTCAACCAAGTTGTGAACATTCCACACTGTGCAATTGTCAACCTTTGAATGGTCAAAGACTGCCAACTGCAAATCATTACCAACCGAAGAAACACCACACAACCCCAAATCCAGCCAGCCAGTAGCATCTAGGCCCAATGCATACCCTGCACATTCACCAAGCCATGAGGGAATCTCCACCTCATTCTCATTTCAGTGAGTTCAATTACATGAGTAGAAAGCTTAAGTATCTCATCCTATTGGGTTGAGAACCCTATAGTAAATGACTTTGAAGCTTTTGTTTGATTTGTCTCTAACAAGACACCAAACGTTGGACTTTAAATTTTATTTTTTTTATTTTTTTATATTTTTTTTTACTGTTTGTGTTTTCTAATAAGTAATCTTTTTAATTAGAAAATTGACTTTTATTTCTAATTACTCAAACATAATTATGTATTTCTTAAGATTATTTTTTTAGCCTTGCAATAGTGTCCAACAAAATAATCCAAAAGGTTGAAGAGAGGATAGATATTTTTCAGCAATTTAGTTATTGTTTGAGCAATAAATTATTCTTTCTTTTTTTTACAGTGCAATTTGTTTATAGTGTGATTATCTTGCTTTACTTTTATTTGATATTTTATTGAAATTTACATATTTTTTATTTGAAATGAGATAATCTGTAAATTGAAAAGGTAAAATTATCCCATTTTTTAGGTTTCGTTTGAACGATGTGTTTAATTGAATCGTTCAAAACAATTCATTTGATTGAATCGTCGAAACAATTCAGACGAATGATTTGGATGACGATCGTTAGAACACGTGTTTGATCAAACGACTCCTTTGTCAAACCGCAGAATCGTTGTCGAAGAAGACAAACCGTGGCCGGATCGTTCTCGCTAGGATGCTCTGCTATTTGCTGCTAGGCGCTCCGCATTTGCTCTCTCGGGTGAACACCCTCTCGTTCGCTCGCTCGGACTGCTCCACAGCTACTACGTAATATCCAAAACGCATGAATCTATCATATTTCTTTTACTCTAATCCTTATATATCAACGCAAAAATCGAATTACGATCCTAAAATTTTTTTACCCATTTTATTTCATGTCAAATATCGATAATTTCGATTAATCCGAAATTTTTTTACTTTACACTATTTTTACTTCAATCCAATTAGCCAATATGAATTTCATTAATAGTCAAAAGTATATCTGAAAAATTTAAACTCTTCTAATAAAGTGCGCATATATATATATATATATATTTCAATATGTAAGTATATCTGAGTTTCAATACAAAGTAAATAGATGATCGATTGAATTTAAATCTATACCATATGATAATAAATCAAGAGCCTTAGTCACTAAATTATAACATCACTCACACATAAACATTAATTATTGAACTATAATACTATATGTTTATGACTTTTTATCTATTTTTCTTTTGTTAAATAGAGAATATATTTAAACAATTACGTTAAATTTAATATTATAAGTAAAGAGCTCAATAACACTGAACTTTTAAATAAAATTAGTTCGGTGAAATTTACTTATGTCCACCGGGAGAAGAAAAGAAGAATTAGGATACTTGCTCGACTTCCAGGATAGGTGTATTGTTTGGTGTTTCACGCATCAAAAACGTAACTTTCACGTCCGTCCGGCACTTAAAGGACCCCAAATACCTCCAAACAGTGCGTCGGGGTGCCCAAATACCCGCTCTCAGCCATAATGGCCGATCCTTTGGTTGGTCAGTAACACTTCCAAATGCATTATTAAGCTTCTAAAAATCCTTTATTCATCAAAATGAATGTCAAACTCCATCTTCTTTGATCAAAGTATTTCCACATAGTGAGGGCATTGCCATGAATTATATAGAAGGTGAATCATAAGATTACAAAGGTAGCAAACTCAAGGAAGGATAGTCTTTAGGTAAATGTTCCAACCAATTAATGTAGTGAACATCACGTCACATTGGAAGTTTCCAGCTCGCAATGGCTCCTCTTAATTGTGCTTTACAGTCTTTCATGACAGTGGAGCTGCAACAAAACTGAACTAAATTTTCGGTTGTTGCGCACTCTCTCCAAACATTATAGATGGCAACACTAATACAAAGAAGGTAGGAGCGCACGGTCCATCGATTGTGATGTTGTCCTCAAACGTCAAGGATGAGGGCGAGAGGATGTTTGCGGTGGATGGGAAGCCCTTTGGAACGAGTGCATGAAGCATTTCCCTAGGCAACTTGCGTTCAGAGAAGAGGTGTTCATGTGATTCCTCCAATAAGGACAGTCTTTGTTTCAAATCAGTCCTCACCGGTTGAGAATGTTTGTGGTCTTGTATCCCGAACGAAGAACCTTCCAAGTGGCAATGGCGAATTTTGACTTGTGGCCCTTGAATCACACATAGTTTTCCCATTATATCTTTGGCTGATGTGAGAAGATGAGCGAGGAGAGTGAGCTGCTATTTCTAAAGAGGGAGATTAGAGCTTCAGAGGCAGCGTTAGGAGCAGACCATGATAGATGCAGGGCCAAGGTGTCACCGATCTCACATTAATGCTTCCAAAGCGGTGAGGATTGGCGCGTTGAGGTTGTTGGCAGAAGAGAAAGTTCATCGGATTTCCACTACGCGGAGGGGAGGGATTTATTGCAAAACACTTTCCAATAGATCAATATTTTGCAAGCTTTCTAGAGTTGACGAGGAGCCGGTATGCCTAAGCCACCATTAATCTTAGAGGCCGTTGTAAGTCTCAAGTAATGATGCTAATTTATTTCGTTGAAGAGCCATGATCTAAATATATGAAAGCAGGATGGAGATGCTTGCAGGCACATGATTTCCTTAAACTAGTAGACAAGCAAAGACCAAACTGATGAATGAAGAAATTGTGGATGGCCCATGGCAAAAAGGAGGCGCTGGGTCCAACCCTCAGTCCAGGCTCTTGTCTATGAATTGAGAGCATTGATTTGTTGAAGGTTTGGTGGTGGAAGCAGAGATACAAATATATTTCATAGGAAAAGAGCCAATATTTTTTCCAATGATATCCTATAGATGTTGATCAATGAAGAATTTAGAGAATACAATGGCTGAATCAATAGAATTACAATGCAAGCTGGAGGCTGCTTTGAAAGTGTTGAAAATTAGTTAATGTTTTGTAGATTGTTTGTAGATGCTATCCCAAAGAGGAAGATTTCACCGGCTAAAAGGAGGTGCGAGAAGCCGAAGTTTCCTTAGTAGAAGGGGTAGTTGAGGTTGGATAGGCTTGACGAAGACCGGAAAAAGAAAAGATGAAGATGGTCAAGCTTCCGTCAAGGATAAGGAAGAAATGGTATCCACAATGCAGCATTTGATCCAAAAATGAGGTTGTGAAGGAAATTCACAGCATATAAGTGTTCATTAATCAGCTGTGGCTTATGCTCTCGACGCCTTTTTGGAGGTTGTTTTTGCACAAAAAAACTTACACTTGTGGCTAGAAGAGAAGGATCCTGAGATCTCAGGACGTTCAGATGATGTCCTCAACATCACCTCTTTCATTAAGCAGTTGGGTGGGGTGGATAAGAGGGCCAATGATGGGAAACTGACGATGAAAGGATTTTGGCTATCATTCTTATAAATATATTATTACAAAGGGTAACTGGACGATAGTTGTTGAAGGAATTGGTGCTCTGTGCTGCGAGACTTGGGAATGAGAGTAATTGCTAAGGACGGAACCAATGCGGGGCGGGCAATGTTCATGTTGAAAAGGTGGGTGATAGCCTGAAATAGGGAGTTCCGCCACCTATATGATACCTACATACATACATACATACATATATATATAGATACATATATATATATATATATATGAAGTAGCAAATTATAAATAAATTTGATGCAAATACAACTAATAAAAAAATTGCAATCTCTTATAAAACATTTAGATTTGTGTTAGCTTCAGGTTTATATAGCTGTGTTTGGTACTTTCAAATATGTTAGCTTATTATATTCACCTTTGAATGTTTTAACTACTTATTAAAAATTAAACTAACACTAAATTTTCATGCTTTCTTTAGTCGATGATAATAAAGTTATTCATAATAAGGTATTCATGTTACATATTTTAATAAGTTTGTATTAAATGCTTAAATAGAGAGCTCAGTATGCAACTGTTTGTACCTCAACAAATTACATTAAATGCTTAAACAAAGAAACCCATTATGAAACTATTTGGATCATAATAAATTACATTAACTGCTCATACGAAAAACCCAGTATGAAATATTTTAGATCTCAATAAATTACATTAAATGATTATACAGAGAACAATACAAAAAATATTTACATAGAGAATTCAATAACAATATAACATTTAAGTTTATACAGATTATGTTTATATATCTACAAGTTGTATTCTAATCAATGGCTTTATTAAAGTTTAAAAAGCACAGTTTGGATTTCAATAAATTGAAAATAGTGTCCAATGGATGATAACCAATGATGATGTAAATAATTAATTTTGAATATATTAATGGTAAATATTCTTGCAAAGCTTTATATTATTGCATATCTTGCACATGATATTTATTACCAATTTTTATTGCGAAAAACCCCTTTATTTCATTATTACAATAAGAACATCTATTTTAACAATCATACATATTTACTGCATCAAATGATAATAATGATTGCAGTTATAAACATTATGTTACACCTTTTTCTCATGAATTGGACTTAATTTTAAAAGCATGAAGACTATCATAATTTACTATATTAATTTTGTTTTAATGATGAAATGAAGAATGATATCACAATAGCTCTGTATTATTTTCTTATTTTCTAGATGACGTAAGCCGACAATATTATAGAGAAATTTCAAAAATTTTATTTTTCTCATTACATATTAGTATGATATTGTGATCACTACAATGATTAAGTCACTAAACTGGCGATTAGAAGGGAAAAGATGAGTTACCAATCTGTGATGAATGGTGATTTCCTAACCTCTATTAAGCAAAGGGGGAATGTTATCAAGAAAGGGTTAGAATGATGCTCTAAGCCTAATAAAATGTCTCTATATCAAATAGAAGAGAACCATCCAAAATTTTAATAAAGCCAATCTTATTCACAAGCATAGGCCTACAAATCCAAGCATGATAGGAATTCATATTATGCTCCTCATGATATATTATAAGTCCTCTAGATTCAATATCATTATGAGCTTTAATATGTTTATTTTGACCAACTTAGGCTACCAATAATTTTCCTTTGAACTATTTTAAACTTACACCTGCATAAAAAAATGGATTTAAAATGTTAGCAAAAGTGTCTCTATTCCACTTAGCCAAACCCTTTCTAAGCCTCTTAAGTTTTTCTTAAGCACATGAGCAGCCCAATTTTTTCTTGAGTGCTTCCTATGAATCAAAAACATTTAATTAAATAATCATACAAGAACCGCAACTTGAAATTAAATATTTATACTTGAAAGTATCAAAAGTTACACAATAAAACAATAAGATGACCAGAGACCAAACCAATATAAAAATCCTCCAACTAACTAAAGGGAATCAAAGTAAGAAAAACTCACAGAGAAGATCTCAAAAGGCCAGGTTATGAGAGAAAATTTACCATCATGAACAAAGATACTAAAAAATGATTAGTTATGGAAGAGATAAATTTCTGGTCAATCACTTAAGAGAGATATATACATATCAATCGTTATTCCAAAAGAAATCAAATATCACCATTTTCATTATTGATGCCACTAACAAACTTGATAGCCTTGTAAATTTTGGAAATAAATATACTATACATTTTAAATTCAATGTAACAATGTAACAATTTGTTATTGAGGCAATGTTTCCAAACCAGACCTTAAACATAATTAATAGTTGGAATTAGGCTCAATGAATAGTTATTAGAGGTTGATATCGCCACCACATTTGAGATTAATCTTCTATATATATATATATATATATATATATATATATATATTATTTATTTTATTTATTTTTTTCACTGCAAAATTGTTATAGTGAAATCGAGACCATATCTAATAAATATATTTTGCTTCATCTGTTGGCATACCTTCACTATTATGCTCTTACAAGACTCAAACAATGGTTTAAAAGATGTGTATGGCTGACTTTTAGTCATAATCTCCTTTCCTACAAATAAAGCACTTCCATTTGTTCATATTATGGGGCTAAATTCTAGGAGTCAAATTCATAATCGTTTATTAATCATGATCAAACAATCTTAGCAACCTTACCATGTTTGATGTGCATGGTAGATGGTCCATGCATCTAATCCTTTTAACTCTTGAAGTTAGAACCTTATCAACAATCAAAACCCAAGGATGGTTCAGAATAGTATACTAAATATGTGGGGAAACAGTTTGGTCTCTCGAGACATCATGTTATGGGGGAATCAAATCCCCAAAACTATTATTTTCTAGTTCAACTGACTACCAAAACCAAGAAGTATTAATAATGATCTGGACCTATGAAGCAAAACTCCGTGTTGATGTCAAGCTCTACTAGAACAAAGTATTAGTAATTCTTTTTAAGGAACTCTCTTATCACATGGCATAGCAGGAACAAACTAATTTTGGCGCACTAATCTAAATATCACACTCTTTTGTATGCCATGTATAAACTACTTCGGTTATGGCAATTATTAGAAGATATAACACATTTAAGCCACAACGTTTTACTTCAATAATCAAATTGTCATTCAACTAGATCACAATAAAGTATTTCATGAATATACTAAGGACATAAATATCGTCATTTTATGCGCATGCATGGGACTCTTTGTTTAGTTTCACCATCTTCTTGTATATTCAAATTATAGATTTGCCTCTTGTTTATAAAAAGGACTTGTAGTTTCATTCCATTAAGACAATAATACAATCAATCTATTAACACCTTGAAATCTACTTGTTTAAATTAGTCTTGTATATTTAGTTTATTTTAAGTATCAAAGTATTTATAAAAATGCAAAATACCAGTAAGATCAACTATTATATATGATGTTTATTAGGAGATATTCTAGTTCTAAAATAAAATGACTCCAGAAAATTTGACATCTACTAAAATTTCAAGACAATTCGCGCATGAGTGGTATTAAGCGTTGACACATATATATATATATATATATATATATAAGCCAGCCCACTCAAATATGCTAAAGATATATATATCTATATATATATATATATTATAAGACGCTAACGACCCACCAAAGTTTGCCTCAAATCTCCCAAAAGTAGAAGTGGCAATATATTATTGACAAAAAAAGTTAAATGAGGCTCACACACAAAAGCACATGTAATAATTAATCCCTAATCTATGCTTGTCCTCAAAACCTAACTTTTGTAAAATACACTTTCAATAAACAACAGATAATATATATATATATATGTCAATTTCTAAGTGGTTGAGGCTCAGGATTTGTTATCCCAGATTTCAAATTCCACCGGCCACACAAGCAAAAAAAAAATGTCAATTTCTAAGTTTACAGTATACTAGCTTTTTCATGCAAACTCAAAAATGAGATGTGCAAATGAACTAATGTCATAAATCATATGCATAAAGGGCGATAGGTGAAGCATATGCCATGATGTGAATCAATAAGGAAATGCTACTCTCAAAAGATAAATCAATGATATGTTGTAAACTAATAAACAAAAATGTTCTAATTAATAACAAATAAACAGTTGATGCAACTGAATGAGATGTTAAGTGATCTGTACTACTAGAATGATGATTAGCGGCCAATGTGTGTAGACTGATTTCTAGGCGATGTGAATAGTGTTGTTGCTCAGTGGTTGAGCTCTTGGGTTTGAATGCTTGACAAATCAAAGGTTCAATTCCCACCAACCGCATATTTGTCTTATAAGAAAATGCTAGGTGACCAGAGCACCTGAAAATGTGATTCTTGCATGCTTAATATCATTTAGACAAATCAGTGACAATCATGCTCAAATAGACTAACACAGTATTCGTTACAACAAATCATTTAACACTAATAAGTATTTCATCATTCAATGAGAAACCGAAGTTAACATTTGTTGTATGGCATACACACCCCTTCATCGGCTGCATCTTGATCATTTCAAGAGAGTGCTTTCCTATGTTTTGTGTCTACTATTTCATATATAGTTATCAATAAAATTGTCACTCAAAAAGTAAAGAAAAATAAATACTCTTAATTATAAAAAGAACACAGAGAACAATTGGCCAACGAAGCAATCCTTATTCATGCAACTCTTATGACCATGGAATCTGGCTCTTGACTACATATGCATCCAATGTTTCCCAAATTATCAGTTGGGTGACCTGTCCAACAGGGCTCCATTGCTCTCCCACGACTCTAATGAACAACTCTTTTGTGACTCGAAGATAATTGAAAGTAAATTGGAAATGTTATGCAGCCTCAACTAGGGGTGATAACTGAATCAACTAGGGGTGTAAAGAAGCTGAATAGAGCTCCGTCAACCACTTTGAGCTTGAGCTTGATAAAGTAATTTGAGTTCCAGCTCGAGGCTTGAGTAGATTTATGATACGATTAATTAAAAAGTAAAACTATAAAATGATTTCAATTTTAAAAAATATCATATTAAAATAATACAAAAATTTAGAATTTATTAGAACAATCATTAAATATTAATCAAACATAAAAAGACAATATTTTTTTGATTTATACATAATCCAATGAATTTGTCAATTTTATGTGTATTTCACATTGACATCCTTAACAAGTTAGCTGTAACGACTCAATGTCATTTTGTAAATTAGGTCAAAATCCCGACTCTAACATCAGAATCTCGGAGAACTTCAAATTAGGGCAAACAAAAATACCTTTAGATGAGAATAAATTTTAGATCAAAGTGCCCTAGTTTGGGAAAAATTCGAATAACGGAAACTCCCGCTTTATTTTTTCTGAACTTTTTAAATTTATTAAATTAAAAACACAAAATACGTGTCTGAATTTATCAAGTTTTGTGTCATTATGTTAAGAATATTATGTAAAGGCTGCTCGAGAAGTTTCATAAATTTTGGAGCGCCAGTTTGATCTCAATTAATTTTCGAAGTTTGAAACTTCCAAAATTGATTAAAACTAAAATTTTGCTTCGAATTGAAAAATTTTGACGTGAGGGTGTTCGTTACATCATAACACACCTTGGTGTCAAGTTTCGTTACTTTTGGATGCCAAACAGCAGAAAAATACAAAATATTTAACTTTCAATATTTTTTTAAAATTTTCCTTAAGAAATTCTTCCCCCCTCCTTCCTCTACTTAAACCCCCCCCATCACTCCCTCACTTTCCCCTCATTAGCAGCAGCCCCTCCCCCTTCCAGCCAGCCCCTCTCCCTGCCAGCCACCAAACCCGGCAGCCACCCCGACCATCCCATTCAGACCCTCCAAACTAGCCAGCCCCTTCTCCGGCCTCCCCACTTCGGCAACTCCTCCGGCTTCCGGCTTCCTTCAGCTACGTCCAACCTCCCTCCATTTTCCGGCAACTCTAACCAATGTGAGATGAGAAGAAAAAGAGGAGGAGATTGAGAAGAATTAAAAGGGAGAATAAAAAATGAGAAACTATTTTGCTATTTATATATTTAATAATCTTTATGAAGATAAGATTTATGTCATCACTTTAATATTGTTGTCATTAATCAATAATGATAAACAGTGCATATGTTATAAAATGACTATTATTTTTATTCGGTCACTTTTCATTCTACCGTTTTATTATTATTATTACTTTCTGTAATTTAATTTCAGTCATTTTAATTATGCCTTTTACTTTCATATATTATTATTATTATCATTAAATGAAGATGATAATAACACTAACCTAATGTAAAAATGAAAGAAAATAGAATGGAAAAGAAAATAATAATTATTCCTAAGAATATTGACTAAAAGTTAATTTAAAAATATCCAAATCTAAATGCAGATCCAAAATCGACTGTCAAACTTTGGATCTTAAAGAATAAAGGTACCCAGTATATGACATGTATTACTTTTTGCACTTTCATTGCTGCTTAGCTTCATTTTGAGCCAAATTCGTAATGAAGCTTAATTGGTTGTTCGGAAACCAACGTAATATTCGTGGTTAGCTATTGAAAAATGACATCAGTAATATTCGTGATTGTTACTGAAAAAATGACATCAATAACATCCGTGGGTTGCTAGAAAAATGTATCAGCAACATTCGTGGGTTACTGAAAAATGACATCAGCAATATTCGTGAGTTACTGGAAAATAACATCAGTAACATTCGTGGGTTGCTGAAAAAATAACATAAACAATATTCGTGGGTTACTGAAAAAATGACATCAGTAATATTTGTGGTGATTTACTGGAAAAACAATATCAGTAACCTACATTTTGTGATAATACTTGTTGCAGGAAACTTTTATTCATTTTGTGCTATTGTCTTACTTTTCCTGCATGTTTATTACTCTTATTTCCGCTAATTGCATCTCTGCTATTATAAAATGTAATATTATTTTGTTTACTGTGGTACTTAGAGTATTCTCTAATTACTAGGAATTTCAATCTGGTATTATTTTCTATACAAAACTAGATCAGGTACTTCTATGAGAGCTTGAATGAGAACTTTAAAACTTTTACTTTTGCTTTTATTTTTATTTTTTTCTTTTGTTTCAGTTCATCTTTTATTAACTTTGTAAAGAGGAATGTTGGAAATTTTTGTAATATAAAATATTAAATGAATGAGAAGTATCACTTGGCTTTTGTATGTGTGTTTCTTTTCTCTCAAATTGCTCAATATGATTCTGCGGTATGTGAACACCTGAATGCCGAGACAGTTTCTGTTGAGCCGACATCGAGACATCACATTAGCTCATAAGTTAGCATATAAGTTGGATTGGCTTGACTCATTGCTCAATGGGCTCAGCTCACGAGCTATTTATTGCGCATAGTTTGAATAGCTTACAAGTTAGCTTATCTCAATTAGAATCACAACCTCAACAAACTTGATATTAATGAACCGATGTTAATGAAGACTCCTAATATGTTGTAATTGTCAACTTCTACGATGACAACCACCACATCATGAAACTAGGTCCAGAAGGCGAGGAACGTGTATTAGTGAAAGAGATGGGAAGTGTGCTTTCAAAGGTAGTCAAATCAAAATTGAATAGAGAAATACTGCTCTCCTTAATAACTTCTAATTATAGCACACTAGCTATTGAGTGCATGGTTACAACAACATTAATTTTAAGTTCAAGTATCCCTGGAAAGAGTCAATTAAGTGTTAGATCCTAAATGTTGGATTTTAGGGCAGTAGATGGCAGAGGTAAGGTAAGGCATTTGCATGATTCATCATGAGTCGTTTGCCCTTGCTAGTACAATAAGTAACGGCTAATTAGTGCTCACCTAAGAACTTGACAATAAAGTACTTTATAGCGCAAATTAAGAAATTCCCCATTGATTTTGTACTATAAAGCCAAAGGAGAGTGAAAACTGCAGGGATGAAACCATGGATGAATGTGTGTTTGGCAAGAAATCTCTCCTTCATTACATCTATAGAGGCACTAATGAACCTCTCCTTCATTACATCTAGAGGCACTAATGAACCTCTTGATGTAACTCTATAGAGGCTCACCACCCAATAATAACGAAGATATTTTGAGAACAAATCAGTGGTCTACAAAGTGTGATGAAGCTAGACAAAGATCTTAAAATATATATGAAAAGGAATTGACGCCTTTGTTAGGAAAATGCCATTTAGCCAAGTCCTAATGAGCTCATATTGTGCCTAGAATATGCCATTTAATGCCGTCAGGTAATTGGTACAAAGACATTAATTTTTGAGAGCATTCATGCAACTAGGATTAGTCGTGCACTCACAGACATCAAGATAATGCACCTTAAATTCAAGCAAGCTTGATTGGAGTACATGTTCAATAAAAGAGCAGTGGTTGCCGATGCCGTTAGGGCTGATGCGTGGAGGGAGATGCACTTGAAAGGAAAGACTACTGGTATTTGACAAGTGACAGAGTGCGGTGAGGGATGGTAGCAGTAATCAAGTCGAGATGTAGCACTTGACATGAGTGTTGATGAGAACAAGAGGACTCGATAACAGCATCCAAGTTGAAAGCAGAGGATGCGAGCTAATAAAAGAAAGTGTTTAGGTCTGGTGCAATTGTGTTGGTATACCGAGTGAGAACATCTAACTCTGATGTGATTCCTTAAATTGCCCTTTCAAGGCTAGAGGCCAGCGATGGTAGTTGACATAGCAAACTGAGGAACTTCATTGTACATCCTCTCAGAGATAAGTAAGCATGAGCCATAGCTGACCTCTAATACTCAAGTGGTATATCCCACAGACGACACCAGATGTTAGCAGCTGAAATTCAACTCATAAACTTATTAACTAGAATTAAGGGATCAGCGTCTGAGTATTAACTCAAAAAGGATGTTTCGAGTGTTTTGACAAGGTACTGTAGACAAGTAAGGTGTCCACCAATGAATAGTTGATTAAGGTTAGCAGGTGCACATAGCACAAAATTTATAAAAGAAAATAAATAATTATAGTTGTTTGCTAAGTAATTTACGTTTACTGTGGCATATTTACTAATATAACTTACCATGTCATATCATTCATAAATTTTATAAGGTTTTATAGAGAAAAAATGAGATTTAAGGCTAGATAATAAAGAGATAAGGAGGAATAAATAGTCTTAAGGTGGCCAAGATATTTCAAGAGATCTCGATAGTGCATTGCCTACATGCTTGAATATCATAAATTGAGAGGAACTAAGGAAGTTAATTAACTATGAGTGCTGGATTACTAGCCCCACAATTTTCAGTCTCCATTAGGGTTCGAGCTCTTATGTATTTAAATATGTGAAGACCTCTCATTCTATGGGCAGTGAAGACTACATATGAAACAGTAAAAATCACCACCAGAGGATGAAGTAGCACCTACCTTTCATATTAAGAACTTAACGGTCAGTACATGTGGCACAATAACTATTGAATAAATTGGATATTTAATAGAAGACATAGAACACAAATAGAGGCCCATGACTAGGGCATTTGCATGAAACATAGCTGGAAGTTGAGAAGAAACTATACTCGTACTTAGATTTGGAATCATGTTGCGCTGTACTTATTTTTTGGGTGGCGATGATTTGAGCCAATTTTGTGGCATTATGTGATGTCGTATTTGTTGTTTGATGTGTCATAATTGTTATTTGGTGTATCATAATTGTTGGTAGGCATTTGTGTTTGTAATTTAACGGGATATTTTGGCAGCTACCCAAAATTTATGCTATTTCATTTGAAGAATGATGAACATAAGCTCTATTTCCTCAATTATGAGAATTGTGCTCTTACGAGAGTGTTCACGAGATGGTGTGCATAGCTACTTTCTATTATTGTGCACGTGCACAATGGAAAACTACCAGAGTTTGCATAATCCTGATTTTTTGTGTTTTCATGTTCACTTTTCTTTTGAGTTATCCCGCATATCATTTTGCTTGTGATCAGTGTTTCCTACTGTATTTCTCTTTTTTGTGTTTCTATTGTGCTACGTAACTTCCACCTTCATCTTCCTCTCCAAAATTTCCTTAAAAGTTAAAAACAAAATAATTACAACTTTCACATATCACTAACCCTAGATGAGGGTTGAAACTGACAGTTTATAGTTTTTTTTTAGTTTAAATTCTTCTGTGATACTTAAACAAAGCTTAGAGAATAGAGTAAAAAATATAAGCACATGTACTTAAAGAATAAATTATATAAATAAAGAGATTATATGAACCTAAAAGAATTTTTATAATGCTTTGCATCAATTCTTGATCCTAAATTCACATTTCGGAGATTCTGGTTTTTCTCCAGCCCGCACTAGCACATGCCTTCCTAACTTTAATTAACGTCGAGAAGCCAAGCACTCTTTCTCAAGTGCTCATTTGACTGCAAAAATTGTGGTTGAAATGGCAAACTAAGGAACTTCATTGTACATCCTCGCAGAGATAAAGTGTTCATGAGACAACCGACTTCTAATAATCAAGTGGTATATCTCACATTCGACACCAGAAATGTCAATAACTAAAATTCAGTTCATAAACTTTACAGCTTAAATTAAGGGATCAGCATTTGAGGGTATGATAGGCAATATAGACCAAACAAGTTCACCCATGAGTGATTTGATTAAGGTTAGCAGGAACATAAAATGCAAAAATTACAAAAAAGAAGATAATAAATTATAATGGTTCACTCAGTGACCAAAATTTACTGTAGAACATTGACTTACTGTGTCAGATAACTCATTAAATTTACAAGTCTTTATGGAGACATAGAGAGATTCGAGTTTAGATAATGAATGAAAAAGGAGGAATGAATAGTCTGGAGGCGGTCAAGATGTTTTAAGAAATCTTGATAAGGTGATGCTTAAATGCTTAAATCCCCTAATTTGGAGAGGAACTGAAGATACAACTAAACTCTGTTTATTAGATTGTCAGCCCCATAATTTTCTGTCCAGATTAAAGTTCAAGCTCTTATGTACTTAAAAATGTGAGGGCCTCACATTCTGTGGGCAGCTGTGACTACAGACGAATCAACAAAAATCACCATTGATAGACGAAGCATCTACCCTCCATATTAAACAACTTGGCGGTTGGTACATGTGGCAAATGATAAGGGTTGAGTAAGTTGGCTAACCCTGGATGAGGGTAGAATTGGACAGTTAATAAATTTTATAGAAGTTAAATTCTTTTGATATAAATAAAGCTCGGACAACAGAATTGAGAGTAAAGAAAATCACATGTACATAAAGAATAAATTACATAAATAAAGAGAAATAATACAAACCAAAAGAGCTTTTATAATGCTTTTAAACAACTCTTGATCATAGCTTCACTTTTGGTCAAATCTTACTTTTCTCCCGCACGTACTAACACACTTTTTCCCAACTCCACTTAACGGCAAAAGAGCCAAGCATTCTTTTTCGAGATCCCATTTGACTGTGAAATTGTGGATCCTATCGTGTAGACGATAAAAAGAAGAGAGAAAAGACAATAAGTTGGTGGAGAAACACACCAAAAATTCCTAAAAATCTTGCTATATAAAAGTATCCCTAAGATACAACATGTATCTTACAAAAGAATAAGCAATACAAATGGAATTAAAAAATGTCAAGAAGAAGAAAAATATCCTTGCAAATGAACATCGATGATTTTTTTCGGGAATATATAAGTCTGATGTGACAGCATTAAGGACATTAAGGACTTCTTTAAAAAACTCTAAAACTAACTGCGATACTATGGTTTTAACCAACCTCGACAGCAAGGACTTATATAGGATGTACCTCCACACGCTCAGATATGTCATTTTGTGCACCTAGGTGCATGAATCGTTAAGCGCTCATTAATCGTCTTAATTAATGAACTGATTCTTCACTTAAGAAATCGTCGCGTTCATTAATCAGCACAGTGATTCGCCCAAATGTGAGTTACTACGCTTCTGAGTGTTTGCTAAGCGCCAGCCTAGGTGCATGAATGGTTAAGCATCTAAACCTCGTTTCGGCTCTCATTGCACTTCGGTGCAATATGTACTTGCGCCTAGGCACGTTTTCTGAACCCGCACACAGGCGGATTTTGTGCTCGCGATTGGGCACGCCTCCTGAATTTTGGTGGGTTGAACTCAGCAAATTTATCCCTCCAGTACAACCAACGGATATTTGTAAACATGCTCACCTCTATTAATTTTCCAGTTTCTCTTTGAACAACACCTTCATGAGCACATCATACCCATTTACACTTGTGCACATTTTTTTAGCCATAACAACTTCTATTCAACACATTTTAGATCAAATGATGTCTCATCTCAACATGCTTTAACCTTAAGTAAAATGAGGTGCTCTTTGACAAGTGCATAGCAATTTGATTATCATTATAAATCATGTACACATTATGCTACAACTCAAGTTTCTCCAAAAAAGTGTTTCCTTGCAATCTTTAGTAATTACAATGTAGTACCCTGCTCTGATAGATGAGAGTGCAAAATATCATTGTAGCTTAGACTGCCAAGACTCGTCTCCCCCTATAAATGTGACAGAAAAAACCCGAAACAAACTTTGTTGGGTCAATTTCACTAGCCATGTCAGAATTGGTGAACCCAACCAACAAAGGGTTATCACCAACATAGCACAACTCTAAATGAGATGTACCCTTTCAGTAGCGCATGATCCATTTGATTGCCTCCCAATAAGTTCTTCCCAAGTTTGAGAGATATTTGTTCACAACTCCAACTGCAATGTTATGCCTGGCCACATTTAGACCATAGCATATATATAATATTTTATACAGCAAATGCACAAGAGATCTCCATTTCATCCTTCTCTTCCTTACTTGAGGGATAAGGATCAGTTGTGAGCTTAAATTGTCTATCAAGTGATGTGCTAACTGTCTAGGTTCCACTCATGTTAAATCTGGCAACTGCCTTCTACACATAATCCTATTGCAATAATCGGTTATATTTTATTTTAATCTCGGGTTATTTTCATTCCCAAGATTTACCTCACAGGCCCTAAATCTTTTACAGAGAAAGGTTTAACGAGCTCTCTTTTGTAGGTTTCCAATTCTCTATACTTCCTTCCCTTAAATTAACATGTTATATAAATACAAAAGCAACATAAGAAAATTATCCTAGGTAAACCTTTTGGTGTAAACACAGTGATCTGAAGATGTCCTATAACCATGACACACCATGAACGAGTCAAACTTTTTTGTACCACCATCAAAGAGCTTTCTTCAACCCATATAAACTCTTATTAAGTCTGCACATCATGTCTTCCTTTCATTTGAGACCAAATTCTTTTGGTTGCTCCATATAGAATTCCACTTTAAAGTAACTATGAAATAAAGTCGCCTTCACATTAAGTTGCTCCCCCTCAAAGTTCTAATAAATAGCTAACCCAAATGACATCTGATTCAAAGAGATTGTAACGATCCGAGGTCTTTACTTTGCAAATTAGGCCAAATTCAGCCAAAGAAATCAGGATCTCGAGAATTTCAAATTAGGACAAACAAAAATACCTCTAGATAGAAATAAATTTTTGGATCAAAGTGCTCTAGTTTGGGAGAAATCAGGATAACAGAAACTCCCGATTTATTTTTCCGAATTTTCTTAAATTCAGTAAAAATCAAGAATATTGAAATACGTGCCTGAATTCATCGATTTTCATGTTATCATGTTAAGAACATTATTTAAAAGCTGCTCATGAAATTTCATCAATTTTTGGATCGTTGGTTTAATCTAAATTAATTTTTGAAGTTTTAATTTATGTTAAACCGACAATCCAAAATTGATGAAACTTCATGAGCAGCTTTTAAATAATGTCCTTAGCATGACGATATGAAAATTGATAAATTCTGACATGTATTTCAATGTTCTTGATTTTTACTGAATTTAAAAAAATTCGAAAAAATAAAGCTAGAGTTTTCGTTATCCGGATTTCTCCTAAACTATGGCACTTTGACGAAAATTTTATTTATGTTTAGAGGTATTTTTGTTTGCCCTAATTCAAAATTCCCGGAATCCTGATTTCTTAGGCGGGATTTGATCTAATTTGCAAAATAACGACCTCGGGTCGTTACAAACTCCCATACTTAAAAACTATGTCGTCCACGACATCATACAAACGAAACTTAAATAGGGTGAGATTAATACAAAAAATATTATTTTACGCCCTAATTGCAATGAAAAGAGAGTTGTCATTACCCAACTTATCATGGTATTATCATTCTAAATTAATTTAATCTCATTAGAATGAACATATCCTTATTTTTATATATATTCTTCTCTCTCAAATGTGCTTAATCCTGCTCTGATACCAACTGTGATATCCCGACATTCGGGTGTTCACATACTGCAGGATCATGTTGATCAATATTCGTGATGTACGATGAAGGTCTTTTTTTTGTAATATGAAATTTTAAAATGAATGAGAAATATCTTTGGATTGGATTTTGTATGTATGTTTCCTCTTCTCTCAAATTGCTCAATATGATCCTGCGGTATGTGAACACCCTAATGTCGGGACATCACAGAGATCTTAACAATAGAAAAAAAGGTTTCCTTAAAATTAATTCCCCTTTTTTGTAGAACTTCCTTTACCACCGACTGACATTTGTACCGTAAGTTGTCGTCACTTACATTATTTACCATGCATATCATCTGCACTTCAGAACTCTCTTCTCGGGAGAAAACTTCAATAGGTTGTATGAGTGGTTCTCTTCAATGAATTTCATCCCCTCAAGCATTAGCCTTCATCCATTTATCTTTCTTCTCCAGTGAGATGGCCACCTATGAAGTCTCTAACTTGTTTATATCTGTGACATCACGAACTCATCTGTGGAATATATGATAGGAGGTCTCCTCTTCCTTATTGATCTTCTATGAACGGGAATCTCGACATGATATTCGGTTGCTTCATTTGAAGTTGCTCCCTCATCTTCTCCGACTTGACTGGAGATCTATTGGGGATCTATTTTCAAACTGATGGTAGATCTAGATCAACAAGAACTTACGGTGGTACCTCCTCAACTTTGTATATGTTCTAGATGTTCAGATACTTCATGAAGATCGTGTCCCTACTTCTTATCACCTTCTTCAAAATGAGATCATAGAACTTGTATCCAAAATTGTTCATACCATAATCAATTAAGACACATTAATGTCAAATTTGGATCTCTCATCTTTGAGTATGTGCACATAAATTTTGCACCAAAATACCCTCAGATGATCATAATCAACATCTTTCCTTGACCATACTCGATCAAGAACAACAAAATCAAGTGGAACTAATGAAAAAAGATTTGACACATAAACTGTACTACTCAATGCCATCCCTCAAAAGGATTTTAACAAATGAGAGTATGATAACATACATTACACCCTCCACAATAAGGTGCAATTCAATCGTTTTACCAACCCATTCAGCTGTGAAGTCTTAAACGAAGTCCTTTGATGGCATATGCCATTTGACTTGTATTAGTCATCAAAATATCTCCTTTATATTCTCTCCCATCAATCCTTCTAAGACATTTCAGTTTTACTCAACTCTCTATCTCTACCTTATATAAAACTCCATATAAGCCTCACCAACTTTGTCTTTAGACCTTAGCATATAAACCATACTTTTCTTGAATAATCATCATTAAAAATTATAAAATAAGAAGACTCTCATGACTTTTCATGGAACAATATGCATCTGAGTGGACTAACGCTAGCTCCTCGATCTTCTTGGAGTTGTCCGAGCTATTAAAGCTGACACAATTTTACTTCCCGACCAAACAGTCCTTGCATTCTTTCAAAGCTTCTTCTGCTCATGATAGCATTGCCTTCTTGGCCAGCTTGCACAATCCCTTTTTACACATATGGCCTAGCATGTAGTGCCACAAATGCAACTTCACCATCCTTTTGTGCTACGTTGACTGATGACTCCACCACCTTCGCTTGCAACACATAAGGAGACGTGTCTTTTCGTCCACATGCCACCACCAAAGATCCTCTTGAGAGCTTCCATTGCCCATCAACACAAATGTGGCAAAGCATGTAGCCCTACAAACGCAACTTCATCATCCTTTTGTGTTGCGCTGACTGATGACTCCACCACCTTCACTTGCAACACATAAGGTGACGTGCCTTTTCATCCACATGTCACCACCAAAGATCCTCTTGAGAGCTTCCATTGCCCATCAATACAAATGTAGCAATATCCTTCGTCGTTCAGCCTTCCTAAGGAGATCAAATTGATGCGGATGTCGGGGATGTGATTTAACTCCTTCAAGAACAAGGTACTCCCATTCTTCATCTTCAGTTGGATAGTTTTGACTTCGATGGCTTTTGTGACGTTGTTGTTTCCCATCCTCACACACCCATAGTCGTCAGGGGTGTAAAATTAGAAAAATCTTTCCACAAGGTGGCGTGAATGGAGGTTCAATTGTAGATCACCCAGCTAAACTCCTTAGTAGCCAGGTTGATGGTACTCTCCTCATATAAAATGAGACATCCTCTATGGCAACTACAATATTTTGTTGGTCCTATCCTTCTTCCCATTTTTAACTTCCAGCAGAATTCTTCGAGTGGCCCTTCTTGCCACAATAAAATCATCAACATTATAGAGTTGTTGACAACAAGGTGCAGCACCACGATAGAGCTTCTTCTTGCTCTAATCAAGGATCCCGAGTTCAATCGCTCCAAAGAACAATAGCAAGCAAAACAAATCAGAAACAATACACGTCATAATGAAAAATACAAGCATACACATAAACATAATGTTTACATGAAAAACTTCAAGACAGAGAAAAATCACGAAGTCACCACCATGAAAAAATTCTCTATAATCATAAGAAACGAGTGCATATCAACTATCTTGCAACAGACCAAATCTTTCACTCTATGAGAGAAAAATACCTTTCACTCTTCTTCAATCCAGCAGACACACTCAAAATAATCAATGCAACTAATTTATAACCCTATTATAGCAAAGGTATTTATACCACATAACGTCCAACCCCCAAATTCCTTAAAACATGCCTCAATTTGATGCTTGGACCCAGAACTGCATGAGTTACGCTTCACCTGGCACTTGGTCGTGGCCAAGCATCGGTGCTTTGATCTCCTGGTTGAAGGCAGGCCGATAAGAACATAACCATCATTGCTTGGGCACTTGCAAGCGCCAAACTTTTGGTTGTGGTCGGTTGCTCATATAAACAGCAAGCCCTTAAGGATGCACATGTGCCACCGTTTCAGCCAGCTTAAGAACTTCTAAAGATTGTTGACACTAGGGTGAGCTCAAGTGCCCAAGGCTTGACCCTTTGCATTTCTACTGATCTCCCATATCACATGGGTGCGCTCAAGCCCTAGACTCTAGGGTCAGCCAATTTCGGTGGCCCAAAAATCCCTTCTTGCTTTGTTAAGTCCTTGCATCTAATTCGTTTCAAACTAATAAAAAAATATTTCTGTGCTAACTCGAAGCACTTGAGACTTTACCATACAATAATCTTAGACGACATCTTGTGTTTGGGGCTGTGCCTCGAAGGAGGACAAGGAGCATTTTGTTGCGCATTGCAGCTACACGAGGGCCATTATGGAGATTTTGTTCGTTGGGGCCTGCTCCCGACCACACTTACTTCCTGGGACCAATTTACCGCGCTGTTTTCGAATGCCTCTACGTCCCGCCGCACTATTTTAGCTGCCAGCTTGTAGCATACTCTCTTTACTAGTCCTGGAGCAGGACAGAGTGCTTGCACAGCCGCCCGCACCCCACACCACTGGTGTGCGCAGCTCGATATCGTATGTCATGATTAGTGCTGGACTGCAGGACGGGTCAGATTCCTAGGATTCCACAGCCCAACAGGGCCCCTCCACCCTCTACAGATGGTGCCCCCTGACCCATTGGCTAAAGGCCAACATAGACACTTCCTACAGTTACTGTGAGCCTACTGCACTTGGGGCAGGTGTCGTCCGCGGCCCTGACAGACAATTATTGGTTGCTGCGGGAGACTGTTTCCCCTCTCCAGGCAGAGATACATGCAGTGACTATTCTGCGACAGGCCCTCCTAGTTACTGAGGTGGAGACCGACGGTGTTATTGAGGGCAACTGCTTATGAGCGATGTGTAGGCTCCGACGCCTTTGGAAGAGGACACTCCGTGCACGAGGTGGTGAGCTTCATGCAGACCAACTGGCTTTCCCTCGTATCATCTTTTCTCACCGATCGCGCGATGCAAATCGGGTTACGGATTTTTGTGCGATGTATGCCTGTCATGGTGCTATTGCTTTTGTTAGGGGTGATGTGCTCCCTAGGAGGCTTCTGGGCCTCCTAGCAGATGATATCGTGGAGTTTGATCCCAGTTGAGTTTTTGTACTATTGATTTATAGTTGATATATACATGCATGGGCTACGACCGTCTTTCGAGAAACCAACCTTTCCTTCTTCATCGGGGTGGCTCAATCCGGCCTTCTTTCCACATACCAAGGCCTGTTGAAGCTAAGTACAACTTCATTTTATCCAGCACCATCATCTTCATAATGATATTTGTTGGACTCTGAGAGGTATGGATCTTCTCCAACATTAGAAGTTTCTCTTCTAGACGCATCCCGATGAAATGGAAACACAGCTTGATGTACTTCGTTCTAGCATGGAATGCAACATTCTTAGTTAGATGAATGGTACTCTATTCATCACTATGCGGCATGTATTCTTCCGCTTCTTGCTCAATTCCTCCATGAAATTCTGCAATTAAATCATCTCTTTACTCGCCATCGTGATGGCATCGGATTCTTCTTTGGTGGTAGATAGAGCTATAAGCTTTAGTAGACTAAATAGTTAGCTCACTGTACCTCCAACAATTAAAATATATCTTGTAGTGCTCCACCTGATGTCCACATCTCCTGCCAAGTCTGAGTCTACATAGCATCATTGCTTAACTTCTGATCCCATGAAGCAAAGTGTTGTATTCATCGTTCTTTTCAAATATTGAAAGATCCATTTGATGACTACTCAATGCACATTTTTTGAATTGCTCATGAATCTTCTCACAACTCCCAAAGCATGGGCAATGTCCGAGCATGTGCAAATCATGATATATTTTAACTTTTGACTATTGGAGCATATGGAGCTTTTTCCACTTCTTTCTCTCATCATTCTTCGATTATTGTTCTTTTGACAGGAGAAAGTGATTTCCCAATGATGTATTGATTAGTTTTGATGTATCCATGTTAAACTTTCCAAAATACTCACAGCATAATTATGCTGGCTTAATTTCAAAGTCTTCCCCTTCCTATCCTTATGGGTTCTCATATTGAGAAATTGCTCGGCACTTCTAAGACCTTTCATATCAAACTCCTTTGACAATTGCTCATTAGTGTGCTGAACAGCTCAAATATCAACCCATGCAATCAACATGTCATCCATAAATAAAAAACATTATATAATCATTGTCAAATTGCTTATAATAGCAACAGTGGTTTGCTTGATACCAAGCATACTAGTTCCTCACATGAACCTGTTAAACTTTTTATACCACTATCTTGGTGTATGGTTTATATCGTTCAAGCTCTTCTTAAGCCTGCACATTAAATTCTCCATATCGCAGCTTCAAATCCTTGTTTCTACGACATAAATTTCTTACTCAAACTCACCAGGAGGACGCCCATTGCTACATTTGATCTCGCTGCTAAACTCAACATCAGACAAATCATCGTCATTTTGACTACCAAAGAGAAGACCTATGTGTACTCCACTCCTTGTCTCTGCTAGAAGACTTTTACGATCAATCTAACTTTTTAGCGATTGCTCTCATCATGTTCCTGCTTTAGATTGTACACCCATTTATTATAGAGTGCTTTCTTTCTTATGAGCAAGTCTATCAAATCCTTACTTTAATTAGATGCTAGCAACTGCAACTACTGCTCAATTGCATGTTCCCACTTATTCGACTCCTCCCCTAGCATGACCTCTTCAACCACCAACCGTTAACAACAAATAAAACAAAAAAGGCATATACATTTCCAAAAGGTGTTATATTCTAGTGGACCTCCTCAATTGTATAATTAGAGATTAAGGTTCAGCTTGAGCCTCATCATTTCATTCATCTTCCTTCTTGGGCTCATTTATACTTTCACACTCAATATTCTCATTCAAAATCTCAAAATTTTTAGCTTCAAGTTATCCCTATCTTTGTACATTTCCCTTTCATTGAATGTAATATCCCTACTCTTGATGATTTTAAGATTTTGGTAATCCTATAACCTGTACCCAAATTAGTTAGAGTCATATCCAATGAATGTGCACTTTAGCACCTTCAGGTTCAGCTTGTTGCAATTTTTTGCATAAATATGTACATATGCAAAGCAACCAAGTTTTTAAATAGGATAAACCTACCTTGTCACTATATTTGGTTTTAATAACTCCTCTTTAGCAACATTGATGGTCTGCGATTGATAAGATAAATCGTTGTGTTAACATTATCCCAAAATTGTTTGGGTAATCTTTCATGCAATCTCATAGTTCTGGCACACTCCGTGATCATCCAATTCATCCTTTCTACAAAGCCATTTTGTTGTGGCATTCTTCGGACAGAGAATTCTCTCCTAATCCCTCTTTCAGCACAGAACATTTTGAACCCATCATCACAATATTGTTTCCATTAATGAATCCTCAAGCACTTCAAATTTGAGTATAGTTTCATTCTCAAGTATAGCTAGCACCTTTTAAAGGTCTCAAATGCATCCAACTTATTTTTTAGACAGTATGCATGCACTTTCGTGAGGAATAACGCAGTTAGAGATGCCTAAGGATAAACTATAATTGGATCCCAGATATTTGGCTTCAATTTCTTTACCTTAGGCTCTCTCCTTATTTTAATAAAACTGACATCCTTCAATTTACCCAACACACAATCTTCACTTAAATCCAATTCAATAGATTTTTAACCAAGCTTACTTCGTGAGATGAGAGATTTCAATCCTCTCTCGCTCATGTGTCCAATCCTTCTATGCGAAAAATATGAATCATCGGCATTGGTTGATGTTGAAGCACTTAACACTTAATTGATCAAGAAAAGTGTTCCTTCGATGTCCCCCCTCTTTCAGCACAGAACATTTTGAACCCATCATCACAATATTGTTTCCATTAATGAATCCTCAAGCACTTCAATTTTGAGTCTAGTTTCATTCTCAACTATAGCTAGCACCTTTTAAAGGTCTCAAATGCATCCAACTTATTTTTTAGACAGTATGCATGCACTTTCATGAGGAATAAAGCAGTTAGAGATGCCTAAGGAGAAACTATGATTGGATCCCAGATATTTGGCTTCAATTTCTTTATCGTAGGCTCTCTCCTTATTTTAACAAAACTGACATCCTTCAATTTACCCAACACACAACCTTCACATAAATTCAATTCAATAGATTTTTAACCAAGCTTACTTCGCGAGATGAGAGATTTCAATCATCTCTGGCTCATGTGTCCAATCCTTGTGCGACAAATATGTATCATCGGCATTGGTTGATGTTGAAACATTTAACGCTTTATTGATCAAGAAAACTGTTCCTTCGATGTCCCCCCTCACTGTCACTAGTACTCCTTTGGTAACATTCCACGAATCTTTAATAAAAGTGGCATTGTACCCAGCTCAAGCCAGTTGGCTCACGAGACTAGGTTTCACTTCAAAAATGGTACGTATCAAACTTCTTTTAGAAGTCATATTAAGTCATTCGGCAACCTAATATCAACATCTCCCTTGCCTATGATATTGCATGCATTGTTGTCTCACAGGTAGACTTTCTCGAAATCACTTGTGAAACATGCATTTGTTTCATGCGCCTAAGTTCGCAACACACGACTCAATGTTGTCCAACAATAATATCAACACATTTGAAAGCCCATCTGCTATAATATTTGCAGCACTGTTGTATCCTAAAACTGCAACTTTCTTAGGAGTTGTGCATTCCTTATTACAATGACCATTCTTGCACCAATTTCAGCATTTACGCTGCCTTAAGATTTGGATCAGTTATGATTCCTATTTCAGTACAAGTTTCTCCCTCTAACATTGACGCTCAAAGCTAATTGACGCTAAAAGCAAAGACAGATGCTCCGCCATTCAATCCTTCGAACCTCTTTTTAGATAATCAAACCAACAATACTATTAAACTTTAAGATAGTATTTCATGGCGAGATATTCATTGTCGTGATAAGGCTATCCTAGTTATCCAGCAAAAATGATACCAATAATAGCACCCTAATTTCATCCTCAAACTTAATGTCTATTTAACTCAACTAACTTGTCACAATATTGGAATTATTAAAGTGATCCACCATCAAACTGTTGTTTACCATTTTCATATTGAAAAATCGCTTCATCAAGAAAACCTCAATATAAGTTGATGGTTTCTCACACATCCTTGATAGTGCATTCATGAGATCTAATGTGATCTTTTTAGCAATAAGGCTGAAGGCAACTAAAGACGCAAGTAAAAGTTGGATAACATCCAAAGTTATTCTATCGAGCACCTTCCACTTATCTATGCTCATGTCTAAGGATTTCTTCAATATTCCTCCAAGAGACGAGTACAACGTTTTTTGATTGAGTAGGTCATCTATTTGCATTTTCCACAGCATAAAATTTGTTCCATTGAATTTGTCGATCATGTATCTTGCTTCATCCACCATCACTCCCATAAGAACTATGCACACCAAGCAACTCTCTAAATATCAATTGTTGAGTTACTGAAATTACAATACAGCATAGTGAGGGAGCTTCTTCTTGCTCCAATTAAGAATCCTCAGCTCAATCACCAAGAGAACAATAGCAAACAAAAAAAATTGAAAACACAACCAAAAACATAGCACGCACAATGAAAAACACAAGTACAAACATACAAATATTTACATGAAAAACCCCAAAACAAGAAAAAATCAATGAGCCGCCACAAGGAGAAAATATACTATAATTAGAAGAAATAAATGCAGACTTGCAACAATTCAACAGCAAACCAAAGCTTTCACTCTATGGGAAGAAGATGACCTCCACTCTTCTTCAATACAACAACTACACAGTCAAAATAATTGATGCAACTCAAAATAACCCTAACATAGCAAGAGTATGGATACCCAATAACATCTAGCCCCCAAATTCCCCTAAACATGCCTTTATTTGGAAATTGGACCCAGAATTGTGTCAACTATGTTTCGCCTGACCCCTGAGTGCACCCAAGCGTCGACTCTTCAGTCTTCTGGTTGAAGACAGGCTAATGAGAACAAATCCGTTAACGATTAGGCGCATCCAAGCACCCGGCGTTCGGTTACTGCTGGGTGCTCAGATAAATTACGGTGCTTGAGCACTCCCAAGGGTCACCCTTTAACCCACTTAAGAATTTCAAGAGATTGCTGACGCTTGGGCGCTTGGGTGCTAGAGGCTCGGCCCTTTTACATTTCTGCTGATCTCACACAACGCCATAGCATCAGACAATCGGCCCAGCCAATTCGGTTGGCGCTTAAGCACGTCCAAACACCCAAAATTCCTTTTGGCTTTGTAAGTCCTTCTCGCATCTGGTTTGTCTCTAACTAACCCGAGATCTTCCTATGCAAGCTACGAAGCACTCGATACTCCACCACGCAACAAATGTTGGTGTACCTCCTTCACAGCTCTTGCTCCGTTCATAGCTAAGAGGTCCCCAACTTCGATTGCGGCCTCACAGTTTTGTAACGCGTACTCTTGAGAAGCAGAAGCTTTATGTGTTTTCCTTTGCATTCTTTGTTTAGGAGGCTATGTTAAATTATATAAAGATGTTTCCATTTGGAGCTGAATTTGAGAAAAGCATACAATATGTATCATAGGAATCCAACAAAGTACCCATCATTAAAAGTCTTTGACCTTAATCTTCAACTTGATGCCCACTTCATTCGGCTGGCTGATAATCCTCTAATATTGGTTTAGGTGGTCTAACATGGGCCTTCCATCTAAATACTTGAGTCATTAGTTGGCCCTCAAGCTTTGTTCCCAAATCCTTAGTTGTCCAAGGTTCCTTTGTGTTCATCTACTCTTTAATGTAGTTTAAGATATTACCGCCCACCCACTAACAAATATAGACCACAAACTTTTGATATAGTAGCTTCCATTATTCTTGTTTTATCGGCCTTGTAGCTGTAAAAACAGGTAAATATTAAATCCTTACATAAAATATATTTTTCATTTTTTATTTCTATACATGATAATTTGAGCTATTCAAAATAATAATTCGACTCAAATTACTTTCCATAGCTCCACTCAAAAAATATTTCTCACCCAAAAGAAAAGCTCTCGATCCCAATAATCTCACTTTGATACCACTTATAAATGATAAAAAATGAGAGAAAATTTTAATACTTTGTTGATGGAGAAACACTCAGAATTTACAAAAATCCCACCATGAAATTTACTTCCAATTATACAACTTGTATCTTCCAAAATAATAAATAATACAAGGGATTTTACATACATAATACAAATTTATTCTTATTTTACACATTTAACACCACTTTTTAGTTTTCTTGTCTATCTTTTGGGTTGTTGCGTCAACTTCATAAGACATGCTCAGAGGTGAGCACATACATAATGTGCCCAAGCATAAGAGAAGCCAGAACATGAGTTCAAACAAAGAGACCTACATGCCCATATGTGCGGTTGGTGCACGCAGAGGTGTGTAATGGTTGTGTTTAGGTGAATGACTGTACTGATTATTAAGTGTGTCAGTTCTTAAATTGAGCTGCTAGTTAGTTAATTAAGATAATTAATTAAAGTGGTCGTTCCAGACGAACCACTCGTAATCATCATGCGCTCAAGCTCATAATGTGACACACTATGTGCGTGAGGGCACTTCCTATTTATGTGCATGTTATACTCATTGCAGAGGTTGGTTAAAACCCTAATATCTTCCACTATCCAATAGTTATTTTAAAGTTTTTTGGAAGGCAATGACGTTATTTCATTGTATATTCTCGAAAAAGAATCCTTAGTTCTCGATTGTGAAGAGAATTTTCATTTTTTTTACATTTTCTTTTATCCCTTTTGTATTATGGGTTTTTACATACGTAACATAGTTTACTTTTATTTTAAACATTTAACACAATTTTTTTAAATCTTACAAAAAACTCAAATTTTAAAAAAAAAATCACAAAAACCACACATTTTAACCCAAACACTCCTGGTTTCCGACGCCACCAGACAGCAGAGGTGCTCAAGCCTGAGCTCGTCATCACCCAACTGCTCCGCTAATTTTGAGATTTTGAGTTTAAAAGTTATGTTCTTTAACATTTAGAAAAGTAATCTTAAATATGCAAAATAAGAATAAATTTATGTCTAGAAAAAAAACAGAAAGAAAAAAAGTTAGACAAAGATGTAGTATCTTATTATTGATAAACAAAATGTATTCAACTGGCTGATAAATCAGAGTTTATGGGCTGTTTGGTTTGCTGACATCTCCGGCTATGTCATGTTATTTAAAGATGTTCGAGAGATATTAGTTGTTTGGTTCAGTGTTATCTATTTAATGACATCTAAAAATTTACCAAAAAACCACTGATTGATGTTATCTGAATGTAGGTCGAAATCGGCTGACATTCAGATAACATCACCCGACAATCTATTGCAAGCGATAGGGTTTTTCGCGTTCCTTCTCCCGAAGCTCGCCTCCGCTCGCGTTCCTCTCCCGAACTCGCCTCCGCCTTCGCCCGACAATCTATCGCAAGCGATAGGGTTTTTCGCGTTTTTTTCTGAATATTTGCTTGATATTGCCAATTGATTATGATTAACTTAGGATTATATTTACTTTGGGTTTTTTAATAGTTATTAATGCTAATTTAAAATAAATTTCTGATATATATGGGTATGTGTGATTATTGACATCATTATTAGATGCTTGCGAAAATTTTGTATATTTTTTTTTGTTTTGATAATGCTTAGTTATCTTTTTAATTTATATTTGTCATATCCCAATACTGTTAACATATTTATTATTAAAAGTTGTTTATTGTGGTTTTTCAATTTATATTTAAATTTTAGTTTTTGAGAATAATCTTACCTTATGTATAATATAACATGAATGACAACAAACCAAACAGCATACATCTGAATAAAATTGACATATGTTATTTAAATAACATTGAACCAAACAGCTCCTGTTATCTGAATAAACTGCTATATAAATAACATGCTATCTTAATAACTTTTCAAATATCATTCAACCAAACAGCACCTTAGAACTATTAAATCAGATTTATAGCAACCATGCGAAACAATTTTTTATATTTGTCCCCACACATAATCCAGATTGCCGAATAAACTAATCTACCAACCACCAACCAACATTAAGAAAAACGATTCAATCTTTCCAACAAAACGCGCTTAATTATTTCCATATTTACAGCAAAAACCTTCTGGGCAAAACAACAAAAAATGACTAAGATCAACTACTCGCCTAAGAAACTACGAAGCGAAAAAGCAAATAATGCATACCGAATCCTCTAATCAGATCTCTCGGGTAGAAACCGAAGTGCGTGAAAAACTGGCTTGAAGCCAGAGCGCAGCGGCACAACAGAGACTGCCCGGAGATGCTGCGCGTTGCCATTTTTAGGTTCAGAAAATGTCATCTGGCACATCTCCCCCTCCAGCATCTCCCCTACCTTCTTCTCTGAGAAAGGCCGGGCCTTGCAGAAGTCGGAGAGCTCGTCCGCAGAGCATCCGAGAAGGGCCCGCGCCGCCCTGTCGAAGCATATCGCTTGAATCACCTCGTCGGCTACGGCGACGGAGAGGAGGAGGCGGTAGAGGCGTTTGGGGGCAGCGCAGAAAGCCGATTTGTGGACGCAGGAAAAGCAAGTCCGTGCATCGGGAAGCGATCGCCCGCAATGAGAGCAGGCGAGGTAGGAGAACGCGGATGTGTCCACGTCGATGATCGTGCAGAACGACGGCGTCCATGGGCTTTCCCGCCGGCGGTTGGCGCCTTGCATTTTAGGGTTTTTCTAGATTTACTGCACTGCCGTGTCACTTGCCTACTGTCCTACCGTTGATATATTTAAAATTAATAATTAACTAATAATAAATATGATGTACTAAGCTAAAATTATAATTAAAATTTAATTAAAAATTAATAATAATCAGAAAAAAATACTGAAATATTTATTAAAGTATTCAAATATTTTTTTTTTAAATTATGAGACTTGTAAAATCTTGGGTTATAATAAATATTAATTTATTAATCTAAATTATTATAAATTAAACATTATTTTTAAATATTTTAATGATTTGAGATAGTATAATAAATGTATTTATGTATCGATCAAAATTATTTAATATAATACTTTGTTTGTATAAATTAAATTGATGTGATAGTTAAGCCTCTTAATTTATTATACATATCTTAAGTTGGTCAATCTAGCACATACTTGCTATTTATTCAAAGTTAATTTTTTCAAAAAAAAAAAAAAAAAAAAAAAAAAAAAAAAAAAAAAAAAAAAAAAAAAAAAAAAAAAAAAAAAAAAAGTAAATGATGTTTTGCTTTCATTGGAGACCTGTAATTTATACTTAATGTCAACGGTTCAAATTTTAATATGATATATTTTTATTTATAATTCATAAATACATAATATATATATATTTATTAATAAATATTTAAGCTCTTAAGAAAAATTATTATTTATTTATTTAGATATTAGTATCTCTTTCCAAATTTTAAAAGGAATTCAATGGTTAAAATAGATAGGGATATTAAATTGAGATAATTTGTGATGAAATATTAGATTTATAATTATAAAACAAAACCTTTTATTTTCAATAATATTATATTTATTTATACATATTTATATATTAAAATATTAATAATTAAATATATAAAAATAATTATTTTATATATGTCAAATTATATTATATATATATATATATATATATATTTATTTATATTTATATAGTATATATATTCATATGGTCAAATATTAATAAAAAAGCTTTCATAATTTGCAAAAAATTTTCTATATAGAAAAAATAAATAAAATGCTACAAAAAAATCAAATCCTACTTCATATATTATATGGATTTTTCAACACATTAATCTAGCATGATAAATAGGTGTCACATAGTGTTTTTTTTCATAAAATTTATTTATTTTAGTGTCAAAACCTAATTATCAATTCTTCAAAATAAAACCTTATTCTCTCATATGGGTCGAGCTTCTCTTCATTCGTTCTCCTCTTTCTCGTCACGATGCAAACCTAATTCTCATGTATGGTGAACTGGATGTACTATTTATTTTTATATGCTTCCGCACTCTGTGATTGTGTTGATTTAGTGACTAATCTCTTGTATTCATTATGTGCACCTCCTTCCCTTAATAGTAAATTGTATATCTTACCTAATCCAATAATAAGTGAGGAATTTGCCTGAGTGGCACACCACCTCTTGAGTCTAATCTTGTTGATCAGGGGGTGGGGCGCCATAGTTGGTGTCAGAGAATTTCATAAGGTGTCAGATTATAATTTGCATTCCACTCTACCTAATGGATTGTTCTTCTGTCAATCAGTCACTAACTGAATATTAGAGTTACATCCAAGGCACTGTAATCATGAGCTCAGAATAATAAGAGTATAGAATGGAAAATACAATCATAAGTAATAGAACTCAAGTAAGAACAAACTTAAGTACAATATGTAGCTAATTAATTTGAATTAAATCTTCATAAGATTTGCAAGATCAAGAATTTGAGATGTAAGAACTTAACTTTCATACTAAGACATATGAATCCCTAAAGGATTTCAAACCAGCGAATAGGTCTTAAATCACTATTATACAGTTACCTTCCATTTTCTAAATTTTATCTCCCTAAAAATAATAACAACACAACCTACCTTCAAGAATCACTAAGGCTAATGATATTTTCCTTAAGGGTTTCAAATATACATTGTCCCCAAGGTAAGTGGGAGTGCATCCTGAACATTCATCTTCCACTCCTCTTACTTTCCATAGTTTCTCTAGAGAGATTAACACTCTGGGTGAAGCTGTTAAGAGTCTTAGTAGATAGTGACCTGAAGTAAAAATACTAAAATGGAAGACTATCCATTGTATCAAGTCACCAAAACCCTTTCAGTCAAGCCTCCACAAGGACAGAGATGCACAATGGGCCTGCAAGAGCCTACACCCTTGCAACACTAGGTGTGGCCAGAGGCAATAATGTTGTTTCAGGTACACATGTTCGATCACCTAATTATTTCAGCATTTAAGTTTTATCATTATTCCCTTAGTAATTCTTATTCACAGTAGTGATTTAACCTTGCTTGTAAATCTAATCTCATATTAGGATACCACATTGTTGATTTAATAATTTTTTATAATAACCTAGGTTGTTCTCTAGGTTAATTAAGACTAATCTAAGTCATACTTAGGATTTTAGTACACTAAATAAGTCATTAGAACTCATCTCTAAGATCTAAATCAAATCAGGAATTTACTAGGTCAAATCTTGATTTCTGGAAAATCCTGAAACCTTGGAAATTGACTTAATCAATTCAACCTCATATCAAAAATCGGACTTCGCTATTACGCTTATTGCCCCAAATTAGCTTGGGATAATATTTTGGTGGCAATTGGAAGTCGTCGAAATTTCGACAAATAATTTAATATTATTTAAATACTCAAAAACGAGAAAAATTAAATACTCATCGGAATCAAAATCTGACTTCACCGTTGCGTTCATCACCTCTCATTTAGCTAGAGGCGAATATTTGATGATTTTTGAGAATCAATTAACAAAAATTAGGAAAGTACAATTATTTAAATAAAATATTATTATTATTATTATTATTATTATTATTATTATTATTATTATTATATATATATAATTCTTTTCTTCCTATATCCATTTTCCCTCATTCGCATACCCTATATCGCATTCAGCCGACTCCCCTAACCATTTGGCTGACTACCCTTGCTCTTCTTCGGATGCGTGTGAGGTGCGACCGACACCTCACCTCTCCTCTCCCTCGTGCTGCGACACGCGTATTCCCTCATTCCCTCGCAACCTCTGCCTTCCTCTCCATTAAAGCCTAAGGCTCTATACCTCGCGCCGTCTTCCTCGCTCGAAAGAACCCCTCTCGGCCGAGCCCCTCAACCTCGTCTTCTCCTCCATTCTGCGCCGTTAAGGTTCCCACTTCACCCATATCCTTCTCTCAATGGTTGTGATGTATCATTTTTACAGCATTATCTTCTCTTCATTTAATTTATGTACTTATAATGATCGTAATGTTAAGTATGGGAATGAATTTTGATACTTGCATTTATTTTTATATGACACAAGATGAAGTAATAAAGCTGAAATTTGCAATTTTGAAGATCACGTTGCTAATGAACTAGGGATCCATGAATCTCACTTGGGTAATGACCATAACAATGCAGCCTCCACAAGAGAAATTAACAAAGAAGATATAGTCATTTTATTAAATATCAAGAAAAATGTTGAGATATTGTCGTGCTATGTTGTCTCACTGATTCATCAAGTTGTAGATATCCTCATAAAAGATTTATGATAAGGACAGCTCCATATTTAATTTGAACGAAATATTCATGCCAACCATATTTAGTGTTGAATTCTAGATATTAATCTCTTGAGCTTTGTATTTTGAGAATATCTTTTTATTTGCTTGATGCAAATGGAGCCGTCTGAGGAAATTATTATAAAGCGGATATAGAGCAATTTATTATTTGAAGTTACTGTAGAATAAGCTAATTATATCATTTGAATATTTTGCTGTCGGGTTGCTTTTGTTAGCAATTTTATGTTTGCTTGTTTGGATGTTGCGTGAGAGATTAAGGAATTTGTTAAAATATAAGATTTTATGTCAATGTTGTATGATTGTATTTCTCCATGGGAGAGGTGAGTTTTAAGTGAATTAACAATTTATCATGAAAGGAAATTTTGGATGGCTGAGCGATTCTAATGATAGGCAGAATGGGTATGTATTGTTATATCTTTTAATTGCTGAATCAATGGTGCAGCATTTGAAATGCTGTATTAATATTATTTTGAATGCTGAATTAAATATAGTTATTCTTCGCATGTTAAGTAATGTTTTGCTACCCTAAACAAATGCTGGATTAAATTTAGTTATCCTTAACATATTATGTCATATAATGCTATCATTTTTATTGTTAAAGTAAATATTATTGTTTCATAGAATATTAAATCAATGATCCTTAAGGCTAGGATAATTCCAAATAGACCTTAATATAAATTATAAGTATGCAATATAAATGTTAAGAAAGTTATTTTAAGTTAATTCATATTATTCTTCTTGATTTAATGTTATATATTGATTTTATATAATGAAGTCTAAATTCTTAGTTTAATTAAATTGTCACTAAAATCTTAATCAAGTTATCCATTAGTTTAAAATTCAAATTGCATATTTTCTTTCATAAGCTGAATTCATGAATATTAACAAAGATATCAAAGTAAACAAACATGTTTAAGAATGAATTTAATCAAGAACTTATTCTTAACTATTTAAGAATACTTATACCCAGAAATAAGATATCCATACAATAAATATATGTTTTATTTACTATCTAAGCAAATATAGCTATACATAAATATTCTCGTAATGCCAATTTGGATGACCTACGAGTAGTTAACCATTGTAATTATATGTTATACCATCCTGCTGTTTTACCATATCAAAACTAAAGTAATTCAAATTAAATTTGCTCATGTTAACTGTAATAGATATGGTGTAAAAAAAAATATAAATCTTGATCAGCACCACGAAATAGATAATGAGGGTTGCGAGTTGAATAAGTAATAATGTTGTAATGAAATTGGTATCAAGTTGGTGTACTCAATTTTAGTCTTTTTTCTTTTGCAAGATAATTAAGTTTAAGCTTCATGATATGAGATCCCTCTCATATCATGTCGTCTTAAACTCTTCTAATCCTTCTCTTAAGCTCTCTAATTTATTCTCAACCTTCCTAATAACAGTAGTTAGGATGTGTGTCTGAGAGAAACTCTTAGTAATTAAAAGCCTTAATTCCTAAGATTAGGAATAAATCTTAGGTTAGAGTTCATATATTGAGTAAATTGGGTTACTTTATAGGTGAAGCCTTGAGTTTATTATTTTATTAATTTTCTTAGTTTATGAAATAATTATTTGATCTTTAAATCTTAGAACTATGAATAGAGATCTATTATAATGAGTTGATTACTCATTAGGATTTGCATTAACCTAATCTGTGAGACTTGGGTTCTAAACCTTAGACCCTTAGATATACCTTTGGATTAAGTAATTAAACCTCAATATTTGGAATTTAAATTCTTAATCCTTTCATCTTAATTTGGCTAATCAAGATGGTTTAGGATTTGCTTAAATTATTAAAATAGGTCGATTGACTTATTTATTTTAACTTATAGTCATTATTAATTTAATTAATTAGGACTTAGCCAGTTCTAATTATTTTCAATTCATAAGGTTGTGAATCTGAGTTACACTTGATAATAGGACTTAGAGATCATAAGCTTGTGTAATTTAGAGTAGATAGAATGAATAAATTAGACAATAATGGATATCACCTATGTCCTGGTAGAGTCTCTTGCTCACTTTGATATTTGATGCTTTGCTTACCTTATAATTGAACTTTATATCTTGGACATTTATAATGTACATAGAATATTTGATGAATATCATGTGTTAACATTGGATTTGTATATGTAGCATTTGCACTTTTTCTCATATTTTTAGTAGAGTGTAGCTTAACTAGTATGCCTCTTCACTTCACCCCGTTCGGGATCAGCTAGACCTTAGAGTTAGTCCAATAGTCTATGCCATGCCTAGTCTGCAGTCTAAGATGGATCGTAGTAGACTCTTGCCCCACTAACTGATTAGTCATGATTTGAAATGAAAGTACTAGTTTAAGTACACTTATACTTAGTGTTTCTATTTTAGCCTATTAGGCTAAGTATTGTTGGCATATTCAGTTCAGAACTTATGCCTTAGCCCATCAGGCTATGTGAGATTATGTTTACTTTCAGTTTGAGTGGCTTGAGTAGTCAGGATAGCTTTCAATTTTAGATTTACTACTTTTAGTTTACTTTTCTATATCTCAGCACTTTTATATTTACAGTCTTGTATATATATATATATATATATATATGTGTGTGTGTGTGTGTGTGTGTGTGTGTGTGTGTGTGTGTTAAGATGCTAGTGTTATTTATAGTTATTTATATGTTCTTTCATTTCAGTTGATTAACATATATTGTATTGATCATAAGCATGTCTAGGATGAATTTCTTTTATAATCACTTGCTTTAGTCTTTTCTTACTTTCCTGACCTTATTGAAGTTGCTGTGGAGGAGGTATGTGTTTACTTCCTAGTTTGTTTAAGTTATAAGCTAATTGTTTATAGCTTTACCTTATTTCTTTCTTATGCATTTTGCTCCTATTTATATGCTTTTGTGCTTGATATTAATGGTGATATCTAATGAACATAATAAACTGATTACCCTAAAATGTACTTAGATATTTTGTCTAATTAAGATTTTTCTTTTGTTGGCTGGGGCCTTATCATTATGAAATTGATAATGATAGATTCAGAGTTATTTGAAACGGTTGATCCATTGGAGGACTTGCCATTGGAGGAGGAGCGTGTACTTGAAGACCTTTGGACTTAGTTTCTTTATTTCCTGCTTGGTGAGACTGAGTATTATTTCAATTCTTAAACAGTTAAAATGATATAATAATACAAGTTAAATCTTTACTTTTCTATACTTTACTTATTCTGAGATGTTGTATTTATATATAATGGATGAATCTTTATTTTATGCTTTTGCACTCTGTTTCTTCTTGTACTTGCATTTAGTGATGATCTCTTTGGATAATGACTAAAGTCTTTGATTATAATACATTAGTATTAGTCACTAACCTAATCATAAGCAAGGACCTTGTCACTAGGTGACCACCTCACCGTAATCATGTTAACTTAAGAGTTAACATGACCATGGCGGGGAGCGGGATGCCATATTTCTGCTCCATAGCTCAATTAACCAAACCTTAGGTTCTAAGTCATACTTTTGTGACTTATAACAATAATTTCTCTTCTAAGTTGTGACCTACCCAATTAGGCAAATGACCTGTCACCCCTTCAATTAACGGAACTATCGAGTATTATTAAGCAAATCATAATCATGACTTGAAGATGATAGCTTAAAATTTCATTAGATCTCCAACACCCTATTTTGTTAGAGTGAGTACCTTCCATATCATGTTGAAATGGAAAGTCACTATCATAGAACTATAATTGATCAAGTCATAGTTTATGACTTGATAGTAGCCTTATAAATTACATTCCATTACATCATCATAATTGGATGAGAAACCCATCATCTTGATTCATTGTTGAGTCGATTCGTCCTTTCAATATTGAGTCGTATTTTTGTGACTCGATGTATTGGACTCCCCTCTCCCTTAATGTTAATTATCCAAGCTAGATGATCACCCTCTCTATCATAATATTATTCCTAAGGCAAGGTTGAGCACCTTGCTAATAGTAGAAGCCTTATAATAAATTAACCCCAGGGTTAGTCCTCCCTAGTGTAGGGATATAGCATGGTTAGATTATTCTAACTTATGTTTGTAAACTCATAAGTATAAATTGTAGTAAAGCTTGCCTCATTAGACTTGGTCTAATGAGGGGGTATTAGCTAGCTTTAATTATATAAGCCTTTCTAAGTCAAATAATATTTGTTCTTTAAAAATCTAACCTCCCTTTGAGTTATCGAGTGCTTGAATTCTAATTTCAGGATTAGAATTCTTAGATACTCTTATGAAACCTTCTTAATTGAGTCACTTTGTAAGGATTTAAGGAGATGGCCTAATATCTTCCTTTGCCCATCCTAATTAGATGGTTATTCCCTCCTCTCTAGCATAAACTTCCTTAAGTGATAACTATCACTTAATATTTGTAGTTGAATTGTGGAAGTCCTTATTCTCATAGAATAAGAAATTCTCTTCCCAAATAGATTAAGTTCAACTCTTAGACAAATGCCTGGGTCATGATGTGACTCAAGCATTTATTATTCATTCCTTTGGAATGAGCTCTCCTTCAAACTAGATTAAGTTTAACCTGTAAGTCCTTAATAATCTAAGCCACATATGTGATTTATATATTAGTATTTGTTCTATAACCTTAAACCTAAGTCATAACTTATGACTTATGGTTGTAACATAAGTCCTTGCTAGGTTTCCTAGCACTAATCCTTATGGATGAGTGAGCCCTTGCCTTAACCAAGCTGTGGTTCATGACTTGTGTTAATGGCTTTCTGGTAAACTCTTAGATCTTCAGTGTTAAGTCATTATGTGTGACTTAATGACCTAAATTCTTCTTAACCTTAAGGCTAAGTATCCTGATTGGATATTGATCTTAATTGCTTTAGTAAAACCCCATAGTAAGAGGTGAATGCCTCTTATTTAGTTTGAATCCAATATAGACTAATTCATATAGTTAGTTCATCTCAACCATATTTCCTAAGTAAGAATTAAAAAAAAAATCCCTGGGCTTCCTTTTAGGCTCGTAAAAATTCAAAGTTGTACTTCAGCTTAATTTAAGCCTAATCATATCTTAATTATCATTCTGTTGATTTATCTAGCTATTAGAATCAATCCCTAAAAATTTAGCGCGATTCGGAGCTAAATCTAATATTTGGATTATTTTAATATTTAATTAATTAGAAAATTGAGATATTTATTTTGACTTTGAAATCGAAATCCAACTTCGCCGTTTGCGATCGTCACCCCCAAATTAGCTAAGGGTGATGTTTTGGACGCGTTTGGAAGTCCGTCGAATTTTCATGAATATTTTATATAATTCAAACACACCGGAAAATGAAATAATTAAATAATTGTCGGAATCAAATTTCAACTTCACCGTTGAATTCCTTAACCTCCAATTAGCTAGGGGTGAAGTTTTTGGGATTTTTCAGAATACGTTTATTTAATCTGAATTTTTAATAAATTAAAAAATTAAGAATAATAATTAATTATTCCTTAATTTATTTTTTCTCTTTTCTTACCTCTCCTAAATTTCAATTGGCCGTCCCCATCCCCTTACCTCATAACTCCCTAGCTCATGACTTTCCCCTTCATTCTTCTTCTTAAGAGAAATCTCAGCCCTCCTTATTTTGTTTGCTGCCAAGCTAAAAGCTTCCTCTCTATTTCCCCCATTGTTGAGCTTGGTGCTGACGAAGGAGCTTCCCTCCCTCAAAGGTCTTGAGGAAAATAAAGGTTTATTCTTCCTCTCCCAAAGGCTAAGGTACAATTTTGTTTACTCTCCTTGTACCCATTTGTTTTTTTTTCCTTGGTCATTTCATTCATCTATTATGCTTATTCGCATATTTAGACATCCATGATTAAGTATGGAAACCATTATAGTTCTTCAAAGTAATATACCTCATGCTCTATTTTTCGTCCATTCTGCATACCCCTGCCTTTATCACCATTGTTTATATAGCTAGGATGATCCGTTCATACCAATTTGGTGTCAATGGAAAGGTATCAGAAAAATCTTTCCATTGATATATGGCACCGCTTATAAAATGCTCTGGATTGAGAGTATTTGAGCTTGAAAATGTGACCATTAACGGTTTTTGCACAGGCGAAATGACCGCCGGCCAGGGCGCTACACAGCGCGCCGTAGTGTCTAGAAAATTCATTTGACCATATATTAGTTATTTATACTACCAAATCCAAACTTAAAGTGCTAGATAGCTTAGAATTTTAGTGCCAACATAATCGAAAATAATATTTATGTTCTGAACCCTAAAAAAATTAGAAAATGACCAAAATACCCATAATATTAATTAGGTCATAACTTGACCATTTGAAGTCCAATTTGGGTTTACTCCTTGTTAAAGTACTCAATATGATATAGGAAGTATAGGCCACTAAATTTGCTAAATTTGGACATCAAATAAAAATGTTAGCTTTTTGACCCCCATTAGCTTAGAAAATTACCAAATTGCTCTTGGAAATTGAAATGGCTAATAACTAATTCATTAGACTTCAGAATCTAGTATTCTTAAACTCTATAGAATTCTTGAATAGCAACCAATAGTAAACTGCATAAATATTTAGATTTCATTAGGTGTAATTTACTAAAAGCTATTTAGGTTAAAAACCTTAGTTTGGACCCATATGACTCATTTCTTATCTAAACAGTATGATTAGGGTGCCATTAGTTTTCTTCTACAGAGTAGAATGAATTTGCTAAGTGATTTATTTTTTTGATCTCTGTATTTTAATTTATGCTCTAATCTTGTTAAACTATGATTAGTGAAAATTAGTATTTATAATCATTGGATTTAGCAAACTTATGAGTCAAATTGTATGAATTTTTGATGGTTAGATTTATAGTTATGTGATAATCCTTTTGAATTAATTTATGATTTGATTAACACTAATTACTTTCTATTTTCTGAAATTTTTATAGTAATATAATTCATAACAGTAAGGGAGATATATTGAAATAATGTATGCAAAATTTAGTATATATAAATTGAATAAATAAAAAATGAAAAATTTAATCATCATAATTAACTTAAAAGTCTTAAGACTTTGATCAAGCTATTAAGACTTGATCTAGATCTAAAATTGCCACCAATAATACATCCCAAATTCATTGATTTGACACTTGATTTATAAATAAATATTTGATTCTTAATTGGGGCATGAGTAAGGGGTCAAACCCTAATCTAGTTGATTAAGATTCGAACTCTTAAATCCTTAATTAAATTGACTTGATTATAAGATAAGGAATTGTCATTATTCCAATAATGCATTTGATTTGGTATTGATCTTAAATATTTGAATTAGTCATATTAGATTATTGATAAATCTATATGATTGATTCATAAGAATATAAACCTTAGATCCTTAATTTTCTCCTAATAAGGACTACTAGCATAAAAAAGATAATAAAACTAAATTGATTTAATAATTGATCTAACTCTAATAATATCCTTAATTTAAATCCCATAATATTAGAATAGGATATGATCAGATAACTTATTCATCTGATCTGATCACTCTAAACTTAACTATTAATGGAACTTAATATATTAGCTTTAGAATTAAAGGTATGAGATCTTAAGTATCTCAGCATATGATGGCCTCTGAAATATTTTAAAGACCTAAATTTAAATAAACATTGAGGTAGGGTGAATTTTGTATAACTCATTGAGGTAGAAGCTTAGCTGATCTCTTAACCCTAGAAGTTGATCTTATCCCCATCGTGGTAGGAATCACTTAAGATATTATAATGACACTTTTCTTATGGTAGAACCCATATTTAGTGATCTTTGATCACCCTCTTCTGGAGCCTTGTATAGGACTTACCTATTTAGCATAGGAATTAATAGTCTTGATAAATCCTTATTGATTAAATAGAATTATTTGAACATAGGTTATTAGTTTGTGTAGTAGAGTATACCCATAGTACTGGATTATTTCAGTGATATTCAATATTGGTTGATTCACTCCAATATGAACTTATGACCAGGTGCTATCCTGAGAGATTAGATGAATATCCCTTAGAGTAAATCTTTCAAGACTAAGAGTGTTACAATTAGTGAACAAGATCCTTAGTTTGAGATGTAAACTGTGACCGGGTACTGCCTCCTATCGTAGTGCACTTTGATAAGTGCAATTTAAACAAACTAAGTATCTTAAATTACTTTGCGTAGACCACTAAGTATGCTTGTAATTATGTCATTTAATGACTTAGCTTGATATATAAACTGTGACCGGGTTCTGCCTCCTATCGTAGTACGCTTTGATAAGTGCAATTTTAAATAAGTTAAGGGTTAAATCCACCACTCTTGGAAACATAAAACTATGTATATACAATTTTTCCAACTAATGATTTTAAGTAAATTCTCAACTTTAACTAATTATCAAATTAGAACCTAGGAGTCATAATCATTTTAGCAGAATTCTGTACAATGGAGACATTGAATTCATTATTGGATTTCAAACAATTTTTTGGATTTTTTTTTCATTTATCTCATGTAGTTTAAAAGCATGAGCATGAGCATAAGCATGATGTGTGAGTATCAGAATGATGTATGAGTATCAGTGATGATTTATGAGTTATGGAATATTGCATACATTGACGGGAGAATTTCATAATGCATCTGTATCACAGTAATATTATTTTTAACTGGATGTATGTATACATTGGACCGTAGTACTCATAGTAGTTCAGTAATATTTGGTTGCATATCAGTAGCATACAATATATGGCATATTTAGATGCACAATTTCAGTGACATACAACATAGTTCTACATATCATTACTCAGTTTTTAGATCTATTATTTTTTTTGTTATATTTTAGTTTTACTTACTTTGCTTCAGTTTGTACAGTTTTATACAGTTGTATACTTTCAGCTATCTTACAGTATTATTATAGATTTGATTACGTTATGTAAATGTGAAATGAATAACTAGAATTATTAGATTAGTCTCTATGTGTTAGACTTATTATCTAACACGATGTACTTTGGGATTCGACAATTTGTCAGATCTTGAGCAGTATATTGAGCTAGGTCAGGAGGACACTAGGAGATTCAGGAGGAGCCAATGGAGCACTAGTGGACTCTTCTTCAGCTTTACCTTTTGCTTAGTTCAGTTCAGTACTAACTTTTATGTCTTTTCAGTAAAATGTTATAATAATTTTGGATGTATTTTCTTTTTTTCTGAGATGAATATTTTCATACAACTTCTGTGATGAATATTTCTGGATGTTTTCTTAGCCTTTTGCACTCTGTTATATACTACTTATACTTAGTATTATGATATGGTCAGTATACTGGAAATGTTGATATCTTATGCATACATTGAATTCCTTATGTGTGTTTCAAATCTAATGTATGTATCGATCTAATACTTAGGATAAAAATATTAATTATTATAATATTTCAAATCTAATGTAATGTAACAACAATTATTATTATTTTATTGCTAATTAATATATATATATATAATATTAAATAATTTTCTATTTTATTAGCAGTTATAATCAACAATAAGTAATAGCAAATTATTTTAATAATAATAATATAATTATAATATAATCATCTTTTAATTATTATTATTAAAGTATATAATTTTTAGTTATTAATTAAGAAATTTATTTAGTTATTTATTAATACCTATTAATTAATAACATTAGTTATACCACAATAATTATTAGATTAATGCTCATTATTTTTATAGTTACACATCAAAATTGAGCTTGAAACCAAATTATCAAATAAAATAAGCTGAATTTACTTTAATAACAAAAATTTTTGTTAGCTATTTATTATTAGTACAAATTAAGTATAGCATAAAGTACATAATAATTATAACACATTAATCAATAATTTTAATACGTAATTAAATCAAAGAATTAAATACATAATAATTATATTTTACCAAATTTGAAAAGAAAAATATATATTTGAAAAAATGCTATGGCATGGAAAAATGTTCTACTTACACAAAAATATGCATCAAGAAATATTCAAACAATAATTTACTTACATATTGGAGTGACACACTATCTATATATTTTGGATGACACAAAATACTTGAATATTTCCATAATGGGAAACATTTTTTCTATTTAACAAGTTATTTTTAATAATTTATAATTATAATTTTGATTAATCTAAATTAATATAAAAAAAAGCAAAAGATTATAGTGGGTAGTGATAGGACGATTATTAGAGCACTCATAATTAAGAAAAATGTTATTTAGCTCATAATATTTTTCAAAAAATATGATGATTAGGATTTAAAATTAAAAAAATATATTTTTATGAGTCTCATAAGTAAAAATGAATTTAATAATTTTTTTATTTCACTTAACTCTCTAAATCTTAATTATCAATATATTTTAGAAGATATTTGAGAGCTATATAGCACTACCGTAATTAAATACATGTCCCAATTTCCGCGCAAACCCAGCCGATGGGCATCTATTTTTCTCAACTAAGATAATAAATTAGCCCAAATAAATTCGAGCGATTCATTACCCACAAACCTTCTTTCCCCTGTTGGGTGAAGCGCCTAACCACCTCCTCCAAGAGTAATCAACCCGCAAATCCATAATTAATTTAAATTAATCCCACCCGCCTTCGGGCTTCCTCAACGATGACCGAAGCAATTTCAGATAAACAGTTTACCGCCCTCCACCCAATTTCCGCTCCATCAACGGCCAACCCCCTTCAACCGACACGTGTCTTTTCTACATCCATCAGATTAGGAATTTAGGCCACCCTCCCATGACCCACATGGCTTGCATATATTCTAAGAAATTCAAATTACGGCTGTGCCTATAAATACCGCCAATGGCTTGAATTCAAAAAAGTCCGAATTTATTTTCCCCAGAAAGGGTAAACCCGCCGCCCGGCTCGCCGTCCCTTATCCCAAACAGAACCGGCTGAATCTCGGCACTATAAAAGGGCGCTACTTAATGTCGGGCTTCGTCGCCGCGCTCCCTTTCTTCGATCGGAAATCTTCTCCCATGGAGGAGGCCGAGGGAATCCCTCGGCACGGTTTGGTCCTTCATCGCCCCTCCCGCACCTCTCAATCCCTCGGCCAGCTCCTGAAGCACGTCGGAGACATCGCCGGGGATGCCACCGTCGATAATCACGTACTGGATATCCCCAACGCCGGCCGAAGCATTCCCTTCGTTCTCTCCTTCTCCGATCTCACCTATAGCGTCAAGAGCCGCAAGAAGCAGTCCCTCCGGCCGAGCCGCACGGATCCTGTCACGGCGGAGGTCGCCTCCACCGCGAAGAAGAACCTTCTGGACTCGATTTCCGGCGAAGCCAAAGACGGCGAGATCCTCGCCGTGCTGGGCGCCAGCGGATCTGGTAAATCCACTTTAATCGACGCCTTAGCGAACAGGATCGCGAAGGACAGTTTGAAAGGATTGATCACCCTCAACAACGAGCCGCTTGAGTCGAACCTCCTGAAGACGATTTCGGCGTACGTGATGCAGGACGATCTTCTTTACCCGATGCTCACGGTGGCGGAAACCCTAATGTTTTCCGCGGAGTTCCGCCTCCCTCGATCCCTTTCCAAATCCAAGAAGCAGGGCCGCGTCCAGGCGCTCATCGACCAGCTCGGTCTCCGCAACGCCGCCAACACCATCATCGGTGACGAAGGTCACCGCGGAGTTTCCGGCGGCGAGCGCGCCGCGTCAGCATCGGAATCGACATCATCCACGACCCGATCGTCCTGTTTCTCGACGAGCCTACTTCCGGCCTCGACTCCACTAGCGCATTCATGGTCGTCAAGGTCCTGCAGCGCATCGCCCAGAGCGGGAGCATCGTGGTGATGTCGATCCACCAGCCCTCCTACAGAATCGTCGGCCTCCTAGACCGACTGCTTTCTTTCCCGCGGCCAGACGGTATTCTTCGGATCTCCCTCTGATCTCCCACCCTTCTTCTCCGATTTCGGCCGCCCCATTCCTGAAAACGAGAACCAGACCGAATTCGCCCTAGATCTGATTCGCGAGCTGGAATCCGTGAACGGAACCAAACCCCTGGTTGAATTCCACCGCTCGCACTTCACCCCCACCAATAGAGCCAAACATAGCGGCTCGCCTCTTTCCCTCCGGGACGCTATCAGTGCCTCCATCTCCCGCGGCAAGCTGGGGGCGGCTTCCGTTTCACGCTTCGCCAACCCCTCTGGATCGAAATAGCGGTCCTCACCAAGCGCGCCGCGACGAACTCCCGTAGAACCCCGGAGCTATTCGCTATGCGGCTGGGCGCGGTCCTCGTCACCGGATTCATCCTTGCGACTATCTTCTGGCGCCTCGACAACTCCCCCAAAGGCGTCCAGGAGCGGCTCGGCTTCTTCGCCATCGCAATGTCCACCATGTTCTACACCTGCGCCGACGCCCTCCCCGTCTTCCTCCAGGAGCGGTACATCTTCATGCGGGAGACGGCCTACAACGCCTACCGCCGCTCGTCCTACGTCCTCTCCAACGCCGTCGTCGGCTTCCCGTCGCTCGTGCTACTCTCTGCAGCTTTTGCCGCTACGACGTTCTTTGCCGTCGGGCTCGCTGGGGGAGTGCAGGGGTTCGTATTCTTCTTCCTCATCATCCTCGCGTCGTTCTGGGCAGGGAGCGGATTCGTGACGTTCCTGTCTGGCGTTGTGTCACACGTCATGCTGGGCTACACCGTCGTCGTGGCCATCCTGGCTTACTTCCTGCTCTTCAGCGGCTTCTTCATCACCCGGGACAGGATCCCGGACTACTGGATTTGGTTCCATTACCTGTCTCTGGTGAAGTATCCATACGAGGGGGTGCTGCAGAACGAGTTCGGGGATCCCAGCAAGTGCTTCGTTAGGGGAGCTCAGATGTTCGACAATACGCCGCTGGGATCCCTGCCGGCAGCGGTCAAGGGCAGTCTGCTGCAGGCGATGAGCGGGTCGTTGGGAGTGAGCCTCACCAGCCAGACCTGCATCACCACCGGAACTGACATACTGAAGCAGCAGGCGGTCACTGATCTCAGCAAGTGGGAATGCTTGCTGGTCACCGTCGCATGGGGATTCCTCTTCCGACTGCTCTTCTACTTCAGCCTGCTTCTCGGGAGCAAGAACAAACGCAGGTAGATGAAAAATTGGCAACCCTTGTCATATTGTTTGTTGTTGCTGTGATATTGACATTGGTTCTTTACTGTCTAGTTTTTTTTTTTTTTTTTTAATTATAATAAATTTGTTTAAAGACGGAAAAAGTTTACTTTTTGTTAACGGAAAGATTATTTATAAACGTGTTTCGATCTTCTTTTTGTTTTATAATTCTATCCCTTTTTTGTTATTTTTGTCGAGAGAAAAAATTCATAATTCAACAACGAAATATAAAAAAGTTTTTTTTTTTAACTGATAAAGTGAGTTTATTTAAAAAAAAAGAAGGCATTTTTTGTGAGTTTTGTTTTCTTAGTAATTAAATATTTTCAATGAAATAATAATTATGAATTTAACTAGAAAATTTAAATTATTATCTATTTAATATTTGAGTTAAATATTCTAAATATGGAAAAGACAACTGTATTACAGTTACAAACATTCTTATTCAAATAAAATGTTAAAAATTACAATGAATACGAAAAAGTTAACATACTGTTTTTAATAATTAGACATGAAAAATGCAATTTCATAATAATTACTAAAATTAAAAAGTAATTGGTAAATAATTATTAATAATATAAACAATAAAAATAATAAATATCAAAATCTGGTTGATGATATTTTTAATTGTAAAAGCATAGCAATAGTAATAAATACAATTAATGAAACTTAAATTATAACAGTTATAATTAAGAAATATTATAAAAGTAAAAAATATATTAAATTTTAGCTAACAATACTCTTCATTATAAGAGCAGAGTAAAAAAAATAATAAAAAATAGCAATATATAAGCCTAAAAATGGTGTAAAAATAAAAAATATATAAATATTTATATTTAACTTTTTAATTATATATAAATTATTTAAGAATTTTAATAAAAGAAGCCCGAACCAAAACCATAGAAGAAGAGTTGTCAAATGAAAAAAATAATAATAATCATAATGTCTATTAAAATGCATCAAAAAATTTCAAATAGTGATCATATATTACTATATCGTTTAGAATTTATTATCATTATATTATTATTTAGTTAATATAATTAATATTATTACTATTTCATTTTTTGTAATTGTTTGGAAATAAAATATATTAATTTAATAAATTTAGTATGCATAATTTATTTTAAACACTGTATATATATATATATATATATATATATATATATCATAATATATATGCCTTTAGGTGTATTAACAAAGTTATTATTCTCAAATTATATTGTTGCATGTAATCATAAATTTTCTCAATTTTCTTTATTTATATAAATTTTTATATTTAAAAGATATATTTCATGAACAAACTTACAATAATATATATATATATAACACATGAAATAGGTATGTAATATCTTGAGAATTAAGGTTGAGAAAAAATAAATAATAATCAAGAAAAATATTATTGGTTAAATATATTTTTTGTGAGATTTATATGTAAAATTAAAAAAAAAAATATTTTTTCTGAATATTGTTTATGTATATTTTTGATATAAACATCATATTATTCTAAACCCACTCCTTCGTTGGCATTCTAAAAATTTTACAGCAACTCATTTGAAGTTTATTCTAAATAAATATGTGGCTCCAAACACTACTACTTTTTATGCCCCTCTTTAAATGCCCATACATCTCCTTATTTCATGTGAACTAGAAGTACAACATGTACAAATTTGTGAAATAATTCTATAATACAAATCTCACCATATATATTAAAATAAAAATTGGCCACTAGTATATTATGATAGTATTTCTGTATAGAAAAAAAATAGGCAAACAATTGTGCAAGAACTAAAATAATAAGCGCTGACGGTGGCATAAAGTTAAAGAAAAAAGATTACGCACGTGTAAGTGACTGTTAACTTTCGGAATTTGTTTGGTAGGTCAAATAGAGTCCTGAATTGGACGAAATTTTTGAAGGATGTTATGAGGATGTTAGAGATCAAATGACATTTTGTAGAATATTTGGTGGTTGTTTGAGAGGGTTATGGGCAACGAAGTGTGAGAGGTGTAGGCTTGCGTATATTTCGTTGGAGGGGTGTTTGATGGGCGAAACAGAAGCGGATTTTGGCAAAATAATATATAGATGCAAGATGACAACCTTGAAAAATAAGAAAATAAAAAATTGTAAAAGAAAAGCATGTTTGATCAAGATTATGTACACCTTGATCCTTTCAGGATTATACACACCCTAAAGTCCGCCGAATTATGCGCACTAGCGAAATTTTAGTTATCTACACCAAAAAACTAAGAGCTATAAAGCCAAGCTTTTGTAATAAAACATCATTCAATTACGTGTTGATAAAAGAGATTTAGAGCCTTATTAATAATCACATAATGCATGCCTAATTACAATAAAACTATTAACTAACTCAAATCAAATCTCTCATGAATGACTAAGATGTATTTTACACATAAAGGACTAAGTCAATCCACTCTCATGAGTCACATATAATTTGACCAAGCTTTTACTCATGACAAAATAAAAATAAAATAAAAATGTCAATAAACTAAAAGATTATAACATCCTCAAGTCTTTAGGTGTGGCGGCATGTGCCCCGATAAGTTAGGTTGGGGTGGAGTGGGCGGCCGCTCCTTAATCACCGGAGATTGAGAGGTGGGTCGTCAACGGCAGACCCTCACTTAGCATTAGATTAAGGAATAGCATTCCCAATCAATTGTTAAGGGAAGATATGCCATAATAAGAAAGAGCAAACAATCCAATCACTAAATGAGCATACTATATATATATTAGAGTGCGGAAAGAAAGAATAGTAATAACATCCATACAATTTAGATAAGAACTATACAACTCAAAACACATAAGCATTAAAAGAAAACAGTTTTAAATCATATATTATTACAAAACAATATTTAAAAGTTTAAGCAATAAGGTAAAGTAAAGCCACTCCATCCTCACAAAGTAAAGAGAAAGAACTAAAAGTCTTCTCCTGCCACGCTCCTCCTCCTGAACTAGATCTTTAGAAAGTTTCCACAATCTCGAAAAGCTCATAATCTATCATTGTCAGTTCACAATGATAGGGCCCCAGCCAATAAAAAAAAATCTAGTTAGACAAAATATCTAAGTATATTTTTAGGCTGTAATTTATTAACTTTAATGATATCACAGCATCTAAGTAAAGTATGAGCAGTAAAGCATAAAAAAAAAAGTGATAAAGTTATAATTAACTTAATTATAACTCAAAGAAAATGTGAGGTAAGCACTATCTCAACTCAAGCTACAGAAAAGGGTTAATTGACAAATAATGAAATCAACTAAGTACAATAAAATTTCTAAGTAATATGATTAATTTAATACATGCTGGTTTACAATATAAAATGAAAGTACTGAGCTGAAAGTAAAGTCCTAACATCCTAACATACCATCAAGTGAAAATAAGTTGTTGAAATAATACAATTTATATGAAAAATTATAAGTGCTAAAGGAACTGCTGAATATAATCAAAGTGCTGTATAAAGAATAATATACTAAAAATGTTGTAATTAAAGAAGTATGTTGAAAATGTAAAGTAAAATAGTTTAACTCATATGGACATATTCTTACTTAGTCCTGCCAAAAGTAAGAGCTTATTAAAGAGTATATCTGCAAATATCTAGGAGAAACATCCCAGATCCAAATCACTTATTTCCAATTAGTTCCATCTTAAAATATAGGAGAAATATCTCAGATTAAAGTAATGCCACAAAATACCTGCTGAGCATTTAGGAAAAACATCCCAGAGCATAAGTAAAGTAACATCTGAGCACCTAGGAGAAACATCCTAGTGCAAAAGTAAAGTAACTTTGTCCAGGCAGACTAAGTAAAATGTATTCCACTATAAGTTACATAAAAGTCATGTCTTTAAATTCTTTCTTTCAATTATGAATATGTCTTATGAATGAATCAAATTAACATAGAAATATACTATGTTCCATATAATGTGTCAAAGTATAAAGTCTAAAACAAGGAAAGCAAATCATTTAAATTCAAGGTATAAAATAGCACTAAACAAACTTTGTGAGATGATTTTATTTTCTAAATAAGTCATTATATCTAATCTGAATTTATATCAAGTTTAGAATCTCCAACATCCATCTATCGAGTATAAATCCAGAATATCGGTCCTACTAAGTAAGAGAAATTAGAACTAATCAAGTTCTAACATATATTAATCACATGACGCTTATTTAAGTTAAATAAATAAATCAAACGTCCTAATTGATAACTTTATGAATCTCAAATTAATCTTGATTAATATAAATCAAATTGAGGGATTAAGATGTTACAATCCAAGTATTGGATTTTAACTTCTTAATCTAATAGGTTCTAATCTTAATAGTATAAAGTTAAACCCAAATCTCTCGAGTTATAATTAAGGCCATCTTATAAGTAAAATCAAATTTAATAAGATGAATCTCTAATCTTAAGTCTAAAGTTTAAATATAAAATAATCATAAATAAATGATGAAATTTCAAAAAATTGTAAAATTAAAGTTTCATCTATCAAGTACCCATTACTTAATAGATGAACTTTAACATAAATTTCTAAGCTAGATACTAAAGGAATATGATCCTAAAGGTTTAAAGTGAAGTCCTAAAGAGAATAATTAAGCTTTAAGTTTAATATTACTTAATTGAAGTTATGGTATAATTAACTTATGGAAGGCATAAGGTGAACTAAATTACCTTATGAGACCTAAATTAGGACTTAGAGAATTTTAGGTAATTTTTAGAATTTTTCATTAAAATATCATTTTAATGAGTTTAATTATCCTAAAATGATTTCAAATCAGTCACCATACTGATTTTAGAGGTTAAGAATGAATTTAAAGTTTAAGGATGTTTAAACTTAAATTTGGGCAAAATAACCATTTGCCTTTACTTAAGGGTTTTAAAATTCATATTTATGAATTAGGAATCAAAACTAAAATTTATTGAAGTGGAATAATACTTTCTATCTAACATGAGTTTAGATAATAAGTACATCTATTTTGGTTAAGTATTAAGCCTTATAAAGTCAAATTAAGGAATTTGACTTATAAGAGAAAATTGGTAATTTGGCCTAGTGAAATCTAAATTTTTTATCAGTTTATTAAGATTATATTCTAAGGTTTCCTTATAACCTAAAATTATTAATTTTAATAAGTATTGGCTAAGTTATAGCCAATGCAAGTTTTAGGATTAATAATTAGGGTTTATGATGATTAGTGAGTGATTAGTAAAATAAATCACTAATCACTAAATCAACAACATAACTAAGTTCTATTATATTCTAGGAGTAATCAAAAACTAAAATTACTCAATTTGGATATTAATTATACTAATATTCACTAATCAATTTTTAAAGTGATTAAGATAATTAGAGACTCTAACTATTGGATCTTAAATATTTTTGTAGTTACTGTTAATTAGGTCTTTTTGATCAAAATAGTATATTGGAAGACCTAATTTAGAGTTCAATTGACCAAGTTATGTCAATTGAAGATTTATGGTTAATTAGGGTAATTATGGTTATGTCCTAAAAGTGATTAAGCACATACTAATCCGAATAGAAAAATGAAACTACTAGGTTGTTCTAGAGGTTATACTGATCACTTTAAGACCCATATTGCTTATGTTTAGACTAAAGGTTAAAAAGTTATGAGCTTTTTAAGATTAAGATTTGGGTCAAAAAGTGATTAGTCTAATCATCATCCAAACAAAAATTTTAACACTATAGGAATATTCCTGAGAGTCTGCTGATTACTTTGAGACACATATTGGGTATGATTGGGTAATCATACAAACGTTATGATAGTTTGAATATTTGAATTAATTTTGTAATTATGAGAATACCTTAAATGTCACTATATGAAAAATACCTCCAAATGGAAATTTGAGAGTGCCAAATTGATCCTGATATTTTTCTGATTAAAATGACCTATTAATTTGCTATATTTGGATGAGTAAATTTAAAGTTATGGAGGATAAAGTTTTTGTTAATTAATTACTTAATTAATTTTAATTTAAGTTAATTAAATCTGCTTTTTAACTTTAATTATTTGATTAAAGTGCGGCGGGCGATCCAATTGGCGCTGATATGGGCTGGTCCACAGCATAGGCGGGCAGAAAACATGCGGCCCGACCCAACACGGACCGCCAAAGGGCCCGGACTAAGGCCCTAAGAGGCTTCTGTAGCGCCCCGCCCCATCGCCGCGCGCAAAAGAATTAAGTACAATAATATCAGCGGTGGAGCGGTGTGCCACTCGGGGAAGAATAACTAGTCTCCCCGAATAGAAAACTAAGCCCACCGAAGGGCTGCTGACTCAACCTCAAGTAGGGTTGAGAGCTAATACTTAAGATAATAACAGTATCCTTATCCTAAGTATTAGGCAAATACAGACATTGGATTTAGAATACAATAAGAATCCAATATATGTATAAAATATTAACATTTCTAGCATGTTAATCACATCACAATACTAATATAAGTAGTATAAAAATAGAGTGCAGAAGCTTAAAGCAAACATCCAGAAATATTCATCACAGAAGCTGTATAAAACATTCATCTTAGAAAAAGAAAAGAAATACATCCAAAATTATTACAAACAGTTTACTGAAATGAACATAAAACTAAATACCGAATTGAAAATACTAAGCAAAAAATAAACTGGAGGAGAGTCCACTATTACTCCATGGGCTCCTCTGAATCTCCTGAGTTTTCTTTTGACCTGTCTCAATATACTGCTCAGAATCTAGCAAATTGCCTGAATCCCAAAAGTATCCCGTGTTAGACAAGAAGTCTAACACATCGAAACTAATCTAACAGTTCAAATTGTTCATTTAACATTTACATAATGTAATTAAATCTGCAGAAAATTTGTAAAGGTGTCTGAAAGTACAAAACTGTCTAAAACTATACAAAACTGAAATAATCTAAAGTAAAACTGAACTATAACTGAATACTGAAAATAAATCAAAACAATACTGAATCTGAAACTGAATAATCATATGAACAATTATACTATATGTCACTGAAACTATACATCTGAATATGTCATAATATTATATGCTACTGATATACCACCAAAATATCACTGAACTGTCATGAGCAGTATGGTCCAATGTACAGATATATCCAGTTGGGAATACTGTCTACTGATGATACCGATGCATCCTAAAATTCCCCAGACAATGTATACAATATTCTGTAACTTATAAATCATCACTGATACTTATACATCATTCTGATACTCACATCATTTTGATACTCACATATCATGCTTATGCTTATGCTCATGCTTCTTGTAACGACCCAAGTCGTTACTAGGATAATTAGGACTAAACTCAACTCAAAAATTAGAATCCTGAGTGACTCCAAAATTAGAGAAAACTAAAAATATCATTAGATAGATATATTTTTGTAATCATAATGCTTAAGTTTGGGAGTAATCTGGATAATGAATACTCCTGAATTAATTTTTAAATTATTTAAATTTAGTAAATTAGAAAAATTAAATACAAGTCCAAATTTAATAATTTTAGTGTCATTTGATTAAAAATATTATAAAAAGGCTACAGAAAAAGTTTCGTCGAATTTATAGCTCCGGATTGACCAGAATTAATTTTTAAAGTTTTTATCTTCAGAAATTAATAAAAAAATAAATATTGCTCCAAATTGAAAAATTTCTGCACGAGTTTATTTTTCTCATCAAAATACACCACCATGTTAAGTTTCGTTATTTTCTGGAAAAGAAATGGAAGAGAGAGAAGTAGAGAGAGAAAGAGGAGAGAGAAAGAGGAGATAAGAAGGAGGAAATAAAGATCAAATTGAACACCCCAAAATCATGACAAATTTCTCTCATCCATCCAAATAATGGATGGAGAGAGAAAATAATTATTTAAAATTAAAAAAAAGTTTAAAATAATACACCCCCATTCCTCCTCTCCTCCCACACTCTCATCCCCACTCACTCTCTTCCCACACCTCCCATCTCCCCTCTTCTTCCTCATCCATCACCGGTTCCCCCGTCAACCTCCAGTAAAGTCTCATTAATATTAATATAGGGTAAGAAATATGTAAGAAATGAATTTTTTTTTCTTTTTATTTCTTCTTCTGTTTTTATAATAATAATAATAATATTATTAAATTTTAATATTACTACTATTATACTTTTATTTCTATCATTTTTTATATATATATTTCATAATATATGAACTTTATTTCTGTCATTTTCTTTTTTTCTCTATATATATATATTTCCTAATTTCTGCAACTTTCATTTTGTTATTTTATTTTCTTCTATATGTATATATTTCCTAATTTCTGCAACTTTCATTTCTGTCATTTTCTTTTTTTCTATATATATATATATATATTTCCTAATTTCTGCAACTTTCATTTCTATCATTTTCTATTTTTTTATATATGTATATTTCCTAATTTCTGTAACTTTTATTTCTGTCATTTTCTTTTTTCTATATATATATTTCCTAATTTCTGCAACTTTCATTTCTGTCATTTTCTTTTATATATATATAATTTCCTAATTTTTGCAACTTTCATTTTTGTCATTTTCTTTTTTCTATATATGTATATATTTCCTAATTTCTGCAACTTACATTTCTGTCATTTATATATATATATATTACTTATAATAATAAAACTTATTATTTTGATATATAAGATAAATAATCAATATAATATTATATTGATATTTTAAGATAAAATAAAGAATATTTCTTTTTCATTATTCAATTATTTCATTGCAGCATTTGCATCATTATTAAGATTTGACTCAGTTGATATATTTATATGAGATTTGTGCTCAGGACTTGAAATAAATAATTCGGAATATGTATCATGGGTTCATTCAGGTTGATCTCAGGTCTGTATAGACAATACATTAGGCCAGGACAAGCTGAAATCTGAGAATGAGAAATAAGGAGACTGCACAAGCCTTTGAGGGGGAATGGTAGTTAGAAGGAACCCGCATCTCAAATAGTTAGATAGACGTATCTAACTCCTGATTATTCTGTAACTTTGTCCAACAGAATAAATATTTCATATGTTGTATTTTCTTTCAGAATGGGCACATATCTTAAATATGTATTACAATTAAATCGCAAGCATATATACTTAAATATCACATTTATTTCTCATGCAGAATCATGCGCTTAAATGCGAATTTTGATATCTTACAAACCTTACTAAGACTTGGTGTCTAATAAATTTTTCTGTCTTTTCTTTCTTTTCCTTTCTTTTTTATTTTTATTTTGGTTCTCTGTCATACATACATATATATAATAATATATATATCATATATATATAATATATACATATATATATATATAATATATATATGGCAGTTCAGGATCAATATCTGGATCAAGCCCATTGAGGGGAAGGGCTGATACAGGATGGAATAACTTAGACACTGATTTTCTTGAAGTTTTAAATTTTTGCTAATGTGTAACAAATTTTGTAAAACAATTATTATCTTTGTAATGAATATATTTTCTTTATTATTCTGGTATTTTTGAATGCTACAATGAATGTGGAAGTGTGTATTTTATACGCCTCTAAATACACTGTTATACTAGACCCCGATATGATCATGGGAAGTGAGCACCTATTGTTGGATTAGCTATGCTGACCCAGCGGCGGGTCCTCACAGTTGGTATCAGAGCAGGATTGGGAGAAAATTAGTATAAAAGTGTATAAGCCATTATTCATGCAATTAGAATTCTAGAATAAATAAAAGAAAAAAAAAAAAAATATATATTATATATATACATATAAAGTGTGAATTTTCAAAGTTATCAAAAGGACAATAAAAGAATAGATATATGACTTAAGTAAATAATATACTTTTAATTATTATTTTATTTTATTTTTTAGCTAATAAGAATACTTTTATTTTCATATAGTATTTGATAATTATACTTATATAAATCTACTCCAATAAAATAATAATAATAAAAATTCTATTTTTCAGATGGATCATGAAGATTCTCCTTTGATTGTCGGAACACACTTAAAAGATCCGATATCTGCCAATACTTCCGTGAACCGTGTTGACAAATTGTTTGATGTTGTGAATGCTCTATTAGAGCGTGTTGATACACAAAATCAAACATTTTTAAAGCTTCAGACACAACAAACATCCCATATAAATAGTTCTACTTCTATACTATCAGCTACCCATTTCCTAAATATTGAGATAGATGGACTACTTCAAGCCTTCTTAAGACTCCAACCACCGGTATTCAATGGAAGTGCTAACCCAATAGATGCTGAAGATTGGGTTAAAAAGATAGGAAAAATACTAACTAGCATGAAATGCCCACCTACAGATATAATTAGATTAACTATCTTTAAGTTAGAAGGAGAAGCGGAATGCTGGTGGGAAACCACAACAAGCTTACAGTTCATAGGCATAGATACTGAGAATATCCAATGGGAAGAATTTATCAAAGCCTTCAGAGCCAAATACATCCCTCCTTCTGCTCAAGCCATCATGGAGGATATGTTCATGAAGTTATGTCAAAACACCTGTAGTGTCGCTGAATATGAAATTGAATTTGAAAGACTATCCCGTTATGCACCATTACTAGTGAGTACTGAGTCTGCTCGATGCAGTCAATTTTTAAAAGGATTAAAACCTTCTATTAAGAAAATGCTTATGGCTCTTCAAATTTCTAAATTCTCAGACATACTTAAAAGTGCAAAAATATTAGAACATGAGGAACAAGAAGAAGTTGAAGAGTAAAAAAAGAGACCCCCATCTACACATGTACAAAAATTGAATACAAAAGGTCGAGACCACCTCAAACTAAAGTTTATCAAATATCTCAGCAAAAACCTACTGGGAAATGCAACCGACCACATCTTTACGGTAATTATTATCATAGGAGCGGAATATGTTATACGTGTGGACGGCCAGATCATAACTTTTGGCAATGTCAAGCAACCCGTACAGTGGACAATCAGTGGATCACTCATCCTTCTAAGATGCAACAATAAGTATCCATAACACATGGATGGCAAGAACTCACACCAGCAGCCAGACCAGCTCATGTACCTGCAACTACTCCAATACAAAGGAGAGGTCCATCTGTTGCTCCTAAAGCACCAGCTGCTAATCAAAGGGTAAAAACAATTGCTCCCCAGCATGCTGCTCATGCAAGGATCTATACTCACCCCAGTTTTAGCCCCAAAAGATAATGAAGTGGTATCAGGTACCACATTCTTTCCTTTTATAAATATCTTTCATATTATATTTAAATATAGCATGAATTATCTTTCATTTTAAACTCTAGGCACCTTACATTTCAATGATAATTCTTGTGATACATTATTTGATACTGGTGCAAGCCACTAGTTCATTTCAGAAAGATTTTCTAAGACTCTTGAACTACCATATATTATAACTTAGTTAAAGCCTTGAATGTCGGGTTACCATCTGGTGCCCTCATGAGTACACAAAAATGTTGCGATTGTAACATATCAATTAATGGCAAGACATATGAAGCAAACCTGATAGTACTGCCTATAGTAAAATTTGACATCATTTTAGGAATGAATTGGCTCAACAAGCATAAAGTTATGATTGATTATCAAAGAAAGAAGATCATTATCAAGGATGGGAGCAAGCCTGAAGTATTCATGGGAAAATTATCAATTTCAACATCTTTAATCAATGCATCATAAGCAAAGAAATTAATTCAAAAGCGGTATAATGCATACTTGTAACAATGATGGGAGAAAAGATGGAAGAAATTCCTTTAGCAAACACTCAAATTGTAAAAGAATTTGAAGATATATTCCCTGATGAATTACCTGGATTACCATCAGTAAGAGAAATCAAATTTTCAATTGAGTTAATTCCTGGCACTCAACCGATAGCAAAAGTACCTTATCGCATGGCACCCAAAGAACTACAAGAGCTAAGCGAACAATTATAAGAGCTGATGAACAAAGGTTTTATTCGACAAAGCATGTCACCATGGGGAGCCCCAGTGCTCTTTGTAAAGAAGAAAGACGGTTCAATGAGAATGTGCATCGATTATCATGAACTCAACAAAGTAACCATTAAAAATAAGTACCCTCTACCTCGTATTGATGATCTATTTGACCAATTAGCTGGAGCTAAGATATTTTCCAAGATAGATCTAAGATCAGGCTATCATCAATTAAGAGTCAAAGAAAAAGATATTCCAAAAACAGCATTTAGAACTCGCTACGGGCATTATGAGTTCATGGTCATGTCTTTTGGTCTAACCAATGCTCCGTCCATCTTTATGGACTTAATACAAAGAATCCTTAGACCGTATTTGGATAAACTTGTAATAGCATTCATCAATGATATTCTAATTTATTCTGAGAGCAAGGAAGAACATGAAAATCATCTAAAAACTATTTTGGAAACTCTAAGACATCACCAGCTTTACGCCAAATATTCTAAATGTGAATTTTGGCTAGATTCTGTAGCTTTCTTAGGTTATGTAGTGGATGCCGAAGGAATCAAGGTTGATCAAAAAGATAAGCGCCATTCAGGAATGGCCCCAACCAAAGACCGTGATAGATATTCGTAGTTTTCTCAGTTTAGCAGGATATTATTGAAAATTTGTTAAGGGATTTTCGCAAATAGCTGTACCTTTAACCAAATTAATACAAAAAACAGTTCTATTCATTTGGAGTCAGAAATGTGAGGAATCTTTTAAACAGCTAAAGCAAGCATTAACAACTACCCTAGTACTAACTCTACCACAAGAAATAAGAAATTATCAAGTTTATACTGATGCGTCCATAGTAGGGCTTGGTTGTGTTCTCATGCAAGAGAAGAAGGTAGTAGCATATGCATCTAGGCAATTAAAGATTCATGAAAGGAATCATCCAGTGCATGATTTAGAACTGGCAGCAGTAGTATTTGCCTTAAAAATATGGAGGCACTACTTATATGGAGTGAGATGTGAAGTTTCTACTGATCATCAAAGTTTAAAATATATTTTCACTCAGAAAGTGTTAAATTATCGACAGAGGCGATGGTTGGAATTAATCAGCGACTATGACTTAGATATACAATATCATCCTGGTAAAGCTAATGTCGTAGCTGATGCCCTCAGCAGAAAAGCAGACCTAAATATTATAATGGAAAGTCCATTAATGGAAGAATTCAGAAAGTTATGTATAAAACTTATTAATAGAAAATAGTTAAAATTTACTTGAAAATAGTTCTATAGAGCTTACATTCATGCAACGTATAAAAAATGCCCAAGAGAATAATAAGGGATATTCTAAGCTAAAAGTAGACATCGAAAATGGTCGCACAACAAACTTACATTTACAAAAATGAGTTTATATTTATCATGGAAAAAGGATTTGGATTCCAAATGATACATATATTTGGAATCAAATTCTAACTGAAGCTCACAACTCAGGATATATAATTCACCTTGGAAATAATAAAATGTATAGGGATCTAAAAGAGATATTTGGTGGCTTGGACTAAAGAAAGATATAGCTGAATATGTTACTAAATGTCATGTCTGCAGTTTGGTAAAAGCAGAACATCAAATACCAGGTGGACTATTGCATCCATTAGATATACCAGAGTGGAAATGGTCAGATTTTCTATGGACTTTGTGATGGGATTGCCTAGGAGCCATACTGGAGTAGATGCGATTTTGGTAATTGTAGATTGTTTAACAAAATCAGCACACTTTCTTCCAATTAAGCAAACAGATTCAGTAGAAAAGTTGGCCAAGTTATATATTAAAGAAATAATCAAACTTCACGGAATTCCTAAAACTATTGTCTCAGATCATGACGGCAGATTTACCTCCCATTTTGGAAAGCAGTACATCAAGATTTGGGGACAACATTGGCTATGAGTATAGCATTTCACCCTCAAACTGATGGTCAGACCGAGAGAGTAAACCAAGTACTTGAAGATCTTCTTCGATTAAGCATTTTAGACTTTGGCGGTAGTTGGTAAGATCACCTTTCATTAGTGGAGTTTGCATAATAATACTATCAAGCATGTATTGGAATGGCCCCATATGAGGCTCTATATGGAAGAAAATATAGCATGCCATTGGCCTGGACTGAAGTAGGAGATGTTCAATTATACAGATCTGATATAGTTAAGGAGACTAATCAGAAAATTCATCTAATAAAGAGCAGGATTGCTACAGCTCAAGATCGACAAAAGAAATATCATGATGCTAAACGTTGAATGCTAGAATTTCAAGTAGGAAATCATGCATATCTAAAGGTAAACCCAATAAGAGGAGTTCATAGGTTTGGCATAGCAGGGAAGTTAAGTCCAAGATACGTTGGACCCTTTGAAATAATTGCCAAAATTGGAGACGTCACTTATAAGCTCAAACTACCAGATAATTTTTCTGCCGTTCACAACATATTCCACGTTTCTTCATTACGAAGGTGTCTACAGAAATCGTTCCAGCAAGTGTCTATCCCTTCAATCAACCTCCAACCTGATCTAATTTATAAAGAAGAACCACTCAAAATATTGGGTTCAAATAACCGGAAATTACGAAGTCGCCACATCCCAATGGTAAGAGTACAATGGAAGAATTCATTAGAAGAAGAAGCCACTTGGGAAAGAGAAGACTCTATGAGGAAGAATTACCCAACACTGTTCAATATGTCAGGTAATATTCTCATCCATAAAATTTTTGTTTGCGTGATATTGAGGACGACATTATTTTTAAGTAGGGGAGTCTGTAACGACCCAATTCGTTACTAGGATAATTAGGACTAAACCCAACTCAAAAATTAGAATCCTGAGTGACTTCAAAATTAGAGAAAACTAAAAATACTCTTGGATAGAATATATTTTTGTAACCATAATACTTAAGTTTGAGAGTAATCTGGATAACGAATACTCCTGAATTAATTTTTGAATTATTTAAATTCAGTAAATTAGAAAAATTAAATACAAGTCCAAATTCAGCAATTTAGTGTCGTTGGATTAAGAATATTATAAAAAGGCTACATAAAAAGTTTTGTCGAATTTATAGCTCCGGATTGACCAGAATTAATTTTTAAAGTTGTTATCTTCAGAAATTAATAAAAAATAAAATATTGCTCTAAATTAAAAAATTTCTATACGAATGTATTTTTCTCATCAAATACACCACCATGTTAAGTTTCATTATTTTCTGGAAAATAAATGGAAGAGAGAGAAAGGAGAGAGAAAGAAGAGAGAGAACGAGGAGAGAGAAAGAGGAGATAAGAAGGAGGAAGTAAAGATCAAATTGAGCACTCCAAAATTATGACAAATTTTTTCTCATCCATCTCATCCAAATAATAGATGAGAGAGAAAATAATTATTTAATTAATTAAAAAAAAAGTTTATAAATACCCCCCATTCCTCCTCTCCTCCTACACTCTCATCCCCACTCACTCTCTTCCCCCACCTCCCATCTCCCCCTCTTCTTCCTCATCCATCAACGGTTCCCCTCGTCAACCTCCAGTAAAACCTCATTAACGTCAATATAGGGTAAGAAATATGTAAGAAATGAATTTTTCCACTATTTTATTCTTTTTTTTTTATAATAATAATAATAATATTATTATTAATTTTAATATTACTATTATACTTTTATTTCTGTCATTTTTTTCTTGTATATATATATATTTCCTAATTTTTGTAACTTTTATTTCTGTCATTTTCTTTTTTTCTATATATATTATATATATATATTTCCTAATTTTGCAACTTTCATTTTGTCATTTCTTTCTTTCTATATATGTATATATTTCCTAATTTCTGCAACCTTCATTTTATCATTTTCTTTTTTCTATATATATATATTCCTAATTTCTGCAACTTTCATTTCTGTCATTTTCTTTTTTTCTATATATGTATATATTTCCTAATTTCTGCAACTTTCATTTCTGTCATTTTCTTTTTTCTATATATGTATATATTTCCTAATTTCTGCAACTTTCATTTCTGTCATTTTTTTTTCTATATATATATATATTTCCTAATTTCTACAACTTTCATTTCTGTCATTTTCTTTCTTTCTATATATGTATATATTTCCTAATTTCTGCAACTTTTATTTCTGTCATTTTCTTTCTATATATATATATTACTTATAATAATAAACTTATTATTTTGATATATAAAGATAAATAATCAATATAAATATTAATATTGATATTTTAAGATAAAATAAAGAATATTATTCTTTTCATTAATATTTCATTTGCAGCATTTGCATCATTATTAAGATTTGACTCAGTTTGATATATTTATATGAGATTTTGTGCTCAGAACTTGAAATAAATAATCTGGAAATAGTATCATGAGTCATTCAAGTTGATCTCAGATTTGTACAGACAATACGTTAAGCCAGAACAGGCTGATATTTGGAAAAATAAGGAGACTGCACATAGCCTTTGAGGGGGAATATGTAGTTAGAAAGGATCCCGCATCTCAGATAGTTAGATAGACGTATCTAACTCCTCGATTATTCTGTAACTTTGTCCAACAGAATAAATATTATATGTTGTTATTTTCTTTCAAAATGGGCACAATCTTAAATATGTATGTTACATTAATAATCACAAGCATATCATACTTAAATATCACATTTTATTTTCTCATGTAGAATCATACCGCTTAAATGCGAATTTGATATCTTACAAACCTTACTTAGACTTAGTGTCTAATTAAATCTTTTGTTTCTTTTCTTTTCTTTTCTTTTTTTTCTCTATTATTTGGTTCGCCCTGTCATATACATAATATATATATATATATATATATATATGGCAGTTCAAGATCAAGATCTGGATCAAGCCATTGAGGAGCTGATACAGGATGGAACAACTTAGACGCTGATTTTCTTGAATTTTTAAATATTTACTAGTGTGTAACAAATTTTAAAACAATTATTATCTTTGTAATGAATATATTTTCTTTATTATTCTGGTATTTCTGAATATTACAATGAATGTGGAAGTGTGTATTTTATACGCCTCTAAATACACTGTTATACTATACCCCGATATGATCCTGGGAAGTGAGCACCTGACGTTGGATTAGCTATGCTGACCCAGCGGCGGGTCCCCACACTTCTAAACTATATGAGATAAATCTAAAAAATTTAGAAAATGTTTTAAAATTTGATAATAAATCCAAAGTCTCCATTGTGCAGAATCCTGCTAAAAAGATTCTGACTCCTAAATTCTAATCTCGATAATTGGTTAAGGTTGAGAGTTTACTTAAAAATTATTAGTTGGGGAGATTGTATACACATATTTAGCATGTTTACAAGAAAGGTAGATTTAACCATTAGCTTGTTTAAACTGCACTTATCAAAGCGCACTACGATAGGAGGCATAACCCGGTTACAGTTTACATCTCAAGCTAAGCCGTTAAATACCATAATTACAATCATACTTAGTGGTTTACGCAAAGTGATTTAATATACTTAATTTGCTTAAATTGTACTTATCAAAGCGCACTACGATAGGAGGTAGAACCTGGTTGTAGTTTATATCTCAAACTAAGAATCTTGTTCACTAATGTAACACTTTAGTCTTGGAAGATTTATTCTAACGGGACTGTATTCAGCTAATCCTGCAGGATAGCACCTGGTCATAAGTTCGCATTGGAGTGAATCAACCAATCCTGAATACTACTGAAATAATCCAGTAATATGGGTATACCCTACTATACCCAACAAATAATTTGAGTTCAGCAGATTCTATTTAATCAACAAAGATTTATCAAATCTATTAATCCTTACTCTAAGTAGGTGTATCCTACACAAGGCTCCAAGGATATGATCAAAGGATCACTCAATATAGGTTGCTACCATAAGGAATAAGTCACATTCTAAGTACTTTAGGTAATTCCTACCATAATGTATCAAGTTCAACTTCTAAGATTATGAAGGATCATCTAAGTTTCTACCTCAAAGAGTTATAAAGGCTCTAAGGATGTGATCTTAGGATCACTCAACATAAGTTGCTACCACAAAGAATGAGCCACATTATAAGTACTTTAGGTGATTTCTACCATAAGGTATCAAGTTCAACTTTTAAAGTTATGAAGGATCAACTAGGTTTCTACCTCAATAAGTTACAAAAGTCCTTCCTACCTCAATGTATCGTTAGTAAAGGTCTTTAACTAATTCAATGACAAATCCTATAGCAAGACCCTTAAGATCTCACTTTTCTACTTCTTAAGGTTTACTTGTTATACTTAAGTTAAGTGATCAGATCAAATGATTAAAATTCATTTGATCCTTTCCTATTCTATAATTATGAGATAAAATCAAAAATCTTATTAGAGTTAGATTATTGCATAAATCATTACAATCTTATTTCTATCTTATGATAATTGTCTTATATAAGAGAAAATCAAAGATCTAAAGTTTGGATTCAGATGGTTCAATCACACATATTCAATGTTATCCTCAGCACTTCTAATTTAATGATTTAGGATCGATATCAAATCATATGAATTATTGGAATAATGTCAATTAAATTATCTTATAATCAAGTTTATTAATTAAGTGATTAATGTTTAGATCTTAATCAAGACCAGCTAGGGTTTAACCCCTAATCTTTCTATCAGTAAAACCAATGTTAATTTGAAGGTCAATGACAAATTAACGTATTGTTAGTGTGTTATTGATGTCAAACTTAGGTTTGGATTAAGTATCATCTACTTAATCAAGTTACCCAGATTCTTATGTTCAAATTTAGCTTAATGTCCACTAAACACATTTAAGTGTCCAAATAATTGTTGAGGTTCTTTAACATACAACCTAAGAATCATAAAAGCATATAAATGGAAAGATGACATAAAGTAAAAAGGTGATTAATGCTATCAAATCCTAAAACAAATAAAGGGATTAGCACTTAGTCACAAGTCTAAAAGATCTAAGTTTCATGCCGCTTAGATTATTAAGGTTTACCTATTTGATACATGCTTTTAAGAATTAATTACTTAGCATTTGACATGACATACATTTAAAGTACATAGTAGATTATTGAGATATTAAGAATGACAAGTGTCAAATTTAATTTTAACATAGAATTTTATGCAATATTCAATTTTAGCTAAAATAGATTCAAATTTAGTACAACTTAGCCCCACTAAGGTCATATGGACCTTAAAATACAAAAACAAGAAATTTTTGGCCATTTCAGCCAAAACTGGGCAGTTTTACAAAATATGGGCAGTTTCTAAAGAATTCTAGAAATTTTGCAAACTTGGGCGCTGCAGCGCACTGGGCGCGCTGGAGCGCTTTCCGCGCGACAGCGTTTCCCACGCTTTAGTGCGTCACGGTCCGCTGTAGCGTGCTATGGCGTGCTGTAGCGCTCCGACTTGCAAAATCATTGTTCATTACTTTCATCATATGGTTTTATGATTTTCCCAAAATATTTCCGCTATAGTCCGCCGCAGCGCGCTGTAGCGTCCCATTTTACAAATTACTGTTCAATAAATTTTATGGTCGTTTTCCTAAGTTTTTCATGAAATGTCGCTGCAGACCGCTGCAGCGCCTATAGCGCACTGTAGCAGTTCATTTTACAATTCTACTGTTCAATTAATTTTATTAATGTTTTCCTTAAGTTTCTGCCGAAATGCCGCTGCAACGCGCTGTAGCGGCAGACGGTGATTTCGCCAGGTGCGAAACCATGAGTCCATTCTTTCGAGTTTAATTACTCATAATCTAGAGCGTTTCATGAGTGATGCCATATATCAATGGAAAGGTATTTCTGATACCTTTCCATTGACACTAAAATCGACATGAACGGAGCATTTTAGCTATACTAAAAATGTAGATGAATGACAGAGTATACGAAATAGACAAAAATAGAGCATATTCCTTTGAAGCTTTTAAGAGCCTTAATGGCTTTCATTCATGCATATGGACTTCCAAAGCTGTATTCTAGCATAATAACAATATGTAGAAGGCAAAAGGAGAGGAGCAAACGGGTACCTTTAACTTTGCGAGAGAAGGAGGAAGAGGGAACCTTTGCCTTTCTCCATAGCTTTAGAGGAGAGCTGCACTTCTTCTTTCTTTCCAACACAAAGGATCAAGCAATGGAGGGGGAGAGGAGAAAGCTTCAGCAAGCCAAAGAATGATGGCTGAGCTCTCTTTTTAAAAGAGAAGGGGAAGTGTAGGGGGCCATCATGACTAGGGAGGCTATGATGTGAAGAGAGGAGGAGGAGTCATTAATGCTCAGCCCAAGCGGGGCATGGAGGCGCCGAATGAGGTGATGGCCAGCAGAAATGAAGATTAGAAAATTGGAAATTTGTAATTTGGGGATCCAAATATTTCTTATTTATTCTTCTTATTTATTTAAAAATTTGGATTTTTAAAATGGGCTCCGAAAAATCTCAAAAATTCACCCCTAGCTAATTTGGGGATGAGGAATTCAATGACGAAGTAAGATTTCGATTCTGACGCCTATTTAATTACGCTAATTTTTCGACGCATTTAATTTTATTAAAATATTCACGAAAATTCGACGACTTCCAAACGCGTCCAAAACATCACCCCTAGCTAATTTGGGGGTGACGATCGCAACGACAAAGCCGGATTTCGATTTCAAGGTCAAAATAAATACCTCAATTTTCTAATTAATTAAATATTAAAATATTCTAAATTAATCGATTGGTCTTCGAATTGCTCCGAACCTTCACAGTTAGGTTCTAATGACTCGACAATCTTAATGGAATGATAATTACGATATGGTCATGCTAAATTCAAACTGGGTAACAACCTTAGGTTGTTACAGCTTCTCCTTCGATGTGCAGGAGGCCAGCTGACGATGAGGAATAAAGACGAACGCTGGGTTGGCGCATGGTCTCCTTGCCAAACCACCTTACAACAACAGAGAACCAATATCAACTCTAACACCGAGCTAAGCACTGGATTTAAACCTTCTCCTTCCAATCAACATGAATTAGACTTAGGTTTCTAGGATTACGGTAGCATACAAACTAACTATAGATCGGTAGAAAATCGAATTCCATTAAATTCGATCAATTATAAAACATTACAATTTGCACAATAAAATATTCGCATGCATTAAATCAATGCAGAATTGAAATTGAAACATCGAATTTGGGAACGGAGGGTACCTTGATTGAGAGCTTGTGGTGGTTTTTGTCAGATGGGAAGCTTCGAATCATAGAGGTGATGAATCATTTACACAGAGGACTTAGATGTTGAAATAAAGGAAACTTTGGGATATGTGAGTAATGAGAGTAAGGAACATGATGAAGTTGACTTGAGTTAGGGTTGCTAGATCAGGATAGTGTTGGTGAATGTCCCTGAAGCTAGACCCTCGATTTCAGAGATGATACTGAGGGTAAGGAAGAGATGGATTAATGAGTTATGGAGGTGGAGGCAAAGGCCATTTGGCAAAGCCTGTAAGTGCCGTGAACCAAAGCCTGTGACACGCGCAGTGCGCTCAGCCGAGCGCGTGGGAAGATGAAGTTACGATCGTTCGATTGGGGCGATCGATCGAACAGACCCCGATCAAACGAATGAACTAATGGGCCCAGCCCGTTTCAACGCAAAGGCGAGCCCGACCAAAAATGAAAAACGGGCTCGAAGGAAAAATGGCCTTGCAAAGATGGGCCCACTAGTTAAAATAATTAATAATTTAAATATATTTAAATTAGAATTTTTGTATTTAAATTTGGACAAAAAAATTCCAATAATTCACCCCTAACTAATTGAGGGGTGAGGAACACAATGGTGAAGTCAAATTTTTGATACGATGAGTATTTAATTATTCAAAATTTCAGGGTAGGTATTTAAATAATATTAAAATATTTGACAAAAATCCAACGACTTCCAATTGCCTTCAAAACATCACCCCTAGCTAAATTGGGGGCAATGAACACAATGGCGAAGTTAAATTTTGGATTTGAGGTCAAATTAAATAGGTCAATTTCTAAGGTTTCTAGAAATTCTCAAAATCAAGATTTGATCTATTTGATTCTTGATTTGGACTGGATCTTGTAGGTGAGCTTCTAATGACTTAATTAAGGCACTAGAATCATAATTAGGACTTAGATTAATCCAAATATACCTAAGTAACAACCTAGGTTATTACAGGTGGTCGTCACTTGGCAAATCCCTCACTTATCATTAGATTAGGTTATAATCTCCACATAAGATAAGGATGTGCAGTATGTAACAGTGGAACCATTCACTAAATGTCATATGTAATTATCAGAGTGCAAAAGAAGAAAATAACAAATTTACGTACATTGAAATCATAAAGCAATAAAAAATATGTAGCTCAGAATAAAGTATGTATTAAAGGAAAATACAATGAGTACATGTATTATTACAATATTTTAAATAAGTTCTAAGCATAAAGAATTGACACTCATCCTCAGTTAAATAAAATAAGCAACCTAAACTAAGGCTCCTTAGCTTTAACTGCTCCACTTCCTGAAACTGCTCTTCCATGGATGATAACTCCTTAAAATGCTCATAAACTAACATTATCAATTTCACAATGCCAGAGCCCCAACCAAAAATAAAGAAAATTAATTAGACATATTGTTTGAGTATATTTTAAGCTATTAATTTTGTATGTATTTAATAATATCACAAACATCCTAAACATTTTAGGAGCAAGTAAGCAATAAAAGAAGTTGGTAAAATCTATAATCATTCTATTTTAACTTAAAGCAAAATGTGAAGCAAGCACATACCTCAACTCAAAGATGCTGAAAGGTTAGGCAATAAATATAAAAGAAACTGCTAAGTACATGAACATCATAAGTAAATTTGATTAATTATAATCATGTTGACTATCAAATAAAAGCAATATTGTATCCCCCTGCCCCGTTGTCGCACTCAGGGAGGCATATCCCATCTCCCCGTATAGCTGAAAACTAAGCCCGTCTGAAGGGCTGCTAACTCAACTTCAAGGGAGGTTGAGGGCTAATACTTAAGATAAGAGTAGTATCCTTATCCTAAGTATTAAACAAATACATATATTAGATTTAAAGTACAATAGGAATCTAATATATGTATGAGATATCAGCATTTCCAGTATATTGATCATATCACAATACTAAGTATAAGTATTATATAACAGAGTGCAGAAGCTTAAAGTAAACATTCAGAAACATTCATCATAAAAGCCGTATGAAAATATTCATCTCAAAAAAGAAAAAAAAATATTCAGAATTAGTACAAACATTTACTGAATAACAGACATAGAGCTAAGTACCAAACTAAAAATAAACTAAGCAATAAAATAGTAGAACTGGATGAGAGTCCACTAGTGCTCCACTGACTCCTCTTGAATCTCCTAGGTATCCTCCTAACTGGCTTAATATACTGCTCAGGATCTAGCAAATTGTTGGATCCTAAAAGTATCCCGTGTTAGACAATAAGTCTAACACATCAAAACTAGTCTAAATAGTTCTAGTTATTCATTTAATATTTACATAACGTAATTAAATCTGTAGAAATACTGTAAAGGTAACTAAAAGCATAAAACTGTATAAAATTGTAAAAGTAAAGTAATGCTGAACTATAAACTGAATACTGAAAATAAACTGTAGCAGTACTGAATCTGAAACTGAGTAATCATATGTGAAGCTATGCTGTATGTTACTGAAATTGTGCATCTGAATATGCCATGAACTGTATGCTACTGATATACAACCAAAATATTACTGAACTGCTATGAGTAGTATGGTCCAATATATACATACATCAAGTTGGGAATACCGTATATTGTAATGCCGATGCATCATGAAATTCCCCAGTCAATGTATGCAACATTACGTAACTCATAAATTATCACTGATACTTATACATTATTCTAATACTCACACATTATGCTTATGATCATGCTCGTATTTCTAACTACATAAGATAAATCCAAAAATCCAGAAAATACTTTGAAATCCGATAATAAATTTGATGTCTCCATAGTGTAGAATCCTACTAAAAGGATTCTGACTCCTAAATTCTAGCCCGATAATTGGTTAAAGTTGAGAGTTTACTTAAAATCATTAGCTATGATGAATGTATACACATATTTAGTATGTTTGCAAAAAGGTGGATTTAACCCTTAGCTTGTTTAAACTGCACTTATCGAAGCGCACTATGATAGGAGGCAGAACCTGGTCACAGTTTACATCTCAAGCTAAACCATTAAATGACCCAATTACAAGCATACTTAGTGGTCACCAAGTGAATTAAGATGCTTAGTTTGCTTAAACTGCACTTATCGAAGCGCACTACAATAGAAGGCAGAATTCGGTTGCAGTTTACATCTCAAACTAATGATCTTGTTCACTAATTGTCACTCTTAGTCTTGGAAGATTTATTCTAATGGGACTGTATTCGGCTAATCTCGCAGGATATCACCTGGTCATAAGTCCATATTGGAGCCAATCAACCAATCCTGAATATTACTGAAATAATCCAGTAATATGGGTATACCCTACTATACCCAACAAATAATTTGAGTTCAGCAGATTCTATTTAATCAACAAAGATTTATCAAATCTATTAATCCTTACTCTAAGTAGGTGTATCCTACACAAGGCTCCAAGGATATGATCAAAGGATCACTCAATATAGGTTGCTACCATAAGGAATAAGTCACATTCTAAGTACTTTAGGTAATTCCTACCATAATGTATCAAGTTCAACTTCTAAGATTATGAAGGATCATCTAAGTTTCTACCTCAAAGAGTTATAAAAGCTCTTCCTATAACAACCCAAGATTGTTAATTACCATAATAGTCCAATTAACTTCAAATCTCTTATATCATGTCTTAATTAGTCTTTAAGAGTTAATTTCCAAAGTCTTAGTCAAATTTGGAATTCAAATGAACAAAACCTTAATTTTGGGTAATTCCTAAAATCAAGAAAATGAGGATATTAATTTGACCTTAGATTAAAAATTGGACTTCGCCATTACGATCCTCATACCCAAATTAGCTTGGGATGAAATTTGGATAAGTTTTGGAGATAGTCAAATTTCTTGATTATTTTATTATATTTTCATTAATTTGATAAATGAAATAATTAAGATGACTTCCAATTAAAATTTCGACTTCATTTTTGAGTCCATTACCCCCATATTTAGTTAAAAAGGATGTCAAAATGGGGGGACAAAGAAGCAGAGACGTCGAAAGAAAATGCCGAAGGAAGCAAAGAAAAAACGGGAGAGAAAGGAAAGAAAAATGAAAAAAGAATAGAGATAGAGATATATATATATATATATATATATTCATACCTTATCAACAAATCGGCAAACCCTAATCCTCCATTTGCATGCGACTGACCGAGCCCTCCCCCGTTCCTATCTTCTTCGAGCAATCAACGACGCGTGGCTCGCGCCGCTACCTTTGCCAATGGGAGGCCTCGTCAAGGATTGGATCAACGCTATCTCATCCAGTCGTATGGAGGTAAGCCGTCTCTACCTCCTTATTTATCTAAATCTCACCTCCTCAATTTTAGGAGGCTTAACAAGTTTTTGAAACCGGCACAAGCTAAGGATCTCCTAAACCTTAACAACTTCCTCATGACATCTTAACAGGTACTCCACCTGATTTTATTCCTTAGAATAGTTATAATGATTAATGATAATCTAGGATTTCAAATGTTAAAAGGATGCGTTATTGATTATTCAAAGTAAATATGTACATATTTCATACTGGATCTATACTTTCGATTTGCTATAAATTTCAAATTTCGGACTTATTTTGTCAAAGGAAATAAATAGATTATATGTGATCTAAATGAAGCTATTGCGCAGAAGAATAAGATCATATTTCTTACTGAATTGAAAGAAAATCATGTTAGCAAATTTTAAGATACTTATTAAGTACCTCAAAATAGGAAATAGAATCTATATCCTAATATTATCCTACAAGTTGGCAAACAGATTTTAATCATTTTGAGCTATGTATATGCATAAATTGAGTTTTGATTTGGGCTTGGAAATGTTAGATGGAAAATTCATTAGAGCCCAATGTTGTGCTTATCTTTTACAAAGCTTTTGCAATGCATTTCAGAAAGAAAGCACTCATCTTCATGTATTAATTATGTCCAGATTTTTTTTTATTGCAGAAATTTCTTATGATAAGCTTAAGGTAATTAGCTTAATGGGTTACGGGTTTACTCTAAAATTTACTCCAATCTCTTAGAAGTACTATAAGTGTTTTTTTAGCACAATTAAAATTTATGTTTTAGCTTTCATAATTAAAGTTGATTCACAAGCTATACTCTCAATCTTACATATGTTAAGGTACAGTATATGTTTGATTGCATATACCAAGGCTTAAGGAAAGCTCTTATTTGATATTTTTTTTATGCCAAATGGAAACCTATAGTTACAATACTTTGTTTCTTTTAATTTTTGTTATTTAAAAAAAAAATGGTTGCAGCAAGATACTAGTATTTTGCTTTTATTGACATTTTGCACTATAAATTTGATTTTAACAACTTACTTTCTATTATTGTATTCAACTCTCTGTTCACTTGAAATAATTTTGTTCACATGAGATTAGTCTGAATTAATACATGTAAGAGCCTTACTGGGGTATGCTAATATGAAAATTTTTATTAAGTTACTGGCCTTAGAATTCAGATTAGAAGAAAGACGTCACTAGGAATTCATCCTATTATCAAACGGGCGTATTGTTGACATATGTGTGAGATTAGCTCCAACATAGAAAATCTCAAAGTTGAAAAAGATTATTGATAGAAATTATTTAAATAAGGCAGCAAAGTGCTTTTAACACCTTTACCTTTCTAGAAAAAGAAGAAGCAAAAGTAAATCTTATAGAAAATTTTCTGAACTTAATATCTTCAGTTTTTCATTTAAGAGGCAAAAGTCAAGTAACATTTGCATGCACAAATGTTTTTTTTTACTTACTATATATAGAAACTTAATATCCCATGAATTTAAATTTAATTTTTTTAAGTATGGGAAAGTTTGGATGCAGTACAATTTTAGTGTATTAGCGTTATATTGTAGTATTTAATTAAGCATATTTCTGTATAGATGTGTGGAAAAGTAAGACAACCAAAAGTATTTTTATTTATAGTTCTTCTGTATTTAGATATTTTGTAATGAAATATAAACAACCGATGCGTAAAGCACACCCCACAAAATTCCATTAAACCTCTCACTCAATGCTTTGAATGGTATAACAAAACAGTTTCACTTACTACGAATATTGGATTAGTATCTTTAAGAGCTTATTCGGCCAAGTGATTTCACTTCTTTGTGTTTAGTTTTCTTACAATACGATATACTCCTTGATATATTTACAGAATTTTTAATTTATAATTCTAACTCAAGAATTCTTATCATATTAAGCATATGCTGATATTACATTTCTGTTTTCCATACTATTTAGATCAGCAAATGCAAAAATATTGATGTAAAATGCTTTTATTCTGATTAAAGACTGACATATGGAAATTAGTCATTGTTTGTATTGTATAGTGCCATTCATATATAGTCTAAGAATTAATTTCATTAGTTCTACACATCACATATCAATTCATCTAAAGCATTCTTATCTGAGTTTTTTTATCTTTTTCTTTTAGACTCATATAATAGTAATCATTACAGTTAATTTAGTCGTACAAGTTTTTAATATAAACAGAATTTTTATTTTAGTAGTCAAATTTCAATTACGGATACTGTAGCGCCCCGCCCCGTCGCCGCGCTCAAAAGACAAGAAATACGTGTACATCCTGCGGCGGAGCGGTGCCCTACTCGGGAGGACGGGTATACAAGCAAAAGAAAGACCCATCTTCCCGAATAGGCAGGTCTAAGACTGAGCCATGCTGAAGGTGCTGACTCGATCCTAAGAGTAGGATCGAGAGCCAATACTTAAGATAAGAGTAGAGTACTTATCCTAAGTATTAGGCTAACACATATATTGGATTTAAAGAACGAGTGAGGATCTAATATACGTTATCAATGTATCAGCATTTCCAATATGTTGGTTACATCACAATACTAAAAATAGTAGTATAACAGAGTGCGGAAGCTAAAAGCAATACATCTAGAAAACATTCATCACAAGCAGTAGTAAACATTCGTCTCAGAAAAGAAGGTAAAAGATACATCCATAATTTATTACAGACTGTTTTAAATACAAAAATACATAAAGTCTACTGTAGTACTGAAATAAAACTGAAAATAAAAGTAGATGTCTGATCCACTAAGGCTCCACGTACTCCTCCTAGACCTCCTGTATGTCCTCCTGACCTGTCTCCACAAGCTGCTCGGGATCTAGCAAATTGTAGGATCCCAAAAGTACCCTGTGTTAGACAAAAAGTCTAACACATCGCAACTAACTATGCAGAAATAAGCTAAATACAGGTAAAAAGTATAGTAAAGAAAAACTGTACGAAAAGCTGGGGAAAAGAAATTAAGTAAGGAAGAACTAAAATAATTGAGTAAGTAAGACAATAAAGGCTACATAAGTAAAACTGTCACGCAAAAGAGAACTAAAAGTAAAGAAAACATCAAATATTCATAATTCAAGATGAAAGAAATGTCAAATGTTATCTGTATGCCACTGGAAAGATGCACCCAAATATGACACACCACATATGTCACGGATATGTCACTGAACTATCACTGAAGGTCTATGGGTAGCACGGTCCAATGTAAACATACACCCAATTGGGAATATAGTATGGTGACGCAGATGCACCCCGAAATTCCCCAGTATGTGTATGTAACATTTCGTAGCCCATACTTCATCACTGATACTCATACATCACTGCTAAAATGATACTTCAAGTTCATGTTCATGCTTATGCCCATGCTCCTATGCTATATTAGTAAAAACCTAGAAAGTCATCAAAACTTGGAATGCCGATAATGAATTCTAAGCCTCCACTGTGCAGAATCATGCTAAAAAGGATTCTCACTCTTAGCTTCTATAATGATAATTGGTTAGAGTTGCAGATTTAATTTATAAATTATTAGGTAGAATGATGGTATACACAGACTTAGTGCCTTTGCAAGGAAGGTAATTCTCATCACTCAGTTTGATTAGGCCACCTTAACGAAGCGGTCTTCGATAAGAGGCATCACTCATTGGCAATTTGTATCTCAAGCTAAGTTATTAAGATGCCCCACTCACAATTACACCTAGTGTTTCAAAGGAGATAACTTCAGTTACTTAGTTTGGTTGAGCCAGACTTATTGAAGCGATCTTCTATAGGAGGCATGGCCCGTTGGCAACTTGTATTTCAATCAAACTAAGGAATGAATACCAATTTAATACACTCTTAGGTTTGAATGATTTATTCAAACGGGACTGTATTCATCTAATCCCTCAGGTTAGCACCCGCTCATAAGTCCTTATTATAGTGAATCAACCCATCCTGAATACTACTGGGAACTAGTAGTATGGGTATACTATATTACACCACCCAATAATCAAGGTTCAATCAAGTCTACTTAATAAAGCAAGGAATTATCAAGATTTCTAAGGCCTAAGCTAATGGGTAAGCCCTATACAAGGTTTCACAAATTTGTGATCAAAGATCACTTGATATGAATTCTACCACAAGGAGAAATATCTTTCTAATGTCTTAAGTGATTTCTACCATGAGGGGATAAGATCAATCTCTAAGGTTATGGGATCTTCTAAGCTTCTATCTCAAAGGGTCATACAAGGTCTCCTACCTCAAAGTATATAAATTTAGGTCTTTTAATATTTCATGACAATCTTATGAAGAGATGCTTAAGAATCTCCCATTATAAGTTTTGAGATTTACACTTTAGGTTCATTTCAAGTAATTGAATTTAGAATGATTAGGTCAGATGATTAAGTCATCTGAGCACAACTTGATCTAGGATTATGGGGTCTAAATTAGAAGATGATATTAATGTTTGCAATCAATTATTCAATTAAGATGATTTTATTAATCTTTTATGCTAATTCTCTTTCTTAGGAGAAAATCAAGGATCTTAAGGTTTTGATTCAAATTAAGAAATCACATAAAGTGTTATCAATCTTAATATGTCTAATTTGAATGTTTAGAGTCAATATCAAATCAGATGCATTATGAGAAAATGTCAAGTTCATTGTCTTATAATCAAATCAATTAAATTAAGGTTTAAAGGTTTGGATCTTACTTAAATAGATTAGGGTTTGATCCCTTCTCATGCCTTAAGTGAAATCAAGTGTGTACTAAAGGATCAATGTTAAATCAGTGGATTAAGCATGTATTATTAGTAGCAATCTCAGACCTAGATCAAATCTTAAAAGCTTGATCCAAGTCTTAAGATTTTTTAAATTAACTAAGGTGATTAACATTTTCAAGTTTAGATTATTCCATTTATACTCAAATAATTGAACTTACAGATTTGAATACATCAAGCTTGTTGTTATAAGTCATATTAAAAGGAAAATTTCAGAAAAACAAAAGGTAATTAGTGCTAATCAAACCCTAAATCCATACAAATGGATTATCACATAATTACAAATCTAATCATTAGAATTGCATGAAATTTGGCACACAAGTTTCATTTAATAACACAATTGATTTGAACCTAAGTTTACTAAGATCCAGTAAGTATAAACCCTAATTTTCTCTAATTATGATTTAACAAGATTATGACATAATTTAAAATACATAATTCAGAAAAATGAATCATCTAGCACAGGCATTCTACTCATCATAAGTAAGCTCATGGCACACTAAATATACAATTTGGATAAGTATAATTTCTAAATCACCATAATTAATATCCACTATATTTAAGAAATAATAGTAAATCTAACCATTAGATGTGCAATTTTATTTTATATTTAGATCCCTGATGATTTTTTGATCATTTTCATATATAATACCCTAGGGTTTGGACCAGTGGATTAAAAGTTATTCAAATAATACATTATGTATTTTTATTTAATCAATTTCCTATGATTGGAATATTGGAATTAAGGAAAATAATTCCAAAAATTTTGATTTAATTAAAACGGCTCGGCCCAATTTCCTGACCGCGCGGGTTGACGGGGCCCGGGATACCCGGCACTATCGCACAGCGCGGGTCGTGGGTCGACCCGGCCCGCACAGAGCCTTCGTCCCGTCGAAGAGGACCTATTAGGGAAACCCTAATTAGCAAAATTCGGTGCAACCAGACCACCACACGGCCAGAACTTGATTGCTACTCAATCATCATGGTCAGACGCATCGGATGGGACCCGAAGCCCCCTGTGAGACGATCTGTACTGGCCAGACATTACTCACCCGAGGGCTCCTCCATTGGAGCTACTGTGGGGAGATAATTCTCCCCACAGAGGCCATGGCAGACCCCGGGATCGATCCCTACACCATCAGGGAGGTGAGGCGGATTGAAGCCCTCTGGTCTGAGGGTCTGGGATGGTCTAGATCCCCGGGTCCTTACTCGATCGAGGCGATCCGGAAGAAGAAACTTAACCTGATTGATCAATTCGATCGATCGGGACTAGCCTAGATCCTAATTACGATACCGTTGGGTCTGTAACGACAATACGTACAAAAGCGCGTCAAATGGACTAAGGTTCGAGCCTCATTGGCTCAGAACCTGCAACTGGGGTACCTGGCTTTGCGAGACGGAGCTGGGACTGGAAGACAGAGCGTGGTTCACTACCGCAGAGACTCTAGAAGCTCTTAGGGATCCTGAACTCCAGGAGTAACCTTCTATCAGCGGTACGCAAGCTCGGGGAGTGCCTGGAAGAAGCTCGGCAGCCCAGCAATGGCGAGCAGGGGGGGACTCCAATTGAGATTAAATTGATCAGCCAAAACTTCTAAGAAGGGAAATAGAGGCTATTTATAGGCTCAAGGGAGGTTTAGAAAGCTCCTGGAGGGCTGGCTCGGGCAGGAAAGGGCCCGAGAGGTCAGGCCATGGCCGAGCTCTCAAATTTCCAATTTGAGCTTGGCCGGGTCGCAAGGCCCGATCAGGGCTCCAATCCAATACGGGAGGAATCCTAACGGCATGCTGAGGTGGACGCTGGAGTGGGGGATAGGATGGTCGGCAGCTGGCAGTACTGGAGAATCCTCCTGTTGGGTGCCGAGGGAGTGGGGACGACGATCCAGAGTGCCGGGTGCTTCGGATGCTGTTGATCTATCGATCAGATGACAAAACGGCTCGGATCTCTCGGATCCTAACGGTCGATCGCGGCGGGAGTGATCCAGGCCGTTGGATCGGTCGGGGAGATCTACGGTTAATCCGTGGTTCCACGGGATTTAATCATAGCCGTCGATTATTTACACGCGATGACCAGATTCACGGGACCCCGCTGTCGCGTGACCCGGGCTCCGCAGAGGATCGCCAGCGGTCGCACAGCGGATCCTGGCCATTAATTTAGTTTTAGGGTTTATTTTGCAATTGAGAAATATTAGGACCCCTTTTATGCAATTAGACCATTTTATTTTAAATTGAATTATGGCCTAAATGATCACCAAATTATACCAAAGTTTCACCCTTAGCTAATTTGGGGGTGAGGAATTCAAAAATGCAATCAGATTTTAATTTTAAGATCAAAATATTTTAGGCCTAAACTAGGGTATCTACTGATCAAAATATTGTTTTGAACTTAGAGAAGTCCTATGGACTTCAGATTTTCTAGATAGGCTCAATTTAATATTCCATAAGCAATGATATTTAAGATTTGATTAGGTTACCTATATTTTTGCAAGGTAACAACCTAGGGTTCTTACAGATACTCTTACTATTAAGTCCTTTTATTTTTAGATTTATAGTAAATGAAGTTGAAAAGGATTCAAAACTAAAGAGGATGTTTAATGTGATATTGATACCAAAACCTTACTGTGAATTAATTATTCTAAATGTATGAAATAAACTTTTGAAATTATATATTGGTGTATATTCAAATAAGCAATGTTATATTCAAATTCTGATATTCTAGTTAAATATGCATGTAATTGACTTATTGCCAACTATCTCATCAATTATTTAACATCAAACTTTGATATATATATATTTGGTGTTATAAATATCTAACACATAATTAATTTAGGAAACTTGAAGAACATAATTGCTGAATAGATCTTTATATGATGATTAGTTAATTCAATGCGAATTAAATGTTGTGATTGCTTTTAATGAGATTCAAATTGCTGCCATTTGTATCAAAATATTGCCATTCAATGCCGCCATTTTATAAGAATCAAATGTTGCCTTGCCATTCAATGCTGCCATGAAATTAAAATGCTGCTATTAAATGCTACTATCTATCATGAGTAGAATCATAGGCTGCCTTTCATTCTAATATGAGATCAATAGATTATATTAGATCTATCATTCATTTAAGGTAATCAAATGCTGTTTTCCTCTTTTAGATATAAATCATATGTTGTCATCAATAGTTTAAAAGAAGAAATAATGTTGTTAATTTGAGTAAGATCATATGGTGTTTTTTTTTTATACATGAGATTAGATATTGTCGTCTTTCTTATTAGTATCACATGTTACCATTTGGTATATGAGGATAAATAATCAAATGCTGCCATATATTTTATAAAATAACAAGTGCTGCTTTATTATATGAGAATCAATGTGGTCATTTCTTTAATTGGAATGACATGCTGCTATATACTTATAAGTCAAATGCAGCCATATCTTTTAAATGAAATCAAGTGCTGCCATTCCTTTCATATGTTGCATTTTATTCTAAAGAAAGATCAAAAGTGATCAAATGCTGCCATCTTTTATATTGAAGGATCAAATGTGATCATATATATAAATGAAAGAATGATTGGGTCATGTGAGATCTCATACTATTTTTACATCATTTGTATTAAATTAACTCCTATGATTAAATGCATTAAAGAACTAAAATGTCGTATTAGAATTTAATTTAAATAATTATTGCTTCTTTTATATATAAAAATGCTAACTTCAAATGCCATTATTCTTTGCAGGTTGAGTTGTAATTAATACAAACAAAATGCTGAATTAAACGCCATTACTTTATGTGCAATAAGTCAAATAGTGCTGCCCTTATAAATTGCTAATTAATTCCTGCATTTCTTATTAATTTCATTTGGATATAAAAATCATAGGTTAGCAAATTACTCCGTTTGATTTTCTCACTTACAATTTGTAGAACTAGAAATAGTCAATGGATTGACTTATATTAGAACTGGAAATAGTCAATGGATTGACTTATATTAGAACTGGAAATAGTCAATGGATTGACTTATATTAGAACTGGAAATAGTCAATAGATTGACTTATATTAGAACTGGAAATAGTCAATGGATTGACTTATATTATAATTGGAAATAGTCAATGGATTGACTTATATTAGAACTGGAAATAGTCAATAGATTGACTTATATTAGAACTGAAAATAGTTAATGAATTGACTTATATCTTGATATTGTAAATGTTTATTTTGAGCAAATACAAAGGAAACTCTGCCAAAATTTTTAAGAATTTAAGGACTTTGAATTTTAGTGTTGGCGTTGTACTTGGCATCAAACTCCAGGGCTATTTCATTTATTGCTTAGTGGTAAACTCATCATTGCTCAGCTATAATTTTTGTTTTAAGCATATTTTATGTGGTGATTTTTCAACTTGTTGAATTCCATCTTTGATATAAACATTTTTGTTTCTCTACCAATAAAACTCAAGTATTTGACAAATATGTGATGAGGTATGTATAGATGCTTTCATCAATATCTCATTATGAAATTTTTTCAAATTAATATTTATTATGCATCAACAACACTAATGTTTCGCTATGTGGATGGTCACCTTCACATAGAAATCTAAAATGACTATCTTTAGGAAATTTGTAGAAAGATCATTTACTTATACTTGTTATATTTGGTCAAATACAGTATTCTTTATTATTTCTTTTAAATATCATAATCACAATCTGGATGGCCTATATATGGGCAACCATTATGAATATGAAATTATTAGAATAGAAATTAATAGAAAACAATGGATATCACAAAGATTTACAATACTTTGATACATTTCTTGTGCTGCAAATGCATTGAGCTTAACAAAAAAGATTATTGTGCATAAAAACAATATATAAACTTTCAGAGGGGTCTTACTGGAGGATTTAGTATAGCTGTCATTTGCCTGGGCAAGACTATTAGTGTATCTGGAGACACATAATTCTTTTGAGGAGGAATGTGTGTGTTTATTTTGACCCCATATACATATAAGTTGAGTAGACGTACTCAACTCCTCATTTGTTCTGCGCCCACAGAACAAAATTATAAGATAAATAAATGATAAATTAAAAATGCTCACAATCTCATTGATTGTAAATTACATATTCATCTTCAAACTGAAATGATTTTTGCATGATTAAATCTTTCCTAAATTGTTATAGTACAGAATTTCTTACAAGCTCTTTTTAATTCTTACTTAGCATACAAATCCATTTGAACATATTTATGTTTTCTTTCAATATGCAAATACTACTAATATGATTATTGCAGGATTGGCAAAAATATTCTAGTCTTTTTTGTTTTTTTAGCACACTTTCTTACATACCTTCTCACCATTTTTATGCTTACTGCACCACTATTTTTTTATGTAATATCCGCTTAATTAATGTTTAGCCTACTTTTAAATTGTACTTAGACTTTAAGTCTAATCACTTTTTCTTTTTTTGGCTGTGTCCTACTGTATTTAAAAAAAATAAAATACAGTAGATCAGGAGCAAGGAGCAGGACCTGCACTTAAGAAAGAAGCGGAGCAATAATTGAGAAAGAAGAATTTATTTTGTTTATTATGTGAAAAAAGTTTATTTATAAACATTATGTAAATTATGAACTTATTGTGATATTTGTAAATTGTTCTTTCATGTTGACTTAAATTTTCATATTATAATAATGAATGTTTGAGTTAGATTAATTGAATGTCCTTCTTCTCCCCATAGATCCATATAATATAAGGTAGTATTAAATATTGAGTTAGAATTTTTTAATTCAATATTTAATACAACCGTAACACTCATTGTTAGATCATTAAATTCTAATAGTGAGGTGTTACACTTCCTACCTCAATGTGTCAATAATTAAGGTCTTTAAATATTTCAAGAATGATCCTAAAGCAAGACCTTTGAGATCTCACTTTTCTATTTCTTAAGGTTTACTTGTTAAACTTAGGTTAAAGTGATCATATAAGATGATTAAAATTCATTTGATCCTTTTTTATTCTACAATTATGGGATGAAATCAAAGATCTTCTTAGAGTTAGATCATTTCATAAATCATTATAATTTTATTATCTATATTATGATAATAGTCTTATATAAGAGAAAATCAAAGATCTAAAATTTAGATTTAGATGATTTAATCACACATATTTAATATTAACCTTAGCACTTCTAATTCAATAATTTAAGATCAATATAAAATCATGTGCATTATTAGAACAATGTCAATTAAATTATCTTTCAATCAAATTAATTGATTAAGTGATTAAAGTTTAAATCTTAATCAAGATAAGTTAGGGTTTAAACCCCTAACCTTTCTACCATTAAGACCAAGGTTAATTTATAGGTCAATGATAAATCAATGTGTTATTAGTGTATTATTGATGTCAAACTTTAGTTTTAGATTAAGTATCATCTACTTAATCAAGTTAGCAAAATTCTTATGTTTAATTATAGTTTAATGTCATTTACATATGATTAGGTGTCTAAATAGATATTTAGAGTTTTCTAATATACATCATAATATCATGAAAGTATCTAATTATAAAGATAACATATAATAAAAAGTTAATTAAGGCTAACTAAATTTTAAATCAAAGCAAAGGGGTTAGCACTTGATTACAATTCTAAAAGACTTAGGTTCATGCCATTAAGTTATTAAGATATACCTATTCGTTACAAGCACTTAAGATTCTATTACTTGACATTTGACATAACATACATTTTAAGTACATTGTAGGTTTGGGGCGCTTGATAAAAATAATAAAGTTTCAAACTTTATTTATATATAGAATTTTATGCAATGTTCCATTTGATATTATTTAGTCCTACTAGGGTCCTAGGGACCTTAAAATGCAAAAACAGTAAAGTTTTGACCATTTCAACCAAAATTAGGTAGTTTTAAGAAATTCTAGGCATTTTGCAAATTCGGGCGCTGTAGCGCGCTGCAGCGCTTCTAGCGCTGGAGCGTGCTGTGGCACTTCTGCCGCTACAGCGCGCTGTGGCAGTTTTAGCGCTGCAGCGCGCTGTGGCGCTTTTAGCGCTGCGGCTCGCGGTAGCGCTCTCAGCACTGTGGCCCACTGTGGCGTGCTATGGTGCGCTGTAGCGGACCAACTTGCGAAATAACTGTTTAATTAGTTTATTTTTGACATTTCCTAAAGTTTTCCCAAAATTCCGCTACAACCCGCTACAACAGCATGCTATGGCGCGCTGTAGCGGTCCAACTTGCGATTTATTATTTAATAATTAATTTTATATGGTTTTTGCCAAAATACCACTGCAGCGCGCTTGCAATCTTGTAGAATTTGACGATATTTTTCACCTAGATGAGACCTATAAGGCCTAATTTCGATCTCAAATACTCTCAATCTAGAGCATTCCATGAGTGATGCTATATATCAATGGAAAGGTCTTTATGATACATTTCCATCGACACCAAAATCGACACAAACAGAGCATCCTAGCTAGCTATATGAAAAATATAGATAAAGAACAGGGTATACAAAATGGATGAAAACAGAGCATGCATTTTTTGAATAAATGAGCTACCTCAATAAGACTTAATAGCTTCTATACATGTTTATAGACTTTTAGAGGTACATTCAAGTATTGTAGTAACATGAAGGAGACAAGGAGAGGAACAAATGGGTACCTTTTAGTCTTGCAAGGAGAGGAAGAAGAGGACCTTTGCTTTCTGCAGGACCTTGGGAGAAGAGAGCTCCTTCTTCACCTCAAGATACAAAAATGGAGGAAGAGAAGAATGCTTCAGCAAGAAAAGAAGAAGGGCTTGTGCTTCTCTTTTAAAGGAGGAGAAGAAGAGAGGCTCCATCATGAGCTAGGGAGGCTAGGGTACTAAGAGGCATGCTCTCTCCCATCAAGCATGGGGGAGAAGATGGGGAGCAAGGGGCCAGCCGAATGAGGGGGATGGCCAGCCGAATAGGGTGCTAGCTAGGAGAGAGAGAGGGTGAGAAATTACAATTTAAGGACTATATAATCACTTATTTATTTTCCTTAAGAAAATTCAGATTTTTGAAATGCAACTCTGAAAAATCTTCAAAAATTCACCCTTAACTAATTTAGAGGTGAGAAATTCAACGGCGAAGTCAGATTTCGATTCCGACGATTATTTAATTATGCTAATTTTCAGGGTATTTAATTATATTAAAATATTCGCGAAAATCCGATGACTTCCAAATGCGTCCAAAACATCACCCCTAGCTAATTTGAGGGTGACGATCGCAACGGTGAAGTTGGATTTCAATTTTGAGGTCAAAAAAAATACCTTAATTTTCTAATTAATTAATATTAAAATATTCCAAAATAATCGATTGGGCTTTGAATTGCTCCAAACTTTCAGGGTTTGGTTCTAATGTAACAACCCAGGTTGTTACTTTGCTCAATTAAGACTAATCTAAGTCTTAATTAAGGTTCTAAGTCACTAATTAAGTGATTTGAAGCAAATCTCTGAAAACTAGGTCAAACCAAGAAGTCAACAAAGTCAAAACAGGAATTCTGGAAAATCCCAAAACCTGGAAATTTGACTTTTTATCTAGACCTCAGATTGAAAAATCTGACTTTGCCATTGCGTTCAGAACACCCAAATTAGCTAAGGGTGAAATTTTGGAGGCAATTGGAAGTCGTTGATTTTCGTCAAATATTTTAATATTATTTAAATACCCTAAATAATCAAATAAATAAATACTTGTCGAAAACAAAAATCCGAGTGCGCCGTTGCGTTCCTCACCCTTCAATTAGCTAAGGGTGATTTATTGGAAATTTTTGGGATTTAATTAATAGGCTAAAATTAATTAATTAAAACTGAATAAAGTAATTTAAATATTATTATTTAATTACTGCATTTAACGGCGCTGTCAACATCCAAGTAACGCCGTCCATTTTAATCTAAGCCGCCGTTTCATCTAACGGTACGCGTCGACCGTTCGATCGAAACGATCGAACGGTCGAAGCCTTTCGTCCTCCGCGTGTCGCGGAGGTCTGCGCGCGGCACGCCGAGCGCGAGGCACGCGTCGACCGCCGCTGAAGAACCGTCTGGCATCCCATTTTTAGTCTCCCAGACTGTTTAGACTCAGGTTCTGGCACAGAATCTGAGCTGAAGAGATCGATCAAACCTCGGCATCAATCGTGCTCTCTGGACCGTCCGTTTAAGGTACTACTCCTACCTCTATCTCTAAATTCATGCATCCAAATGCTAAATTGATTGTTCGAATGTTAATTCCATAATCTTGATTGAGTTTTGAGCGGACCCGATCGGGTCGATCAGGTCTTGTTAACCCAGATTTGGCTAAGGAGCAACAGTGGAAACCGTTACCCAAATTTTCTCGCCGAGTGTAGTGGCTTAGGGTTTGCTTTTGCCGGCGTCATAGGCCTTCTCCGGCGATCTTTGAGGTACCCATCGAAAGGTCTCTCCGAGACCTTTCGATCGGTGTATGGCTCGTCGTCTGGCACCGCCGTCTTCGCCGTCAATTTTCATGCCCTAGGTTCCGAGCGTCGGGACGATCGCGTGGAGACGAAGGTACCTTCGGGCCGGTCGGGTCGGCCCGGGCCCGACCCGTGACCCAAGCCGCGATGCTTCAGCTGCCACGGCGGGACCCACGCGCAGTGCGCCAGCCAGTCCTGGCGCGACGCGTGGCCTGCGCGTCAGCGATCTGACCTGTGGGGCCCGCCGCTGTCTGCTCAGCCAATGAGCAGCCGCCACGTGTCCTGCATAAAAGTAAATAATAAAATTAATTATATATAAATAAACGGTTAAATATAATCGAATTATATATATATGATAACAGATTTAATTAATTTAATTAAACAGTAATAATTAATTAATTAAATACCAAACTTTAAATTTAAATAACTCAATAAATATATGTCCAAATTATACAATTAAATATATTAAATTAATCAGAAAATATGAGAAATTTATTGATACCAAAATTTTGCTGTAGGATTAATATTTTGCAAAGTGATTATTTAGGTTTAATTTAATTTAAATTAAATGTCACAAATCTTATTTAGCTCATAACTTTGTGTAGGTTGATCCAAATATACCCAATATAGGTCTTAAAGTGATCAGAAAACCCTAAGGATTAATTAGGTAGTATTCATTTTGCTGTTTGGATTAGTAATTGCTTAATGACATTTAGGACCTAACCCTAATTAGGTTAATTAACCCTAGAACTTCAATTGACCATAACTTAGTCAATTGAGCTCCAAATTTGATGATCCAAATATCAATTTAGATTAGAAGAACTTAATTAATAATAATCTATAAAAATATTTTAGATCCAACGGTTAAATTTGCTAATCACCCTTAATTGCTCTAAACCTTGATTAGTGAATTTTAGCAAATTTAGTATCCCAAATTGAATGATTTGAGTTTCAGAGGACTCATAGAACCATTTAGAATCAATCTATAAGGTTGGATTATAGTTTGAGTAATTAATTTTGTTAATCACTCACTAATCACCTTAAACCTTAATTAGGTCTTAACTTAGTCAAACTAGGTCCAAATTGAGCCTACCACATATCATTATAATCAGTGAGCTATTTGTAATTCATAGTCATTGATTTTGCTTAATTTGGATACTAATTGGTAAAGTTAGGATTTTGACCTATAATTAAGGATCCCTTAATTAACCTTAAAACCCTAAATCTTGTATTGGCCATAACTTGGCCAATACTTATCAGATTTCAGCAAATTTAGGTTCTATGGAAAGCTTAGGTAGTAAAGAACAATAATCTAAAAGAAAATTTAGCTTTCACTTAGTCAAATTACTAAATTGCCCTTATGAGTCAAATTCACTAATTTGATCTCATATGGCTTAATAATCACCCAAAATTAACGTAGTTGCTGTCTAATCTTATATTAGACAGTAAGAAACAATTTTCCAAAAGAAAATTTCAGAATTTAAGCCCTAGATTAAAAGTTGATCTTTTGAACCCTTAGGTAGGGGCAAAATGGTCATTTTGCCCAAATTTAGGGTTTAGCCGTTAAAAGCCTTAAATTCAGTTTCTAATCACTAAAATCAGTAAATAAAATGATTTAGAACTGAAATTATTCAAATTTAAGTCTAAATTAGGTTTTAATTAAAATCTCAGATTTTGCTCATTTAGAAAATTCCTAAGTCCTAAGTGAGGTTTTTCTTCTTTAATTATTCTTAGACTCATCCTTAGGTCTTATAACATTAGTTAGGATGTGTGTCTTGAGAGATACTCTTAGTAATTAAGAGCCTTATTTCCTAAGATTAGGAATAGATCTTAAGTTAGAATTCATCTATTGAGTAAATTGGGTTACTCAATTAGGTGAAACCTTGAGTTTTCTAGTTTCTAGATTTTTTCTTAGTTTATTAAATGATTATTTGATCTTTAAACTTTAGAACTAAGAATAGAGATTCTGTCCTAATGAATTTGATTTATCATTAGGATTTGCCTTAACCTAATCTGTGAGATTTGGGTTCTAAACCTTAGACCCTTAGATTATACCTTTAGATTAAGTGATTAGACCCCATCATCTGGAGTCTAATTCTTAATCTATTCATCTTGATTTGGCTAATCAAGATGTGGTTGGGATGAATTAAATTACAAAACTAGGTCGATGATTTATTCATTTTAACCAAATAGTCGTCTTTTGATTAAGTTATAATTAGGACTTGGCCAGTCCTAATTATCTTCAACAAGTAGGATTCGTGATTCTAAGTTACAGAATGTGTAAGAATTGATAATTCTGAAACTTATGTAACTTAGAGTAGATAGAATGAATAAAGTAGATAACAAAGGATATCATCTGTGTTTTAGATAGAGTTTCTTGCACTTTGGATTTTTGATGCTTCGCATTCCTTGATTTTGAGCCTTATACCTTGAACATGTATTATGTACATAAGATATTTTGATAAATATCTTATGTTAATTTTGAACATTCATAAACAGCATTATATTCATTTCACAAATGGTTTGTAAGGTGTAGCTTGATTAGTATACCTCTTCGATCAACCTGTTCGGGGTCGGCAACCTTTCGAGGGTTTAATGTCCGACAGTCTATTGGCCATGCCTAGTCCGAGTGATAGGATGGATAGACTCTTGCCCTACTGACTACAGAGTCAGGATTCTGATATGGATATACTAACTCAAGTACACTTACATTCAGTTCTGTCTTAGCTCATCAGGCTAAGAGTTTCAGTGATGTTCAGTTCAGAGTTTCTTAGCTCATCAGGCTAAGAATTGCTGAGTTTGTATTCAGTTCAGATGACTTGTACAGTCACTATAGTTTCAGTTTACAGTTACTGTTTTACTAGTATATTCTGCATTTCAGCACTATTTTACTCACAGCTTTCCTACACGTGTTTTTATAGGATGCTAGTTTTATTTTCTGTATTCATATGTTTACTTAGGATGTTAGTGTACCCAATTTTATACTATTTGAATTTTGTATGTCACTTGGCATAATCAGTTTGATCATATGCATATTTAGGTTGTATTTTCTTACAGTTTGATCATATGCATATGTCACTTGGCATCATCAGTTTGATCATATACCTTGTCATTTGGTGACCCCTCCACCGTAATCATGTTAACTTAAGGGTTAACAGGACCACGGCGGGGCAGGGCCGTCACAGTTGGTATCAGAGAATTCCATAAGGTGTCAGATTGGAATTTGTATTCCTCTCTACCTAATGGATTGTTCTTCTGCCACTTGATCACTAAATGAATACTTGAATCGACATCCATCATATTATGAGTATAACTCAGAATAAGTTAAGTTATTAGATAATCATAAAAGATGATAATATATATATGTATGCTCAAACAAATCTAAGTAGAATGTTATAATTGTAGGAATAGAAGACTTTCTAGAAATGGCATTTATGGCTTACCTAAAGGAGTTCGAGACTATTTGGAAATATGAACATAAATTAGGAAAGAAGCAAGGAAGAGTGATCGAAGGAGTATCAGAACAAGGATCGCAAGTGATAAACAAATTACTGAAAGAAGGCATCTATAGAGGCCTTGATTTTCCAGTACTAGCAAGGGAATGGCTTGCGAGAGTTGACCACATATTTGGTGTTATGGAATGGCCTAGTCACATCAGATTAGAAGTGGTGCTATGTCTTTTGCGTATGCAAGCAAAAGAATGGTGGATTGTGACATACGCAGAACTGTTTCGTAAAGCACAAGAGGAGCATCGTGAAGTGATTTATGAAGACTTTTGTAGAGCATTTTTCATTAAATATATAGGATGGGAATAGTTTTATAAGTCTATGATGATGTATTTTGTTATTTCAATAAAAGTTTAAATAAATGAGAAAAGCAGTAGTTATATTATGTCTTAATAAAGAACTCAAGATAGTTGTTTTGATTTCAGGAAAATGAATCCTGCTACTTCTCCCAACAATACTCCACTCAATCCTCAACCATCCGCAAGCAATGCTCCAAATAATACCATGGCCGCTTCCAATACTGTTGATGAAATAACTTCTTTAAGGAATATGGTTACTGTAATGCTAGAGAATCAAAATCAGCAGGCTCTAGCTATTCAAAAGTTAGTATCTATAATACCTGTTACTAATGCCAGCACCTCTTCAGCATCCCCCGCTCCTCAAGTTCCCAATATTTATCAGTAGTCTGCAGATGGGATACTTCATAGTTTCCTAAGATTAAGACCGCCAACCTTTGAAGGATCTGAATCCCCGATGGATACCTTAGCATGGCTGAAAACTATAGAGAAAAATATCACTAGTCTTGGTTATTCAAGCAACCAATCTGTAAGACTAGCCACTCATGTTCTGCAAGGAGAGGCAGAACATTAGTGGGAACAAGAAAGGAACACACATTTTGAAGAGTTCGAATTAGACGAAATAGAATGGAGCTATTTTGTCCAAGCCTTCAAAGAATCATTTATTCCACCCTCCACCAAGAACATCATTGGTGAGTCTTTATTAAGGTTAACCCAAGGAAGTCGATCAGTAGCGGAATATACTTCAGAATTTCGAAAGCTCATCCGATTTTCACCTCATCTGGTTCCAACTGAAGAAGATAGATGTTTCAGATATGAGAATGGACTCAGAGAGTCTATCAAAGATCATGTAATTCTTTTACAACATACCAAATTCGAGAAGCTAGTTGAGACAGCTCGGGTAGTAGAGCATCATCAAAATACTAAAGATATAAAGAGAAAGGCTTTCACTATGAATAAATACCCTCAGAACTTCAAGCAACAACGAACAAACCAAGGAAGAGTATATCAAATGGAAACCACTGAAACATCAAGTCAAACTGCCACATGTAATCGGCCACATCCTTATGGGAAATGTTATCATTTTGGCAGAGTATGTTTTACGTGTGGAAGACAAGGTCATGCATATAGAGACTGTCGATCAAATAAAACAATTGATGGAGTAACTATTGAAAGGAATCGTGTGAATAAAATATTCCGTGCCACCCCCATCAATTTCAGAGAACCTCAGAAAACTCTTATGCCACCTCCTGCTCAAGAACGAACCCTTGCAAAAGTTCAATATGCTGCAAATCCTTCAAACCCAAATCAATCAAAAGCTCAAACATCTGACAGCAGACCTGCTGGAAAGGCAAGAGTGTATAATCTCACTCCTGTAGAAGCAGCAGAAGACAACAATGTAGTCTCAGGTACAAATCATAACTTTTTGCTTTTCTTACTAAATTAGAATTTCCTAAAGTCTATACTTTTATTATTAGGCACCTTATACTTTAGAGATGAGCCCTGCAGTATATTGTTTGATACTGGGGCTAGTCATTCATTCATCTCTGAAAATTTTACTAAGCGATTAGGACTATCATATTACAAACTTGCGAAAATCTTGAGTGTTGGACTTCCATCTGGAGCCCAACTTAGTGCGAAAAAATTCTGCGACATTCAAATACCAATCAATAACCATACCTTCCAAGCCAAGTTAGTTGTGCTACCTATAGTAAATTTTGATATCATACTAGGCATGAATTGGCTTAGTATGCATAGCGCTACTATCAATTGTCAAAAGAAGAAGGTTGTGTTGCAAACTCCAGGAGCTTCAACAACATTTATTGGGAAGATCAGCACTAGTAGCTCCTTGATCAATGCAATTCAAGCAAGGAAAATGGTGTGCAAAGGTTATAGTTATATTCTGATGGTGATGATGGGCAATAATAAAGAAGTAACCCCAATCTCTAAAATAAGAGTTATTAGAGATTTTGAAGATGTTTTCCCTGAAGATCTGTCTGGTTTACCTCCAACCAGAGAAGTAGAGTTTGAAATAAATGTAGTTCCAGGAACTCAACCTCTATCAAAAGCACCATATAGAATGGCTCCAAAGGAATTGCAAGAATTAAATGAGCAATTACAAGAACTGCTAAATAAGGGGTTTATTAAGCCAAGTATGTCCCCGTGGGGAGCCCCGGTGCTTTTTGTTAAGAAGAAAGATGGGTCTATGAGAATGTGCATAGACTACAGAGAGCTGAATAAAGTCACGATTAAAAATAGATACCCACTTCCCCGTATTGATGATCTTTTCGATCAACTTGCCGGTGCTGTAGTGTTCTCTAAAATTGATTTAAGGTCAGGGTATCATCAAGTGAAGGTGAAGGACTCAGATGTAGAAAAGACAGCATTCAGAACACGATATGGGCATTTTGAGTTTCTTGTAATGTCATTTGGTCTCACTAATGCCCCATCTCTGTTCATGGACTTAATGCAGAGAGTTCTGAAGCCTTATTTAGATAAATTTGTTATAGTATTCATTGATGATATCTTAATCTACTCCAAGACAGAAAAAGATCATGAAGAACACCTGAGATTGGTTCTGGAGAAGCTTAGAGAGCATGAGTTATATGCTAAATTCTCTAAGTGTGAATTTTGGCTGGATTCTATATCATTTCTTAGACATGTAGTTGATGCTCGAGGAATCCAAGTAGATCAGAGTAAGATCAATGCTATTCAGGATTGGGTTCAGCCCAAGACAATTACTGAAATTCGTAGTTTTCTGGGTTTAGCCGGATACTACAGAAGGTTTGTTAAAGGCTTCTCTCAGCTTGCCGCACCTCTTACAAAACTAACTCAGAAGGCAGTTCCATTTGTTTGGACAGAAGAATGTGAAACTGCATTTCAGTCTATAAAGGACGCGTTAACTTCTGCTCCAGTTTTAGTTCTTCCAAAAGAAGGAGTGAACTATCAGGTGTATACGAATGCATCTGGAATTGGGTTAGGATGCGTATTAATGCAAGAAGGCAAGGTTATAGCATACGCATCTCGCCAGCTTAAAATCCATGAGAGAAACTATGTTGTACATGATTTAGAATTGGTAGCATTAGTTTTTGCATTAAAAATCTGGCGTTATTATTTGTACAGAGTTCAATGCTCTATATTCACAGACCACCAAAGTCTGAAGTACATCTTTACCCAGAGAGAATTGAATTGTAGACAAAGAAGATGGCTGGAATTAATAAGTGATTATGATTTAGATATCCAGTACCATCCAGGCAAAGCTAATGTGGTAGCTGATGCGTTAAGCCGTCACACAGTTCTTAACAGCTTAATTTCAGAAAGTCCGTTAGCAAATGAGTTTCAAAAAATGGAAATTTCTCTTGCTAAGGGAAATTCAGTCAGTACCATGATATCCATGAATAATATAGAACCCACATTCTATAGAGATGTTTTAATCTCTCAAAGCAAGGATGATGAATACTTAAACCGTAAAGTGGCAATAGAAAGTGGTCGTCGTCCAGAATTGCATTTTAAGAAAGGTGCTATTTACATGAATAATCGTCTCTGGATTCCTAAATCCATGCAGAAAGAGATCCTAATTGAAAGTCACAATTCAAGATATCAAATTCATCCAGGAAATTCTAAGATGTACCAAGACCTAAAACAATCATTCTGGTGGCCAGGAATGAAGAAAAGTATTGCAGAATATGTTGCAAAATGCCACGCTTGTTGCTTAATAAAAGCAGAGCATCAAAAGCCTGGTGGCTTGTTGCACCCACTAGAAATCCCAGAATGGAAATGGACTGATATATCCATGGATTTTGTTATGGGTTTGCCTCGATCAAGGTCTGGAGCTGATTCAATATGGGTTATAGTGGATCGTCTTACAAAATCTACCCATTTTATTCCAATTCGTCAAACTGACTCAGTGGAGAAATTGGCCAAATTGTACATTAAGGAAATAGTCAGATTGCACTGGAATTCCTAAAACAATTGTATCTGATAGAGACAGTCGCTTTACTTCTAAATTTTGGCAGGCTATCCATCAAGATTTAGGCCCAACTTTGGCCATGAGTACAGCATTCCATCCCCAAACAGATGGCCAAACAGAGCGAGTAAATCAAGTCTTAGAAGATCTTTTGCGTTTATGTATGTTGGATTTTTCTGGATCCTGGGAAGAGCATATCCCTTTAGTGGAATTTGCATACAATAACAGTTTTCAATCAAGTATTAAGATGTCACCATATGAAGCTCTATATGGGAGAAGATGTTCATCCCCACTAGCATGGTCTGAGTCAAGAGATACTCAATTATATGGATTTGAGCTAGTAGAAGAAACAAATAAGAAGGTTAAACACATTCAACAAAGAATTAGAACTGCTCAAGATAGGCAAAGTAAATATCATGATAATCATCACCGTCCTCTAGAATTCAGCGAAGGAGATTTTGTATACTTAAAAGTGAGCCCGATGAAAGGAATCTATCGTTTTGGAGTTTTTGGAAAGCTCAGTCCAAGGTATATTGGACCTTTCAGAATTTTACAGAAGATTGGTTCAGCAGCTTATAAATTAGAACTTCTAGAAGACTTCGCTGCTGTTCATAATGTATTCCACGTCTCATCTCTAAGGAAGTGTCTCTGAGATCCTTCTCATCTTATTGAACATCCTGTGATTAAAATTCAACCTGATCTTTCTTATATTGAAGAACCAATAAAAATCCTAGATCATGATCTGAAGAAATTAAGGAATCGATCTATTCCAATGATAAAGATTCAGTGGAAGAATCGGTCTTGTAATGAAGCCACCTGGGAGAAAGAAGTGGATATGCGCCAAAAATACCCAAACCTTTTTAATCAAGGTAATTCTTCAACTCTATCTTATTTCAATTCGTTTCATTATATCTGCTTAAATTCTTTTTCTCACTTGAGTGATGTCGAGGACGACATCATTCTTAAGTGGGGGAGTTTGTAAGAACCCAGGTTGTTACTTTGCTCAATTAAGACTAATTTAAGTCTTAATTAAGGTTCTAAGTCACTAATTAAGTGATTTGAAGCAAATCTCTGAAAACTAGGTCAAACCAAGAAGTCAACAAAGTCAAAACAGGAATTCTGGAAAATCCCAAAACCTGGAAATTTGACTTTTTATCTAGACCTCAGATTGAAAATCTGACTTCGCCATTGCGTTCAGAACACCCAAATTAGCTAAGGGTGAAATTTTGGAGGCAATTGGAAGTCGTTGATTTTTCGTCAAATATTTTAATATTATTTAAATACCCTAAATAATCAAATAAATAAATACTCGTCGAAACAAAAATCCGAGTGCGTCGTTGCGTTCCTCACCCTTCAATTAGCTAAGGGTGATTTATTGGAAATTTTTGGGATTTAATTAATAGGCTAAAATTAATTAATTAAAACTGAATAAAGTAATTTAAATATTATTATTTAATTACTGCATTTAACGGCGCTGTCAACATCCAAGTAACGCCGTCCATTTTAATCTAAGCCGCCGTTTCATCTAACGGTACGCGTCGACCGTTCGATCGAAACCGATCGAACGGTCGACGCCTTTCGTCCTCCGCGTGTCGCGGAGGTCTGCGCGCGGCACGCCGAGCGCGAGGCACGCGTCGACCGCCGCTGAAGAACCATCTGGCATCCCATTTTTAGTCTTCCAGACTGTTTAGACTCAGGTTCTGGCACAGAATCTGAGCTGAAGAGATCGATCAAACCTCGGCATCAATCGTGCTCTCTGGACCGTCCGTTTAAGGTACTACTCCTACCTCTATCTCTAAATTCATGCATCCAAATGCTAAATTGATTGTTCGAATGTTAATTCCATAATCTTGATTGAGTTTTGAGCGGACCCGATCGGGTCGATCAGGTCTGGTTAACCCAGATTTGGCTAAGGAGCAACAGTGGAAACCGTTACCCAAATTTTCTCGCCGAGTGTAGTGGCTTAGGGTTTGCTTTTGCCGACGTCATACGCCTTCTCCAGCGATCTTTGAGGTACCAATCGAAAGGTCTCTCCGAGACCTTTCGATCGGTGTATGGCTCGTCGTCTGGCACCGCCGTCTTCGCCGTCAATTTTCATGCCCTAGGTTCCGAGCGTCGGGACGATCGCGTGGAGACGAAGGTACCTTCGGGCCGGTCGGGTCGGCCCGGGCCCGACCCGTGGCCCAAGCCGCGATGCTTCAGCTGCCACGGCGAGACCCACGCGCAGTGCGCCAGCCAGTCCTGGCGCGACGCGTGGCCTGCGCGTCAGCGATCTGACCTGTGGGGCCGCCGCTGTCTGCTCAGCCAATGAGCAGCCGCCACGTGTCCTGCATAAAAGTAAATAATAAAATCAATTATATATAAATAAACGGTTAAATATAATCGAATTATATATATATGATAACAGATTTAATTAAACAGTAATAATTAATTAATTAAATACCAAACTTTAAACTTAAATAATTCAATAAATATATGTCCAAATTATACAATTAAATATATTAAATTAATCAGAAAAATATGAGAAATTTATTGATACCAAAATTTTTGCTGTAGGATTAATATTTTGCAAAGTGATTATTTAGGTTTAATTTAATTTAAATTAAATATCACAAATCTTATTTAGCTCATAACTTTGTGTAGGTTGATCCAAATTCACCCAATATAGGTCTTAAAGTGATCAGAAAACCCTAAGGATTAATTAGGTAGCATTCATTTTGCTGTTTGGATTAGTAATTGCTTAATGACATTTAGGACCTAACCCTAATTAGGTTAATTAACCCTAGAACTTCAATTGATCATAACTTGGTCAATTGAGCTCCAAATTTGATGATCCAAATATCAATTTAGATCAGAAGAATTTAATTAATAATAATCTATAAAAATATTTTAGATCCAACGGTTAGATTTGCTAATCACCCTTAATTGCTCTAAACCTTGATTAGTGAATTTTAGCAAATTTAGTATCCCAAATTGAATGATTTGAGTTTCAGAGGACTCATAGAACCATTTAGAATCAATCTATAAGGTTGGATTATAGTTTGAGTAATTAATTTTGTTAATCACTCACTAATCATCTTAAACCTTAATTAGGTCTTAACTTAGTCAAACTAGGTCCAAATTGAGCCTACCACATATCATTATAATCAGTGAGCTATTTGTAATTCATAGTCATTGATTTTGCTTAATTTGGATACTAATTGGTAAAGTTAGGATTTTGACCTATAATTAAGGATCCCTTAATTAACCTTAAAACCCTAAATCTTGTATTGGCCATAACTTGGCCAATACTTATCAGATTTCAGCAAATTTAGGTTCTATGGAAATCTTAGGTAGTAAAGAACAATAATCTAAAAGAAAATTTAGCTTTCACTTAGTTAAATTACTAAATTGCCCTTATGAGTCAAATTCACTAATTTGATCTCATATGGCTTAATAATCACCCAAAATTAATGTAGTTGCTGTCTAATCTTATATTAGACAGTAAGAAACAATTTTCCAAAAGAAAATTTTAGAATTTAAGCCCTAGATTAAAAGTTGATCTTTTGAACCCTTAGGTAGGGGCAAAATGGTCATTTTGCCCAAATTTAGGGTTTAGCCGTTAAAAGCCCTAAATTCAGTTTCTAATCACTAAAATCAGTAAATAAAATGATTTAGAACTGAAATTATTCAAATTTAAGTCTAAATTAGGTTTTAATTAAAATCTCAGATTTTGCTCATTTAGAAAATTCCTAAGTCCTAAGTGAGGTTTTTCTTCTTTAATTATTCTTAGACTCATCCTTAGGTCTTATAACATTAGTTAGAATGTGTGTCTTGAGAGATACTCTTAGTAATTAGGAGCCTTATTTCCTAAGATTAGGAATAGATCTTAAGTTAAAATTCATCTATTGAGTAAATTGGGTTACTCAATTAGGTGAAATCTTGAGTTTTCTAGTTTCTAGATTTTTCTTAGTTTATTAAATGATTATTTGATCTTTAAACTTTAGAACTAAGAATAGAGATTCTATCCTAATGAATTTGATTTATCATTAGGATTTGCCTTAACCTAATCTGTGAGATTTGTGTTCTAAACTTTAGACCCTTAGATTATACCTTTAGATTAAGTGATTAGACCCCATCATCTGGAGTCTAATTCTTAATCTATTCATCTTGATTTGGCTAATCAAGATGTGGTTGGGATGAATTAAATTACAAAACTAGGTCGATGATTTATTCATTTTAACCAAATAGTCGTCTTTTGATTAAGTTATAATTAGGACTTGGCCAGTCCTAATTATCTTCAACAAGTAGGATTCGTGATTCTAAGTTACAGAATGTGTAAGAATTGATAATTCTAAAACTTATGTAACTTAGGTAGATAGAACGGATAAAGTAGATAACAAAGGATATCATCTGTGTTTTAGATAGAGTTTCTTGCACTTTGGATTTTTGATGCTTCGCATTTCTTGATTTTGAGCCTTATACCTTGAACATGTATTATGTACATAAGATATTTTGATAAATATCTTATGTTAATTTTGAACATTCAGAAACAGCATTATGTTCATTTCAAAAATGGTTTGTAAGGTGTAGCTTGATTAGTATACCTCTTCGATCAACCCGTTCGGGGTCGGCAACCTTTCGAGGGTTTAATGTCTGACAGTCTATTGGCCATGCCTAGTCTGAGTGATAGGATGGATAGACTCTTGCCCTACTGACTACAGAGTCAGGATTCTGATATGGATATACTAATTCAAGTACACTTACATTCAGTTCTGTCTTAGCTCATCAGGCTAAGAGTTTCAGTGATGTTCAATTCAGAGTTTCTTAGCTCATCAGGCTAAGAATTGCTGAGTTTGTATTCAGTTCAGATGACTTGTACATTCACTATAGTTTCAGTTTACAGTTGCTGTTTTACTAGTATATTCTGCATTTCAGCACTGTTTTACTCACAGCTTTCCTACACGTGTTTTTATAGGATGCTAGTTTTACTTTCTGTATTCATATGTTTACTTAGGATGTTAGTGTACCCAGTTTTATACTATTTGAATTTTGTATGTCACTTGGCATAATCAGTTTGATCATATGCATATTTAGGTTGTATTTTCTTACAGTTTTACACTTCTTTTACTTACTTATTTGTATTGCAGTTGCTTGGAGGAGGTATGTTTTACTTCCTTTTTGTTTAGTTATAAACTATGGTTTATAACTTATTACAGTTCTTTTGTATCCTTTTCTGCACCTATTTTGCTCATTTCTGTTTTTATGGTGATATTCAGTTAACTTAAATAAACTTTTACCCTAAAATGTACTTAGACTTATTGTCTAACCAGATTTTCTTTTGTTGGCTGGGGCCCTACCATTATGAAACTGATAATGGTAGGTTCTGAGTTTGTTGGTTTAGCAGATCCAAGTGGAGAGTTTGCCATTGGAGGAGGAGTCCGTTCCTGAAGATCTGTAGCTTTAGTTTTTCTTCCAGTGAGATTGAGAGTTTTCTTTCATTACTTTTAAGCTCATTAAATGTTGTAATAATATAGGATTATTTTTCTTTTTCTGTACTTTACTTATTCTGTATTGTTGTATTTATACTGTATTGGATGGATGTTATGTTTTATGCTTCCGCACTCTGAGTTCATGTATAATCGTTTAGTGATAGTATTTCTGGATTGAATGGCAAAGTCTTTATTTAAATTGGATTAGGATGTGTGTCTAATCCAATCTTAAGTGGGGACCTTGTCATTTGGTGACCCCTCCACCGTAATCATGTTAACTTAAGGGTTAACAGGACCACGGCGGGGCAGGGCTGTCACATCTAATGACTAGATGAATTTAATGGAATGATAATTACGATATGATTAGGCTAAATTCAAACTAGTTAACAACCTTGGGTTGTTACAAATATAAACAAAAATAAAGTAACTCTAGCATCCTAACATATTTGTATAATAAACCAAAACAACAATATTGAAAATACTGTAAACATAATATATGATAAAAATACTGAACATGCTGCATAAAGTGTAACAACCTAAATTGTTACTTAGGTTAATTAAGACTAATCCAAGTCCTAATTATGATTCTAGTATCTTAATTAAGTTATTTAGGACTCACCTTTAAGACCCAGTCTAAATCAGGAATCAAATGATAAAAATCTTGATTTCTGGAAAATCTAGAAACCATAGCAATTGACTTTTTATTTTGACCTCAAATCAAAAAATAAACTTCACCATTGCGCTCATTACCCCCAAATTAGTTAGGAGTAATGTTTACGTATCAATGAAAGTCGTCAAAATTTTGGCAAATATTTTAATATTATTTAAAAACCTTGGAAAATCAAATAATTAAAAACTCGTTAAATAGAAAATCCGAGCATGCCGTTGCGTTCCTCACCCCTCAATTAGCTAGGGGTGATATATTGGAAAATTTTGGAATATATTTAATTATTTAATTTTAATTAATAAAATTGAATTAATAAATATAAAAATAATAATATTATTTAAAATAAATAACGGTGCCGTCCATTAGGTTTAACGTCATTGGCCGATTGCAGTTAAGCTTGCCTCCACCTTATTCTCTGGACAGTTGGGATTCTCCAGTGTATGACCGAGCCTAGCGTAGAGACCTCGAGCAATGGAACCTCCCATTTGAAGAAGGCTGAGGATGCCCCTCGGCCCGAGTGACCCTTGTTTCCCAACCTCGCCAATCGAACCTAGGCCTCTCTAAGGCCTATAAGTACCTCCATTGATCTCACAGTGAGCTCCTTTACTCACTGTGAACCTCAATTTTATTAGCTCTCTGTTCTCGATGCTCCCAACTTCCCCAGCGACTAAACCTGCTGCGTACCACTGATCGAGGGCGTGGTTCGGTGTTCAAACCCCCTTGTTGAGCTCCTACAACCATCTAGAAGCTTCCTAGTTCTTCATTCCACCTCGATCTCAGCTGCTATTGAACTCCAGGTACAACTGTTAACCCATTCCTCTATCGAACTAGTTTCAGCTCGACTCATATTCAGTTGAACCTTAGATGCTGTGATAGGACCTAATCTAAACATCCATGAGAGTGATGATGGTATCGGTGGTGACTGGCAGTGGACCAGATGGTTGGAACACCATCTGATTGTGCACGGATGGCTGGCCTCCGAGTCGCATAGCTATAGCCTTTATCATGCAGTTAACACCTTAGATTGTTAATTCGACCCCTCGACCAATAATTGTTGACCCATAACAGGCCTTAAGTTCGATCAAGTCGATCAATACGATTGAAATCGATCGGTGAAATGCTGCGAGTAGCACTCCAGCAATACACTCACCCTATGAACTTGGCCAGTAGTCCCAATGTTTCCTTGTTGATCCCTAAACGTGTAGGGTTAGACCTTAGCTCGTGTCATCAACTGTAACAACCCTTAGTTGTTCCCTGCTAAACTATAATATAAATAACCATTATTTTGATCCCATTGCTTTTAGAACATCAAATGAAGCTTATTCTGAAAATTTGAAGTCCATTGGACTTCTCTAAGTCCAAAATGATAATTTGAACATTCTAGATGCCCTAGTCTAGACCTAAAATATTTTGATCTCAAAATTAAATTATGATTGCATTTTTGAATTCTTCACCTCCAAATTAGCTAAGGGTGAAAGTTTAGTGCAATTTAGAAATCATTTAGGCCATAATTCACATTTAATTAAAATGGTTAATTGCATGTTAGGCTTTCCAACAATTCATTTTTGCAAATATAACCCTAAACTAAAATAACGGCCTGGATCCGCTGCGCGGACCGCGGGCGATCCGCTGCAGAGCCTGGGTCACACACAGCGGAATCCCGCACATCTAGCCATCGCGCGTTTTCAACCAATGGTCGGGATTTCATCTCGCTAGACTGCGGATCCGTCGTTGGATCCATCCCGTGGATCCTACGGCCAGGATCGCTCCCGCGATCGGTCGTTAGGATCCAGCGATCCCAGCCGTAGCGCCATCTGATTGATAGATCATACGACATCCGAAGGTCCCGGCACTATGGACCTTCGTCTTCCTCTCGCTCGCGCACCCGACAGAAAGAATCCCCGTACTGCCAACTGCCGGCCTTATCCCCCACTCGCGCCTCCATCTCAGCAAGTCGTTGCTGATCCTCCTGTAACGGCTAGGTAACCCATTCGGGCCCCGTGGCCCGGCCAAGCTTGAAATGGAATTTTGAGAGCTCGGCCATGGCCTGATCCATTCGATCCTCGGCAGCCCAATTCGCCCCTCCAGAAGCTTCCTTAGACTCGCCTGAGGCTATAAATAGCCTCAGTAATCCTTCTCTCTGTCCCTTTGCTGCTCAATTGCCCCGATTTCCCACTGTCTTCCCTCTCACCATTACCGTCTGTCCGAGCTTGAGAAGGCAAACCAGGAGCTTTTGAACTACTGATAGTAGGCTCTCCTGGTGTTCAGGATCCTTTGTAGCGCCTGGAAGTGCAGCCAAGGCCAGCCGAAGCCCCGAGCGTCCGTCCCGAGCTTCCCCTGACAAAACTAGGTACCCAACTTACCGGGTACGAGCAAATGAGGCTCGGACCTTCTCCATTTTGATTCGTGTAGCTGCGTATTATCGAAACAAACTCACTAGTACCGTAATTGAGCCCTAAGCTATCCCTGATCGATTGAATCGATCGATCGGGCTAAGCCCTTTGGGGATCGTCTCGATCGAGTAAGGACCCGACGATCCAGACCATCCCACCCTCATAGCAGAGGGCTTCGATCTGCCTCACCTCCCTGATGGTGTAGGGATCGAGCCCGTGGTCTGGCGTGGTCTCTGTGGGGAGAATTGCCTCCCCACAGTAGCTCCATTTGAGGAGCCTCGGGTGAGTAAGGTCCGGCCGATTCGGACCATCTCACAGAGGGCTTCGGGTCCCGATCGGTGCGTCTGACCACGTTGATCATGTTGCGATCAATTGCTGGTCCTACCGTGATTGGGATGCATCGGAATTGGTCGATTAGGGTTTCTCTAATCGAGCCCTTCTGTCGGGACGAAGGCACGGGGACGAAGCCCTGTGCGGGTCGGGTCAGCCCGTCACCCGCACGGTGCGACAGTCCCGGGTCTTCGGGCCCCGATTGACTCGCACGGTTCGGCTAATGGGTCGAGCTCATTTATACTATTCTGATTAATTGGAATTGTTTTCCTTAAGGAAAATAATCCAATTAATCAAATCATAGGAAAATTTAATTAGAAAAATACAGAATATATTTATTGAGTAACTTTTAATCCACTGGCCCAAATCCTATGATATTATATATGAAATTAATCAGCAAAACATCAGGGACCTGAATGTAGAATAAAATTTGACATCTGATGGTTAGATTTTCCATTATTGCCTAATTACAGTAGAACTTAATTAGGGTGTTTTAGCCATTGTACTTAACCAAATTGTATATTTAGGTTGCCATTAGTTTACTTATGATCAGTAAAATGCATGTACTAGGTGAATTATTCTTCTGAGTTCTGTATTTCAAATTATGCCTTAATTTTGTTAAAGTATGATTAGTAAAAATTAGGGTTTATACACATTGAATCTTAGCAAACCTAAGCCCTAATTAATTGTATTACTGAATATGATTTGTATGCTAAATTGCAATTAATTCTGATGGTTAGATTTGTAATTATGTACTAATCCATCTGAATAGATTTAGGGTTTGATTAGCACTAATTATTTTCTTTTTTCTGAAATTTTTCTTTTAATATGACTTAAAACAATAAGCTTGATGTATTGAAATCTTGTAAATTCAATTTTTAAGTATAAATGAAACAAATCTAAACTTGAAAACCTTAATCACCTTAATTAACTTAAGAAGTCTTAAGATGTTGATCAAGCTATTAAGACTTGATCTATGTCTGAGATTGCCACCAATAATACATGTTTAACTCACTGATTTGACATTGATCTATAAATACACACTTGATCTTAATTAAGACATGAGAAGGGGTCAAACCCTAATCTACTTAAGTAAGATCCAAATCCTTAAACTTTAACTTAATTGATTTGATTATAAGACAATGAATTTGACATCTTCCAATAATGCGTCTAACTTGATATTGATTCTAAACATTTGAATTAGACATATTAAAGTTAATAATAATTCTATGTGATTTCTAAATCTAAATCAAAACTTTAAGATCATTGATTTTCTCCTAAATAAGAATATCAGCATAAGAGATTAATAAAATCATTTTGATTGAGTAATTGATCTAAAGCCTTAATAATATCTTTTGAATTAGATCCTATAATCATAAATCAAGTTGTGATCAAATGACTTAATTATCTGATCTGATCATTCTAAATCTAATTATGAAATGAAAACCTAAAATGTTAATATCAAAACTTAGAATAGGAGATCTCAAGCATCTCTTCATAAGATTGTCTTGAAACATTTAAAAGACCTAAATTACATATACCTTGAGGTAGGAGCACTTGTATGATGCATTGAGGTAGAAGCTTAGAAGATCCCATAACCTTAGAAATTGATCTTAACCCCTCGTGGTAGGAATCACTTAAGATATTATAATGATACTTCTCCTTATGGTAGAATCCATGCTGAGTGATCCTTGATTACACTTTGGTGGAAACTTGCATAGGACTTACCTATTTAGCATAGGCCTTAATAGTCTTGATAATTCTTTACTTTATTAAGTAGACTTGTTTGAACCTTGATCATTGGGTGGTGTAGTATAGTATACCCATACTACTGATTCTTCAGTCGTATTCAAGGTTGGTTGATTCACTCTAATGGGGACTTATGAGCAGGTGCTATCCTGCGGGATTAGACGAATATAGTCCAGATAGAATAAATTGCTCAAACATAAGAGTGTATTAAATGGATACTCATTCTTTACTTTGATTGAAATACAAGTTGCCAACGGGCAATGCCTCCTAGCGAAGATCGCTTCAATAGGTATGGCTCAAACAAACTAAGTAATTGAAGTCGCATTCTTTGAGACACTGAGTGTGATTACAAGTAGGGCATCTTAATAACTTAGCTTGAGATATAAATTACCAATGGGTGATGCCTCCTATCGAAGATCACTTCGTTATGGTGGCTTAATCAAACTAAGTGATGAGAACCACCTTCCTTGCAAGGACACCAAGTATATGTATACCATCATTCTATTTAATAATCTTAAATTAAATCTGCAACTTTAACCAATTATCATTCTAGAAGCTAGGAGTCAGAATCCTTTTAGCAGGATTCTGCATAGTAGAGACTTAGAATTCATTATCAGCATTCCAATCTTTCATGGATTTCTGGATTTTTACTCATATAGAATAGAAGCATGGGCATAAGTATGAGCATAGACTTGAAGCATTATTTTAGTGGTAATGCATGAGTATTAGTGATGAAGTATGGGTTATGGAGTGTTATATACACATATTGGGGAATTTAAGGGTGCATCTACGTCACCATACTGTATTCCCAATCGGGTGTTTGTTTACATTGGACCGTACTACTCATAGTCTTTCAGTGATAGTTCAGTGACATATCTGTGACATATGTGGTGTGGCATATTTAGGTGCATCAATCCAGTGACATATAGTACAGCATTCAGCATTTCTTTCATCTTGATTTCTGAGTGTTCGATGTTTCCTTTACTTTCAGTTTTCATTTGTGTGACAGTTTTACTTACTTAGCCTTTACTATCTTACTTACTTGGCTGTTACAGTTTTTCCTTACTTAGTTCTTTTTCCCCAGTTTCCCTGCAGTTTTACTTTACTTTACTTGTTACTTGTATTTTGCTTTATTCATGCATAGTTAGTTGCGATGTGTTAGACTTCTTATCTAACACGGGGTACTTTTGAGATCCGGCAATTTGCTAGATCTTGAGCGGCTTGTAGAGATCGGGCAGGAGGACATACAGGAGATCCAGGATGAGTACGTGGAGCCTTAGTGGATCGTACATCTACCGTTACTTCCTGCTTTATTTCAATACTTTAGATAGACTTTCTATCGATGCATTTAAATCAGTCTATAATAAATTATGGATGTATTTTTACTTTCTTTTTCTGAGACAAATATTTACTACTGCTTGTGATAAATGTATTTTGGATGTTTTGCTTTTAGCTTCTGCACTCTGTTATACTACTATACTTAGTATTGTGATATGATCAGCATACTAGAAAAGCTGATATATTGAAGATGTACATTGGATTCTTATTTACTTTTTCTTATAAATCCAAATGTACATACTAGTTTAATACATAAGATAAAGATTCTACTCTTATCTTAGGTATTGACTCTCGATCCTACCCCGAGGTTCGAGTTAGCAGCCTTCAGTATGGCTCAGTCTCTTAGACCCCGCCTATTCGGGAAGATGGGTTTTGCTTGTATACCTGTCCTCCTAAGTAGCACACCGCTCCACCGCTGAATATGTATATATATTACAGTCTCTTGTACGCAGCGACGGGGTGGGTCGCTACATCGACGCTATAAGGAGAATTCACTCTCCTCATATGCGCCATAGAAGACATCTCAATCGAGTAGCACCCCTTCGATCCGGCGCATCCCAGATGGGGGTTCATATCTCAATCGATGCGCCTCATGATCCTGAAGGTGTAGCCATCAAAATCCAGGAGTGGCGTGGTTTGTGCACGATGAATTGATCGACGGAAGCTAGCCCTAATTCTCCCCTCTGTCGGGTATCCCCATGTGGAAGACACACAGTGCCGGGCCGTGTTGAACCCCGTACCGTGCGTTTTGCGTTTCGGGTTGACAATAATTAAAGTATTTACATAATTAATTTCCTTAAGAAATTTAATTCAGTAAATTAAAACCTATGGTTTGATTAAAATTAAAATACATAATAAATTATTTAAATAACTTTAGTTATACTTATCCAAATGGTATGATCCAATATACCATTTTAATCAGAAAAATATAAGGAATAATAATATAAAATAAAATTAAAGATTCAAAGGTTAAATTTTAAAATATTGCCTAATTTTCTCTGTTCTTATTTAATTCATAATTAATTCATTAAGTGCCTAAAAATATTGATTTAAGTCTTTGATTGCTCATAAGACAATAAAAAACCTATCTAAGCCATTAAAAATAATTTAAGAATATTAAATTTGCTAATCACCTCTTAATTACCCTAAAAAGAGATTAGTGAATTAAGCCTTAGATTAACCTCTAATTTTGGTAAATCTAGTTCCTAAAGTCTTATTAAGTATAATAGAGATTATAAATGTGTTTGAATCTTCCTAGTATGCCTTAATTCCTTAAATCACCTTAATTGATCTCTTAATATGATTAGTGTTAATTAAAATAATTAAGATATCAAAATCCTAAGTTAAGTGTTTTATACACTTCACTAATCAATATGAAACTCATTAAAATAAATTTAAATCAATTTAGATGATTAAATTTTAAAATTCTATTTTTAGTCTTAAGAGGGGTATTTTGGTCATTTTGACCAAAATAGGTTAAAGCACCCCTCAAGCCTTCAAGTCTCTAGTTAATACCTTAACACCTTTCTAAAATCTCATGTTAGTAATTTTGAGTTACGTAAAGAAATCGTAAATTAGTTCTTATTAAGATCTTAAGATCTTAAGAGTACTCAAAACCACTTTCTTAAGAAAGTAAACTTAAATAGATTTAATACTAAATCTTTAATTTAACTACCTTATTAAGTTGATTCACAAGCTGCAAATCTTAAGTAGATATACTTCTAAAAGCTTAAGTCTAGTTCTTAGTTGTGATCTAAAGTGATCAAATTTTAAATCTTAGATCTTAAACTTTAGATCATCTATTTGAATTGGATCATCTTCTTTGAACTTAATTGATTAATTGTTTTATCCTTTTTAAACTTTCATGTGGGTGTAGGATTGATACAATCTATAGAATAATACAATTATCATAAATATTGAATATAGATCTTAGATTCTTAGTTTCTAATTGATTATTTTATCTTATAATATTAGAATAACCTTCATTAAGATCTTAACTTCTAATCCTTCAACTTATACGATTTTGATCTTTAGTTTATGTTTGAGTGTGAACCCTAGATCCTTATTAGGATATCACCTTAGATTCAGGATTTGAACCCTATATGTGGAGTTTAAGTCCGGAATCCTCAATCTTGATTTACTTGATCAAGATTTGGGTTAAATGAGTATAATAATAATAATTAGGCCATTGATTTATATACTTTAAACCTTTATAGGCGTCACTTGATTTTAAAATTAAAACTTGTTAAGTTCTAAGGTTAAACACTAAGGTCATGAATATGAGATTATACTCAATAACGAGATATTGGAGATCTTAAACTTGTATCTTCTTAGAATGGTTAGATTTGGATAATTTAGATAACAACATATATCACATAAGTCTAGTTGAGTCTCTTGCTTACTTCAACTTTGATTGCTCTGCATAACTTAAATATTGAGCCTTATTCCTTGAGCATAATAGGAGAACTTAGGATATTGAAGATACATCCTAAGTTAGCATTTGTAAAGCATGACATTCACTCAGTCCTTTTAGTGCATTCAATCTAGTAAGGTATGTCCTAGCTTAGTCTACCTCCTTAGTTCTAGTTTTGTTAAAGAATAGACTCGAACCTAGCCCAGTGCTTGGCTAGGCTGGATACATGTCTTATTCTATAAGTTTAACTCGGACCTAGCTCTGATGATACCTAGGATGGACACATGCTGAACTTTCTGTTTAGAGGCCATGTATGGCCTGTTTCTATTATGACAGTACTATGTCTTAGGCTTACTTTTACTTTAGTTCATTTTCAGTGCCGTGTTTGCTTTGCCACATGCTTCAGTGGCCTTACTTTAGTACTAATTTGCCTTGCCACATGTCTCAGTGGTTTTACTCTAGCTCATTTATGTTCTTAGCTTGCTTTTGTCATATGCTTCAGTGGCCATATATATATATATATATATATATATATATATATATATATATATATATATATATATATATTAAATCTGCATACTTGTATATATATTCTTATTGAGTAAATAATAAATATTATCATATTTAGGATGTTAGTTTTGTATGTTCATTTTCGTACCTTTCAGTACAGTTTACTTTTATAAAATCAACATGTCTTCATGTGATCATAAGCATGTTAGGATCAGTTTATTTAGTACTTGCAGTTATTTTTACTCTTTAGCCTCACTTTATTTAGTTGCATGTTTGTACATACTTGATAATCAATTATAAATGAATAATATATAGCCATCCTATTCTTTGTAGCTTGATGCACCCTATATTGCTTACAAATTGAAAGTAATTAGTGTGATATATTTAAATATTCAGTTCACTTAAATAGCCTAAAATGTACTTTGACAATTTGTCTAACTATAACATTTTTCTTTTGTTGGCTGGGGCTTGATACCGACAAATATCATATTTGGAGCTGTTCGCTAGTGGTTCTGCAGGAGAGGAGCCAGTGCAGGAGGAGAATCTTTCTACTACCGTTTAGTTAGATTTTTTTTTTACAGTGAGATTAAGAGATCTTTTCTTTCTTTTAATTCAGTCTGTAATAATTAAGCATTTCTGGATGTATTTACTTTTTGTATTTTGAGCTGAGTTACTGTTTCCTTTACTCTTGTATACTATGCTGTGATGTGGATGTTATGTTATACTATTTTCTGCTTCTACTACTTTGATACATTGATGTATGTTTATAGCTCCAGGTGATAAGTCCTTAGCTTAAGGCGGGTTGAGTCTTACCTGACTCTACTTGAGTTGGGGATTTTCCACAGTTGGAGCACTGCACTCCTCATGACTGTGCTAATATCAGCATTAGCATGGCCATGAAGGGTATGGGGCCCCACAAGGTTGGCCCAACTCCCCTTCCTTCGCCTTTCCCTATAAATAACTTCCATCCTCCCACAAATTATTCACGCATCCTTTGTAATAGCCTAGGTTATTATCTTAGTCAATTAGGACTAATCTGAGTCTTAAGACTAATCATAAGTGCTAATTAAGTCAAATGGAGTCAACCTCTAAGACCTAGTCCAAATCAGGAGTCGAATGGATCGAATCCTGATTTTTGGAAAATTCAGAAATCTTAAAATTGACCTATTTTAATTGATCTCGGATTGGAAAATGGACATCACCATTGCATTCGTTGACCCCAAATTAGCTAGGGGTGAAGTTTTCATGTCAATTGGAAGTCGTCGACATTTCGACGAATATTTAATATTTAATATTTAAATACCCCGCAAATTGAGGAAATAAAATACTCGTCGGATAAAAAATTTGACCTCACCGTTGCGTTCCTCACCCCTCAATTAGCTAAGGGTGAATATTTGGAATTTTCAGGAATCAATTTAAAATTTAAATTTAATTAGGAAATTTAATTATTTAATATTAAATAAATATTTATTTAATAATCACTGACGGTGCCGTCCGCTTAACAGCGCGCGCCGTCAGATCTGAGAGATGTCGTCACCCCTCCGTCTGATTCGATCGGACGAACCGGAGCCGTTCGATCAAGATCGATCGAACGGCTCACAGCCGTCGTCCTCATCTTCTCCGCCGAGCTTCCACGCGGCGCGTCACCGCTCGCCTCGCCCAACCGGCGCCCGCCTAGCCACGCAGGCTCCACCCCGAGGCCCCTTAAGGCTCAGCCTCATCGTTTTGGGCTCGAGCGAGAGATCCGGCCTGTCGATCGAGCCTTCACCGATCCTTCGTTCGCGACCGTCAATCACCAGGTACTAGATCTCTCCCATCTCGACTCCATTTCCTTCGATTATTGTCTCTATACTTATTGCATGTGACGGATTAACGATCGAACGGTTCCGATCGGGGCTAGCCCGACTGGATCGACGAGATTTAGGCTCGGGATCCACAGTAAAAACTGTTAGGGATCCCGACGCCGAACCCTAGGACCTAGGGTTAGGTTTTGCCGACGACTCCGGCCACCTCCGACGATGGCCCACCCGCCGACGTGTAGGCCTCGTCGAGGGCTACCGTCGGCCTTGCGGGCCGAGGTGGTCCGGCGCCGGGAAGGCCGGCGAAAGCCGTGCCCTAGCCCGGCTCCCTCGGGACGCCCCGCGAAGAGGGTGAAGTCCGGGTCTGGCCGGGTCGACAAAAGCCTGACCCGACCGCGTCGGGTCCGCGTAAGCTCTGGTGGGGCCGCAGCGGGATTTCCTAGTTGACTTTAGGGAAAATTGACCAAAATGCCCCTAAAATTCAAATGACCATAACTTGGTCAAATCAACTCTAAATTTGAAAATTCAAGATGCTAATTAGTTTAGAATTTTAATGTCATCAACAAAATAAAATAATATTTAGGATTTGAACCCTAAAATTTATAAAATGACCAAAATACCCCTTGCCTCATTTTGGTCATATCTTGGCCAATTGGAGTCCAAATTGGGCGTACTTACTGTCTATCTTCAAGTTAGATAATAAGGAATCATTTGGAATCAAGAAACTTCAATTTGGACCCTCATATCATGAGTTGACTATTCGAACCCTTAAGTAGGGGTAAAATAGTCATTTTGTCCTAAGATTGGATTAAGTACCCTTAACCTTTAATTAACTTTTCAAAACTCTAAAACCAATGTTATAATTGTATTAGTGACATTTAAGTGAGTAAAATCAACTATTAGGATTGATTTCAGAATCTCCTTTAAGTCTTTAATACTACACCTTAAGGATCTTTCCTAAGACTAGGACTAGATCATATGTTTGATTTCATTCATTGAAAAATGAGATTTTTCAATGAATGAATCATTGGTTTTATTAGTTTTTATATTTTATAACTTATTTTGACTATTTTGTCTTTTAATCTTAGATTTAAGATAGGAAATTCATTCTATTAAGCTTGATTACTTAATAGGATTTGCCTTAATTATTAAATCACTATTAGAATAAAACCTAGAACTTAGATCTTATCCTTTTTAGATTATGTGATTAAGCCTAAATCTCGTAGTGTGTAATTCATAATCTATAAGTTTAGAAGATCTTGATCATATCTTAGATAAAATGTCTAAATTCACAAAACTAGAACGTATGTTTCATTGATATAACTCATAGTCATCATTTGATTGAATTAGATTAGAACATGATCAATTCTAATCCTTTTTAAATTATAAGAATGAGTTCCTAAGTTACACTCGATAGTAGAAAAATGGTGGTCCTGAACTTGTGTAACTTGGAATAGTTATAATGGTTAAATATAAAATAAATGATATCACTATGTTTAGTAGAGTTCCTTGCTTACTTTGATGATTGTTGCTATGCATTCCTTGATTTTTGTGCCTTAACTCCTTGAGCATATCATATAAGATCTTTGATGCATAAATAAAATATTAGGAAAATATAGAAACTCCTTATATTCCTTATGAAAATATTAAAATGATTAATTAAAGATAATAATTGTATGTATTTGAGCTGCCTCTTAATTATGTCTTCTAATTGCCTAGTCCCATATGACACTAGGGGAAGACCTTATTTATATTTTATATTACTTTGTTGTGTGCTGATTGCCTAGTCTCGTATGACACTAGGGGTACACCGTTGGTGCCTTAGCCGTGCTGGTGCTAAGATCCTTCGATATTCGGTGGGCTAGATAAGTTCTTTTCAGTATGGTAGTTAGTACATAGACGTTTATATATATGCAGTCATGATGTTTTGTTTACCTTTCAGCATTTTTATTCAGCTAGCTATTTCTTTGTTCTGCTTATTATATGTATCACTATTGAGTTATGTTATTTTAATTTACATGTATCTCTTGATCACCAGCATGTTTAGGATGTATTATTTTCTTCCAGTGCTCATTTAATTATTTATATTCATGTCTTACCTTATTTAGCTTGCATTTGAGGCATGTCTTAGCCTCTCTTTTACTTAAGTTATAAATAATTATTTATAACTTTTTTCTTCTTTATTGTATTATTAGTTGCTCCCTTATATAGTTGTTGCTTAGAGAATGTAAATGGTGATATTACAAAACACATATACAACTCATCAGCTTAAAATGTACATAGACAATTGTCTAACACAAGATTTTCTTTTTTTTTTGCTGGGGCCCTACATTGTGAAACCGACAATGTCAGGTTTAGAGCAGGTTGATGTTGTAGTACCTGAGGAGGAGCCTTACTTGGAGGAGGAGCAGCAGCTTGGACCTGAATATATTTAGCTGTTTATTTTACCTGTGATGACGAGCGTATTTCCTCTTCTATTTGTTTAAACATTAAATGTTGTTATTATTATTATTATTATTACTTTTATAATAATAATAATAATACTAATTATTATTATTATTATTATTATTATTATTATTTAAATTGATGTTATAAATATTATTTTTGATATTATTATTATTATGATATTATTATTATTATTATTATCATTAATGTTATTATTATGATTATTCATATTATTATTATTATTATTATTATCACATAATTATTATTGTTATTATTATTACAATTATTATTATTAATGTTATAATTATAATAATATTAATAATAATAATAATAATAATAATTATTATTATTATTATTATAAATATTATGAATATTTTTATTAGTGCTATTAATTATTATTATTTTTATTATCTTATAATAATAAACAAAAATGAAGGATATTTATTTAACTTGTAATTACTTTATTCACTGCTTGAGCTATAATCTATTTTTATAATCATATGAGATTTAATGCTCAAAAAATAAAATAAAATAATTAGAATTCAGTATCAAGGATTCATACAAGTAGATCTCAAGTTTGTATAGATAATATGTTAGGCCATGGCAAGTTAGTATCTGAAGAAATAAAGAGACTACATATAACATTTAAGGGGGAATGTATAATTAATCGGAAATCTAACATCTCAAATAAACAGATAGACATATATGACTTATCGATTGTTCTGTGACTTTGTCAAAAAAATAAATATTACATTTACTAATATTTTCTTTCAGATTGAGCACACTTTTTTGACAGTTACATATATATTCACATTTTATTCAGTTCTAACAACTTTTGCTGGGATGTTCTTACTTCAAAATTGCACATTAATTTCTTTATCTATGCCTTTTATATATTTCCCTGTATTTACATCCTTATATGTCATTTCAAAGGCACACAACTTAATATTATATGTAAATGGTGATATCCTACAAATCTTACTTAGACATCTACATCTAATTAAATTTTCTTATTCTTTCTTTTTCCTTTTTTTCTTGGCTCATCCTGTCATATATATATATATATAGTTGACAAATCATGAGCTGTTAGTTCAAGTATTTTAAGAGGAGCTAATGTAGGACGGAGTAGTTTGATGCAAAAAATGTGTTTTATTTATTATAATCCATCTTAGCTTATTTTTTTTAGATGTAATGAATTTTGCAAAACTATTAGTATTTTTGAATGAATGTACCTCCTCTATTATTATGATATTCATGGATGCTGAAATGTTATGTCTCATATGCTGATATGCAGCTCCTAATAGGAATCTGGGATGTGAGCATTCAACGTTGGGTTAGTCCTACTGACCTAGCGGCGGGTCGCCATAAGGCTAATACAAGACATTGGTACTACACATTACTCCACATTTTTAATGCATTATCATGCTATTTAGTACATCATGCTTTCTTACACTTTGAGCTAACTAATTCAAGTTATAAATATTTCCCAACAAGCAATGAGTGGAAAAATTAGTCGTTGTATGCAAAATTTTGCCCTCTTTTGATGAGATTACATGTGTGGTCTTTGGCACTAAATGTCCCATTACAAAAATCAACTTTCTTATCTGCTTATGCAACAGTTAAATATGAACTAGCTAGTATCATTACTGCTTATACAATGTTTTTCTAAATTTTTATTGTAAACTGAATGCTACAATTTGCAAAAAATATTCATATACTAGGCTAGCCCAACTTTGGAAGGCAAGATCATGTAACTAATCGAAAAATAATATTCTTATTTACTTAAGATTATATTATATGATGAATAAACAGTAACCTATGGCTTAAAATGTTTGATTGTTTTGCATTTTGTATCTAATTAGGAGACAAATATATTTCTTATCTAATGTTTGATTGTTAATTCCTTTATAAATTTTTTATTCGCTAATTGTTATGATATGTAAGTTGATGATTGTAGTGTTACTCCTAATTTTGAACTGGTTGTTAATATTTAGAACTTTCTAGATTTTACTTGGGAATTTGGAGTAATCTTGAAGTGTTCATTACTGGGTTTATGTTAGTTTTTAGTAATTACTAAATGTTATATTTATGTTAGTTTTTAGTAATTGGGTTTATTTGTACTTTTTCAATACTGAAATTGCTACATTAGTTTAGTTAATAAGTGGGGTACGTGTCTGGGTCAACCCATTTAATTTTGAGTCGGGCTTGGGTTCAAGAACCGAACCCGTTTGCAATCATGTCATGTTAGGGTTGGGCCGCAATTTATATTGCGGGAACCGTTCATTCAGCCAAATAAAACCAATATAAGATTCGACATCGAGGAATCTGGTGCTATCATCATTCATCCGACCCTTCCAATTTATTTGAGGATCATTGTCAACAATGTTTTTGCTTGCAACAATGAATTCGAATTATGCTTTTATCCAATAACAATGGTTCAGATGAGTCCAAATCCTAATCCTAGGTGTAACATTCTTTCCAGCCAAATAAAACCAATATAAGATTCGACATCGAGGAATCTGGTGCTATCATCGTTCATCCAGTTTATTTGAGGATCACTGTCAACAATGTTTTTGCTTGCAACAATGAATCCGAATTATGCTTTTATCTAATAACAATGGTTCAGATGAGTCCAAATCCTAATCCTAGGTGTAACATTCTTTCCAGCCAAATAAAACCAATATAAGATTCGACATCGAGGAATCTGGTGCTATCATCGTTCATCCGACCCTTCCAGTTTATTTGAGGATCACTGTCAACAATGTTTTTACTTGCAACAATGAATCTAAATTATGCTTTTATCCAATAATAATGGTTCGGATGAGTCCAAATCCTAATCCTAGGTGTAACATTCTTTCCATCCAAATAAAACCAATATAAGATTCTACATCGAGGAATCTGGTGCTATCATCGTTCATCCGACCCTTCCAGTTTATTTGAGGATCACTGTCAATAATGTTTTTGCTTGCAACAATGAATCCGAATTATGCTTTTATCCAATAACAATGGTTCAGATGAGTCCAAATCCTAATCCTAGGTGTAACATTCTTTCCAGCCAAATAAAACCAATATAAGATTCGACATCGAGGAATCTGGTGCTATCATTGTTCATCCGACCCTTCTAGTTTATTTGAGGATCATTGTCAATAATGTTTTTGCTTGCAACAATGAATTCAAATTATGCTTTTATCCAATAATAATGGTTCAGATGAGTTCAAATCCTAATCCTAGGTGTAACATTCTTTCCCAACAGCAATCAGCACATCACTCAGAAAGGTAAATCCAACCTCTCGTTGACTGTAAAAGGTTATTTTGCAGCTTGTTTTCCCTAATCGATATTGAAATTGGTTTGATTCCCATCTCCAACTTTGACATTGCATTGGCAAAGCATATTATTATTCTGGTTTCCGGCCAAATCTCGCTTATTTAGCCTTGGACTTATTTTACGGCTCCGCCCCAAACTCCAGGGGTTGATGGTGTCAAGTTTCTTTTTATGATATAGCTGCATATATCTTCTACATGATAGCAATACTTCCTGCTTGTTAGCTGCTTAATCGATCATAGAATTTTGTGATTTTAGTTTTTTTTATTCTGAAGAGTATTTTGTGATTGCTGCTTTTGATAATGTACTCATTTCTCATCATATTCTTTCGTGAAAGATGGTCATAACCTAAGCATAAATAACTAAAAGCATCAGTACATCATCAACCAGGATCAAACGCCACGGTGTTCTTAACGAGGAGGTCTAAGAGCCTTCCGCAGAGCATATCTCCCATAACATAAGAAAAATCACCATGTCGGGCTAACATCGAACAAACGTTAGCCACGTGATTCGCATTGCACGAACAGTGAACAAAAATCACACGATGAAAGTTCAACAAAAAAGCAAGGTGATCAGTGTGGTGCTCTCCTCCTTGTGAACGAAGATTCCTCTCCCTGTGACGTTGGAGCCTCCGAATCGCTCCAAAACAGCCGCCTTCTATGATGACTCCCTCAGTGTCAGTGTCTCTGGGCAGGAGGGCATGTCGCAGAATAGTAACCGCCTGCATCACAGCCTGGTGAGGAGGCAGGGCCTGTAAACGGGCTCTAGTAACAGCAAGCAAGTGAGCTCCTAAATCGTAGACCACAACTCCATCAAAAGCAATAGGCTCCCCATATCTATTGGAAACGTCAATGTCGGCCTTCAGCCAACGGGTCGGGGGGGGCACCATCTCAAGGAAGTGGAGGGGCTCTAATGGGCCGTGGAACCTTATGAATCAGACCCGTCATGCAGATCAGCACTGATCATTATTGAGATGATTGAACCCGCACAAATTAGTGGAGTTGGGTACGAATGACCATGAGAACGCTTCGTCTTACTTCGCCAAGCCTGGTAGAGAGAGTAGGCCGCAATCTGACAGCTGAAACGGCGGTGGCAAGACGCAGTAGCAGCCAAATACGAATCAGCAAACTTGTCCCAGGAGGTTAGAGTGGCCGACAGCAATCCGCAACACACAAAGTCTCTAGTATGACTCTCATGTACCTATAGTGGGTCACGAAGTGCTCCATATCCTCATTAGTATCACAGCCCCAGACACAAGCCGTTGACTAAGTGAGTCATCTCTTGAGCAACCAACATCCCGTCGGGATGACATTACTACTGAGTAATCGCCACAAGAAACAAGCCTCTCGGGGGCCTAGAGCCATCCCCCACATGGTCGCAAACTGCCAAGGCCCGTCGCTCACCTCCGCTTTGTAAATCTGGTTAGCCCGGCCCTCCGTGAAAGCGTCGACCTGCCACTGCAAACTCTCATCCATTGATAGAGTGTGATCCTGGACGATCGGCTACCCATACCCCAGTATCTTCCAAACTATAGAATTAGAATGTCGAACAATAAATTCCTCACCCCGGTGGCGGTAGTGGAACTCCATGACTCTCACCCAGAGGAGATCCTCCCTGGTGATGTAGCTGAACATGTGGCAGGCCACAAGAACAGTCTTCTATAGCCTCAAGTCTCTGATCCCGAGTCCACCAACCTCAAGCAATCGACAGACCTCCTGCCACCTCATGTAGTGCAGACCACTACCCTCCGCTCCTTTTCAAAGGAACTTACGAATAATAGCCTCAATGCCGGAGAGGTAGGAGTTCGAAATTGGGGCAACCAACATCAGATAGCTGGGGATCATTGTAACTGCCCAAACTATTCAGCACCAAAGTATTGTCTGCTTTGGCCAGAAAGGCCTCACGATTTTGCCCTCAGAAGATAACTTCCCAGCAGGTCACCCATCCTGGGAGTGCTCCCACCTGAGTACGCTTAACTTTGGAGTTCTTATCAGGAACTCCACCGTTATCTGAAAAGGTGCCTTGATGTTTAAGAGTTTCACTTATTACTACTTAAGTGGGTCTTCACAATCATAGTGAGCACAGATCTGATCAAGCACAACCTACCAGCAAGAGAAAGGTAGCGACTGCTCCATGGCCCACCCTAGCTCGGACCTGCTCAATAACTGCTGCAAAATATGCTCTCCGCGGAAGTCGGCCAATGATTGTGACTCTCAAGTATCGAAGAGACGACCCTCTCTGGAAGCCCAACTGGATTGCAATCATGCCCTGTCAATCGACTGGGGTTTGTCGGCTAAAGACAACCTGTGACTTGCGCGAGTTCACAGATTATCCAATCTAGCTACCATAATCTGCCAATTGCTTGTACCTCTCTCTCTCTCGCCTTAGAAGCTGGGGCAATCAGTATCAGATTATCTACGTACATGAGGTGGGAGAAGCTAGGACTTACTCATCATATTCTTTCATGCATACATACTCATCCACCTTAGCATCATCATCTCCACAACTCTAATTTTGTTAGAATGCTAATGCTTTGCATGCCAATTTGATTTTCAATAAGACATTGTTGGGCTATAGCCTAAGAGGGATGTTTCAATTGCGCACGCCTCAGAGGTGCTCCACAATTTCATCCAATACCTGTAATATGGGAATTTTCTTAGTTTGCTATTTTTTGCATGAATAAAATTTGTTTAAAAAATATAGAGAGAACAATCTACTAGTGCTTAAATTCTGAATGCAACATCATTTATGTATTCTATGTTTGTAAATATGGCATTGTTTTTGTGTTGAAGAATGAAAATAGCTTGAGTGCATTTTAGATGGGTATTGTAACTTGAGATTATATAGATTTTGGGGTTATTTATTATGCAATTATATCAAAATTTGGGCCACATAACACTTGTGCTTTAATGTACAATTATAAATTAACAAACTCTTTTAAATATGTATCTTTTATTTGAAAATGTTTGATGTCCTGTCACTATTGAATGTGATAAATTACCAAATCATGATAATGAAATGAAGCATCGCATTAAATCACCAAAATATGTATGGCTGGACTCAAATAATTGGGAAGAGGATAGGGACATGAATTTATGATCCATGTGAGAATGATTACGTATGCAATATGTTAATTGCAGTTAAAATATATAATTAATTAGTATAAAATTAACAATAACTAATGACACACTTTGTTATTATACATTATTTATAATTTACTAAAAAATCTTTTCTGACGAATTTCAAAATTGATTATTAGCAACAAAATAAAATATTTTTACTTATTTATAAATAATTTAATATTTATTTGGTTCAATTGTAGTTCTAATTCTTTGTTGCTAATGTCAGTTTACAGTGAATGCAGTACATATCTCTAAATAACATTACCTATCATTGAGATGTTTGTGAACCAAACAACCTCTTGACTGAGTTGAATTGAAGTTTAAGCAATATATGTCTCCTCTCTTGCGCCTCTTCTTTCATTACTTTTTTTTTGGAGTCACCTCTAAACCCTCAAATGCACAAAGCACTCTCAATATGCAGCCTATAAATGTGCTTTTTTCCATTCCTAAAAGGGATATTTATGGTACAATAATTTTTGGCCATTCATTCCTAAGATCAATATTGGAACACCTATTATTTAATGTAGTAGTAATCCCATTGTGCTCTCAATTTTAATAAAATAAATTCTTAAGCGATTTTTAAAATGCATAAAAATAATCATCAATTGCTTTTCCAGTAACATACATTGTCATTCGATCAAAATCTCATACTGGGATATCATGGATATGGTGCTACTGGTATTGATGTTGATGGCATTGCATCAATTCTTCCTTGTTCAAAAAAAACCTCTGAATAGTTAAAATTAATGTAGTTGTTGATCGTGCTCAAAGAAATTTTCTAACTTCTGCTGGGAACCATGCATTCTCAGTAGGTAATTGATCTTTTCATTTGATTGAAAATATGAAATGTACGGGAATCTCACTGATAATGCTTTCCACTTAAAGGAATATAAGCAGATATAATGAGGAGCTCAAGGTATATGCATGAAAATAGTCTACAAATCTATATACTGCAGATTTTTTTTATATGACAATATTCTTAACATTAAAAATTGAATTATTGAATATGCTTTTGGGCAAATCCAGCATACACACATTAGATACTATTTTATAATAATTTTTGAAAAGGGTCACATGCTATGACATATTATTTTTAGTATTTTGTAGAGACATATTACTTAATGTAATCATAATCAATACATACTCTTTCTCATTATAGTCCTCTTTAGTTCTTTTAGCATTAACAAAATATGCATATTTGACATTGTTGTCTTTGACAGACTGTAAAATACACGTCTGCGCTCGCACGCAAGTGTACGTGGTCTGAAGTAATAATTGGAAGGTAAGTTCCGAGATTTATCGTCCTCAGGGAATGATGTGTTTTGTTATTAAGGCTTATCTACTTTTAATAATGTTTAGATAATTATATTTTTGGGTTTTTGTGGCTCCCAATTAACAATTCTAAATCTTAAAATTAAAAATATGATGTTCAGAAGAATGGAGAGTTGGGGTTTCATCATGCAACTTGTTATGGGACTGGTGCAAGTACTTCTTTCCATTTAATTTTTAGTGAAACTTGTTTGCATGCTAATTACAATCAAATGAAGATAGCATTCCTTAGATTGGTCCTCTAATTCTAGCTATTTCATGTCCAGTGCACAAAATGAGCACACCAAGGTTTGATCTCGGCACATAGACCCTCATGTGATCGAATTTAGTTAATTAAGATCTACGTCCAGGTTATCAAAATAATTATTTTAATTCAGCGATCACACGAATTTGATTTCCACACAATTAGCGTCACATACTACATGCGCAGTTCAGATAAGAAAATGAATTATTGTGCTAAGTGGATTATGTCACATTTATTCACAAGCATTCAATTATTCATCTTCCTCCTTTCACGTATGCTGAGATACGGAGCTTTATTAGTGACTTTTGGCTCACATGCGCCTATCTCTCGATTGAGTTCAAAGAATAGTGTTGTTAGGCTCAAGAGCTTGTCACTAGGCTCTAAGCACTAACTCACACATTCCTAGCGTTACGCCAATTGGTGAGCTATGGAGCTGAAAGAAAATTAAGTTATCTAATCTCCCTTTCATCTCAGGCTAAGGTGTTTTACACCAGAATCCTCGCACAACGAATACGTATTCGTGGCGATGACCTTTATGTGCATGCCCTTTAACTCAAGATGTCTAATTGATTCAATATTATCTTCGTTATGAACCATTTGTAAGAAAAATATAATAAACATTCATCACATGCATGCTTACACAGGAAACACATCCACATCAAAAGATAAGGATTTTTATTCATTAAAAAAAATTGATACAAGCACCATATATCCCTCTGCTTGTTACATGACTCTAGCCCAACCCTCCCCAAAGGGGAGGTTAGCTCTCCATACCAAAGGAAATACATAATATGGAATACAAAGACATGAACTCTTGCATGGTTCTAGTGTAAGAAAGAAAACAAGGAGAGGTTAAGGAAGAATACTAGGAATAACCCTTAGCATTCTCCGGCTTTCCTCCTGCTCTCCAACTTCTCCTCTTTCAGCTCCTCGAATTTCCTTTCCTTCTTTCTCCGAATGGAATTCTTCTCTTTGGTTTGGGTTCTTCCTTCATTTTTCTATAGCAGCTCTGAATTTCTGATCTTGAATGTCAAAGAGGGGAACCCTCTCTTAGTCTTACATGTAAGCTTATATAGAATTGCCCACAACCCTTTGGAATCAAAAATTGTTTAACTTTTCAAATCATTGCCATAAATGCTTCTTCATAAATTGATTCAGTTAATTGTCTTGAGAATGCAAGGAATAATGAATAGAACAGCTGGGGAAGGCAAAAGAATTAAGTTTTTGTGTCCTTCCCTATGCTGCATTTATTGCTGATTCTGGCTGAAAATTCGGCGGGCGCTACAGCGCGCTGCAGTGCCTAGCTTTTCGAATTCAATCTGCCCTAGCGCGTTGTGGCTGATGTATTAAATTTCATTTCATTTCTGTATCTGATCCTTTTGTTCCGCGGTAGCGCGCAGTAGCGCTTGAACCTTCGAACTGAATCAGCTGCAGCGTGCGGTAGCAAAAATATTAAAAATCCTGCTAAGTCCAATTCCGCTACAGCGCGCGATAGCGGCTAAACCTTTGAGTCAAATCCGTTGCAGCGCGCGGTAGCGGATCAATAAAGCTTCATTTTATTTTCACTCCGCTGTGGCGCGCGGTAACGGTTGAGGTTTCGAGTTCAATCCGCCTTGCGCGTTGTGGCGCGCTACAATGGTTCTATTAAATCTTCAATTGCTTTCTGGTTTTATAAATGCCGTTGTGGCACGCGATAGCGGTTGAGGTTTCGAGTTCGACCCGCCTTAGCGCGCTGTAGCGCGCTTGGGCGCGCTACAACGGTTTTCTTTCAGAATTTCAGTTTTCTTCCAAAATTTCCCCAGCTTGTCTTTTTAGCCTGAAAATATGGGAAAACAAATCAAAGTAGACCATCTTAACATGTATTTGCTTGTATTTCTTCTTTTATTTTGTTATAAATTTTGGACTTATCATCTTCAACAAACTAATTGATTTGATTATGGAGATTATGGAAATCATATGCAGTTGTAAACGCAGTAAAAAAATGCATAAAGAGGGAGTGCATCGATATATATGAGATATTATGGGTAAATCCATACATTATCTGAAATGGAGTTTTTTCTTATAGCTTTCGAAATAATGCTAATATAGGCCAGCTCAGAAATAGGTAGGTGCAGTTCCTAATTTCTGCGAGGGATCTCTACAAATTATACAGGAATCTGTTGACAACTTCCATTTACCCATTTGTTTGTGCGTGATATGCACAACTAAAAGATAATCATCACATAAGGTAGAATAAAGTGTAAGGGGGCTATTCTCTTACTAATGATATGAAAATCGGGACAAGACAAGTAGCCATTTCAAAGTATATGAAATTTGGAGATATGTGAAGTCAATGAAGTAATTATTAAGGTGCTTGGCAAAGGGCATCAACTAGCTTATTTAGGTTCCAAGATCATGCTTCAGGACAATGAAAAGTCCTAAAGGTATTCACTCATTTAGCATTTCTATGACTTGTTTTATTATTTTGCAAATTGATTAATTTTAAGGTATGATGACCAATGTGCAAAAGAAACTCTTTATGCAAAAGTGAATGGTGCTGTAGCTAATGGTTGAAGCTTTGAATTTATTACTCCATATCATATTATAGGTTCAATTCGCACTAGCTACATATTTGCTTCTTATTTGAAGCTCACTTTCTTAAAAATAACTTTTTATACAAACGTTAAGATTGCCAATATTTTAAAAACTGAACTCGTGCATAGAATTCACCATTATATTTTTAGCACTATTTGCTGTCATTAAACTTCTCACTGAAATAAGCAATTGAATGGTTCTCTTGGCACAATACGTCTTTACTGCCTAACTTAAAAAACCATCACAAGTCATTTTATACATTTTAGTGTAGTCTAGTAATCTTAGGATAAGTATACTGGCTATAAATGAGTTGTTCTTTCTGCTTAGGCATCAATTGAACTTATTCTTTAGTAAAATCATAAGATATTGAAATCACGAACGAATCATCAATAGAAGGTAGCTAATTCAAGGAAACATTTAGCCTAAGAGTTCATAAGAGTTGTCCAATCAATAATAGACCCTAACCTAAGAGGCCAAGCATTAATCTATTAACAAAGATAATAATTTTGAGAAAGGTTACTTCTCCTTTTATGAACAAAACTTCTTCAAAGTGATGTATAGCTATTCTCTCTAAAATAAGTTAATATTGCTCACAGGTGTTGGAAGTGAGTCATCCTATCTTCTGCTATGAATTGTAATATCATAAAAAAAAACTAAAATATTTGATGAAAGGCTAGAGCATTGTGGCCGTAAGCCTTAGAGAGCTCAAATGGAATTACTAATTACGCATATACCTCATCAAAGATTTTTTTAAGTTGTCTTTCATTCATCCTTTCATTGTATCCAAATTTGGTGGCATTTACTTTGAAGATTTAATATTAACAACAAAGTGGATTCAGAAATAACTGTCAAGCATGCCATCCAGTCTAGTATAATGAACATTCATTTGCTGATAATTTTGTTGTTGGCTTTTCCATTTACACACATTTGCGTAAAATCATCTTTTAGTATGAGTAGTGCATGCATAACGTATAGATTGAGGTTTTTGTCAAGGAAATCTTGTTATTAGTGTTCACTTATCTCTTGAGCTCATCATATTAAGTAGGATTGGTCCTGCAATGGGTAAATTCTAATCTTGGTATCTATGAATTAAAATAATTATATGTTGTTGTATTTCTGTCGTTAGGAGAAGCCCATTATGGAACTTTTCAGAAATCGAATCAGAAAGGTCTCTCAGAAAGCCTGTCATTTTTGTGGTGATAGGTGTTGTGGTGGTAGTGGAGTTCCCACTTTTATGTGTAATATGTGAAACAAAGCAAGCTCATCAAATTGTTTATCTAATTTTTATTGCTCGCCACTTCTTCAATAGTCGTAAGGGTGTTATGGTTTGAAGGAATGGTATGTGAAGTTTTGTGGAATATAATCAATTGAAGAGGGCATAAGCTGCGTTGGAGTGGAACTAGGCTCTCTTTTAATCTTTTGGTGATATTGGAGGGGGCAACTTCTCAGTAGGCTTTGTTGACTTTAGAAGTCAGAATCACATCTAGATTAGTAAATGATTTGATTTTGATTTTAGAAAAATGGAAATAAATTTTGATACTAATGTTTGATGGTTTTCAGGTTAAATTAAAGCATATATTAGCTCTAGGTTGATAGCTGCTCAGCAACCTTAGGAATTAGATGATCAAGGCTACGCAAGAAGATCAAGTATTGCAGTAAGCCTTGAAGTTAGTTAGAAGGGAAGGCGCTCAAGTATTTTGCCTAGACTCACCCAGCATGGTCTCGGATCCGCGACTGAGCATGCTTGGAAAACAATTTAACGAGCCACAGATCACGGGTTGTGCCCAAAGATTCCTCGACTCGCACTCCAAAGGGCCTAATTTAGGAACACGTGGGCCATAGATCAATAGTTTGCACTTAGATGCATCTTGGCCATACACTCAAATGCCATATTTGAATCCTCACTTGGATGCGTCTAGCCTCAGATGCATCTGAGCACGATTAGTTTCCAAAATTTAGACAGTTGCTAGATTTGAATGTCTCTTTTCCTTTATAAACAAGGCTCGCTCCCTGCCACCAAATCACGCCTATGACTCTCTGCACTTTATAAGGATCTCAAAGTTATGGAATTCTTCTAAAAATTCTTTTCAAAATTTTTTGTTAGTGCTCTTACTTTCTGCATCTCTTGCTATCTTACCAAACTCTTGCAAGTTGCGTAAAAGGTTGTTTCAGGAAACTATGTCTTTGCAAATATTTGTGAAGGGGGGAAACTTTACTACTCCACGACCATGTTTTATAGAAAAGAGGCAAGGCTATATCACTTGCTGGACATCAACAAAGGAGCGATTAATTGGATTGAGTGGATTCCGAAAGAGATGAACATCCGAAGAGTAAATGTAGGATCAAGAGGACCCAAACTACTATAGATTGTCTTTTGTTCTATTATTGTGCTTTTTCTTTCTTTTTATGGTGTGCTCTATGTTTACTTTCTTTTTATATTGTGTGTGAAAATTATAATAATTAAGCCGCTCTAAATTTCTTAAGTTGTAAATTTCTTATCTTATTTTTCACAAGTCAAGCCCATCTGCTTTCTCATGGTAGTGTTGTCTAGGATACAAAAACTAACACTTGATACCCAAACAAAGTCCCTACAATACTAACATTTAATGGTTTAATAGAGTAAAGATTAATCTTTGTAATGACAGTACTCGGAGCTGGGAATAACATATGATGGAATGTGCATCGTACACTGGTCATCATTGTTCAATTGAATAAGTTTTGATCTTTAGAAGATGAAAATGAAATTTCCTCCAATCAGTTGATTATTATATTTGGTTTTAAATAGAAGAAGGATATATTCAATCCAAAATCACATATAATGAATGAGCTGAGACCAGTGTAAGGTGACACAGTTCAATGCTAACTAATTGTCAATGTGCATTGAAACAAGAATTTTATATGCATGTCTACTAATGCACAACTGGTAAGAAAATTTGAGATACTTTGACAGTTACATATAAAAGCACTAATGATGTGTGTGAGTCAATGCTTAACCCCATAATGCATGAATATGAACTATATGTGATGACCCATGTTAGGTTGGTAATAACCAAACTAACATCAGATACATCTTTTAACAGGATTATATTGGCGGTTAAGTAAAATAGCAATTAAATAATATCCAGAGCCATTCAAATATAAAGAAATAACATTTATTCAAATTAAAGTAAATAACATCCAGAATTTATTACATAAATGTCTTTATACAAAAATGATTGTCCTTTGAAGGGTAGTTAGAATTCATTGATTTCTCGCATCATGCCTCTTTCTAACAACTTTAAACTAAATCAGCCTCCTCCAGCTGTATCTGATCTGGCATTATAAAATAATATCTTAGTGCACATTCTAAATACAAAGTATATTAAAAATATACTTACAGCAAAGCGGAAGGCAAAAATAATAGAAATTTGCAGGGAAATATAGATTTATTTCAAAAAGATAATCATAACTCCTGTAAAATAAATATTTTTTTGTCACATGCCAAGTTTCAAATAGAAAAGCAATAATAACGTAAAAATTCATGTTTATGTTTGACTTGATAGTATGAAGCAATATTAGTAGTTCTGATGGGCAAAGTCAGAACCATGAAGCTAGATTCATAAAAATATAATTAAGCATGACCTTCACCTGGGCCCCCTTAAAGGCTCTAGATGGCACCTTCACCTAGGCCTCTTTCAAGTCTTTAGATGACAACCTTCACCTAAGCCCCCTTTAAAGGCTCCAGATGGCACCTTCACCTAGGCCTCTTTCAAGGCTCCAGATAGCAACCTTCACTCAGGCCCCCTTTAAATGCTCCAGATAGCATCATATATGCATTTAAGCATAACCTTCATCTGGGCCCCCTCAAAAGCTCCAAATGGCACTCTTATAACTCCTAATGGATTAGCCCCGTCCCTAACTTAATTTAACTTCCATTTTGGAACCCTTTGCAACATTCACAAGATACATAAATATCATTTTGCCTCTCTTACATGATTAATAGTAAGAAAAAAGTATTAAATAACAATATAAAATATGTTCAAAGTGATGCTTAAGCAGTAAAAAGGTAAAAAGCATAAAAATAATATCCAGTGTACCTTTGTATTTTATTTATTAAGATGAATCACTCATAACATTGATGTGTCTGCAAAAGTTATAATTAAAATTTTATTAAACTATGAAACTACCTATTTACAAAATTAGAACTAGTATTTGTGTTCTCAAGTTTGACTTTAGTTGGTTATTTTAATCTATATCTCACATGGCATAAGAGTAAATTATATAATAAGAAGGTCTAATTCATAACTCTAATTTATTATATTTAAACTAAAATCATCATTGATTGGACTTGGAGAAATTAAATAACTTTATATGAAAGAACTAGGTTACAATATTAGAGTAAAATAAGTCTAATTGAATCGTTAATATAAAATCTCCCTTTATCAACATAGAACTCATTTAATATACTAGAGCAACACATGTTTCATTAAAGCAAGATATAAAAACTTCTTGAATCGATATAAACTCAAAAGCCTAGTGTTCCTTAAATCATAGGTTAGGAAATAATAATTATTGATTTGATATTGACAACATCAAAATCGCTTATAACTGACTTTATTATACTACACATAGATCTTGTAACTCCTTGCCTTTATTAAGAATTTATCAAACAACTGATTTGTATCTATTAGATCTTTTCCTAGTGTTAGTTAGTCGGACTTAATCATTATACTGTAATTTAGACATCAATTTTCCTCTACAACACAGCTATGATTAAATCAAGATTGATTACACCAAATCCTTATTCATAAAGCAGTTACTTTAATAAATTTAATACCTCATAAAGTGTAATTAAACAACCTAGTTTTAAGTTAAGTGATTAAGTATGATTAAGTTATTGATAAACACTAGGTTCATAGCACCACAATGCTAAGTAAAAGTGCTTTAATGATATCGAAATGAGCACTTAGTCAATTTATAATGATATACTATTATTGTAGTATTTAATTTTGCTCTCAACATAAAATAAATTGAATAAATGAAGTCGTATTGATATCAGTTGACAGTAACTAATTCGTTCACATATGCAACTCCCCTATCGCCAAAAGATATAACTTGCAAGGAAGGTCGTACCTTACCCTCGGTCGAGCGCACAGAGAGGGGTCGGCGCAGAATCAAGCGGAGAGGGATCAACGTAGAGGCTAGGCGATCGGCGCAGAGTCGAGCGGAAGAGGAGAGCGGCGATCGACACAGAGGTGGGAGGACCGGATCGGCAGTGCATGCTAAGGCGTCGGCAGTGTTCCCGTCTGCTCTCGTTGCGCAGACTGCTTCCGCCAATGCGTCTCGTCGTCAGCTCAGGTACGCTCCTACAGACTCGAGCGGAAGAGAGGAAGAGTGATTCGAAGGCTTGTGAGGATGGGGAGCGGCTTTCTGACTTAAATAAGGCGTGCGTATGTAACGCACGCCTGTGCGTCGGCTGAAAAAAGACACTGAAATGCGCGAGGGGTTACAGGGAAGCTTTTAATGGAGCGTTCAGTGGCAGAAATTATTGCTAAAACTGTTGATTTCTTTTCTTTGAAATGCTTGGCTATTTTGTAAGTCTCTAATAATTTACTTGTAATTAATTTTACAATCAATACTAAGATTATGAGTATAAATTTCCCTAAACTTTCTAAGTTACAGATTTAATCAATCTTTAATGTTAACAGGAAAAACAAAAATTTGCGGAAATAACGGAATTTGATTTTAGCGGGGTTTTAATGTCTTTCTCAAAATGACCTAGAGTCATTACACTATACCAGATGAAGTTTGAAGAGTCCATATTCGATATGTATACTCGACTTACCAAGAAAATCATTGTTATACGCATACTGGGACCAGTTCTTATACAAAGTGAATACAATGTTGCGTAGATTACTGAAAAGTTGGGATTTTAAGGTCAAACAGTTCTGGAAGCGAAGGATTTAAAAACTTACTCTCTTATTCTATTACTAAGATCACTAATGGCTTTCAAACATAATGTTAGCCAAAAGAAAAGAATCAAAGGAATAATCAAAAAAGAAAGAAAGAGGGATTATGTTAAATGTTAAGAAGGTCAAAGTGATGTTTAAGAAGAAGAACCAATATTGATCTCATCCTTAACAAAAGGGAGGTAAAGATAACTCTTCTAACACTATTATTAAATTTAATAACAAATTTTTTTGCTATAAATATAAGGAAAATTGATATATTCATTCGAAGTGCCCTTAGTAGAAGAACAAAAAGTGAAAGGTACTGTGAGAACCAGAAAGAAAAATGACACGAAAATGGTAGTTTGGGTCTACCAAACCAAAAAATTAGTTTATAATCTAAAGCTGAAGAGATGAACCTATGTTTGATGGTGCAAAGTCAAGAAAGTGCAAGTTTAAGCTCTTCAAGAGATGAGGTAGTCACCAAATGAAGCTATGAAGACGTGGTTGTTGGTAATGAACCTACTCAGCAGCACGCCCTACTCCGCAGCGGAAGCGGTTTGAGAAAGAGCGCACACTTTGATTCGAGGACCGGGTTGCGTTGACGGTTCCCAAGAAATCTCAGAATGAATCACAAGACTAAAATCACATCACATGAAGAAACATCCAAACACAAAGAAATACATGAAAAACCCAAGAATGGGAAAAACCACGGAGCCACAACACAAGGAAATTCACTAGAATAACTTGAAGGTTACAGAATTATAAAAAGCTTATCACCTCAGCACAAATGCTCCAGCTCTTACTCTAGAATGGAGAGGAAGAGAAAGCAGCCACCACCTGAAGTGTCTCCTCCAACATACAAGGGCTAACTTGCACTGCAGCTCCCTTAGGATTTAGCCTAGGGTTCTTCTTCTCACAATAGTCTTAGCCTCCAAAATGAAATGCTAACCCTTAGGTTTCTCTCTCAACTTCTTTGCTTAAGTACCCAGCTGAAAAACAGGCCCTAAAAGGTCCAAAATGCCCTCCAATTTGCTTATGGCGTAATCTGGACCGTGCAAATTTCCGCTAGGCGCTACGGCGCGCCGTAGCGCCCGCGTCTCGAGTTGAGACCGCTACGGCGCGCTATAGCACCTGCGTTTCGGGATGGACCCGTTGACACGCTGCGGCGCGCTATAGCGCCGATTTTCGCTGCGGTGCGCTGCAGCAACAATTTTCGTTGCGACGCGCTGCAGTACCTGCTTCTCGGTTGCTGACCGCTGAGGCGCGCAATAGCACCTCAAGCTCGAGTAAGGACCGTCTGGGCGCGTTGCGGTGAGTTGCAGCGCTTTTGTTGCTCCTGGACACTAAAGGCTCTCCATCACATAACAGTGGTATCTTGATAGTGGCTGCTGCAAGCACATAACCGGGGATGTATTAAAATTTAGTAAGCGAGAACCAAATAATGGGAAAGTCACGCTAGAGAGTAACACAAAAATTAAGATTAAAGGTATTGGTAAAATAAATACATTTGAAATATTCTCTATTGAAAATGTGGTGTATGTGAATAGATTGAAATAGAATTTACTTAGAATTATTTAGTAATGTGACAATAGTTATTGTTGAATTTCTTTCCAATAATATACTAATTAGAAAATAACAAAATCATAATTGAAGAAGTTAAGATAGATAATATCTATTAAACTATTTTTTGTTCACTTATTAATTTTGAAATAAAATATTTTAAAATTGAATTTAATGATCCATCATTATGGTACAGAAGACTATGTTATGCTAATTGTTATACTCTTTAGAAGATTTTAAAATTAGGATTAATTTCTGATTTGCCTATATCATATTTTTTGAAACATTGGCCTTGTAATGCGTGCCAACTTGGGAAACAAATAATGATCGCTTCATCGCATTTAGAGAGCACTACACGATCACTCCAGATTATGCGCTTAGATTTATTTGGTCTTATGAGCTTACAAATTCTAAGTTTGGATTTGTTATAGTTAATGATTATTGTAGATTCACTTAAGCTGGGTTCTTAGAATTTAATAATGAAATTTAAAATAAATTTAAGAAATTTCTAATTGAATTCAAAAATATTTATGTTCTTTAATTTCTATAATTTGTTCATATTATGATGGTAAATTTGAAAATAAAATATTTGAAACTATTGTGCTTCTAATAAAATTCAACATAAAGAACGTCTTAATAAAATGGAGTTATAGAATATAGAAATAGAACTCTGTATGAGATAGGTTCATGATATTTAGGTACCATTTACCTAAGTATTTTTGGGTTGAGCAGTTAACACTGTGTATTATCTTGTGACTAGAATTTGTGTTCTGAAGAATGTTAGGAAACTCCATTTGAGATACTTGAGGATGAAAGCCTAAAATTTCTTAAATTTTATATTGCCTGGGGAGAGTAAAGATAAGTTTGGCTCAGGCTCGGATGAGTTATTTTTGTTGTATACTTATTAAGCAAAGTGTATATGGTATTTATTAAGTGGAAAATGAAAATTGAGGATATATTCTATGTTGTATTTTGTTGAGTTTAAATTTCAACCTCAAATTATACAATTATGATGATGACATTGAAGATGATATTAGTAATCTTGATTTAAAAATATCTTTTGAATTTAGATATGATTTGCCAAGCGAATGGTGAAATTAGGCATAATCACACTCCAGAGTTGATCATTGAAGATTCTTTGTGAGACGTGTTGATTCGAGGGTCACTCATGAATGAGATCAATCATTCAATATTTTTATCATTAGTGGAACCCAAGAATGTAGAGGAAGCATTATTTGGTGAAATTAGATTGTAGCTATGCAAGAGGAATTGAATTAATTTAAAAAGAATTATGTTAAGGACTATGATTGGAATAAAATAGATGCTTAAAAATAAGTTAGAAGATGATGGTTAGAAATAAAGATCACATAGTGATTAAGGGATTAAACATATTGAAGGTGCATATTTTATTGAGACATTTGCACTTGTAAGACAACCTAAAGCTATTAGGATTTTACTTGCATTTTCATCTCACCGTAGCTTTAAGCTATTCCAAATGGATGATAAAAGTACACTCCTTGTTGGATACATTGATTATGTGTATAAGTCAAAGAAGACATTGCATGTTTTAAAGCAAGCACTTAGGGTAAAGTATAATATAACACAAACCTCTTTCTTAGGAGAACTCGATTTGTTTTCTTCTTGTTCAAATTTATGCAAAAGACATCTTGTTTGGATCAATCGGTATCACCCATTGTGAGAAATTTTTATCCCTCGTAAGTAGAGAATTTGAAATGAGCTTAAATAGTGAATTAAATTTTTTAGGATTCTAGATCAAACAAAATACACAACATTTTCATATCACAAATAAAATATATTAGAGAGTTGCCTAACAATTTAAGCTCAACAATAGCAAACTCATAGATTCTCTTATGAGTTCAACCATTGCCTTAGACTCACATAGTTTCAAACTTGTAGACCAAAAGCTTTATCATAAAGTTTGATAGAATCATTATTGTATCGGACAGCTAGTAGGCCTTACTTTATGTTTAGTGTCTGCTTGTGTATTAGATTACAAATATTCATTTAGGAAACCCATTTGGTTGTAGTTTAGTGAATTCTTGGATAGCTTAATAATATATTGACCTTGGGATTTTGGTATCCACACACTCGGTTGTCGTTTGATCTTGTTAATTTCTTAGATTCATCATTTACTGGATCTAGAACTGATAGGAAGAATATATCCATCACTTGTCAGTTTTTAGTAATGCGTTGGTTTTTTGGTCAAGTAGGAAATAGACTTTAATTGCTTTATTTATTGTTGAGGCAAAATACATAACAATTGGAAATTGTGCTACTCAAATCTTATGGCTTAGACAATAACTACTAGATTATGAAATAAATTACAAAAGATGTATGCCAAATATGACAGCATCAATGCTTTTATCAGTCATGCACTAAATATATTGAGGTTATGCAATACTTCATTAGAGATCATGTATATAGATGCGACATATAGATAGAACTCATAAGCATTGAGCATTAGCTATTAAAGATATTTATAAACCATTGTTCTATGAGATTTCATAATTACGGTATGAACTAGAAATATTTGAATCCACTATAGCTTCCTAGTTTCTATATTCTCTTTTTGTTATGATAAAGAGGAGAAAATATTCCTTTGTTAAGATTAATGGGGAGAATTATTTTATTTTATTTTTTATTTAGAGCGTATTTTCAGGGGAGTTAGTTTTTCTCTTATTGTTTAGATTATGATTTATTTTTTTTACCGGCATTTTATTTTTATCATACAAAAGTTATCATAATATTTTGTCATCACAAAAAATGGAAAGATTGTTGACTTTAGTAGTCACAAGAACTTAGTGGATATTCTGATTTTTGATGATATTAGAATGATATTTGATGCTGAGTCTTCAGGTTTAGTTATATCATATATTATCTTAAGCCTGAGAGCTATAAAGAAGTTTCAAAATTAAATGATCAAGGATAAGCTACAGAGAAGATCTAGTGTTGCAGCAAGCCTTGAAGTAAGTTAGAAAAATGGCCTAGCAGCTTAGAAGCAAAAACTACCAAGAGAAATCATAAAATGAAGGTAGCAACAACAATAACTTGAAGATTTTACTCGGGGGTTGTGTTTGGATTTAGGTGGAATATGATTATAGTATAATTTGATTATAGTTATTATTGCCTTTTTAGAATGAACTAATCTGTTAAGTGTGGTGTTCCGAATAACTTAGCGGTGAGATTATCCTCGAATGAATCAATCTATTTGGTTGTCTAATTTTTTTTGTCCATTTGAAATGTCAGACACCGGAGATGACGAAGAAGACAACGCCGAGAATGACGTGTAACCGAGGAAGACGACGTGCGTCGGTGACAAAGCCAAGAATGATGCGTGCTGAGGGTGGAGTTGAGTAAGATGGCGCAATATCGGTAGATGAAACGCGCCAAAGATGATGAATTCGATGAAAGATGCCTCGCTTAGCAAGACGACGTCAAAGGCATGGACGATGTTGGAGTCCGGGACAACACTAAAATCTATTTTGTGATTAGCGGCCCCCACCAAATCACTAAGTAAAATTATTACATTGCTTTTATACCAAACTAAACAAGTGGAATTCACTTTGCACAGAAATCCACATGTACCACCAAACAACCCCTTAGATCTATTATGTGTTTGTTCATAAATTTTATGATTGTATCTTTTTTGATGTGTTGTGTTTCAATTTAGCATAGCTTTGTAAAGGATTTTATTGGTGAGGATCATATTCATGTCTAATTGTTTCTTGTGGAAGCCTTGCAATTGGGTAGTTATCCCTAAAACTAGACCATGAATGCATCACTTTAATATCTTTTTCTTGGAGTGTTTGTTTTTGCTTTCTGGAAGCTTATCTTTTGTTAGGTCTAATGTTGGTCTTCATATAAGCTTATTCTCCTCATTATGTTGCCCACAGTTTCCAGCCTTGTGGAGTGTGGAGCAAGGCTGTAAAAGTCTCCCTTAAATGATGTTCAATGATGCCACACACACATATAAAAAGAAAATAATATGCAATATTCAAGTAAGATATGCTTCCAAAATTATTAATATTATAAATGTGAATATACATATTTAATGTATAATATTATTATGTTGAACAAAGTTACATAATAATCGAAAAATTATATACATCTATCTAACTACCTGAGAAAAAAATTAAATGCTCGAAATCAATAAATAAACTAAAGCAAAGGGCAATCGTTAGTTTTTCAACTTTTATTAGAAGTTTGAATATCATGGAATTTGGTTACCGTTTTTATTTTATTTTTTTCTTCTTTTTTTTATTTACTTATTTTTCTTATTTTTCTACTTTTGTTTTGAGATCATCATTTTTTTTCTATTGTATTTATTTTTATAATATATTTATAAAAAATAACATTATATAATATATATATATATAAAGTGCACTTTATTAAAAAAAAATGATATGTATATGAAAAGTATTTAAGATATTAGAATATGTTTTTTTAATTTTTATATATAAATCTCGTAAAAAAATAAATGTGATTTGAAATATATTATTATTTTTTATATAATATGTGTTGATGTGAAGTTGGTACGGCTCAAGACATGCATTTAAGCATTTAAATAAATATATTATATAAATAATTATTTAAACAATTCTTAAATACAAAACATGCGAATATAACTGCTTGATTTTATTTGAAATAGGCAATAAATTCGGCCTGAAATTGAATATTCGTGAACTGCTTTGAAAAGGATTTACTCTCAATGCCACAAATTGAATTCTTAATAGGTTAATGGTTCAAATTTTATAGGTTAATGCTAATCGCATAGTTTTTTAGCCGCTTATCATCGATCAAAGCTAGTGATTATTTAAGATCAACAATTAAGGCCTCCATCGACACTTGCTAGCAACAATCATTTTCTACACCTTCCATCCATTGGTGATCTTCCATAGCTTTCAAAATTGATATCCCATCTAGTCTTCATTTTTGATCTTTTGTTCCAAGCTCTTTGCAATGGAGATTCACTACACTCTTAGATGTCAGTATTCAATTGATTGTTCTATCTTCCAAATATGACATTCTTGTATGATTGGCTTTGGTTAAATCTTTAGCTTTTGTGGTGTTTGCCCAATATTGCCTTATCATTAGTACCTTGTGCTTCATCAATTCGGTTGATCACATCCATCACTTGCATGCATTCTTTAGGGATTATTAAGTCATTGGTTTTAACTTTGTAAGAACTATTTATATGTGGGGGCAATGTTTGCTTATGCTCAACAAAATCTTGTTGGCAACATTCAGTTACCATCATGACTTTATCCACTCTCTCTTTGTTGATGGCTCCTTTTAGAATGATGTTTGGTTGCACTTAGCAGTGTTCTCTACCTTCCTAATCTATTCTGATCCATTATAGATCTACTTCATTAGCTTCTTAGATTGCCTTTTCTTTGTGATCCAATTTGCAGAATGAGATCATGCTAACCATTGGCTTAGATTTGTTTTGTTATAATTAAAATTCATCGCAACTGAATCTCAAAATTGCATCATAATCATCTGAGTTATATTCAACCTTATGCTTCGATAATGATTCTCTATCCAAATTACTATACATGCCAGTACATTTAAAGAAAATCTCTTCATATTGCATGAACTATATTGACTCCATCAATCAACTCACTCAACTTCCCCATCAACAAAAATCCTTTTACTAGAACTTGCATTCCTATTGCATTAAATAGTATTATGGTGCTCTTATTGATGTTGCTTTTGACCAAAGTTATACAATTAATAGAAGATTTGTGAACTTGATACTCTTCTAATTTAACACTTTGCTAATTGGAGCTTTTTAAAAAGGGCATGATGATGTATTTTACATGTATAAAACATAAAGAATTATAATAATTTTCAGCATTAGAACATGCAAAAATATGTTAGCTTTTCTTAATATTCACCTTTTTGCTTAAATGTAATGTTTTGAACAAAAAATTATGCAACAGTTATTGAAAAAAATTTAATGAATCATGAATTTTTGATGCATATTTAAGAAGTTACTATGAATTATATATTAGTTGGAAACATCAAACATTTGTCTATAATATTTTAGTTCCACTATCCATCCCTAAAAAATCTCAATAATTATCTCATTATTCTACTGACATCAATTTAAGCATATTTAAGACTATTAATATGTTAGAGCAATTAAATCAGACATGCAAGTAAGCTAATAAAAAATTGAGGATGGATATTAAGCATTTATACAAGTTTCTCTTCTCTTTATATAAGAGTAGTCTCTGATATATATATATATATATATATATATATATATATATATATATATATTATGTTAGCCAAATTGTATGGGCTTTTTTATCAATAAAGAAAGTATATTTTTGCCGATTAATATTACGACCAGAGTTTTTTTCAAGGGAATTAAGGAGGTTGTCTAAACGTTCTATTGTCCCCATTTGAAAAGATTATCAGGTCATCAGCATAAGCTAAGTAAGAGATCATGAACTTACCACTCAAGTTATAATGAAGATTATGATCATGAGCAAACATGTGATTTGTATTGTGAGACCAATAATTGAGGGCAAGATTAAAAAGGATAGGAGAGAGTGGATCTCCTTGGCGAATCCCCTTGTGCAATTTGAAGAAACCAAAAAGAGACCCAATAATCAGAATAGAGAACCAATTATTATTGATAGAGTTCTTGATTTTTAGGATGAAAGAATCATCAAATCCATAAGCAACAAGGACTCTTTGGAGGAAGTACCAATCAATTTTGTCAAAAGATTTTTCTGGATCAAGCTTAAGGATGAGATTATGCCCTCTTCTCTTCTTGCCAAGGCTATGAAAAATCTCTTGAACAATGAGAATATTGTCATGGATGAATCTACCATGGATAAAAATCGATTGGTTGGGTTCAATGAGATTAGGGATATAGGATTGAAGTCTATTGGCCAAAATTTTGGATATGATTTTATTTATAGTCGTGCAAAGGCTAATGGGTTTAAATTTAGACCACCAGTTACTAGAATTTTCTTTGGGGATGAGAGAGATATATGTGTGGGAAAAGAATTTGGGGAGGGGAACATTACAAAAAAATAATTTGATGCCATTACAAACATTTAACTTTTATAATCTCCTAGAAGGAAATGAAAAATTTTCCAGAAAATTGTTAAAAACCCGCATAAGAATTTAGCTTCAAATATTTAATGACTTCCCAAATCTCCTCAACTAAAGGCATGATGTCAAAATTAGCATTATCATCATCAGAAATACCTTGAGAAGGAGACGAAAGAGAGCGAGCGAGAGAGAGAGAGAGAGAGAGAGAGAGGAGAGAGAGAGAGAGAGAGAGAAGAGAGAGAGGCATTGGGCTCGGGAGTAGAGGAGAAGAAAGAATTAAAGTAATCAACAGCCAAGTTTTTGATATCATCATCATTAGACAAAATAGTACCATCTGATTTAGTGATTGAGGAGATTTTATTTAAGTAGCGACTCTTGTTCACCCAATTATGATTGAATTTAGTATTCTTTGCCCCATCGACCTTCCAATTAAGACTTGTGGCGCCCCACCCCCTGGTCCGCAGGATTAGACTTAAGGGGTGCTGTGCCACTAGCAAATCTCTCACTTATTATTGGATTAGGTAAAATCCACAATCCACTAATAAGGGAATGATGTGCACATAATGAATGTAAGGATCAGTCACTAAGTCTATCATACATATAGAGTGCGAAAGCAATATGAAGTAAACATTACATCCAATCCACCGTACATCAAGTAAGAATTAGTAATATAGCTCAACAAATAATAATGTGCAAAAAGTAAACAAAATCATGAGTACATGTATTATTACATCATTTAATTAAAGTTAAAAGACTAAAAATGATAATATCATTCATCCTCACATAGAAGAAAAAAAAAAGATAATTAGAGGTCTTCTACACCAGGCTATTGCACCTCCTCTAAATAAGGCCCCCCCTCAGGCACTGGCTCTTCAAACTGAACAATATCTGACATTTTCAGTTTCACAATGCTATGGCCCCAGCCAATAAAAAAAAAATCTTATTAGACAAATTGTCTATGTATATTTTAGGCAGAATATATATTAAACATTTATTAATACCACCATGTTACTCTATACAAAACCAAATATCTATCTAGCATAGGAGCAGATAAGCATACAAAGAAAATAGGATAAGTTATAAATATAGCATTTATAACTAAATAACAAGTGAGGCAAAAGCATACCTCAAGCAACTAAACAAAAAACATGCATACATATATAATACATGCTGATGATCATACGATATTTGCTAGTTTAAAACAGAAATCTGAGAGTGGTACATATAATAAGCTATAAAGTCTAGCATTATATATATGTATATACACAAGTAAGCAGGTAAATAGGAAAAATACAGCTAATTGAAATAACATGCATCATCATCATAATATACGGTAAATAGAAAACTGAAAAAGTGTATAATTACCATATTAGAAAGAATTGGCCAATCCAACCTAGTATATTCCCATAGCCTTTTTGGGCTAGGGCAGATATAAATTCCCATAGCTTTTCTGAGCTAGGGCAGATATAAAAGTAAAGCAAAACTGAAGAGGCAGATAATACTATGCAAATATCTTTTAATTATTTATCTTTGTTTCTGTGGACAATTTTAGAAACAGCTGAAGAGTCAAGCACGTCTGCAAGACTGAGCGGGTTCCAAGCTTAACACACATTCCTCAATGAGTAATGTTAAGCATCCTGATCACTCCTTACCCTTGTCCATTGGAGTAATTGTGCACCATAATCTGTCATGAACTGAACCCAAATACAAATGTTTTCCTAATATTCTAAGTTTTCATTTTTATGCAACAATATTTTTCTTATATGACATGTTCAAAGAAAAATAAGCACAAAGTTCAATGAATGCGTAGCACAAAACCAAGCAGTAAGCAAGAGTGTAGCGCCCTGCGCCATCACCGGGTGCAAAAGAGGTAAAATCATTGAATAACCCCGTTATTTAATGAATGAAATATACCCTATGATCTAACCCTAGTCTTAAGAATAGTCCTAATATAAAGTGAAAGATTTTAGAGAATTTAACTAATCTTATTGAGTTTCTTTATACTTGCTTATTTTATTTAATTATGAAAGTTAATGATAGATTTTGGCTAAGTAAAGTATATTAACTTATGGATTTTTAAGCCTAAAATTGAGATGTTTTACAAATTATTCAAATTGAGGGATTTATGATTTAAATTAATCCTAAATCAGTTTTATTACTGACTTCAATAATTTAAAAGGTAATTTAAGGGTTAAGCACACTTAACCTAAATTTTAGGCAAAATGACCATTTTGCCCCTACTTAAGGGTCCAAAAAGCTACTTTTTGATTTAAGGCTCCAAATTAGGATTTTTACTGCCAAATGATTTCTTATTGTCTAACATAAAGATAAAAAGTAGGTTCACCAAATTTGGATAAGAAATGGGTTCTATAGGTTCAAACTAAGGTTTTTAACATAATGGAGTATTTTAGTAAATTTCACCTAATGAAATCTAAATTTTTATACAATTTACTATTGGTTGCTATTCAAAAATTTTATAGAGTCTAAGAACACTAAATTCTGAGGTCTAATAAATTAGTTATAGCCATTTTAATTTCTAAGGGCAATTTGGTAATTTTCTAAGTTAAGAGGGATCAAAAAGCTAACTTTACCATTTGGTGTCCAAATTTAGCAAACCTAATGGTTATAGCTTTCCTATATCACACTGAGTACTTTAATTAGGAGTAGACCCCAATTGAACTTCAATTGGTCAAGTTATGACCTAATTAAGGTTATGAGTATTTTGGTCAATTCTAATTTTTCTAAGTTTTGAAACATAAATATTTTCTTAGATTATTATTGGCACTAAATTCTAAACTATTTAGCATTTTAATTTTCTAGATTTGGAGTCTAAATGACTAAGATATGGTCAAATGAATTTTCTAGACGCTACGACGCGTTGTAGCGGATCTTAACGTTATAGCGCGCTGTAGCGGACCCAAATTAGAAACTCAGGTGCTATGGCACGCTATAGCAGACCCTAATACGCAAAAACAAAAATGAGTTAACTTTTGGGTTCAATTACTCTCAACCTAGAGCACTTCACGTGCGGTGCCATATACCATTGGAAAGCTCTTTCCAATACCTTTTCATTGATACTCAAATCAGCACTAAAAGATTATGTTATCAATAAAAAATAGTGGGATTAAAAAACTAGATATACAGAAATTCGTATTAGCAAATTTACATATCATTCCCAATTATTTTCAGATTTTTTTTTTTTGAGCTCCTACATCTTAAACATAGCTTCATAGATGCGCAACTAAGGTAACACAGAATCTTAAACATATAAATGAGCATGAAAATGAATATGAATAGCTATTGGATTAACCAATGGAGAGAAAGGGGGGTACCTTAGCTTTGACAATGGCAGAATTTCTAAGGGAGGCTTGAGAGCTTAAGAGGTTATTCCTTCAGCAAATATAGCAATGGGAGGAGAGGAGCTCAGCTTGGCAATGGAGATAGGGGAAATGAAGAGCTGAGAGATAAGGGCTTTCTTAATGGGGAAGAGACCTACCAATGGATGGGATGGCTTGAGTTGACCCATCCCACTTGGTGAGATAGGAGGGGCTGGCAGGAGATAGGGGGGACAAGCTAGGCTGAGCACAGCGAGGGGGAGGGGGGGGAGGGGGGATTGAAGGGAAATGGGGGTCAGCTAGGATTGGATGGTTGTGGGTCCCAGCCAATGAAGAAGGAGAAGACAAAAAATTGAGTTTAATAAATTAACTTAATTAATCTCAAAAATCATATTTTAAAAACGATCTCCGAAAAATCTTAAAAATTCACCCCAAGCTGATTTGGGGGTGAGGAACGAAATGGCAAAATCAGATTTTGATTTCGACGACAATTTATTTTTCTTATTTTCTAATTAATTTAAATATATTAAAATATTCAAGAAAATTCGACGACTTCTGAAAAATCTCAAAATTTCACCCTTAGCTAATTCGAGGGTGAGGATCGCAATGGCAAAGTCATATTTTAATTTTGATGAGTATTTAATTTTCCAATTTTTGGGTATTAAATATTATTATAATATTCGTCAAAATTTCGACGACTTTCGATTGACTTGAAAACATCACTCCTAACTAATTTGGGGAAATGAGCGCAATGGCGAAGTCCGATTTTTAATTTGAGGTCAATTTAGATAGGTCAAATTTTAGGGTTTCTGAATTTTCTAAGAATCAGGATTTGATCTATTTGACTTTTAATTTGGACTAGATCTTAGTGGATGACTCATAATGACTTGATTAATACTTAGGATCAAGATTAGGATGCAGATTAGTCTTAATTAACAAGGGTAACAACTTGGGTTGTTACAAGACTACACTTATATTTTCAAAAGGTTTCAACCGCATTGTAGGTTTGGATCATAGAGGCTTTGGCTTTGGCAAGTGCCAATTTGTTATCAATGGAATGATTGATTTTAAAAAGTATTTCAAGATTGGTAATAATGTTTTTTTGACAGCTCAAATTCTTGAAGATATTTCCAATATAGTTGAAGTTCCAACTTTTGAGAGCCTTACGAAGGCCAATTTTTCCACTGATCTTGGGAGACCAATAATAACACAAGGTTGCTCCCAATACTCTCTGATAATAGCTTCACAATCATTATTGGCCACCCAAAAAAGTTGAAATTTGAAGCTACTATTTTTGAAAGAAGTACTAAGGTTGGAGGAAATTATAATGGCTTTGTGATAAGAGATGGTAGAATTCTGAGAAAAATTCTTAAACAAGGGGAAAAGGTTACACTAACCATTGTTAATCAAGAAACAATCGAGGTGGCCAAATTTTCTGCCATTAGAATAACTAAAGGAGGGGCCAGTATGATTGAAATCATCAAGGCCACAATCTATGATGTCTTCATTGAAATCATAAGTGGACATGGAATGATTAAGTTTTATAACCTTAATATTCATTCGAGTGGATAACAGCATTAAAACCCCCACCAACCAGCCAAGGGAGATCTGCGGAGCTACAATTTTTAAGCAATTCCCAAAGGGAGATTCTATCAGCTCTAGTAGGGAAAGTAAGAATAAAAGTAAAAAGATAGCTGTGATGAGTGTCTTGCAAATTAATGTGAACGACTTGATCTCAATGAGAAATGGGATTCATCGACCAATTATTAGACTAAAAAAGCCAAATTTACTTATTCGAAAGAGAAGCACCATTTGTCAATATTGATATATTTTTGAATTTTAGCACAATCGAATGAGGTAAGCTTAGGCTCAAAAATGGAGAGAATGTCGATTTTATTCTCAGAAACAATATGTTTAAGATGATTTTAGAAGAGTTGTGACCCACACCTCTAATGTTCCAGCACATTATATTCATAACTTACCAATAGAAAGTTTTCTGACTATCATTGATAGATTTAGAAGCAATAGTGTGGAGAAGGCTTTTTTTTTTTTATTTTCTTTTTCGACAAAAATTATTCAACTGAATCACTTAAAGGATTGAATTTATTGGATGAAATAACATTGGAGGTAGTTTTGCTAGGAGAAATAATTTTTAAATATAAAATGGTTCGAAATTACCAAAAACTGACATTTCAGATGTAGGGGAGTGAGGCACGACAATATTAATTTCTCCTGGAGGGATCGCTCTAGCCACCACAAAAAAGGTAAGCTGAATCTAACAAGGTAAGTTTCTCTTCAAATATTTGGGCACCCCTATTTTTAAAGGGCATACATCTCATGCTATCTTTCAGGGCCTCATTGATTCGATATTCATTAAGCTTAGAGGTTTGGATCATAAATTCCTTTCTCAAGAAGGTCGTTTAACTCTGATTAGATATGTTCTCAATACTAGTCCTACCTTTTGGCTTGAGTTCACTTCCCCCACTAAATGAGTGCTTAATAAAATCAATTTCATTTTCAACAAATCCTTCTGAACCCGTAGTAATGGTGCTAAAATTATATGGACTTCTTGGAACAAAATCTTTTATCCTCATGAGGAAGGTGGTCTTGGCATCAGGAACCTTGATGAAATTCACAAAGCTCTATCTCTTAAGCTTTGGTAGAAGTTTAGAACCTTGAACTCCCTTTGGGTTGACATTCTTTTGTCCAAGTATTGTGCTACCAATCACCCTTTTATTATCAAAGCTAAAATTATTGACTCTCCTATCTGGAAACAGTTATTTGATGCTAAATCTTTCCTTAATAACAACATTATTTGGAAAAATATTACTGCTGAAAACTCTTTTTGTTTGATTATTAGGGGTGAGCTCGGCATTCTTTCTAATGCTTGCCCTGTCATTCTTCCTAAACTCAAACTTGGGGAGATTTTTCACCAGCTTAATGGTTTGAACCTTTCCATTTTAGAGAAAATTTTACCTTTTGAGATGCTACAAATTATCTCTAATTCTCCTAAGCTAGTGCATAACAACTCAACGACTTCAAATTTGGTAGTTAAAGGTAAATTTCAGCTTAGCTTGTCTTGGAATTCTATTTGGATTCATAAAACTCCTATTCATCATACCTGATTTTGGCATAATGATCTGTCCACTTTCATTAGTATTTTCATTTGGCGCATGTATAACAGTTTCATTAGCGTCGATGTGGTTTTAATTAGCAGAGGCTTTGCCATCACTTTGAAGTGCTATTGTTGCAGTGGTTTTGAATCCTTCAACCATCTTTTTATTAATAACACTCACTCCAATGAGGTTTGGCATGACTAGCAACAATAACAACATCATCTTTAGCCTTGAAGATATTCTTGGTTGTTGAGGCAATTAAAAAAAAAAAGAAGTTGAATGTTGAAAATTTGATGTGGAGTATTTGGAATGCTCGGAACAAGAAGAAATATAATAATATTCACTTTAATAAGCATGTTATTATTCAAAAGTCCATTGTTGAGGTGGCAATGACGTTTAATGCCTATCCTTCCAACCAATTCAGCTGGAAAAATGTTAACATGGCCAAAATTTATCAGCCATGCTCTATGGCGGGATTCCACATTAAGTTGCCCGAGGTTGGCATCTGATTTTTCTTATGTGGCGGGTTGGTTTGGCTTTGGGGTTTGGTTTGTGGTTGTGGCTGCAGTGTTGGGGTCTTAATGTTGCTTGTCAGTGTGGGTTTTGGCAGTTTGGTGTTGTCGTCAGCTTCTTGTGGTTTCTTACAGCTATTTAGATTTTTTATGTAGCTTTCCTTTGATTCTATGCAGCTATTTGTAGTTTGTGTGTTTGGCTATGGGGTTGGTCATTGGTGTGACTGTTGTGCTGGGGATTTCTTCGTTCTAGCTATTTGAAGTTTGTTTGTTTGGCTGTGGGGTTTAGTCTGTGGTGTAGCTTGCAACTCCTGTTTGGATTCCAGGCTTGTTTTTCGATCAGCTGTTGTTGGCCAATTCTTGGTGTAGCTTTTTATAATTGAAAAGCGTTGAAACTTCTAAAAGTTATGATATTTATATTTTCATTTTGCTATGAGGGTCTGGCCCGCACTCCTTTGGATTTCTGGTTTGCTAACCGTAATTTTCTTCTCCTATCCGCTGTTTTGCTTGGAGGGTTTTGTCTTTTGCATTTTGTGTTTGTAAGTATTTGGTTTCGGATGCTCTGGGCTCTATTTCTTGATCTCTCTCTGTGGTGCTTTTTGTCTGTTGGTTAGAGATTTTCTGTCTCTGCTAAGACATCTTTGCCCGTCTGCTACATGTATGTTTTTAGTTCGGATAGTTTCTCTTGCTTTTTTGCATGTTCACCTCTTCCTTTAGCTCCCAGCTGAGAAGGTTTTTTTGATTGTGTTGGTTTGAATCTCCATCTTCATAGTTTTCATTTCATTTGCTTTTTGTGCCATATCTTTTGCTCTTTTAAGTATGTGTTTGTTCTTTTAACTTTCTATCTACTAAGTCATTTTAGACTACTCTCTGGGCTGGCTTTAAGTTCTTAGAGTTAGGATTTCTTGTACCTCCCAACCCATTTTGTATCTTTCGTTTGCAGTTTAAGAAAATATCGCCAATACGGCTTTTCTTAAGAATAAAAATAAAATTATATATATATAAATATGCATGGAGACTTAATATAAAGCAATCGTCATAATTTTTAATTTAGAACACTTCTTCTTTATTGAGTAAAGCTAATAAGTTATATTATTTTCAACATCAAAATAAGCTTACAATGATTCCACCAATGAGTTTTCTAATATGGCGTGCAATGATTCAATAGAATAGCATCACACAATAATGCACCTTCATAGCTATTTATCATGATAGGAACATAACACAACTATTAGATTTCTTGCCAAAACTTGTAATAAAGGGTTGAGTGTAGTTTAGGTAATAGTTTGTTCATACAAGTGATATTCAAAATGTAACATCAATACAACTATCATATTTGATGGTAACATATTTCTTAAGATGCAAAGGTAGATTTAAATCTTAGGCGATAAAATCCAAACATTTTGTTCATGTTTCGGTTTCAAAGGCTTAAAATATTACTATAACAACAACATGAAGACTGTTCTGAAATTCTTGTCGTAAATAATGAGTTCGGATTGAAACATTATTTTTTAATTGAGCGACACGTATAATGATTCTATGATAATCGCATGACACGTGTAATGATTTTGATAGAAACATTCCATAATTGATACATGAAATATGAATTTATTGCCAAGAATTATAATAGTGTTGAGTGTAGTGAAAGAAATGATAGCATCACACGTGTACAACTATCATCCTTGATGGTGATGATCTATATTGACAATGACTTTTCAGATCCTACAATTCCTATGATAATATCTCTATGTTTTACTTATGTTTTGGCTCATTAATTTGAATGTGTGATAATAATAATAATAAAATATCAAATATTTTTCACTCTTTTTGTTAAATTTATTTTTTATTAAGGCATGAATGTATATATGTATGTATGTGTGTATGTAATATATATATAAGATTTTTTTAAAATTAGCTATGTATATTTTATGTTCTTTTGCAAAAATATATATATAATCAAATGTAAAGATTCTATGAGACATGGTTCCCTAATGGGCTTGAGATAGTCTTAGATCAAAAGCGTGGGTTGGAATGCCTCATTGCTGTTATGCTTGAGCGATGTTGCTGCAAAAGGCGCGAAACACTTCATGTTAACGCTAACTAAATAGACAAGATCACAGGCCAGTGGGTCATATGTTATACATGTATCAAATGTGGGTGTGTGGCATTTGCGAAATAAGGGGTTTGACGCAACATAATTCTCTTTCACGCCTAAGCGAACACAAATAAGATTCGTTGCAAAAGATCAAATATGTACGAATACGTAGTAAATGAGCATAGAAGATTTTCATGAAAAATTTTACAGGAAAAAATAATGGAGCTACATCATCATAAGAAAATTCCGCTATGAATCAAGAAAATAAAATACAATATTTATAAGTTCACAACACTTTGTTTTATAGCCAGTACTCACAGCACAATGTACAATATTACATAGTTTTTATAAACTCCAATTAAAACACACTTCATAAATAACTCTTAATACAGAGAGGAATACAAATGGTTTAAAGTTAGTGAACCCTTACCAAACCTTCTCTTAGAGATTTTTTCTTGTATCTTGTGTGTTGAAACTCTTGCATCAAGGCCTATTTATAAGCCATCCTTGATTCCCAAGAGTTACAAATTCCAATCTCTCAATTAAGGATATAAAGAAAACTTCCAAATCCATAATTCCCGAAACGGAAGTTATTAATGCGCTAGTTTCTTAATACCATAATTGAGAGATTTAATTATATATATAGAAAATTAATTTCATTTAATTTTCCTTTAATTAATGAAACTTAATTTCTTTTAATTTAGGAAAAATTAATTTCCTTTAATTTTTCTTCAATTAAGAAAAAATTAATTTTTCTTAATTTTCCTTCAGAAATATCAATGAATCCACTAATGGGTTGATTGGATTAGTGCGACCATCGGGTCACACGTTCAATGTGACTATAACGAACTTTGAGTTGTTAGCTAATCATTAGTAGATTAGGCGGCTCAGAAAGCATGTGTGTGTTTTAACAATGCTCTCGGAGATGACCAAAATCATTAATATTTGAGTGAATCACCAAAAATTGTTTTCAATATTTAGAAAACTAATATACCACAAATGCGAAACTTCATGGTAAAATTAACAAAAATAACAATACATGCAAAGGTTGTCAAATTACTCCCATCTCATGCCATTCATTAAGAAAATCTTTCTATTAGAGGTAAAGCACAATCAAAGTGCTCTGATATATATACACTTGAGGAGCACATGTCATGGAAAGGAAGTAGAGACTCTTAGATAATGATTGAGATTATGAATGATGGCTGATGTTTGGTGATGATGGTGGATGCTTCATAGATAAAAGATGAGATTGGATAGTAGAAGCCAGAGAAATTAGATAAAAGATGAGGTTGAAGATAGAAGATACACATGAACAAATCAGCTATTTATTTTTCAAAAAGTGTTGCAAATGCTGCTCAACTGATTGAAGTCTTAAATAATAATATTAAGGAGCTTCTATAAAAATATTTGGGTTTACTTGTTCATTACTCTATGCCCTCTTTAGAGCTATGTAAACCTCCTTTAGACGAATTTCATTCTCTTCTTTCAGGTTGATCTCAAAGAACTAGGTTATGCAGGATGACTTCAAAATCTCAAATTCTCAGTTTGGAACTTTTAGCTATATTGGTTCCAACTTCCATGCTATACATATACCAAAATCAATTCTTCAGAATATTAATTCAACTTGTTTCAGATATCTCAATCCTAGTTGAATGGATAAGAAGCTCCATATTTTAGCTTGGGACAACGTTACTATCCCTAAGGTCAAAGGTGGCTTAGGCCTAAGTTTTACTAATGTTCTAATCAAAAGTAGCAAAATGAGTTTTGCATGAAAAATTCTATCTTCAACTTTTATTCTTAACCAATGGTGGATTGCAAATTTCTGCCCGCCTCCTTCTGTTTCTAGGAGAATCTCCCCAATCCTCTCAACTTTTGTGAAAAACTTTCTAAATATTTCTCATAATATGTTGCAGGTCAATGCAATGGCAATGGTAACTATCACTATAACGGTTTAGCCCATGTTGCTTTTACAAAAGCAAAATGCAAAAGCAAAATGTATAGGCTCAATGTACTATGAAAATTTGGTCCAAAGATAAATAACCTTTGATTTTCCTTGACTTCTTGGAAAGCCATTCTTAATGGCTGTAAAATTGTGGATTTGCTTAATGCTAGAGGTAATAATATGAATGTTTTGTGCTCTTTATGCCTTCTTAACAATGAATCTCATGTCCATCTCTTTTTTTATTGCAATTATTCATTTGAGGTGCTTAAAGAAACATTTTCTTTTGACATTGGCTAGCTTATGCCACCTAACCTCAGTCAAATCATCAGTACCTCAATTGTGGCTTTTGGTAAATGGAAGAAAAATTGCTTTATCAAGCAATTGGTATTATAATCTATCACTTATGATATGAAAGGAACAACAAACACTTCAAACATAATTTTTATTGTTCTTCTATCTTAATGATTTTATCGTTCAAATTTAAAAACAATTGTGGCATCTTGGAAATTTTCTCTCAATGACTCTGATGTTGAAATTTTAGAAATCTTGGAATGGCTTAACACTTAAAATTATTTTAATTGAGCTTTATATTACTTTGCTAATAGTCTTCCCTTATCGGATAAATGTTTTATTTATTTGATTTTTACTGGTATTGGTGGGTTTACTTATGCTTTCACTACATTGTTCGCCTTCCATTGTCACTGCACTATGAGATTTCTAGTTTTCTAGTCACATTCGGCAGTTCATGAAACTACTTCAATTGTTACATATTCGACTTCTACTGCTATTTATTAGACTTATTATTATAATTCGAAATATTTTTTACACACATCCTTTAAAAAAAAAAAAAAGAGAGAAGATAAACCTTATGGCACGAACTTTAGAAAAATTACCACAATAGCTCTTATTTAGCATTATTAACATAACTTTAAAATAAACAAAATACAACTTAGCAAAACTCAAATGAACTAAACTGCGTGTGAAGACATCAGATTCAAATAATGCAAATAGAGCCAATGATTTGCTCTAACGGTTAAAAATGATTATTTGATCATAATATCTTAAATCTTTTAAAAATAAAATAATACTCTCATAACATTCAAGTACTTATTACCTAGTGCTGAAATATTCGATTCAAATTTGGTCTAGTCAACACAGACTTGAACTCGAATTGTCAAATCAAGTTCAATTTTGAATCTTTTTTTTTAAACAGAGAGAAGAGAGGGACCGAACTATAAAATTGAGGTGCCTTTACCACAAAACTGGGCAAGTTGTTTTGCTTTTGAGTATATAAGTTGTTTTATTTTATATATTTTGAGTGCTCGATTTTAAGTTCAATTCGAGTCATGCCCAGCTCGAACTCAGCTCAAACTGGGCTCGAGTAAAGCTGTTAAGCTTGAACTCGACTCGAAAATTTTGAGTCAACTTAAAACTTGAGCGAGTTTTGAGCTCGAGGTAAAATTTCCAACCCTAGTATATCACCTAATAAAGCTATATTGCTACAAAAGTTTTTGATTTATCAATCTTGATGATATGATAAATAAATATATTATATGAAATTAATATGATACATTTAGGTTTTGAGCAGTACAAACCTTCCTTTTACACAACATTTATAATATTTTTGGAACATCATAATACATATCAAAACACAAGCAAACTTTAAAAGAGAATACAAAGAGATTAAAAATGAGCTCATTTCAAAAAACTGCATAATGCTAATGCCCTAATAATCAAATTGTGCATAGATACAATAATGTGACTAACTGAACCCCTTAACTCATTCAACAATTTATTTTCTATAATTGATTTCATTAACATGCTTGCAATTTTTTATCTATTTTATAAGTTTGACAGAATAATGCAACCTTTTTTTCTTCAATGATTTCATCAGTAAACTGGAAGAAACTGAGATACATCACATAATGCACAATGATGCCGCATCATGATTCTCCCACAAGCCACTTCTCCAAAAGCTCTTTATTTTCTTTATAATGTTCAACTTGATAAATTCATTGCTTTTGCCCACTTCTTCTCTCCCTCTTCCCACAAGGTGGCGATGAGCTCTGCATGCAAGTCGGCCATTGGCTACATCGACGCCCGCCTGCCTCTCCGCTCGTCTTACGTCAATCTCTACATATGGGCAGAGTCTGACGCCGAGTTTGTGCGCTCTGTCGCCGACCCCAGGAGAAATGCAAAACTGAGCCCCAATGTCGTGAATAGCTACTCATGCCGACAGGTGTATCTAAGGAGCTATCCGCTCTCGAAGAAGGAGACGGTGCCGGAGAAGGCAGCCAGATGCTTCCGAAGGGCGAGGGAGAAAGTCGCCAGCTCTCCCATCATGCAACATCAGAAGAAGCAGAGCGGTGGAAGGGGTTTCAATGAGAAGAAGAGAATCAACCAGAAAGGCTGCTCTATCTTCTACTCATTTTTTCGCCGGCTGCTCTCTTGCAGCATGAGCATCGACATAGCGGAGGCCGCCGCCAGCTGCTAGCATTTTGGCAGATAATAATGCTGCTTACTTTGCTTTGCTTGACATGTGATTGATTATTTCTTTGTTGTGGCATTTTACTGTTGATCTAAGCTGTGCTGTTACTGAAAGCATGAACTGAATGTATTCTTTTATTGATGGTAATGGAATTATTTCTGCTACTAAATGTTTTCTTGGTTAAACTTTTAGTGCAGGATTCAATTTTTATATCTGCATTTGCTGAACTTTTTCTTCAGCAAATTAAGGCAAGTGCATTGTAACTTTGCATTAATCTTATGAAAAACAAAAAAACACTGGAAATTGTGTGGATAGGATAACATTTATTCTAAAAAATATATAAATTTTTTTTTTATATAATTTAGTGTTACTTTTGTTGATTAAATTGAATAAAGTTGAAGCAGGAATAATTTCTATAACCTGCAACAATTTTGATAATAAAATGTGTACATACAGCAAACTGTATCATTCATTGGTTGAGACTAGCAGGCATTAAATACATAAACAATGTTTTATTGAATATTAAAGAAAAACACACAAAATATAATATATATATATATATATATTGTTAAATTAATATCTGAGAAATTATTATACCAACATGAGATATTTGAATGAAAAATGCTATACTTACACAAAAATATATACCAAAAAATATCAAGAATCAATATAAGATTTTTTTTTCTAATTTTTGCATATAAGTCCCACAAAAAATGTATTCAACCAATAATCTACTTACACATTGGATTGACACACCATCTATATATTTTGGTGTATATTAATGTGTAAGTGTAGCAATACTCTTGTCGAATTTAATGGCACAAGAATTTAGGTACTACCCTATTCCATGCCCTCTTCAGAGTTCCCACAATTAATGTCTCTGAACCTAATAGTATTAAACTTGTAATAATAGAATTCATCAATCAAAATTGAAAAATGCTACCCTTACATCATCATATACACAACCATATCCACCACCAATCAAAAATTTTCTTTCATATTTTTTTTATTTTTTTCTTATACATTATTCCAAACAAAAAGTGAATTGCATCAATCATATATTTACACATAGGATTGCCACATCATCCTCATTTTAATGTGTATATAGTGATGTAAGTGTAGCAAAGTCCATCAAAATTATAATTATAATTTCATTAAATGCATTTAATTGCTTAAAAAAAGGATCAAGCCTATGATGGAACACCAAAGCACTTTTCATGGCATAAAATAATACAGTTAGAATGAGAGTGACCTAACAAGAAAAGAAATACCACTCTTTCTAAAGCAGGTATAGGTATGATAAATGAGAGCATGCCAATAAATTTTATTCAATGCAACCAATAAAATGAATGATAAAATAAACAAAAAAAACAAACATTTCACCAATCAAATTGTTGTCTGTTGGGAAAAAAAACTATTGAGATTAAGCAGAAGATTCCTGTAATTTTTAAAATATCAATGTTAGCGAGGTTCAATCCAGAACTGTTTGAAGGACTGCTGCAAATCTGGGGTTGCATATTTGTATGTTATAATGGGCAAAATAAGGCAAAGACAGCTGATAATTTGTCATTTTTAAAGCATTTTTTGTAGCAACGGAGCTATATTGATAGGCTAAGAACTACCAAAAAATTTAGAAACAATATGCTTTTTGAATTTGCCCTGAAATTTAGTACTGCAATTCTTATTTGGAAGTAATCAAATTGATCTCTGTTTCTAATTCTCTTTATCTTTTTACTGTGCCAAAGACTTATGCCCTATATGATGTATACCCCTTTTCCAGCAAGTAAAATTTTTATCAATATATGTATAGATGTATATATGATGAGAGTTTAGGACATCTCAATATATATACTTCTCTTAGTAATGCCAATCTCCTCTTGTTTTAGTATACTAAGAACTAATTTTAAAATAAAAACATTGTTATGGAAGTATATTTCGATTCATATAAAATATTTAGTGTAGGTGACACCAAATACTATTTAGAGCCAACACGAATTTATTTTGATACATATCTAAATACCTAATCTTCAATGTTTTCAAAGTTACTAGTTAAATCTTCATTATGGTACCAAAAGTATGATGCAATTTAAACCTTTCAATCATTACAAATAGATGATACTATTAAAATAGGAGTGGTTTTGATCATATACAATGAAAATAAATACACAATGGAAACAAATAATTAACTTAATCGACCCCACCTAAGGCTTATTGTATTTGTTGTTGTTGCCGCAATGGTGAGTGATGTGCAAGAAAAGTGAATCTTAGTACTAAAAGGTAAAAAATTCAATCATCAAATTAACTTAATCAATTCAACTTTCAATTTTAGCATTTATTTGTGTTGATTAAAATATGGGAAACATGTGATAAATATTAAATTTAATTTTCTACTTTCAAATTTGTGCAGTGAAATGGGTGTGGAGTTCAAAGCTAGAGAAAATTTAATTCTAGTCTTTCTCCACTTTTTTGCAAGTGATCATTTTATAAAAATACTTTTTAAATTTGATATATAAATTAAAAGACCTCCTAACACTCAAATCAAGAAGATTGATTTTAAATACAAATTCTTAAGGCCTAAATTTGCTACACTTTAATGTTCTCTTTTCCACGGCCTTTCCTTTTCAAATACTTGCTATTGGAATTGCAGTAGATTTGATAGTGGTAAATTGGTCAAAAAGTAAGTATTTAATTTTAGAAAAAACCCATTTTCTCAATGATTTTTCATGCTTTGAATTTCTATTTATTTTCCTTAAATCTAACCGTCAGATGCAGGCTAACATGTTTTGATTTGTTCTACTTACAACATTGTCATTGCCGGGTCCTAAGCCCCCCGATGAGCAAGTTGGAAGGTTGTATTACGTAATTGTTGACTAGCATATAACTTTCACAGATTATTAGCATGATAAGAATCTTTTGAGGAATTGTGCTAAAGCTACTCCATGGCATTTGATTGAGCATGTAAAGTTGAAGTATCGGTACTCTTACATGCAAGCAAATAGAGAATAGATACTATGATTAATAGATCTTAAGAAATGGTACGAGAAGAATGAAGTAAGTATGGGAAAGCAAAAGAAATAAATGCTTTAGGCTTCAAAAGCTTTGACACCAGGCAAAGATCAAGTTTAAAAAGTGTGGACATCATCATCTTGGATTAAAACTTACAAGATGATATAAGTTAAAAAATAGAAATGAAATTAAAACCTTAAAGATTATAATTGGTAGGAAAACTAGCATTGCAAGTGCTTATGGATCACACGTACAATTGAAGGTGAGTACAAAGAATATCTTGAGCATATTTTGAAAGAGTAGGTTAAAGGTATAATCAAGATGAAATATTATTAATGAGAGAAGATTTAAATAAGCAAATTAGAAAAAAAAGTTAAATATTTTAATAATTTTTAAGGTGACTTCAATTTTATCAACACAATAATGAAAGAAAAACTATCTTGGAGTTTGCATTACCTAATGGTGTTATGATTGTCAATACTTTTTTAAGAAGAAAAAAAGATGAATATGCAATCACTTGTAAGAATGAGACTTACATAACTTCGATTAATTATACTCTTATTAAAAATAGAAAAATTATATTGTAAGAATATAAGGTTAATCTGAATAAGAACTTGATAACCCAATATCAGATATAGGTTTTAAATTGAACATAACATGTCAAAAAAGAATAATGATTTATAATTTATCCAAAGGCTAAAAAATGAGCATATAGATATATCTAGAAATAGAGTTTTAGAGCTTTAATAGAAACACTAGAAGAAACTAATCTTAGTGGAAATTAGCTGCAAGTTATATTTGTAATGTGGCTAAGTTTATTTTTATATAATTAAGAGAACCCCAAATAGTAAAGAACTTGGAAGTAAAATTAAAGTGTTAAAGAAAATATTAAAGAGAAGCCTTTATAAAGTGATTTTAATATACAAATAATAAAAATTATAAAAAGATATAAATTGGCTTGCCGTAAGTTTAAGAAACCAATTGTTATACTAGATTGAAGTTTTTGAAGACTTATATGTGAAGTTAAACTTTTTAGAGAGGAAGAGACATATAAGCTAACTAGTTAAGACAAGAAAACTAATGATTCAACTCATATGAACTGCATTATGAGAATTATTTTTATGGATGAGGACCTTTGATTTATATGGATAAATTATTTCAAGAGTTTAGACGGTAAACCATAGAATTTGTACAATCTAATGACACCCTTATTATAGTGTGAACTTGTTTAGATGATAAGAGTTTTTTAGCTGACCTAGTATTTAATATCTATTTGAATGGTGTTGTGGTCTAATGTTGAGGCTCTTGAATTTGAACTCTTTGCATATTAAGAATTCAAACCCCACCAGTCACATTTGTCTCACCGAGGTTAAACTTCTGAAAATATGTTGAATAAGAAAAGTACTACATTACTTTTGTAATAGCAAATGAAATGAGTACAAATGTAAAATTAAAATAATTTAATTTAAAAAAGTACAAGTTGAAAATTTGCGAAAGAGAGATTGAAGACATTAGGATGAAATATGAATGTTTTACAAAATAAATTTAGTTTTATGCCATGTAGATCACAATGGAGGTCATGCATTTGCTTGGAAGTATAATAAAAATTAGAGAATGAAAATACTAACCAATTTGATAATGCACATTAAATGTATACTGTTTTATAACCTAATTATAAAAATTGAATATTAAATTTTGCCAATGCTAAAAAAGGAAACCAAAAAAGACATGGCAAGAAACTAAAAAGTATAATATCATGCACTTAGAGCTTAGGGAAGAACATTTTATTGAATCATGCACAATATAGCCAAAGGATTCATATATGTTCTACTTGCATGAAAAAATTTTATGTTTCTAATTGATAACTATCTAAATAATTTTTTTTACATAAGGGGCAATGTATACACCTTGGATTCGGTTGTACCTCACCTAATTTTGAATACTCAATGAAATAAACTTCAAGATAATCATTCCACAAGGATAAACTCAGAAAAAATATGTTCTAATTATGAAAATATAATGAATTTAATCCAAACAGCATATTACAGTATAAACTAAGAAATTAGCATCAAGTGAAAACACAAAACTGAGAGATTCAAAGCTCTAATTATAAAAGAAAAACTAAATGAGAATAGTACTACGTTTCTGTAATATAAGTTTAATCCCACAGTTCACACCTGTTTTTCAGATACAACCTGACCCAAATTCATATCAGAACCAGATGAATAACCTTTGAATTGATTCACGTAGCAGAACATTACAGATCCAAGTGAGATTCTGCTCAAATAAAATTCAGTATTCCTTTTCAGCCCTTAATTGGGCAAATGTTCACATGCTCATTTACCCAAGAAAAAAAAAAGAAGAGAAGTAACAACCATTCACCCTTAAAAAACAAATAAATGAAAAGCATAGTCGTATCATTGATAGCTTAGTTATCCAAGCTCACGTACGAAAGAGAAATCAACAAATAAGTATACTTACGCTAAACAAACACAAAGATATTAAAATTCCCTTAGTCACTCAATAAATATCACAGAATACTCTTACCTTCCCTCTGACTTTATCAACTGAGAGAACACCCTGCTCATTGAAACATCAGAAAGATCATTCAGGCTATTGTTAGCCATTCCTCCCTCTGCAACAGTTCCCAGATTATTCATATTCTGAACATGCGATGAAAGTTCGGCAATCCGGTTGATGCTGTTGACCTCAGAATCAGGAGACTCAGCTTCCTGCAGTTGCAATGCATACTCCAAGTTCCAAAGCACATCGCCCATTGTGGGGCGCTCCACACCAAAGTCTGCAAGGCATTTTTCTACGGTCTCTGCAAATTTCCGAAGGGAATCAGGCTTTATGGTTCCCGCAATGCGAGCATCCACAATTTGATCCAGATCTCCCCTCTTCTGCCACTTCATGCCCCATTCAGCTAAGTTCACCATTTCCCTTGGGAGCGTGGGATCAATAACTGGCCTAGCGCATAGCACTTCAAGCAAAACAACTCCAAAAGAATAAACATCCGATTTTTCAGTTAACTGCTGCCTCCGGAAGTACTCAGGGTCAAGATATCCGAAGCTCCCCTTGACTGCGGTGCTCACGTGAGTCTGATCCAATTCAGGACCTGTCTTCGAGAGACCAAAGTCAGCAACCTTTGCCATCAGATTCTCATCCAGTAAAATATTAGCAGATTTGACATCGCGATGAATGATCGCCTTTGCGGAGCCAGTATGAAGGTAATGAAGCCCTCTTGCTGATCCAATGCAAATTTCAAGCCTCTGCTCCCAGTTAAGGTTAGGAAGATCCGAACCATAGAGATGACTCTTAAGAGTACCCTTCTCCATATACTCATATACAAGAATCATTTCATTTCTCTCATCACAGTACCCAATAAGAGAAACAAGGTGACGATGGCGAAGCCGTGAAAGCAACTCGATTTCAGTGCGAAACTCATTGAGGCCCTGCTGCGACTTTGGGTTACCGCGCTTAACAGCCACTTTTGTTTCATCCCTCAGCACTCCCTTGTAGACCTTTCCAAAGCCCCCTACTCCAATCACCCAATTCTCATCAAAGTTGTTAGTGGCATCTTGCAGCACAGCAAAGGAAAACCGGTATCCTAGATTCCCATTCTGCCCAGAAGTAGCAGTAGTTATATTCGAAGATCTGCTTGCCAAACTTTGGGAAGCACCTCCATTAATAGAGAAAGGCAGCCAAGTCTTGGAGTGGTGTCTCTTCACCTTTCTCCTTCTTCTAACGCAACAGATAACAAAAGTTACAGCGACTAATAATGCTATTACCCCAATAACAGAACCTATTATGGCACCAGTATAATGCTTTGAACCAGGCTTGACCACGGCACCTGAACCAGAACCACCCTATCTTCATAATCTCAAGCCCATTAAGGATACCATCTGGCTGAACATCATTCAAGTTTGAAGGACCGATACTAACAGCAAGATTGCTGGTTTCAGGAGGAATGTCCACAAGAAAATCAATATACAAGGCGGTGTGCAAACGAATTCACTGCCATAGTAGATAAATCAATATTGCTAGCTGCAGACCAGGTGTTGATATAAGCGCTGAAATATAGATCGTTCAGGGCAAGACTCACTATATCGCAGAAATGCATTCTCACCAAGTAGTTAAAGCCACTGTCTATATTAAACTTCCATGTGACATTAAAATGGGCATCCACGGTAGAACTTTGCACAGCCAATCTTGTTGCTGTGCTGTAAACAACCGTCGGAGCGATCTCAGGGCTGGTAGAGCCCGTCACATAGTTTATAGTACCAGAATAAGTAGCATTCTTAGCTAGACTCGGATCAACCAGAAAGACTCCATCAGCACCCCAATTTCTCCATAAAGGGTCATTGTTAGATGAAACCGTCACGCCTCCCATATTCAGCCTATAAACTGTCTCCAATACTAGAGACACCAAATCTTGCTGAGCAGCCTTATTGACAATCCGGGGATTGTTTACGATAAGGTTGTCTGGTACAGAAACAACTTCAAGCGCATTCACAAATGCAATAGAATTTTTTGCAGGAACAAAGCTAAGGATCAGAGTGTCCTGGTTAATGTTGGCTGAGAATTCCTTGAATGCAGTGGATGACTCAGCCCGGGGCTGAAAATTGGTAAGAAGAGCGGAACTTTGGGTGGATACTAAGAACTGGGCGGCGGTGAGATTGAATTGCTTGTTATCAAAGGGAAAGAAATATAGACGGATAAAGTGCCTTCCCTGTTGCTTGATTGGAAAGGAATAGGAGGAAGGCTCGGTGAAAACCCTAGCATTAAGGTACAGAGATGAACTAGCCAAAGACGAAACAGAGTTAGGATTAGAGATGTTGGTAACTATATCCTTTGGAGTTGTAAGCGTCCAAGGGTGGCCGCTATCTGCAACAAAGACTCTTCCATCTACTTTTGTGTCGATCAATGAACCACAATCTATCAAGTAGTTATCAGCGGGAGTGAATGCGCTTTCAGAATATTTTAGGTTTGTTATAAGGAGAATGAAAAGTGCACAAAAGTCCAGCTTAAATCCCAGTTTTTGACAGGCCATCAGAAAATTGATCTACAAATAACGGAATTCTTCAGGCGAAATCAAGCAGAAAATAGATCAACAAACAAAGAAGAATCTGAGCCAAAAAACCCTAATTTTCTTCTGTGTGCCCTCGTTTAAACCCATACGATAAAAAAAAAAAAAAAAACAATCAATAAACCACGAACAGTTGGAAATACTGCAAATTTCGCTAAAAGATCAAATTGTGGGGAATCAAATCACGAAAGGAACTGATCGCCGAAATAGAGATGCAAGAAAAAACAGAGGCATCAGAAGATGGCACCTTTGCAGCTTTTCTAAAGAGGGGAAGATAAAAGATCTATGCTTATTCGATTGCAGCTTTTCTTTTGCTTGTAACTGCGACGAAACCGATCGAAGTAGCGCAGTAATAGGAAAAAAAAAACATAAATTGGACAGCTGAGCACTAAGAAAGCTTGGGAAAAGATGCAACCGCGGCTACAGATTCACAGCACATGGAGTTGTGATAAATTATTCCCCTCCTCCAAAAATAAAAGTTGCTCTTTTTTGTAATGAAATTTGAGACTAAAATCTTTTTAGGGGTCTTCAAATAAAATAAATATGAAACAATGTAATCACATATAAATAAATCTTGTGTAATTATTTTTCTTTAAATTCGAGTGAAATATAAGCTCAAATTAATTTAGAAGTCAACGTTAATGTGATTAGTCAGTTGTCATTAGCCCGAATGGTGCTTAAGCTCACTCTGCCCTTAAGCTCAAATTAGATGGTGAAATTTGAACTCATAACTTGTGATAACAAATTCTAAGCCTCAACTACTAAACTACAACACTATTCACAAGCAAAAACTAACATATATATATGTATGTATATATGCAAAATTGAAATTCATGAGGGAATATTTGCATACATTAACAAACATTAAGATTATAATTAATCATTTGAAATATCAAAACTATTGATCTAAAGAACATTAATGAGATTAGCAAAATAATAATTGATCATACCCTACTTTTTTCTCTGAAAATTTGGAGCATCATTAATCATTAATTTGAAAGCTATTAATTAAGTTAATCAGAGTCCACATAAGATAAACGTTTCTCTTCTTCCAATTTATATGTATATTTCAAAAAAGACAAACAATCAAAACAAATAAAAGCCGGCTTAAAATACAAATGATTTTACTCGGAACTTAAAATTTTCGAGTCTAATTTGAGTCGAATAACTTGAAATACTCAAAATGTCATGAACTCGACTTTCCTGGAAGCTAACTTCTCTTATTGAAATAAATTTCTCCTCTAAATATATATATATATATATATATATAATACAATTCTCATGAAAGTGTAAATAATTATAAGCTTAAAGAATTTTAAATTTTATGAATATTTTCATTTTATACATAGAATAATTTTTATTTTAATATATTTAAATAGAAGTTTAATTATGCTATAAAAAAATTCCTTGACAATTTTATATATTAATCTTTAATTTTTTTATAGAGATACATTTATAAGAATTCATATAATATTTTATAATTAAAAATGTGAATAGAAATGATTCCGTAAAATCCTCTTATCTGTATTATCAATGTGAACTTTTTTTTTTAAAGGGATTTGTTGGACACAGCTCATAGTTACTAAAAACACTAAATAATTTAGTCACAGATAACATTCTTTAAATACGAGATTAGGGCTAATAATTTGATCAAAAACTTAAATTTTGAACTCGATTTGACTCGAACTCGAGATATTTTGAGTCCACTCGAAAATTTTATAGTCAAGTTTGAGTCATACGGTTGACTCAAACCCTAATTAAAATGACTCGAACTCAACGAGAACTTGGACTCGAACAAGTTCGAGTCGAGTTTAAGTCTGGGCTGACTCGACTCGAAGTCAACCTTATATGAATGTTGGCCTCGAGTCGAGGCAGCCCATACTCAAACTCCAATCAAATTTGTTCGAGTTCGAGTCAAGTTCTAATCGGGTCGAGTCATTTTAAATAGGGTTCGAGTCAAGAGAGCTGGACTCGAAAATTTTCTAGTCGAGTTCGGGTTGAGTCAAAATATCTCGAGTTCGACTCGAGTCGAGTTCGAATTTCGAGTTTTAATGTCAAATTGTAAGCATTGAAACCCATTAAAATATTTATTTTTAAATACGAAATTTAATTATTTATTATTTTTAAGAATTATTTGTAAGCTAAATAATTATTTTTTAATTTTGAAAGGGATGTGCTATGCTCAAAATATTAATCCCCGAGAAAGAAATAATAAACGTGATTTAATAAAAATTGAGCTAAAGAGAAGAGAGATGAAAAATCAAACTTCATTTATTTTTTGTATATTATCTTAATTTTATTTCAAAAAATTAAAAAAATAAATACATTTTGCTAAGAGCCTCTTAAATATTTTCTAAATAACTCTTTTTTATTTTTTTAAAATAATATTAAATTTATTTTTATATAAGAATCACTAAAAAATACATATTTTTAATACAAATTATAATCTTCCAATATTCTTAAAATATTTTTTAAATACTATAATAAGAAAAATGCTATGATTTTATTAAATATATATCAAAAGTTATTCTGGATCAATAAAAAACATATTTTTTTTTTATTTTTTGCATATCACAAAAATATGTATTAAACTAATAATTTACTTACACATTAAATGAAAATTTGAGAACGGTATGACATTCAGAAGTGCGAAGATCAATCGCTTAGATGACATGGCTCTCCAATAGGACGGAAGGTCTTTTTATTTTGAATGAAAACTCATTCGATTGGTAAAATTGATTAGTCGAACATAACATATTAGAGCCCCCCCTGCCCCGCTTCGCTGCCCCCCTCGGCTTGGTGGGTTTGTCTGTCTCCTTACGGCCGAGCCAGCCTTCAGACGACCTGTTTGAACCAACTTTCAAAAGAGGGGGAGTGTTTGAAGCAAGGAAAAGAGGTTTCTTAGTTCACAATTAGTACACATATGACCCTATGATGCATGAGAGCGTTACATACTGACTATGCTCGAAGAAGATAAAGATCTTTCTTTTTTTAGCTAAAAGCAGGTGGGTTAGGCGTGGGAACTGGGGGGGTCGCAGGTAGAAAAAGGGCGGCTTTTCTTGCCCAAAAACCGCGCCTTAGGAGAGCCCGCCAGCTTCGCTAAAAAAGTCTCAAGGGTTCAACAGAATGGGAAACTACTGGGGAAACAGATCAAAGTAACGAACTAAGGGCGCGACGAAGGACGCACAGCGTATGAGACGCTAGTTGAATGTAGGCGGCCCGGAGGGTAGGCCGCGCAGCGGTGAGACGCTTAAGCGGCCCGGAGGGTAGGTCAAGAGTGAGCTTATTATTACAAAGAGAAAGAGTGAGACGCTAGTCGAATCCAAACGGTAGGCCACCTTCCGGGTAGGTTCTGTTGGCCACACAGTGGTGCTATCTAGCGCACCAGTTTTAGATTTCCCTTGGCGGAATGATCTTGAGCGGGAGAAGAATGTGAGAAAAAAACAGTACCGATACCCCTACTTCGCCCTTCCTGCCAGGAAAGCTTGTCTTCATCCTGTCCTTTTTCCAATAAGGAAAGTTAGGATAGTTATCACGCCTGCTTTTGGGAGTCTAGATATTTCGCTCAATACGGATTATCCCTCCCTCTCTTTATAGAATAGGTCTTAGCGATTTCATGTTAATGAAGTGAATAGATCTCGTTCATCTATATCGAGTGGGGATTTGACATTGAAAGAAGTGAGTAGGATAGCTTCCTTATATTCTTATTCTACTAAAAAGCTCTACTTCCAATAAAGAAGGCTACGAAGGTGCGAAGGATATATTCGACGCTAGGCAAATGTAGGCGGCCCAGAGGCCACCCTCCGGGTAGGTAAAGAGTGAAACGCTAGTCTCATATATCCGCTGCGCGGCCTTCTACGCCTACGGGTAGGATCTAGTTGTTGTCGGATGGATTCTCTTTTCATTACAGTAAATAACTAAGGCTGCGAAGCAGAATCTAGATCTTTTGAATATCATGTGGCACCTGCTCTTCTCAACTGTAAGGTTTATGAGAGACGTGAAAGCTAAAATCAAAGTTGAATAGTAATGGTTTCAATCATCAGTCTTTCTATTTGATTGATCTGTCTTTGAGTTTTCAGGATAGCCATTTTCGAAATGTATGTCAAAATCATAAGTTATATTGAGATTGATTTTCTGTTTTGCTACGTGTCCTTCTTTCTTTCTCTTTCTTTAACTGCTTCTGATCCTGTTTCAATATCTTGACTGCCGCTGAAACTACTCATTTTTTATCTATATCAAATATAGGAAATAGTTCTATGCCTCTAGCGGAGTCAACAAGGATCACTAAGATGGGTCAGGATGGCGTCAAAGTGGCTTGATGATATTATTAGATTTCGAGTTGGATTAAAAACGCCTTCACCCTTCAGTCAACCCGTCCCTTATTGAGATGTCTTTTTCATAGCGGAAATGCCGACATCTAGGCTTGACATTCAAGAACAGGAACTTCACTAATTTGAATGCCCAAAATCTGCTTCTTCTATTATATTGCCTCTTATGATATGCGCTCCTTCGACTAGCGTCTCCCTATTTTCTTTAAGATATTTGACTCTCGTCTCACCTACCTCCGGTGGCCTTCGTCGCATACGACTCACTATTCCATATCCTTCGTCACGCCCTTCTCCTTCTAGGTTTCGGAAAGGAAGGAGGCTCCCGGGAGGTCAGTGTCAGTCCTGCTTTCTTGCTTTCTTTGGCTATAAGTAGAAGGAGCAGAATAAAAAAGTCAAGTCGAAAGCCAAAACCCTAATCCTACCTTTCTCTTTTCCAAGAAGGACTTCGCCCAAAATGAAAGCAAGGCCGGAGTTAGCTTCTTTTTTGGGCTCCAGGCCATAAACAAGAAAGACTAGGCAATAAGTGGTAAGTAACTCACCAGGCTCAAAGGAAATAGGAGTTCCAGGCTACAGGCTCAGTCTTGTGTTACGCATAGTGGAATTTTCTTTGAACTAGAGCAGAGTGAAAGAGATGAGGCGAAAGGTAGTTCAGTTACCCAGGATTTCATTTCATCACAAATTCACATAATCTAATAAGCGAGCGCGGCTATTTAGTCTTGTAAAGCAGCAGCAAGTATGGCTATTTATGCTCTTCTCTTGGAGGAAGAGCCAGTAGTGTTGGTGCTAATGCTAGGGACATGGCTGAAAGAAGCAAGTGACTCTTGGAAAGGTATCGAATGAGGGAAAGATCAAAGTATAGCCAAAGAAGAACGGCTGATCAGTTGTAAGAATATTTGGATATTTGCTTCGCAGCCTTTTCTTTTTGGCATAAAGAGACTCCCCTACGGGGCCTTTACTCTTGTAACAACTCAAGATTGTTATCTAGCTTAATTCAAGCCTAATCATACCTCCATTATCATTCTGTTAAGTTCATATAATCATTTGAATCAATCCCCGAAGATTTGGTGCGATTCGGAGCTAAATCAAATAATTTGGATTATTTTAGTATTTAATTAATTAGAAAATTGAGGTATTTAATTTAATCTCAAAATCAAAATCCGACTTCACCGTTGCGATCGTCACTCCCAAATTAATTAGGAGTGATGTTTTGGGCGTATTTGGAAGACGTCGGATTTTTGCAAATATTTTAATATAATTAAATGCACCGGAAAATATAATAATTAAATAATCGTCGAAATCGAATTCCGACTTCACTGTTAGGATTTTCTGAGCGTGTTTCTAAATCTGAATATTTTTATTAAATCAAAAAATTATGAAGTAATTAAGTAATTACTTCTTAATTTTTCTTCCTTCCCCTCTCTCCTAATAGCCTCTCCCCCTATCTTGATGCAAATAAACAGCTAAGGGCCATTCTTCTCCCCCTCACCTCCTAGCTCCATAGCATGCCTACCCTTCCCCTTCCTCTTCTCCTTTAAGAAGAAACTCAGCCCCCTCCTTCTTTTTGTTACAAGAGCTAAGCTCTCCCCCCTCCTTCCTCCATTGTTTCCCCTTGTGCTGAAGAAGAATGCTCATCTCTAAGGCTTTGAAGAAAGATAAAGATTCCTTCTTCCTCTACCCTTTGCAAGGCTAATGTACTCAGTTGTTACTACTCTTTCTTACTTCTTTCATATTGCTATTATGCTTGAATGTATCATTAGAAATCCATAAGCATGTATGGAAGCCATTAAGGCTCCTTAAAGTATCACATTTTCCTTGAAATAGAACGGCTTTATTTTTTGTCTACTCTGCACACCCCTGTATTTATTACCATTTTTTGTATAGTTAGAATGCTCTGTTTGTGCCATTTTTAGTGTCAATGGAAAGGTATCGGAAAGACCTTTCCATTGATATATGGTACCGCTCATGAAATCCTCTAGATTGAGAGTTTTTGAGCTCAAAATGATGCCTTTATGAGTTTCGCACTGGCAAAAATACCATATGGCGCTGCAATGCACTGCAGCGTCCAAGTCGCAGAAACTGATCTGCTGCAGCACGCCACAGCACGCCGCAACGGGCTACAGCGTCATTTTGGGAAAATCATGTAAAATCATTAATAAATTAATTGAACAGTAACCCGCAAGTGGACCGCTGCAGCACGTCATAGCACGTTGTAGCGGGCTGTAGCGTCATTTCTGGAAAAATCATATGAAATCAATGAATAAAGGAATTGAGCAGTAGCCCACAAGTGGATCGCTGCAGCACGTCATAGCGCGCCACAGCGAGCTGCAGCGTCATCCCATGAAAACTATATGAAATCAGAAAAATAAATTAATTGAATAGTGATTCCGCGAGTTAGTCCTCCACAGCACGCTGTAGCGCCTGAAAGCGCTGCAGCGCGCCACAGCACCATTTTTCACCGCAGTGCCAAAAGCGCTGCAACATGCCACAGCGCGCTATAGCGCCCAGAAACTATAAAATTGCCCATAAATGGCTGAAATGGTCGAAACTTCACCGTTTTCGCATTTTAAGGGCCCTATGGTCCTAGTAGGACTAAATTATCAAATTTGAGCATTGCATAAAATTTTATGTAGAAATTAAATTTGAAATTTTATCATTTTTAATAAGTGCTCAAAATCTATTATGTATCTTAATTATCTTGTGCCAAATATCAAAGAATAGGATCCTTGATTGCTTATATTAAGCCAAAGTATACCTCAATAACTAAATTGTATGAAACATAAGTCTTTTAGAGTTATAATCAAGTGCTAATTCCTTTGGTTGATTTAAAATTTAGCTAGCCTTAATTACCTTCTATTTTATGTCATCTTTATATTTCTAAATTTTTATGATATTATGATGTATATTAGAAAACTCTAATAATTACTTAGATACATAAATGTGATTAAATTGACATTAAACTATACTTGAATGTAAGAACTTTAAAAACTTGATTATATAGATGATACTTAATATAAATCTAAAATTTGACATCAATAATACACCAATAATATATTGATTTGTCATTGATTTTAAATCAACCATTAGTCCTATTTTTGATAAAACTAGGAGTTAAACTTTAACTTATCTTGATTAAAATCTAAACCTTAATCATCTTAACTAAAGCATCCATTGATTGAAAGATAATTCAATCGACATGATTCCAATAATGTATATGATTTGATATTGATCTTAAATCATGGAATTAAAAGTGCTAAGGTTAATATTAAAACTATGTAATTAAACTATGTGAATCTAAACTTTAGATTTTTAATTTTCTTTTATATAAGACTATTTGCATAAGATGTATTAATGAAATTATAATGATTTATGAAACGATCTAACTCTTATAATATTCTTGATTTCATCTTACGATTGTAGAATAGGAAAGGGTCAGAAGAACTCTTAGTTACCTAACTTAATCACTTTAATCCAAGTCTATTAAGTAAACCCAGAATACTAACTTAAGAAGTAGAAAAGTGAGATCTTAAGATCATTCTTGATTATTGATACTTTGAGATAGGAAGAGCTTTTGTAATTTATTGATATAAAAATTTAGATGATCCTTCATAACTTTAGAAATTAAACTTGATACCTTGTGGTATGAATCACCTAAAGTACTTAAAATGGGACTTATTCATTGTAGTAGCAACCTACATTGAGTAATCTTTTGATTATATCTTTGGAGCCTTGTGTAGGACTCACCCATTTAGAGTGAGGATTAATAGCTTTGATAAATCTTTGTTGATTAAATAAAATTATCTGAACTCAGATTTTGGTTGGGTGTAGTATAGTATACCCATAGTATTGAGTTATTTCAGTAATATTCAGGATTGGCTGATTCACTCTAATATTGATTTATAACTAACTGTAACAACCCAAGATTGTTACCCAACTTAATTTTAACTTAATTGTATTTTAATTAAGTTCATCTAACTATTAGAACTTAATCATAAAGATTTGGAGCAATTTGGAGCTCAATCAATTATTTTGGATTATTTTAATATTTAATTAATTAGAAAATTAAAATATTTAATTTGACCTTGAAATCAAAATCTTACTTCGTCGTTGCAATCTTCACCCCCCAAATTAGCTAGAAGAGATGTTTTGGACGCGTTTGGAAGTCATCGGATATTCGTTGATATTTTATTATAATTAAATACCATGAAAATTAGCATAATTAAATAATTGTCGGAATCAGAATCTGATTTAGCCATTTAATTCCTCACCCCCAATTTAGTTAGGGATGAACTTTTGGGATTTTTCGGAACACTTTTATTAAATCTGAATTTTTAAAAAATTAAATATTAGAAATGAACAATTATTTATCTATTTAAATTTTTCTCTTTATTTCTTTCCTTTTCTTCATCTTAGCTAAACCCCATTTCTCTGCTCCATTAAATCTGAGATTTAAATTATTAATTAATTAAATAAATTAAATTAAAAGCTTTAAATAATCAATTTATTTCCTTTATTTTCTTCTTTCATGGTTGGACTTATTTTTTCTCTTCCCTTTTTTTCCTCTAATGCATGCAATTACTTTTAAACTCCCCTCTTCCCCTTCCACTCATCTAATGCACACAATTAAAAAAAAAAAAAAACTCATGACATTCCCTCTTTTCTCCCATAATTGATGGGAGAATTCGAGAGAGATACATGCTCTCCTCCTTTAAATGGAGGCTCAGCCCTATCTTTCTCTCCATTTGACTATTAGCCGAGCTCTTGCAACTTCCTCCACTTTGTTAATCTATCATCTTTCATTATCGATTCCCTTCCATTCGGCGCAGCCAAGGATCGTCGAGCCATCCATCTTCATCTTGTTGAGTAACACCATCACCGATCTGTGCATTCTCCTTATTCCTTTGAAGATCACGTCGGCGACTTCACTCATTATTTCCGACTGCCTCGTCGCTCCTCTTAATGGTACCTATCACCACTCAAATCCTTATTATATATATATATATATATATATATATATATATATATATATATATATAACTTCAATAATTATAATAGAGCTCAATTATTTTTTTTTTTTTTCTTAAAGTGCATAGCACCTCATATAGGTGCTAATAGAAGAATTGAAGTTTGATATAATAATATTGTTTTACTTATAAATATTTATATTTAATTATAGAGCTATATTTTAAGTATCTGAGATAAGTAAAGCTGAAATATGTATTTTTTAAATCATGCTGAGTTATGTATGTAGCTCAATAGTTAATTAATTTTATATGGTTGTCATTAACTATATTTTATTGCCAAGATCATGAATCATTTTGGAAGATTGGTTAGACTTATATTATTGATTAATTAGGATTTCTTAGATATCAAATAAATTTTATATAGTACCTAATATAAATATCTTAATGGACTCCTCGCATGCCTTTAATTAACTAATTGACATGATCATAAATTGGTCCATCTTATTAAGTATGTTAAAGCATATTTAGTTATATTTTTTTAGGTAAATTGGTAACCATAAGTTCTTCATTTCATTAAAACAAAATGTAAGCATAAATTGTTGGAAAATTTTATAAAGTGAATTAAGTTAAATCAAATCAGATGCAAAGCAACACATCTCTAATTTTATATTTTTTTTGCTAAATTGGTTTAGATAATGAAAATAATGACTAAAATCTTCAAAACATTTTTAGCCTAAGGGTTAGTTCATCTTAATCTTCTATTGGATTATGATTAATTATGGCTCAATCAACTAAATTTTCTGAATTAATTCGTCAACTTGTTTTCATTTTAAATTTTAGAAATCTGTCCATACTCCATGCAAAGTTAAAGGCTTAAGCTCCTAAGCCATGTGTTGTAGAAGTTCAAAATTTGCTCTAGCCAGGTACGTAAGTACTTGGAATTTGTATCGAGTTCTAATAATTAAAATTATTTATTTAGTCATATGTTAAGTGCGTACATCACTTGCACAGTTCTTATTACTGTTTTTGTACATTTTACTTTCTCAAGTTCTATTTTAACTTTCATGTATTTTGTGAGTTGTTTTAAGGGATTAATAAGATGTTTTAATTCTATTATGATTGCTTAATTTTATTAAACTATCAATTATCCCTTATTAAACTTAAGAGATCTTAAGATCTTGATCAAGTTATTTATATTTGATCTAGATCTTAGATTGTCATCATTAATAAATCAATAATTTATTTGATTTGCCATTAACTTGTAACGTAACTCTAGGTCTTAAATTAATAAGGTTAGGGGTTAACACTTAATCTATCTGATTTAGACTCAAACTCTTAAACACTTAATCAATCAACCTGATTATAAGATAATTTGACTAACATGATTCTAATAATCTATTTGATTTGATATTGACTTTAATTTATTGAATTAGAAGTGCTAAGGAAATTTAAGAACCAGCATGATTAAGCATCTGGACTTGAAACTTAAGATCTTTGATTTCCTCTTAAATAAAATGATTAGCATGAAATCAAGTATAAAATTTATGATAATTCATTACAAGATCAAATCCTAATAAGATTCTCGATTATATCTCATAATTGTAGTTTAGAACTCGATCAGATAGGGCTACCCATCTGATCTAATTAACCAAACTTAATGAATAATCTTATAAGATTATATTGAGTGTTTAGATATGTGAGATCTTGATGATCTTACATTAGGCTTTATTTAGTATTACTAATAGCCTTAACAAATGATGATACATTGAGATAAGAAGAATCTTTGTAACTTATTGAGGTAGAATCTTAGATGATCTTTTTAACCTTAGAAGTTGATCTTGATACCTTGTGGTAGGAATCACCTAAAGCACTTAGAATGGAACTTCTCCCTTGTGATAGAAATCAATATTGAGTGATCTTTTTTATCACATCCTTGGAGCCTTGTATAGGACTCACCCATTTAGTGAAGGGAATTAATAGCTTTGATAAATTCTTGTTAATTAAATAGAATTTTCTAAACCCAAAATTATTGGTTGAATATGATTATGTATATCCATAGTGCTGAGTCACTTCAGCAATATTCAGGATTGGTTGATTCATTCCAATGCGGACTTATGACCAAGTGCTATCCCAAGGGATTAGACGAATACAGTTCTATTAGAGTAAATCTTCTATGACGGCCCAGCCCCGTCATGGTCATATTAACTCTTAAGTTAACATGATTATGATAGAGGGGTCAGATAAATGACAAAGTCCCTACTTAGAATTGGATTAGACACACATTCTAATCCACCTTAATTAAGGAATTTGCCATTTCTCCAAGAATCCATCACTAAATGATTATACAAATAACACAGAGTGCGGAAGTAAAAAATACAACATCCATCCATACAATACAATAATCCAGAATAAGTAAAGTGCTAAAAAGAAATGTTAACCCTAAATTATTACAATATTTTAAATAGTTTCAAAAGAACTAAAAATAGACTCTCATCCTCACAAGTACAGAAAGAAAACTAAGTCTAAGGATCTTCTAGCATAGGCTCCTCCTCCAATAGCAAGTCCTCCACTGGATCAACTGCTCTAAGAAACTCAGAACCTATCATTATCAGTTTCATAATGATAGGGCCCCAGCTAACAAAAGAAAAATCTTAGTTAAACTATTATCTAAGTACATTTTAGGCTTCAAGTTTATTAAGTTACTTAGATATCACCATAAACAAGTATAAAAGCATATAAATATGAGTAAGAATACATAAGAAAAGAACATAATAAAGCTATAAACAAATAATGTATAACTTATACAACTAGGAAGTAAGCACATACCTCCTCCAAGCAACTGCAATAAGGTCAAGTAAGTAAAAGAAAGACTAAAGCAATGACTGTAAAGAAACTATATCCTAAACATGCTTATGATCAATATAGGATTATGCTGAATGACATAAAAATAAATGAATATATAAAAATATTGAAAACAAAACTAACATCATATATATATATATATATATATATATATATGAAAGTAGTAAATAAGACTAGCATCCTATATGAAAATAAGACTAGAAAAGTGCAGTACGACTATAAGTAAAAATAATGCTGAAATGCAGAAAAGAGTAAAGTAAAACAGCAAGATCAAAACTAAAAATTTGTCTTGGCTACTCAAGCCACTCAACTGTAAGTAAACACTTAGCCTGATAGGCTAAGGCAGAACTCTGAACTAAATATCACTGAAACCTCTTAGCCTGATGGGCTAAGGCAGAAAGTACTGAACTGAATAATCACTGTACAAAAATCCACCCTCAACTAGTACTCACCACATCCAATCATGACTAATAAGGTCAAATGAGCATAAAATATATTTCTCGCCATCCTGGGACCCACCTCAACCAGGCATGGATAGACTTACCGTTAGTAGCAATCTAGTGTGCTATGGCGGACTCAAGGGTTGGAGAGGCATACTAGCTAGGTCACAACGTACTGAAAGACTGAAAACATCGATAAAACATGAATGATATGCATGTAATTCAAAATTAATATGAGATATTTATCAAATATCCTATGTCCAATATATGTGTACAAGGTATGAGGCTCAAAACAATGTAAGTGAAGCATCAAAGTCAAATTGAGCAAGAGACTCAATCTAAAGCACAAGCGAGATCCATTGTTGTCTACTTTATTTATTCTATCTACTCTAAGTTACATAAGTTTTGGAATTATCAATTCTTACACAGTCTGTAACTTAGAATCACGAACCTACAAGTTGAAGATAATTAGGACTGGCCAAGTCCTAACTATATCTTAATCAAAAGATGACTACTTGATTTAAATAAATAAATCATCGACCTAATTTGATTATTTAAATCATCCTAAGCCATCTTGATTAGCCAAATCAAGATGAAAAGATTAAGAATTAAACTCCAAATATTAGGGTTTAATCACTTAATCTTAAGGTGTAACTAAGGATCTAAGGTTTAAATACCCATACTCGTTGATTTAGATTAAGGCACATCCTAATGAAAATCAAATCATTATGATAGATCTCTATCATAAACTCTAAGGTTTAAAGATCAAATAATCATTTAAAGAAACTTAAGAAAATATATAAACTAGTAAACTCAAGGTTTCACCTATTGAGTAACCCAATTTACTCAATAGATGAACTCTAACCTAATATCTATTCCTAATCCTAGGAATTTAAAGCTCTTAAGTACTAAGAGTATCTCTCATGATGCACATCCTAACTAATGTTATAAGACCTAAGGAAAGATCTAAGAATGTTTAAGGAAAGAAAAGCATTCACATTTTATTTAAGGAATTTCTTAAGGAATTAACTTGGGATTTTGATTTAAATCAATTTAATGTTTGTACTTATACAATTTCTATCCTAAATTATTCTAGTTACTGTTTGAAATATTTTAGAATGTGACTTTAGGGTTTTAAAATGCTAAACTCTAACTTTGGGCAGAATTACCATTTTGCCCCTACTTAAGGGTCTAAATCTCATCTTTATAAATTAAAGTCAAATTCTGAATTTTAACAAAGTGGAATGATTACTTACTGTCTAATATGAGTTTAGACATTAAGATCATAAATTTTGGTTTAGTATTAATCCTTATAAGGTTAAATTTAGGAATTTGACCTATAAGGGTATATTGGTAATTTTACCTTAAGGACACCTAAATTTATGTTAGTTTATTGTAGGTTATGTTCTAAGGTTTCCATAAAACCTAAAATTATTGAATTCTGATAAGTATTGGCCAAGTTATGGCCAATACAAGTTCTAGAGTTTAAATGGTAATTAAGGATTCTTAATTAATGGTCAAAATCCTAATTTTGTCAAATAGGATTCAAATTGAGCAAAATTAGTGGCTATAGTTTACAAATGGTCCACTGATCACAATGACATGTGGTAGGCTCAATTTGGTCCTAATTAGGGTTTAGGGTAATTAGTGAGTGATTAGTGAAATTAATTACTCAATCGCTAATCTAACCTTATAGCTAGGTTTTAATAGACTCTATGAGTTCTCTAAAACTTAAATTACTAAATTTGGATTACTAGATTTGCTAATATTCACTAATCAAGTTTTTAGGGTAATTAAGTGTGATTAGCAAATCTAACCATTGGATCCTAAATATTTTTGTAAATTACTGTAAATTAGATTCTCCTGATCTAAATCGATATTTGGATTATCTAATTTGGAGTTAAATTGACCAACTTACGGTTAATTGAAGTTCTAGGGTTCATTGACCATAATTAAGGTTAGTTCCTAAATGTGATTAGTCTAAATCTAATCCAAACAGCAAAATTAACCATACTAAAATATTTTTTAGGGTTTTCTAAGTATTTTGAGACCCATATTTATTTTATTTGGAGTGGTATGTGTAAAGTTATGGCTAATTGAAGGAAATGATAAATTTGACACTTAATTAAATACCTAAAATGTCACTACATGATATTATCTCTACTGAAATTTAAATATTACCATGATATTCCTCATAATTTTCTGATCACCATGGTACATTTATTTGCATTATTTAGACTTATAAATATCAAGATATGGATGAGTGAACATTTAATGTATTTAATTAATTTAATTTCAATAATTTAACTAACTTTTATTCTTATTTACATATATATGCAGAATTAAGGTGCGCGAGACCTGATGGAGTGACGCGGCAGGCATAGCACTCAACAGGTGGGACCCACTAGATAATCGCGTACGACACACGTGGAGAACTTCCGCTCGACCTCGGGCAAGCCCGGCCCGATCGCAGCCCGCCCCAGCGTCGGATCTTCTTCCCCGACGTATGAAAAGGCGCTAGGGCATCCTCCAAACTCGCAAACATCGCATATCAACATCCAGAACATATGTTATCCGAAAGCCTACATCGTGACGAGGCTATAAGTCTTAAAATTTTCAATGTGCTCTTCCATCTTCGACACCAGAATTGATGCCCTAAACTATTAGGGTTCTTCGAAAGGTATTGAACAATCCACTGTTTGAATTAAGTCTAAACGATGTTTCGATCGAACTTAATAATACATCTAAATATTTAACAAAATAATTTGGGAATTCATGTGGTGATTAAGGAAGATTGAAATTCGAATGAAAAATAATTTTCAAAAGAATCGAATATTAATTTAAGTGCGATCGTCCTTCAATTAACTTCAGCTCAAACAGAATAATACAAATCAATTTGGAACAAAGATGATCGTATTGGAATTAATAGGTAGAGAAGATAGGTACAGAAGTGAAGTATTTGAGAGTCGACAGTGGCTGTTTTCGATCGAGTGGAATGGAGAGATCCATTAATTCCAACTCTGATTTTACTCCATAACGATCCTAAGTGATTCTAGAGTGTGGGAGAAAGACGAGACAAGAATTTACTAAGTCTGAAGAGCGATGGTAGCACTTGGCACCGGCAGAATGTGCCGCGAAATCGCTGCGCACGACACGCGCAGAGTGCTCGACAGGTTTGGGGAAGAAGCTTTGCGACCGTCCGATTTGCGAAATCTGACAGCTCTTGAGTAGCCGTGAGATTAGATGGCAAAATGGAGAGAGAGGAAATGGTGGAACGATGGTAGTTAAGTTTAACTTAAAAATAATAATATTATACTAATTAACTTGATTTTCTTAATTAAATTGAATAACTAATTGGCTTCTGAAAATTTTAAATAAATCACACGTAGCTAAATGAGGGGGGAGGAACGCACCGGTGCACTCGGATTTTTGATTTGACAAATATTTAATTATTTGAATTTTCTAGGTATTTAAATAATATTAAAATATTTGACAAAATTTTAATGACTTCCAAATGCCTCCAAAACTTCACCCCTAGCTAATTTGGGGGTGGTGAATACAATTATGAAGTCATATTTTCAATCTGAGGTCTAAATAAAAAGTCAATTTCTAGGGTTTTGAAATTTTCCAGAAATCAAGATTTGCTCTATTTGATCCGTGATTTGAACCAGATCTTAGAGGTTGGTCCTAAATGACTTAATTAAGATATTAGAACCATAATTAAGACTTATTTTAGTCTTAATTAACCTGAGTAATAATTTGGGTTATTATATCTTCCAAGACTAAGAGTGTTATAGTTAGTAAATTTGATCCTTAGTTTAAGATATAAACTACGACCGGGTTCTGCCTCCTATCGTAGTGCGCTTCGATAAGTGTAGTTTAAGCAAACTATGTATCTTAAGTCACTTTGCATAAACCACTAAGTATGCTTATAATTATGTCATTTAATAGCTTAGATTGGTATATAAACTGTGATCGGGTTATGCTTCTTATCGTAGTGCGCTTCAATAAGTGCAGTTTAAAATAAACTAAGGGTTAAATCCACCTTTCCTTAAAACATACAACCATGTGTATACAATCATTATAGCTAATGAGTTTTAAGTAAATTCTCAACTTTAACCAATTATCAAAATTAGAATTTTAGGAGTTAGAATTTTTTAGTAGGATTCTGCACAATTGAGACATTGAGTTCATTATTGGATTTCAAAGCATTTTTCTGGATTTCTGGATTTATCTCATGTAGCTTAGAAGCATGAGCATGAGCATAAGCATGATGTGTGAGTATCAGAATGATGTGTGAGTATTAATGATGATTTATGGGTAACAGAATGTTGCATACATTAACTGGGGAATTTCATGATGCATCGATATCACAGTAAACGGTATTCCCAACTATATGTATGTATACATTGGATCGTACAACTCATAGCTATTTAGTGATAGTCCTATTATATATCAGTGGCATACCGTATTATGGCATATTTGGATGCATGATCCCAGTGGCATATAGTACATCATTAGATGTTTTTGCATTAGTGTTAGAATACTCGCTATTTTTTTTTACTTTCAGCATTCAATTTTGTAACAACCCAGGTTGTTACTTTGCTCAATTAAGACTAATCTAAGTCTTAATTAGGGTTTTAAGTCACTAATTAAGTAATTTAGAACTCGCCTCTAAAATCTAGGTCAAACTAGAAGTCAACAAAGTCAAATCTGGAATTTTGGAAAATTTCAAACCCTAGAATTTGACTTTTTATCTAGACCTCAGATTGAAAATCTGACTTCGCCATTGCATCCAGAACACCCAAATTAGCTAGGGGTGAAATTTTGGAGGCATTTGGAAGTCGTTTGATTTTCGTCGAATAATTTAATAATATTTAAATACCTGAAAATTCAAATAAATAAATACTCGTCGAAACAAAAATCCGAGTGCGCCGTTGCGTTCCTCATCCCTCAATTAGCTAGGGGTGATTTATTGGAAATTTTTGGAATGCATTTAGTTAGTTAATTTTAATTAATAAAATAAGTTTAAAAAATTAATTAAATAATAGTATATTAATTTACATTAACGGTCTCCGTCGATTGGAAGCTGACGCCGTCTCCCATGCGGTTAGCATCAGACGGAAGTTTTGGACCGTTCGATCAAATCGATCTTTGATCGAACGGTCGAGCCTTTTCGTCCTCGACGCGTGTCGAGTGAGGCTGCACGCGTCGCCCTGCGCCAGCGTCGAGAGCTTCGCGAACGCCAGATGGCTGCTGCCGCTGCATCCCACCGCTTAGGTGCCACATTAGGAATAACATAAGACCTCTGGGGCTTCGACTTCACCCGGTTTGAACTCAGAAGACCAGATCTTGGCGATCAAAGCTCGAGCCTTCCTTGCCGTCCATCTAAGGTACCTCACGAATCATCCTATTGCTTATGCAATTATCCATCTTAATATTCGAATTTCTATTTCAAGCCTTCGATTAACTGTTAGCTTTACCCGATCGAATGATAGATGGTTTGATTCTTCCAATTTCGCAAGTCATCTACAGCGCATACCGTTATACTCTTAACCCGCGACTAGAGCAACTAGGGTTTAATTATGCGCTCTATCCTGACCACCTCAACTTCAGATCTTTGCACCGTTGAGTAGCTAAGGTCATCCTCTATCCAACGGTATGCGGATCGACAACTAGCATCACCGGAAAGCCTCCAAAAAATCGAGCGCTAGCCGTAAGGACTCGGGACCAGGCGCCGAAGGGGATGAAGATTTGGGTCGGGCCGGGTCGACCCGAGCCCGACCCGTTAGCAGACAGGCCGTCCGCGTGTCTGCCTCTGATAGGCTTTTGCTCTGTGGTGGGACCCTCTCGCATCGCTTCGTCTGCGCAGCAGAAGCAGGTGGGCCCCGCCTTCGCTCCAGCGGCGTATCACGGCACGCCACGTGGCCAGCGCTGCTGCCATCTGAACTGTGGGGCCCGCGGTCTCCTGCCCAGCCAGTAACGGCTCGCCACGTGTCCTGCAATTAAAATTTTATAAACGTTTATAATTAAAACGTTTATTTAAATAAACGAATTAAAATTATATATATATATATATATATATATTAATAATATACAGATTATTTAACTAAATTTAAACAGTATTAATTTAATTAAAGAAATTATGAAACTTAAAACATTAATATCTTGCAAATTATGCATCCAAAATATACAAATAAATATACCAAATTAATCAGAAAAATATAAGGAATTTAATGATACTATTTATTTTTCTGTATGATCAATATTTTTGCAAAGTGATATTTTAGGATATTAATTAAGTCTAAATAATGTTCAAAACTTAATTAGCCCATAGCTTTGCACCCATTGATCCAAACATATTGAAAATGGGTCTTAAAATGATCAGAAAATTCTAAGGATTAATTTGATAGTATTCTTTTTACTATTTGGATTAGTAATTGCCTAATCACATTTTAGGTCCTAACCCTCATTACCCTAATTAGGTTAATTAACCCTAGAACTTCAATTGACCATAACTTGGTCAATTGAGCTCCAAATTTGTTGATCCATATCAATTTAGATTAGAAGAACCTAATTAACAATAATCTATAAAAATATTTTAGATCCAACGGTTAGATTTGATAATCACCCTTAATTACTCTAAATCTTGATTAGTGAATATTAGCAAATCTAGTAATCCAAATTAAGTGATTTAAGTTTCAGAGGACTCATAGAACCATTTAGAATCAATCTATAAGGTTGGATTAGTATTTGAGTAATTAATTTTGTTAATCACTCACTAATCACCCTAAACCCTAATTAGGTCTTAACTTAGTCAAATTAGGTCCAAATTGAGCCTACCACATGTCATTATGATCAGTGAGCTATTTGTAATTCATAGCCACTGATTTTGCTTAATTTGGACACTAATTGGCAAAGTTATGATTTTTGACCTATAATTAAGGATTCCTTAATCATATTATTTTACCCTAGATCTTGTATTGGCCATAACTTGGCCAATACTTATCAGAATTTAGCAAATTAACCTAATCTGTGATATTTGGGTTCTAAACCTTAGACCCTTAGTTATACCTTTAGATTAAGTGATTATACCCCATCATCTGGAGTCTAATTCTTAATCTTTTCATCTTGATTTAGCTAATCAAGATGAGGTTAGGATGAATTAATTTACAAAACTAGGTCAATGATTTATTCATTTTTTTTAACCAAATAGTCATCTTTTGATTAAGTTATAATTAGGACTTGGCCAGTCCTAATTATCTTCAACTAGTATGACTCGTGATTCTAAGTTACAGAATATGTAAGAATTGATGATTCTGAAACTTATGTAACTTAGAGTAGATAGAGTGAATAAAGTAGATAACAACGGATATCACCTGTGTTTTAGATAGAGTTTCTTGCACTTTGATTTTGATGCTTCGCATTCCTTGATTTTGAGCCTTATACCTTGAACATATATTATGTACTTAAGATATTTGATAAATATCTTATGTCAATTTTGAACATTCATAAATAGCATTGTGTTTTTATTTCACAAGTGGTTTGTAAGGTGTAGCTTGATTAGTATACCTCTTCGATCAACTCGTTCGGGGTCGGCTTCTTGTAGGGGGTTTCAGTCCAATAGTCTATGCCATGCCTAGTCCATGGGATAGGATGGATAGACTCTTTCCCTACTGACTATATAGTCAGGATTTTGATATGGTTATACTAATTCAAGTACACTTACATTCAGTTCTGTCTTAGCTCATCAGGCTAAGAGTTTCAGTGATGATTCAGTTCAGAGTTTCTTAGCTCATCAGGCTAAGAATTGCTGATTTCGTGTTCAGTTCAGGTGACTTATATAGTTACTGTAGTTTCAGTTTGCAGATTCTGTTTTACTAGCATATTCTGCATTTCAGCACTGTTTTATTTACAGCTTTTCTGCACGTGTTTTTATATAGGATGCTAGTTTTACTTACTGTTTTCATATGCTCACATAGTATGTTAGTGTTTTAGTTTTATACTGTTCAAATTATGTATGTCACCTAGCATATTTTGTTTGATTATAAGCATATTTAGGTTGTACTTTTCTTACAGTTTTACTTTTCTTTTACTTACCTGTTTTTGTTGCAGTTGCTTGAAGGATGTATGTATTACTTCCTAGTTGTTTTAGTTATAAACTGTTTGTTTATAACTTTATATTGTTCTTTTGTACGCTTTTCTGCACCCATTTTTTCTTAGTTCTATTTTTATGGTGATATCTATTTAACTTAATAAAATTGTTTGCCCTAAAATGTACTTAGACATATTGTCTAACTAGTTTTTCTTTTGTTGGCTGGGGCCCTACCATTATGAAACTGATAATGGTAGGTTCTGAGTTTGTTGGAGCAGCAGATCCAGTGGAGAGCTTGCCATTAGAAGAGGAGCCTGTTCTTGAAGATCTGTAGCTTTAGTTTTTCTTTCAGTGAGATTGAGAGTTCATTTCAGTTCTTTCAAACTTATTAAATGTTGTAATAATACAGGTTTATATTTCTCTTTCAGTACTTTACTTATTCTGTATTATTGTATTTATACTGTATTGGATGGATGTTATATTTTATGCTTCCGCACTCTGAGTTCTTGTATGATCATTTAGTGATAAATTCTGGAATGAATGACAAAGTCCTTAGTTAAACTGGATTAGAATGTGTGTCTAATCCAATCTTAAGTAGGGACCTTGTCATTTGGTGACCCCTCCACCGTAATCATGTTAACTTAAGAGTTAACAGGACCACGGCGGGGCTGGGCCGCCACAAATTTACAGTTCATATTTACTTCATTCAGTTTATACAGTTTCAATTATTTTGTGTTTTTATTGTACTTAGACTTTATAAGTCTAATATTATTTTTTCTTTGTTAGCTTGGCCCTATCATATATGTACATATAACAGTATCAGGTGTTAGCTCAGAACTTGTGCTTGGGGGTGTGCTGGTGATAGAGGGTCAGGTGAGATTGATATTATGCAAAGAAATAGATCTTGCTCAATTTTTAAAATTTATGTTGCTCATATTTAATTAAATGCAATAAAAGAGTTTCTTTCTTATTATTCTGTATTTTCTATATTGTATGTAAATGGATAGATGTGGATAATGTTTGAATGCTCTTTTTCCTTATTTTCTGCATTGCTTTACTTATGTTTCTGCATAAGACTTTCTTCACCTTCAGATTAATGCCATGAACATATTGCTTATTATCTGTGCTGTTAGTGACAGTCACCACTTGATCGTAGTTGAGTTAGTGTTACTCGACGACGGTCAAGAGGCGGCCGTTACACCAGGTGCTATCCCGAAGGATTAGACGAATAGAGTTGTTTTTCTTTAATCCCGTGTGAGTGAGGGAGTAGAGGCAGAATCGAACTCAGAAGATTCGAAGTAATTCAAATCGAACTCAAAAGCAACTTACCGATCATTTTTTGACCTAGAAAGAGGGACTTGGCAGAGGTAGACTCTCCATCTGGCTCACAAAATTCATTTCAAGAAAGTACTCTCCCCAGGCGCTGGAAAGAGTTCAAGTTCGATCATTTGCCATGGATGGAAAGAAAGCACCGAATCTCATATTCTTAGTGAGTGGTAGCTGTTGTCATTGAAGGATTCTCTATGAACGAATCCGATTTGTCACTGGTGAAGAATCTTTGATAGTGGCAACCCAATAAGCATCCGATGAGTCGGGATTGCCCTGATCAGTTGTATTTGAACCAGCAACCATTGGAACTAGATATGGTATATCCTTATTTAAGGGGAACTTCCTCTTATCTTATCACGATTAAGCCGAAAATAGATATCCGATTGGAGAGTCGATGTGTTAAGGGGCCTCAGTCGCTTTGGTAGCAACTTACTAAGATCAAGATCAGACTTTGAATTGGAAGCTGAAATAACAGACGATCTGCATCTGTATTGAGAAGGAGTTGGTGTGGTGAGGTTCAATATCTAAGCCTAAGGCTGAACAAAGCGGCGAGGGAGTTAAGTGAGCCTACTGCTCCGTGGGACTTTAAGAAATCTAAGTTACAAAGGAGCCAATGAAATAGTCGAACTATATGAAGGCCACATAGTGGAAAATCTCAAGAGTGAGACGAGAAACGAATTATCTCAAGAGTGAGATGAGAGTCGAATTATCTCAAGAGTGAGACAAGAGTAGAAGTTTAGAGATACTGTGACTCTTGAATCTTCAAGATCAGAATCTCAGACATGAATAAATTAGTGAGAGGGTAGTTCTTTATTTTATGTGTTAGATAATTGAAAGAATTTGAAGTTGTAGTAAATTCTCAAGTGAAGAGGAAGTCAAGCATTCCCGATGACTTACTCAAGTCACAAGATTAATTCTGTTTTTCTCTTTCAGATAGAACGTAGGCGGCCTCCGGTGGATTCGACTAGCGTCTCACCGCTGCGCGGCCTTCATATTTCAAAATGAAGAAGACTAGTTTTTAGTGAAAAGGTTGCGAAGCAAAAGCCGTTTCCTGGAAGATTCGAGAGAATCTAATTCTATAAGCTTCCACAGTGAGTTCCGCTACGCGGCCTTCAATAACGTTGATTTTCTCTCTTTCAAGTAAAAGCTAAGCTTCCTATTACTATCAAAGACCACCCTTCGGGTAGGTTCTGTAGGTTGCTATCTGTAGGCTTTGATCCTATTCTTAACTTAATATGAACATAAAACAAAGGTCTTCTCTGAAAACTCTGACTTATCCGAGGCTCTTAAAGATGTCAGAGTGAGTCGTATGCGACGAAGGAGGCTGACTCTTCCTATTTTCTGAAGCTTACAAATCCAAGCATCCGAGGCCGTGTAGCGGTGTGAAGGTTGAATTTGGGTTCAACGCCGAGTAGCGGGTTGTAATCTATCTTCAGACGAAAGGTCAAGGCCACCCGGTAGGCTTTGTGAGCCGTTAGGCCATCGGAGGCTATGTAATAGTGAGGTTTCCCTAGTTCTGTTCTGATCCTTGGGCTTGGGTACTTAGCTAAGAGCAAACCTCAAAGGAGCAGACAAAAGCTAGTTGAATAGAACCTACCAGCTTCGTAGCCTACCTCCCATTGGTCGCCTCTTGAATCGGCATATGAGTTTCTTTCTACTTTGCAGCCCACAAATCAGATTTGACGTCATATGAGTATTTACCATCACTTCGTTCGCAGCCTATCGTCTCACAAAGAAGATTTTCCTTCTAGCGCCCTCTCTTTTTGAACGATCTTTTTAATTCAAAGAAAAGATCAAAGAATTACGTCTTTCTTATTAAAAGACTTTGGAGCTGAAGACTAATTTATCTTTCATCTTTAATTAATTCAAGTCATTCGCAAGCGAGAGCGAGGCTCTTCAACTTTGTCCCATAACCTGGGTCTTCCGCTACGCGGCCTTCTACTTAGAAACTAATTGCTATCGCTTTACTCTTCTAGTGAACAAGTATACTAGGTATTTCTCAGGAGGAGTAGAGTAGAGCAAAAGTAACTCTTTTGAAAGTAGCTGATAATAGCCGAGCTCAAGAAGTTGAGAAGAGTAGCTTGTTGAGCTATACTATCAGAGGGAGAAAGATTCTTTACCTCAGGAGTAATAGCTATAATAGGATAAAGAGAATATCCATTTGGAAATTAAATATAGTGAATAGACTAGGCCGCGCAACGAAAGAAAGAGAAGCGATAAGGATGTATAGTAAAAGGAGGTTTCTACTTCAAGGAGAGGCATAGGCTTTTACGAAGGCCGCACAGCTCCATTACTTTTTCCTAACAGTGTGAAAACCTACTAACTCAAATTTTCCTAATAGAGGCTACGAAGCGGCTCAAAAGTTCCCACTCATCTATGATCAAAACCTACTAAACTGGTTTTCCCTCATTAGTCGTTTTGAGAAAAGTAATTATTCCTAACAACCATGGGTCAAAACCTACCCTCCGAGTAGGTTCCGTAGGTTCTAGATTCTGAGACGCTAATCGAATCTCCCGGTAGAGTAGGCCACCGAAGGTGGTTGCTATCTATATATTTTGATGTATACAAATATGTAAATGTAGCAATATTCTTATAATAAATCTCTTTGATAATCGTTATGCATTTCAATTATTATCATAAAGTATAATTAAAAAATATATTCTTAAGAAATATTTCTCAAATCATAAAATTATAATTAAACCTATCATGTCATATATTTAAATTTTTTTAATAAAACCCATAATTTGAGACATTTTTGTTTTTAAGAATATTAAACCTCCCAACATACAGTTAAAAAAATGTATTCAGAATAATTTTTTTTCTTTTAAAATTATTTTATTTTATTTAATATGAGTTCACATAAAAATAAAATAAGAATTACTATAATACTTCAAAATATATTTCATCTATTACTGTACATCATTAAAATATTGTTAATTCATAATAATAAGTCAAAATTATAATTAAAAATTTATTAAAAATTAATAATTAATTATAAAAAAGATATGAAATATCTTGAGTAATAAAGTATTTCTCATATATGATATCATGAATATATATATATATATATATATATAATAAAGGGTTTAAAAAACAGATCGGGCTTTGGCGACTGGGAACCCTAAAACCATGGCTTGCATGGTCGATTTCCGATGCTTAGACGAGGGTCTCGGGGGGCAGAGGAACAAGCGAAAACGCTCCGATCCGGATGGTCAAGTTATGGAAGTTGACGCATCACCTGATGCCCTCGTCGAGGGTTCGGGATTTCTAGTGCCGCCAACAAAACGACAGGCCCTCCCGTCTCAAGAGAATCCGGATAAGCCCGATTTCATCGGCCGCCCTACCTACGACGGCGTCATAGCCGGTAAAGTTTCTGGCCGGAAATGGAAGCATCCGCGCATGCAGCGTGCCTCCGCTTCCCGTATCTCTCGCCGCGGCACATCTCTTGAGCTCCGGACCAAGGAGAAAGAGTTGAAGCGCGCATTCAGGCAGAGGAAAGATGAGCTGAAGGAGGAGATTCGGAAGAATAAAGAAGAGAAACGGAAGAGGAGAGAAGAGAGAGAGAAGAAGAAGAAGGAGAATATTTTGAGGTCAGGAACCAAGCTCCAGAAGATTACCAATCCTAAAACTCTCAAGAAGATCGCCAAGTCTAAGCAGAGAAAGCTGCTGAAGGTTGTTCCGGACGAGCTGCTCAAGAAATAGCAACCCAAGGTGTGAGTTTTTGAAAGCCTCACCCCTTTTTACTTGAATTATAGTACCATGACAATATATTTTCTGTTGAGATCATGAAATTAACATTTTGTTATATCAAGAATTATGTTTGTTTTTGTTTCCGTAGATTTGAGGTCAAATTCAGGTCTTGTTTTCAGTGATCGGTGATGCTTGGTCATAATTTAACTTAGATAAGATAGTAAAGTAGTATTGAAGTTGTATTCAGTTCTTGTTTGATTGCTTTATTTCATTTGTGCCTTGGGATGCTTTTGGATTGTCTTTTTTGGAAATAATTTGCTTCTATTGATTAATTAGTTATTGTTCTGGAGTTGTTTTCTGATTATCTTCATGCTTACCTACTCTTCATCTATCTCTTTTAAAATTGTAACCATTACTTGTGTGATTTTCGTTTTGCAAATACACTTTGTTGCCCCATTTTGGTATTAGAGTAGAGCAAGTGAAACAATGTTAGGTAATATGATGCAAATGCAAGTGTTGTGTCTCACAATGGAGGCATACTAATAAATGTAAAGATGCTTTGGATGCTGTAAGAAAGCCGTGTAGAACCCCCTGAAGAAAAGGAGAATAATTGATATTCATTAGTCAAAATCATGATTAGTTTTAGCGTATTTTTAAGGGTATCCAAGCATTTCCGTTAGCCTAAAGACTTATAGGAGTTAGCCTAGAGACACACGAATTCCATGGTTTGTGTTCTCTATTTTTTGATACATCATTATAACTAGTATTTCAACTTATATTGATTCTATATAAGTAGCAGAGTAACAAAATCTCAGCACCATTCTTTTTGTAACACTACACTTCTTATATAAAGAATGTGAAACATCAAAAGGACATGATTATTATAAGATCAAACCACTATAAATATTACACACCTATTTTCTTTCATTTTTGCTTCGACACTTTCTTGTTTGTTTGGACGCTCACATGATTGCTTACTAGCTCCTAAATTCAGCATCAGTCCAACACAGGTCACTATGATTAAACATAACATCTTCTCAAACAAGTTGAATATGTTTAATTTACTCCTTTTATTTCAGTAGAACTTTATTGCACATACACTCACTATGATAAATATTTTTCATATTTTATTTCTATAAACATAGCATAATAAATTGTGTTTAAGTTTGTTAATTGATATCAATGCCACTCACGTATGTATCTGTACAACAATGAATATCAATATTAGACATGTATATAACTTTGGGGGATCCTAAATGATTGTAAGAAAATCTTTAAGAAAGTTATTGTGCATTCAAATGAATAGTGCAAATTGCAAACTTTAATATAATTAAAATGTATTAATATGCAATAATTTGATTGTTAATAGTTTGTTCTGTAATGTTTGATTTTGATAAATTAAAATGTATTTTAAATCTATTTTATTTTTATCCTAATGTTAATATGATCCTGAGATAATACATACAAGATTTTCAGAATTAAATTGGGCACTAACTGGCCATGCTATTGGTTTATTGGTTGACTAGCTCAATTACTCGAACCAGTTTATTAATCTACCCAGCATAATCGAACTTCAAGACTTTCTTCATTTGGTTAATTGCAGTTCATATTAATGTTGGTTCTGAACACGACAATGACATATTGTATCATTTAAAAGCTAACAAAGCATTTCACTAAAAACTTGAGTTTTATGAAAACAAGTATCTCATAATAAAAAGGACCCACAAATTATAAGAATTATGAGGTTAAAAAGAACAACATAAATAAAAACTTCAACTATATAATCAAGATTTCACATACATTAAATTTGAATTAATAAAAGAGCCAACCAATTTATTATTTGTAATTTGAAAGGAGTGCAACCTTTGGTAGTAGAACTTTTGTTTCTGAAGTTCTCAAAAAGTACTCCCATCCTTTGGTAGTAGAGTTTTGATGATCTACTCATAATTTATAGCATTATATGGTACTTGAAATTATAGTGCTTTGTTTGTAATTATCAAGCTTGAAAGTAAAACAATAAAATGATTTGTACTCATGGAACTCTTGATGAATGAATCAAGAGCCCAAATCAAAATTAGTTTGAAATAGAAAGCATATTGTTTCTCTCATTACTTCACAAACAAACTGATTTAATGATAGAAAAATATGATTAATTGAAAAGCTTTAAATTTGATACGCAAAGTAATTTCATGTAATCTGTTGCATCAGATATGAATTGCTGAAAAATTGAAAGTTGTAACTTTTGAAAATTTTCTGAAAACAAAAGATTGCATTACAAAACTGCACTTTACAAATCAATTTTTTATTGTGCAAAACTCAATGGTAAAACTGAAAAAAATAATAAATGGCTCCATTTCATGTACCTTTTCATTGAAGCCCATTATGGTCCGTTCCTAGTTCAACTTAGTCCATAAAAGCCACTGCATGCATCTTCTTCGTAAATGCTAGGCGGCAAAGAAATCCCAAGTCAAATAAATAACTAAATAAAGTTTCAGACAATCAAAAAGATTTAATATTGGTTGCATTGGCTCTTCGAAAACATATTGACCTAAAAGCCGAAACAATCAACTTTTTTATAAAGGGATGCCTCCCGATGGCACTCTCATCAGCCATTAAAACAATATATGGCCAACTTCTTCCGCTGCAAGTTTTCTTCTTACTTAATTATTCCTTGATCCTTCAGCCTCTGAAGCTGTAAAGGGCACTGCATGCTAGAAAAAGTTTTTTTTTAGTGTTTTATTTGTGATGAAGAGTTTTTTATGGTCTGGGAATCATAAATAATGAACTTTGGTCTTCAGATTTCACCTCTAATTTAGTTTTTTATTTAATTATTATTCTTATATTTTTGTTTTTTTAATTGCTCCAACAGTCATCTTTTTATGCCAATCTTTCTGCAGTAGTCACACTCTACTTTCTTTTTTCATCTTGCTGGCCCTTCGACAATTCTAGCAATCATTTTCTATGTGCTAAATGTTTTTGCAATAATGATACTTTCTTCATTATTCACCAGATCTTCCAAACTAGAGATTTTAGCGATGCGAATTACGCATTGAATATGATATAAATGGCATTTGTAGCCTTGATCAACTATTGGAGAGAAGGGGCTGCAAACTTCTTCTGAAGGATAACATTTTTAGTAACTGGTAGAAACAAATGTCAGATGAAACTTGTGACTATGTTGAAGAATTAAATTTTTATTGACTCCATAAATTTGAGGATTGCAGTGTATAGAGTGACTCTTGAGGATTGTTATTGGCTTTGGGAGTGGCTTGCGAAGTTTGACAACCTCCTACAGGTATCCAAGCATAAAGAACATGAGTTAGATTTTATGATGGATGCATACTAGGGAAGCAATGTCGCACTTCATTTCTTAAGGGGCCAACATTGGAGAAAACTTCCCTTGGAACTAGCTCATTTGAATTTCTGTGGTTTGCATGCTGAACTATTGTTGAACTTCATGAATGAAAGATGATGATGGTACTTGTTGGATTTAAAAAATGAAAAGAAATGCCCTAGGATAATTTGATTAGTACAAAACTAAATTGGTGCTAAAAGGCTATTAGTTTAGGGAAGGCATTAAATATGAAGATGTGTTTGCACCATCTTTATTTGCATAGTATGATTTGTAGCAAGTGGAGAATAGGTCTTTTTAAGGCTCAACATTGACCTTGTATGATTTGAAGCAAGTGAATTATGAACATTTGGTTTGACTCTTATTGGAGTCATAATGGTTTCTTTAAAGGTTTATATGAGCTTGCTGTATACAACAAGAAGAGTGAACAAATTTATGCTACAATGCATTTAGATTATGTTTTCTGCTCAGTTATGAGCTTTGGATAGATATTTTAAAACAGGTATGACTAATATATATTTTCTTGGGCAAACTATGAAATTTTCTGATCCAAGAAAATTTTGCATACGAAGTTTTGAAATTTTTTATTATGGAGGTCTACAATCCAATAAACAGACATGCATTTGGGGGGAAAATAGAAAAAGGTAAATCCCATGACTTCTTAGAGTTTTGTTAGAAACTTGATGTGTAACAAGCATTTGCGTATTTCATATGCAGCCAATTTAATCAGCCATTTTATGGAGAAGCCAATTATTTTTCATTAGAGGAGAGCTAAAACAATTCTGTGGTATATCAAAAAGCACAATTTCATGTGACGTGCTATATGCAAAATCTTTCATTTTATTTTGACAGGTTATTCAGTTTTGGATTGTTACTGATAAAGGAAAGAAGATACTATCCATTATATTTAAGTGAAACTGCTTTCTCCTGACAATTCAAAAAACTAAGGGTTGTGGTGCTAAAAAAATGTGAAGTAGAATATGCAGCCACTTCATCATTTACATCTCTTGCAACCTTCCATTGGAACTTCTATAATCATTCCTGTTTAGGTGAATTTAGTCACTACCATACGAATGGAAAACATGTTAGTTATAAAGCATGCTAAATCCTGATTTGTCATGAAAAGGTCTTTTTGAACTTTTTTAATCGTTGAAACATGTAGTACTTTGTAGTTTTTGAGTGTTGTTTCGCTTGTGCAATATCATTATGCTAACCTTACTAAAGGCGTTAAAATTGGAATTAAATAAACTTAAATGGCTTGGGAGTTTGAAGAGCAAGTAGGGAGGAGCCAGGAGTGGCATGCAATGCATGCAGATGACTGAGGAGAATGATAGGTGCATTGTATTGAAGGTGCTGCTGCAGTGCCCCCCACCAACAGCCCCATTTACATAATTATCCATCATTAATGTAATGAGAATTCATATAATTACAATTCATTATCAGAATCCTGATTAAACTGCATTAAATGCATTGGGGCTGTGAACTGGGACCAGTAATTTTTATTGGACTGTTCAAGATTTTGGAATACTCAATGTATTTAAATGTTCATTGGATCAGTATGAGCTTAATGGATAAATGAACACATTGATGTATCCAAAATATGTGAGATGAAATTCATAGGATAATTTAGAGTGAGTTGGAGGTTAGCTATTTGGCAATTAACTTACACTTGCATGCCGATTTCTGGTATTTGCAAAAACAGCCGGTCATTAGTATCATTTCGAATTCTTGGAAAGATTTGGTTGAAGGTGTTTTATTGCCACCTTACTGAATTTTCATTCTGAGATTGCAGCCACCTTTTGTCCCTATTTTTACTTAATATTGACGTCTTTATGTTGACATCATATTTAGTATAGGCGATGCCAATTTGTTTGAAGAGAATAATTTATCTCTGATACTCGTAGATGGGCTTCTACTGGAGAGAAAGATAATATGCTTGTGATGGTGGTAGCAGGAAGTGTTTAAGACTTTGGTATATTACATGCTGCTTAAAAAAATTTTCCATATTTGCATATGCACCTCTTCAATATTTGATATTTATAAAGCTGCCATCGAAAATTGTCAGTATTTGGGATCAAAACTGTGTCATTGTAAAGTGTTTTGAGTGATCAAATAATAAATAGAATATTTTAAGGTGCTTAATATGCATGCTTCATGTTTAATTGTAAATGATACCACATAATCTAGCAATGTCCCAAACCTTCTTCGAAAAAGGATATCATTATGAGAGAAGTTCTAATTAATCACTGCTTGATTTCGACAGTTAATATGGATATTAATGATGTTATTACATATAATTATGGGTTGTAAGAAAGGAAGATGGCAACCAGCTCTCGTTAACAATGACATAATACTCTTTAAGAATGATCAAAACAATTCTCAAGTGATGTTTGTGAGTCTCATCAAAATGTGAATTAGTCAAAATATCATCTATGAACAGAATGATGAACTGATGTGTCAGATTCATGAATATTAAAATTGTCAAATTACATCACCAAAAAATCATATTATATTATATTATGGAAAGTATCATCTCATCTAAATATTGCACTCCCACTGAGAGTAGTTGTACCAAATATCAATATTCCTGTAGTTAAGAGCCCCTCGCTCAGTCTTTTAAAGGGCTACCTTGCAGAAGGACTCTGGTGAGGGGAGTTACTGTATCTTATTTCAGGGACAAAGGTGATCTATTTAATTCCTGCAGGTTAAGGTTACAAAGCAAGACATTTGCCTTAAATGCACGGTTGGTTATTCATTTCACTTTGCAATCAATCATAATCTAGCATTTATGACTGTTACAAGTCTCAATCAAGTCAGAAGTTGCTACATTACTCACACTGGTGCTCTTATGGATGCCCAAGTATCATTAAAACTTTTTAAATTAGCGTTTAATTCATAATAATTAAGATTTATTAATTAAAATTATGATTATTATAAAAAAATATTAAAATGCTTTTGAAGGTATCCAAACATTTCCAATAGCCTAAAGACTTGTAGGAGTTAGCCTAGAGACACTCGAATTCCATGGTTTGAGTTCTCCATTTTTTTGGTACATTATTATATTTAGTATTTCAAAGTATATTGTTTCTATATAAGTAGCAGAGTAACAAAATTTCAGCACTCTTCCTTTTGTAACACTACACTTTTTTTATAAAGAATGTGAAATATCAAAGGGCATGATAATTATTACATCTATTTTCTTTCGTTTTTGCTTCGATGCTTTCTTGTTTGTTTGAACTCTCACATGATCGCTTACCAGTTCCTAAACAGTACAAATCACTATGATGAATATGTTTAATTTATGCTCTTAATTATTTTACTAGAACTTTATTGCACAACTACATACTACTACATAGACTCACCATCATAAATATTTTTCACATTTTATTTCTATAAACTTAGCGTAATAAATTGAGTTTAAGTATGTTGATTGGTATTCAGTGCCACTCACGTCTGTATCTGTACAATAATGAAGATCAATGTTAGAAATGTACATAACTTTGGAGGATCCTGAATGATTGTAAGAAAATCTTTAAGAAAGCTATTGTGCAATCAAATGAATAGTGCAAATTGCAAACTTTAATATAATTAAAATGTATTAATATGCAATAAAATGATGGGTAATAGTTTGTTCTGTAATGTATGATTTTGATAAACTTGAATGTATTTTAAATTCATTTTATTTTTATCCTGATACTAATATGATCTTGAGATACTACATACAATATTTTCAGAATTAAACCGTGCATTAACTGGCTATGCTATTGGTTTATGGGTTGATTAGTTCAGATAACTCGAACCAGTTTTATTAATCTAGCCAACGTAATCGAACTTAAAGAATTTCTTCATCTGGTTAATTGCAGTTCATGTTAATATTGGTTCTTAACACGACAGTGACATATTGTATCATTTAAAAGCTAACAAAAGAATTCACTAAATATCAAAACTTGAGTGCTATCAAAATAATTTCCTCATAATAAAAACGACCAACAAAATATAAGAATTATGAGGACTAAAAGAATAACATAAATATAAGCTTCAACTATACAATCAAGATTTCACATACCTTAAATTTGAATTAAATAAAGAATCCAGCCAATTTCTTATTTGTAATTTGAGGGTAGTAGAATTTTTGCTTCTAAAGTTCAGAAAAAGCACTCCATCCTTTGTTTGTAGTAGAATTTTGATGATCTACTCATAATTTAGATCATTATTAAGGTACTTGAACTATACTGCTTTGTTTGTAAGTGATAAGTAATGATGCAAAACAAATCATGCAACTCTTGATGAATGAATAGAAAGCAGATTGCTTCTCTCATTACCTCACAAACAGACTGATTTAATGGTAAAAGAAGAATTGGTCTGTTCCCAGTTTATCTGAGTCCATCAAATCCATTGCATACATCTTCTTCACAATTGCTAGGTGTCGAAGAAACCAAACTCAAGTAAACTATATAAAGTATCAGACAGTTAAAACGCTTTAATTTTGGCTGTATTGGCTCTTTAAAGGTCCCTAAAAAAAGCTGAAACAACCAACTTTCCTCCTATAAATGGATGCCTCGCGATGGCCCTCATCAGCCATTAGAACAAAATATGGGCAACTCCTCCTTGCAAGTCTTCTTCTTGCTCTATTCTTCCTCAATTCTTCTGCCTCTGAAGCTGCAACGGGCACTGCATGTTAAAAAAAGTTCTTTCTTAGTGTTTAATTCAGTGATGAAGAGCTTTTTATGCTAATAATTTCCTTAAGAAAATGCTATTTTTATAGGGACTTTTACCTAAATACATCTCATACTTTTCAAATTTACTCTTGCGCCACATAAATTCGTAAAACTTATCAAATATACCACCTAATTCAAACCAATCCAAATTCATTAGAGCACCATATCAAGTGGCATAGCTAGCTCACACTTTTTGGTTCGAAAAGTGTGATGTTACGGTCATTTAAAGTTGTCATTAAGATTGGGGTTATTTATTTCTATCTCATCAAAAACGTCTAAAAATTTTGCTTGTGATGCTCATAAAAATATATTTTTTAAATTTTAAATCTTAATAATCTATACTTATTGAGAGATATTTAAGAGTTATGTAACATTTTTCAATATTATATGAATGCGGACAAAATTAACATGAATTCAGATAGCACCGCAACAATCTGCTCATTGCTTCTCTTCTTCATGAATCGGAAATTTGCCCGTGAATGGATGGCAAGGGCGAATCGGCTTCTTCGCCGAATCTGAATCTCCAGAATCCGGAAAATCAACCATGGAGTTAAAAATAAAATTACAATCAATCCAAACAACACTTCAGGTTATTTTCCTCGATTCCAAAACATTGATCTTTACTTCGTCGGATCAGCAGCCTGGAAATTTTAAAATTTTTTATTTTGTATCGTTAAATTATAAGAATTTTGAAGTTATTCGGTAAAAATCTCTTTTTTATATAATTAACATATTATTTTATATCATTGATAGCTGAATCAGTTGCATTGTTTTTGCATATAAGATACTGAATTCAAAATCTTGATAGTTAGCAATATCTTATACAATTACGAGGACGGGCGAGTTTCTTCTACGGGAACTACGACGGAAGAGCACGCCGCCGCGATTCAATCTGGAGCTCGCTGGGAGTATATGGGCAAAGCTGGAGACGGAGGCATACGCGGTTGTCATGCAGGAGGCGATTTATGTTCCGCGCCGAGGATCGACCGACGAGTGGGTGGTGGCGACCGCCGGCGGCGGGACCCCCTTCCTGTTGGCTATAGAGGTAAGGGGGCTTGGGGATGACACGTACAGCCACTACGACTGTGCCTCGTCGGCTTTGGTGCTGGCGTGGAGAAAGGCGGCCGGATTGGCGGCAATGGTCAGGTGAGTTGCAATTTTGTAAATGATGATCAAAATATTTTATTTTATCAAAATTTACAAATCTCATATAATATCAGTGTCTCAAGTAATAAACAAATATTTTAATTATAATTATGAATAATAATTAGAGCTTAGAAATTGATAAAGCTCGATTACTTAAAAAATAATCAAAGCTTATCTTCTTCGCCCCAAAAGTGCAATCACATATTTTAATTGAATATCTAAAAATAGAATCATCATATTGAAACTTTATAAATAATGCATTATTTAGAAAGTCTTAAATATTGGCTTAAAAACTGCGGACATCCTTAACAACAGGGTATTCTGTGCCCTTTATCTTGTTAGTTTTGGCATATGAATAATGAATCGCACTCTTACTTGTTCTTCAATTATGACATTGAGTTTTATATTTTGAAAAAGATTCTCCAAGAGTGAACTTAACTACCTTTACCCCCTCAATTCATCAAATTTTATGTGACACACAATTTAAGCAAATGTTACAAAGTTGCTGCAATATGCTTGATTATTGATTGTATTTGAAAAAAAAGAAATACTCGAATTTTCAATAAATCTGTCCCAAGTATTCATTTTATTATAACAAATATAAATACTAGATTCATTAGCATCATCTGCAATTGAAGACAATTTAAGCAAATGTTACAAAGGTGCTGCTATATGCTTGATTATTGATGGTATTTGAAAAAAAAGAAATGCTCGAATGTTCAATAAATCTGTCCCAAGTATTCATTTTATTATAACAAATATAAATACTATATTCATTTGCATCATCTGCAATTGGAGACAATTTAACAAGTCAGATTTACTTCAACAATGGAGGCTAGAGCTTCTTGCCAGATAATTTATCTTAATGCTCTTCGATTTTGCTGGCTAGTTACTCAAGTACCTATCCTGTTTGATAACAGTTACTCATATGCTTTGCGATTCTTTTTTCTTGAGACAGGTTGGGGTGCTAATTGCAAATTTTTAATATCTATTGTTTTGATTGGGATCTATTTTCATTGGTTTAAATGATTATTTCGTTCTTGCTACCTCGATTCAATTCGGCTTTCATGTTATTTTGTGCGGATAATGGATTTGCGCATATTTTACTGTTCACTAATAATTGTGACTATCTTTTTTATGCTCTCCCTAGCATATCAGTTTGAATACTATCTAATTCTTTGCATGCTCTCTCTTCTCTTACTATTCAAGATTATACGTGATTAAATGTTGGATTTCTGCAAATATATAAATGGATGCCTAATCATATGCTGCTATTCTTGATTCCTATATTTGTTATATAGACGATGATGAATTATGATGCTATTGAAGACCCTATTTGCCGGTTTTGTGACTTCCTACTTTGATTTCCTCTAATATTTCACTGATGCTGCATTGATCTTTTGGACAGATGTCCCGACAAATCTTTGGTCTTACGTGGACCTCACAGTAGAGGAGCCAAATCCTATATATTTACATTTTTCTTTTTCTTTATTTGTGTCAATATTTTTTCGTATAGTATAGTATCGCACTTACTCCACTACTATAGTCAGTTTTTACTTTTCTTCAATATTTTCTTTTATTTTGGCTTATCATTAGCTTGAACTCATTTTTATTGTAATTATTCTTTCACAAGTGAAATATATGAGCTAAGCCCTCAAAAATTTTTAAAAAAAAAAATTTATAAATAAATAAATTTTATATTTATATTAATTTAAGATATAATTATTTATATAACAAAAATATTCGAAAATATGAAACTTCAAAAAAATAATAGAGAACAGTATTAATGACAAATAGAAATTACACCAACCGTTTCCTAAAATTCTTACTCCTTTGAAGTAGGTACCCGGACGACCCGTACGACCGCTTCTGGCAACCGTTGGATGCAGCGGAGGGCCTGGATTTGATTCCTGAAGGACTCTCCTCCGGCGGCCATCTTCCTGTATGCCCTAACTCCGAACGTTTCGTGGCCCCTCTCCCTTCCAGCACAGTCGCCGCCTACTTAAACCTCTTCTTCACCGAAGTCTCCGACCTCGTCGCCGATGATAACCGGAGATTCCAGATCTTCCTCGACGGCAAGGCCGAGTCCGACCCCTTGTCGCCGATCTTCGGCGAAGCCATGGAGTTCTACATGGTTAATTTCTCTGCTTCTGACAGCACAAAGATCTCTATCCAGCTGGTCGTCGGCGCTACGCTTCATCAGGTGATCAGCGCCGTCGAGGCCTATGTCATTATTTCGATCGCCGGCGATCGATCGCCTGGTGTGAGCAATGCGCCGGTGACCGATTCGACGGGTAGTCTGCCGGCGGATCAGAGGGTGGTTCTAGGCGCCCGGAAGAAGGTTCCCGCGCATTCAGCCGGGATTAGGGTTAGGGCTGGGAGGGCTGCGGTGATAGGAATCGGTGTATTGCTTCCGGTATTGTTTATGAATTTCGTTGCCTGAATTACTTATGCAAAGTGATTTCATGTAATCTGTTGCAATAAATATGCTCATCGTCCAATCTCACTTCTCTGTGTTCATCTAAAAGTATGCACGAATAGTTGATCAAATCGAAGATCACACATTACAGAGATATGAACTAAGAACTCGAACTGCACTTATAAATCAATAACTGAAAGATAAAACTGAAAAATAGAACGAATGGCATATTCTCTATAATTGCGAGGCGGCGAAGAAATTCGAAGTCAAGTATCAGCCGGTCTAGAAGAATTAATTTCGACGCAAATACTCTTGAAAAGCGTTGACCAAAAAGACGAAACAATCAACTTCCTTATAAAAGAGATGCCTCGCGATGGCACTCTCATCAGCCATTCAAACAAAGAATGGCCAGTTTCCTCGCTGCGAGCCTTCTTCTTGTTCTCTTCTTCATCAATCCTTCAGCCTCTGAAGCTGCAACGGGGACTGCATGTAAGAAAAAGCTCTTTATATACATCAAATTCTTTATAACCGAATCAAATGCAATACAGTAATAGTGAGCATCGACTGCGGCGGCACAAAGGCCTACACAGACGGCCTGGGGATCCCATGGACACAGGACTCCGTCGCCATTGTCAAGACGGGGCTGCCCGCCGCCGTCGGAAACAATTCCGTCTCCCAGCCGATGCAAACCCTTCGCTCGTTCCCGTCCGGCGATCGGAACTGCTACACCCTGCCGATCCCCAGCCGCCGCCGCCAGATCCTCGTGCGGGCGAGTTTCTTCTACGGGAACTATGACGGGAAGAACTCGCCGCCGGCATTCGATCTGGATCTCGATGGGAGCCTCTGGGCGAAGGTGGAGACGGCGGCGGACGCGGTGGTTAGCCAGGAGGCGATTTACGTGCCGAGCGGAGGGTCGGCAAACGTGTGCGTAGTGGCGACCGCCGGCGGCGGGACCCCCTTCATGTCGGCGCTAGAGGTGAGGGGGCTTGGGGATGACATGTACAGCCACTATGACCGGGCCTCGTCGGCTTTGGTAGTGGCGTGGCGAACGGCGGCCGGATTGCCGGCACTGGTCAGGTCAGTAAAATTTTGTAGTAATGTTTTTCAACACAACAAGATTGAAAAATTTTACACAATTGCATGAATGCAATTCCTTTGACAAATGGTTTTACACAATTGCATGAATGCAATCCAACTTTTACAATTGGATTTTTAAGAAATTTTATGAAAATTTGCGATTGAAAATATTTTTTTATTAACTTTTACATATTAATTAGTTTATAAATGTTAATTAATATTTATTATTACACCAAGAAATTTATTTAGTGTTGCGCATAAATAATAATTCAAATTTTATCAACATATATATAATTTATTAAATTTTCCACTTTATCAAAATTTTGCAAAAGAGTATTCATATACTTATAAATTAGTATATAGGTGATGTTAATTCAATATGTAAATAGATTAATGATTGAATATAATTTTTTTATGAATTTATATACGAAAATAAAAAAAAAAAAAATCTATGAATCCTAAATATTTTTTATATATAGCATATAGGTGATCCTAAAATATATGTCAACAATTTCAATTGAATATATGGAAATATTAATCCATCGTATTGCAATAATATAAATAAAAAAATATTTTATTTTATATTATTTTAATATTGAATTTTATAATATAATTATTTAAATGATATAAAAATTAATTATTTCTATTTTTAAGTGGTTAAACAATATAGAATCAACTTTTTTTCTTCATTAGATAACATTACAATAATAATATAATATCATTTTCGTGTTATAATGCGGAGACTATTTAAATTAGCACGGATGTGTTAATTGAGCTTCGACGAGCTTTCTGGAAGTAAGGTGATACAGAACAAGTTAATGAAACTGAGTTGCAGCATGAGCACAGCGCACTGTGGCGCATGCAAACAAAGACCTTGGCGCTACAGCGCGCCATTGTTGGAGGAAGCTTAGAGACTGGGGCGTTGTAGTGCGTCACGCATGCTACAGCGTGCTAAGATGCTAGCTACCTGAGACCCGCATGAAATAGTGCGCCTTGGCACCTACCTACTCGAGATCTGGGCACTGTAGTGCGCCCTAGCGCATGCTTGCTCAAGGCCAAGGCCATAGCGCCAGGCAGAATTCTACTCCGGTTTATGCGGAGTCCTAAATAATTTGGGGTCCAAATGTTGTTTAGATATTTAAGAAAATATTATAAAACTGTCAAAATAATCTATAGTCCAAATCGCTTCCGCTGCCATGTTCGTGTGGCTGTATTTGCAGCACAACATTTCACAAAATAAATTTATTTTCATAATTTATTTACAAGTGATACACTTAGAAGAAAATTTAAATATAAATTAAACTTGATAATATGATAAGTATTTATGTGATACTCATAATATTTAATATTTATTAATGAGAATTATAATTATAAATCACTAAATCAATAAATTATTTAAGAAAAAGAACTAAAAGCCTTTTAAATCTATATAATATTTATAAATTTAATATCAAAATAAAACAATATTTATAATTTTATTTTTTATTTATATTGAATTTTTAAATTATTAAAGAAAAATACTATAATTACATAAAAATATACGTAAAAATTATATATTATCTATAAATTTTTTTTTTTTTATATATAATCCTTCAAAAGAAATATATATTCAACCAATAATTTAATTGCATATTAAATTAACATATCATCTATATATTTTAATTTATAATACTTATTGAAAAATTTTGAAAATAATTTATATTTTTTTTAATTAAACAATTGAAATGTTAATAATGTTTTTTTTTTTAATTTTTGTTAAGAAAAATTTAAAAATAATATAATTTTTTTATTAAGACCATAGTTTAATTTGGAAAATTCTAATTCCGTCGAAGTAGGTACCCGGACGACCCGTACGACCGCTTCTGGCAACCGTTGGATTCAGCGGAGGGACTGAATTTGCTTTCGAACCATGGCGAGCCCATGAACGCGAGCCTGATGGACGCTCCTCCGGCGGCCATCTTTATGTATGCCCTAACTCCAAACGCGAGCAGCTCCGACAACGTCATCCGCTTTACGGCCCCTCTCCCTTCCAGCAAAGTCGCCGCTTACTTCAACCTCTTCTTTACCGAAATCGCCGATCTTGGCGCTGATGATAACCGGACCTTCCAGATCTTCGTCGACGGCAAGGTCGAGTCCGACCGCTTGTCGCCGATCTTCGGCGGAGCCATGGAGTTCTACATAGCCAATTCCTCTGCTTCTAACAGCACGGAGATCACGCTCCAGCCAGTCGCCGGTGCCACGCTGCCGCCTGTGATCTGCGCCGTCGAGGCTTATGTCATTATTCCGATCGCCGGTGGCGGAGGCGGAGGCGGCGATCAATCTCCTGGTACGAGAGAAGCGGGGTTGGTACCTTCGTCGGCTACCGATCCGAAGGATACTCCACCGGTTACCGATCCGACGGATACTCCGCCGGCGGATCAGAGGGTACCGGCAGGGTCTGCTTTTGGCGGCAGGAAGAAGGCGCCCGCGCCTTCAGCCGGGATTAGGGTTAGGGCTGGGTGGGCCGCTGGTATGGGAATCGTTACATGTATTGCTTCCAGTATTCTTTATGAATTACGAATGCTTTTAGGAATTTTATTTTAGAATTTTGTTACATTTGTAATATCATATACATAGATGATATGATTTAAATATATTATTGATGCATTGAACTATTATTTGGGCTATTCTATAAGAAAAATATATATATAATTAATATGTATATGTTATTGTATATTATTTGTATTCGGTTTATTTTATGGAAAAGAATATGTAATAAATATCAAAGTTATTCTAATTTAATTTGATTTTTATATGTAAAATGATTTTTAGACCCGCTTACATAGCATCCAATAAAATTCTTTCAATAAGATATGAGCAAATATTTGGTGCCACGTTAGCGAAAGATAAACATTTAATAAAATAAATATTTAATAAAAATATAATACAATATTACACACATCTTATATATGACATATTTTGATACTACATCAATAATTGCGAGTAGTATTACTTAAAAGTAATACAGCATAGTTAATTAATTAATTAATTAAAATAAGTTGACATAGGTTAATTGCAATCTATTAGCATTAATTGTTGGGATAAATGCCAACAAGTAGTCCATAATTTTTTATAAGAAAATGCTTTATCCAAATAAGTGTATTACTATTTTTTCTTAGGTTATTATTAGGATTTATAATTAATTATGATTATAACTAATAAATCTTATTTATTATGAGTTAATCATTAATTTTAAGTGCTTTAATAATTATGAAGCATTGAAGTATGTATATTTAGGTTATTGTAGCAACTTCCTTTTTTTATAATATATTGAAGCAAAAAATGATGTGTGCTTCATAAGATAATTATGACTAGTAATTTCTTAAGTTCTGGATGATATAAAATGATGAATTGAGTTCTAAGAAAAAAAGTTGCATCTATTTATAATTATGAAGTTTAGCCATTTAAAATGTTGCATCATGTTCTTGCTTAATGAGATAGAGCTTTAAAAGATTGCACCACTTTCTTGTTTAATAAGATAGAGCTCAAGGCAATGGCTTCGATCCTTATTACTTTGGGCTGGAGAGCAAGACCTATGGCATCTGAGTGGTTGAGATAATGAAAGAATGTTGTCATTTAGTGCAATATTTAAGTTACTAACATCATCACTAGTTATGTTCTTTTGAACAATCGATTAATAATGCGATCATTTTAAGAAAATACTAAATAAAATATAATATTATCATTCAGTAAAATTAGAAATATTATCAGGGCCAAATTTTAATGTCTTTTATGCATGCATGAAATAACTAAAAATAAACAAATAAAGATGATTGTGCCTACTCAAGTATCAACAAAAAGTAAGTCATTTAACACATCTTTGGGTGAACTAAACTCCTAAAATTTGACATAATATTATATCTGATTTGAATAAGTTAGTGGTGAATTAAGTACTTCAAATATAACAAAAGATATTTATTAAGATAATCGTTATGCATAATCATGAATAAATTTAGATAAATGTGATAAAAACTAAATGAAATTTGCATTTTTTATAAATATGATGATATTTAAATCATTAATGGGTGGAGGAATATAGTCTCATATTATGTTAATGAACTAGGTAAAGATTCCCAATGAGGTGATTGCTGAAAAAGGTCATAAAATGTAAAGTATCGTGTGATCTTCCTATGATAAAATGTTCAGTCATGAATAAATGAGTATAAAAATCAAGTGCATAATATATGGGTAATATGAATTCTATATTTATGTAATTTAACTATCATTTATTTTCTTTCTTGTTTGCATTATGAGTCATCGAAGAAGTTGGGTGGTGCTTATTTTATAACACTTGAATTTATTAGAAAGTTTTGTATACTTTACAATTGCATATATTAATAGTTTCCTTGTTACTTGTACATTGTTGTTAGTTCTCACTTGCTTGCTTACTCACTGATGGCAAATTTTGGCATTTGGTGAAATAAGTGTTAGTTTAGATTTTATGTACTTGTTTTGATTTATATTTTCACATGTTATTCTTAGGTGAGCCTAATGATTTTTATAATTAGTTATTGTTTTTTATTTTTGTGTACCGTAGGGAAGCTTAAGTATTATAATTATCCGATGACTTGAATTTGAATAATCATCGAGTATACTACATTTTTTTGGATCGCTTTATGTTTGAATAAAATTAGAATGGCTCTTCACGATCTTGATTCGAGAACTTGTGATCTATGCCTTCACCAGTTACCTTATGTATTAATAAAAAACATAATTAAATCAACCCATAAACTTGTTAAAACACATGTGTGCTGATTTGAGAACTTAAATTGTTATGTAATCTTATTCATCTAACCTCAATTTGAATTACACTAATCACACAAACTAAAAAAGCCATATAATTGAGAAGAGTACAACTTTATTATTGTAAAGATAATGATGTTTATATAAATAAAACTCACACACCTAAATAGGAGATTGTTGGCAGCTTGGAAGAGGGGGGGGGGGCTGACGAAATGATTATAAAAAGGAAGATGAAATACTTATAGAGAGTTCTGATTTTATGTAATGGTCGCCTCTTAACCGTTATCGAGTAACACTAACTCAACTATGATTAAGTGGTGGTCGTCACTAACACCACAGATAATAAGTGGAATATCCATAGCATTAATCATAAGATGAGTAAGACCTTAGCAGAAACATAAGTAAAGCAGTGCAGAAAAAAAAAAAAAAAACATTCAAACATTATTCACATATATCTATTCACATACAATATAGAAAATGCAGAATATTAAGAAGGCAATTCATTTATTATATTTAAATTTACATAAGGGCAACCAAAAGATTATTATCAGTCATTTCTTTTTCTTTATGGTACACCAACCTCACTTGACTTTCTATCGCAAGCACACTCTCAAGCGCAAAGCCTGAGCTAAATTTTGATGCTGCCATATATATATATATGACAGGACCAAGCCAACAAAAAAAAATAATGTATTAGACTTATAAAGTCTAAGGACAACTAAGCAAAAAAATAATATACTCTTGCATTTAAAAGATATTATTCAGCATAATAATAAGACAGAAATTCAAACTACAAACATACTGTAAAAATAATTGAAAGTATAAACCAAATAATAGAAAAGCAATAAAGTAACTGAAAAACTTAAAACTGTATGAAATTATAGTAAAATAAAGTAATGCTGAAATGTAAAGCAGAATACTAAAAATAGAAAAGATAGTAAATGATCTGAAACTGAATAAGGTATATGTGAAGGTATATTATATGCCACTGAATAAATATATCTATATATGCAACAGAACTGAATGTCATGATATGTAACTAATATATCACTGAACTACTATGAATCATACAGTTCAATATTTATATATATCAAGTTGTGAATCCAGTACTAGTCATCCTACAAATTCCCTGATTAATATATATACAACATTCCATAATTCATAAATTAACACTAATACTCATACATTATGTTTATGATCATGCTCATGCTTATATGTCTACATGACTTAAAATTCATAAATCCAGAAAATAATTTAAAGTCAGATAATGAATCAAATATCTCTATTGTGCAGAATCCATCTAAATGATTTTGACTCCTATTTCTAATTTCAATAATTAGTTTTACTTAGGATTTTACCTAAAATAATTAGCTGAAAAAGTTGTATACACATAGTTGTATATTTCCAAGAAATGTGAAAATAACACTTAGTTTGCTCATAACCGCACTTATCGCCACACACAACGATAGAAAGCAAAACTCTGTCACAGTTATTTCTCAACTAAGCTGTTAAATACCTAAATTATAAGTATACTTAGTGTTCTAAAGAGAGTGATTTAAAATACTTAGTTTGTTTATAACTGCACTTATCGCCACGCACAACGATAGGAGGCAAAACCCTGTCACAGTTATTCCTTCAACCTAAAGATTTCATTTCCCCAAATATAACATATTGATATTGTCTTAAGAAGAGTAACTTTTGATACTTAGTTTGCTCATAGCTGTACTCATCGCCACGTACAACAATAGGAGGCAGAACCCTTTCACAGTTATTTTCCCAAATTAAGGATCTAGTTCACTAATTATAACACTATTAAGATTGATTGATTTACTCTAAGTGGACTGTATCTGCCTAAGCCCGCATGATAGCACAAGATAAGTCTTACTTAGAGTGATTCACCAATACTGAATATTGCTGGAGTGACCCAGCTCTATGGATTTACATCACCATACTCAGCCAATAATCTGAGTTACTGTAACAACCCAAACTCTTAATACTAAAGTATTATCCGCTTTGGCCAGAAAAGCCTCACAGTTTTGCTCTCAGAATATAACTTTCATATAGGTCACCCATCCTGAGAGTACTCCCACCTGAGCACGCTTAACTTTGGAGTTCTTATCAAGAACTCCACCGTTATCTGAAAAGGTGCCTCGATATTTAAGAGTTTCACTTATTACTACTTAAGTGGGTCATCACAATCTCCCCAACTTAAGTAACTGACTTCCTTGTCAGTATCCACACACATATCCAAGAACCATCCATTGGGTAGATAGGACTAGAGGTGACCTGTGGCGCCCCGCACCCTTAATCCGCCAAAGGATTAGGTTAAGGGTGGGGTGTCACTCTGGCTAACCCCTCACTTACCATTGGATTAGGATAAACTCCACAATCCACCTGATTAGAAAAAGATTAACACAGAATCAATCTAACAGTCACTATCTAAGTAAACAAACAGAGTGCGGAAGCGATTTAAGGAAATGTAAACCATCCAAGCATCACAATATAAATAGCAAAAGTAGAACTCAGAATATAAGCATACAATCCAAATATGCAGTCAATGTACCTGTATTATTACATTATTTAAAAAGTTCAAATAGAATAGAATGTGCAAATACTCTCATCCTCACAGATAAAATAAATGCTAAACAGCAGCTTCTTCTACGGGCTCCTCATCTGGGTATGGCTCCACTCCTAACTCCTGCTCATCTAACTAAAGAGGGTCTGCCATTGTCGGTTTCACAATGTAGGGCCCCAGCCAAAGAAAAGAAAAATCTGGTTAGACAATTGTCTAAGTACATTTTAAGCTGATGAATTATTATATGTGTTAAGTAATATCACCATTCTACAACATCTAAGCAACATATATTTATATAAAGGAGCAGCATGCAATACAAGAGAAAAGGGAAAGCTATAAATCATCATTTATAACTTAAGCAAAGAAAAAGAAAGAGACTGAGACATGCCTCGCATACAAACTAAATAAGGAAGGGCATATAAATATACATAACTAAACATGCTGGTGATCAACAGAAAATATGCCAATTAAAATAAATAACTCAGCAGTGGTATATATAAATAGCAACAAAATTCTAATATTCTAAATATATATAAAAGCAGTACAAAGAAATAGCTGACTGAATAAGAAGGCTGAAAAGTAAACGAAATGACACAACTACATATAAATATCCGTGCATCGACTGCCATACAGAAAAGAGCTAATCTAGCTCATCGAATATCAAAGAAGCTTAGCACCATCATGGCTAAGTCATAAAACTGTGTACCCCTAACGACATAAGGAGGCTAGGCAAATAAGCACACAAAGTAAGCGAAGGGTCTTAGCACCAGTACGGTTAAGGCCCAACTGTATGCCCCTAGCGACATAAGGAGGCTAATAAACTAAGCATACAAGGCAACCTTAACACCAGTACGGCTAAGGCACCAACAGTGTACCTCTAGCGACTATAAGGAGGCTAGTAAACTAGAAACACAGCAAAATAGGTCCTTTCGCTAGTGACATAAGAAGGCTAGGAAATAAGGATATATCTGAGAGGTAGCTCATATAATTATCATCTTTTCATTAATTACTTTAATATCTTCACAAGAAATCTAAGGAGTCTCCATATTTTCCTAACAAATTATTTATGTATCAAAAATCTTGTATGACATGCTCAAGAAAATATGTCACAAAAGTACAAGGAACGCGTATCAACAAAATATCAAATAGAAGCAAGGGACTCTACTAAACATGGTGATATTAATTATTTTCTACTTAACTATTCTAACTATTCCAAGTTACACAAGTTCAGGATCACCGTTTTCCTACTATCGAGTGTAACTCAGAAACTCATCTTTATAAGTTAAAAAGGATTAGAACTGATCAGGTTCTAATCTAGTTCAATCAGATAGACAACTACGAGTTAAATCAATAAATCATACGTCCTAATTTTGTGAATTTAGACGTTCTAACTAAAATCTGATCAAGATCTTCTAAGCATATACATTATGGATTAAACACTACGAGAATTATGTTTAATCTCATAATCTAAAGGATAAAACCTAAGTTTTAGGTTTTATTTTATAAGTGATCTACTGTTAAGGCAAATCATATTAAGTAATCAAACTTAACATAATGAATCTCCTACCTTAAATATAGTGTTAAAAGATAAAATAATCAGAATGAGTTGTAAAATAAAAAAAAGTCTAGAAACTAATAAACTAAGGTTTCACCCGTTGGGTAACCCAATTTACCCAATGAATGAATTCTAACCTATGATCTATTCCTATTCTCAAGAAAGGTCTTTAAGGTGTAGTGCTTAAGACTTAACATAAATTATTGGAATCTGACTTAAGGGTTGATTTCACTCACTTAATTATTACTAAGATGATTATAATATTGGTCTTGACATTCTGGGATATTATTCAAAGGGTAAGGGTACTTAATCCAATCTTAGGGCAAAATGATCATTTTGCCCCTACTTTAAGGGTCAAAAAGTCAACTTTTGACTTAGGGGTTAGAATAAATTCTCTTAGTTTCAATTGATTTATTACTGTCTAACTTGAAGATAGACAGTAAGTACGCCTAAATTGGGCGAGAAACGGTCAAGTTATGACTAAAATAAGGCTAGGGGTAATTTGGTCATTTACCTATATTTCTAGGGTTCAGATCCTAAATATTATTTCAGTATGTTGGTGACATTGGAATTCTAGGTTAAATAGCTTCTTGAATTTTTGAATTTAGAGTTGATTTGACCAAGTTATGGCCATTTGAATTCCAAAGGCAATTTGGTCATTTTTCACTAAAGTCAACTCTAAGTTATAGGGTTGGCTTTTTATCCTGATGTCCAAATAAGAAAACTAATACTACTACGGTGATGGAGCCGCTCTCTTGAGCATTTTAAGACCCATATTGACTATGTTTCGATAACCGGGTAAAAAGTTATGAGGCTCTAAAGAGGTCATAAAATGCTACCTCATTATACGTACCCAAAATAAATTTTTACATTATGTTATTTAATTCCTTACATTTTTCTGAGTATTTTAAGACCTATATTGGCTATATTTGGATCATCCTATAAAAAGTTATTAAATTTTTAAGATTTACTATTCAAAAATATAATTTGAATTATTTTACTGTTCATTTATTCAAATTAAATGATTTTACTATTTATTCTTAAAGTTTTTTATATAAAATTAAAGAAATTATTAATCCTTAATTAATCTGTGATTAATTAGGCTTAATTATTAATTAACATTAATTAATCTATTATTTAATTAATTAAATTATATTTATTAATATTTTACTGTAGCAAAATAATTAGCACTAATTATTATTTAATTAGTCTTAATTATCTGTTTATATTTATTTAGGAATAATTAAGTATATTTTACTGTTTAATAATAATTAATTATCCTAATTATTGTTAAGGTTAAATTAATCTTAGATTATCCCTAATTAATCTCTTAATTACACTTAATTAATTAAGGTTACTATTTAAAAATAATTAACACTAATCCTAATTTAATTAACCACTAACTGTAATTAATTAATCATTAACAATAATTAATTATCACTAACAATAATTTAATTAATATTTTAATTAACAGACAGTGGGCCCCATTAGACACGTGGCACTATGGGCCCCACAGAGGCGGAGTCAGCTCTGTGACTGGGCATAGGTCCCCACCTGACACGTGGCACTACCAGAGGCAGCCACGTGGTACTGTGGGCCCCACGGGGAAGCCGAACCGCTGCGGATGACCGGGCAGTGGGTCCCATATGACATGTGGCGGGCCCAGAGGCTGCCACGTGGCACTACGGCCCACTGAGGAGCCAAACCGCCGCACAGAGCTCAGGCTGTGGGCCCCACATGCCACGTGGCCCTGGTGGGCCCCACGACCGAAGCCGAGGGGTCACGGGCTCGGGCAGTGCCCCCCCCCCCCCCACATGCCACGTGGCGTGCCCAAAGGCTGCCACGTGGCCTTGGTGGGCCCCACGACCGAAGCCGAGGGGTCGCGGGCTCGGCGTGGGGGACCACGTGACACGTGACGGGCTCGGAGGCGGCCACGTGGCGTAGTGGCCCCACCCACGGTTTACGCGGACCCGACCCGCACTTCGTCTCCCTCGCGGGGACTCCCGAGGGCGCCGGGCTAGGGCACGGCTTTTGCCGGCCTTCCCGGCGCCGGACCACCTCGGCCCTCATGGCCAACGGTAGCCCTCGACGAGGGCTACACGCCGGTGGGCGGACCTTCGCAGGAGGTGGCCGGAGGCGGCGGCTATGGCTAACCCTAGATCCTAGGGTTTCGGCGGACGTGCGAAAATTTGGCCAGAGGCTTTAAGCCTCAGCCTGAGTCAGCCGGACCTGATCGAGGTCGATCAGGTCCGGTTGATTGTTGATCCTAGTGCAGATCTACAATTCCTATACTACGCGACGACGAAATGTTGAACGGAGGCAGAGATCGAGAGTACCTGGTTTGGACGGCGGTTGGTGGCTCGGCTCGGTTTCGGCGGTGCTGACTCCGGTTCGCGTAACCGGAGACGGGGGGAAGCGGGAGAGCCTCTTAAAGGCCTCCGGACGGAGCAGCCGAGGCGGGGGAGGCCGCCAGTTGGGCAGGCGAGTGGCGGGCGCGCCGCGTGGCTCGTGGGCGACGGGGCCGTGGACGATGGCCCCGGGCCATCCGATCCCGCGACACACGGACGGCCCGGATCCGTCCGGACCGCGCGACGCGGATCGCGGAGGCGAGCTGTGGGATCTGTGCGGATGGGACGGTCCATATGGATCCGTCCGATCGGACGGCGCCGTTAGCGCCGTCCACTTGAGGTGACGGCGCCGTCAATTAAATATATATATATTTTTAAATATTTTCCAGAAAATTTTGAACATATTTTTCCTAGCTAATTTGGGGTCAAAGAATTCAATGGTGAAGTCGAATTTTCGATCCGACGAGTATTTTGATACTTCGATTTCCGGGGTATTTTTATTATTAAAATATTCGTTGAAATTTTGACGACTTCCGATTGACACGAAAACTTCACCTCAAGCTAATTTGGGGTCAAGGAACGCAATGGTGGTGTCCCTTTTTCGATCGGAGGTCAATTTAAATAGGTCAATTTTCTAGGGTTTCTGGATTTTCAGAAATTATGATTCGATCCATTTGACTCCTGATTTGGACTAAATCTCAGAGTTTGACTCCAATTGACCTAATTAGCACTTATAATTGTGTTTAAGACTTAGGGTTAATCTTAATCAACTATGATAACAACTCGGGTTGTTACAGATCTATACGTTGTGATTGAAATCCAACGATCGAGAATTCTTCCTTTGGGTGCTGGGAGGTTGACGGGATCGAGGGAGGGTTGAAGGTGGATGGCCAGCGACTGGGCGGCAACCGATAAGGGGAGAGGCAAAGAGGGAGAGAGTGAGGCATCCGGGGAGGCTTAGAGAGGCAGAGGGAGAGTGCTAGGGTGGCTAGGGGTTTCAGGGGCTTTTATAACCTCAACCCAGCCAACCTCGACCGCTGAGGTGGAGGCCCTATGCGGTTAGGTTGGTGGTAGGGCGGTAGGGGGAGGTGCCAGCTTAGGGGTTGTAACAACTCAAAGTTGTTACCTTGGCTAATTATGACTAAAATAAGTCTTAATTTCGATTCTAACATTCTTAAATAGTCATTAAATCATCACACTGAAGTTTTGGTTTAAATTCGGGGTCAAATGGATCAATCCTTGATTTTAAGAATTTCAGGAACCCTAGAAATTTACCTAATCATTTTGACCTCAAATCGAAAATCGAATTTCGCCATTGCGCTCATTGCCCCTAAATTAGTTCGGGGTGAAATTTGGAGGTATACAAAGGATTTTGGAGACGGCCGTGTATGTCATACGAGAAGCATGATAAGAGCGAAAAACTTATACACAAGCACAATTTTGTTGAGAGAATATTGCTGGAGGATATATATAAATGGAAGAGAACTTTCTAATAGATGGAATAAGAGTTCATAATGAGAAGCAGGGGCTACCAAATCATATACAATTAATATTATAATAATATAAAATAGAATCAAGTTATATTTCATTGATGTTCAAAGAAATACAACGGGCTCATAACCTTGGGAATGGATCGATAAACCAACATTAGGGCAGTTGCAATCATCGAGTTCGGGATGCCAAGAAACCTAAAGGGAACTCTTGTTGCCATATGGCGGCGCCGATTCCAGTGCGGCTGCAGTTCGAGCTGTCTCGAGCTCTAATTCCCTCAGCTTCTTCTTCTTCTTCTGCGTCCAGCATTCTTCCCCCATTGCTGACGCTCTATTTTTTCAATGTCGTGGCTAAAGTCCGCCGTAAACAAATCCGTCGAGGCTAGAGGCAAAAACGATCTCACCCGCACTGTATGCAGTTATGCCGACATCGTCCTTCACCACCGCCGCCCTTTCGTTGCCGGAGGGATTAACTTAATTCAACGTGAACGGAAGGTAATTTTGATCCCAAATTAGTATTTCTGCTCTGAAATATAGAAAACAGTGAAGAAAAAAACGTGATCAATAAAACCCAAGGGAGCGGCTGTATGAAAACGGCAATTGTTTGAGATTGGAAAGCAACTATCTTTGTTGAGTTCTTTCTCCTATTTAGCTTGCTAGCATTTAATTTCTTATATTAATAAACCGGTCTGTCTCCCAGTATTTGCTTTTTTGTCTTTTGTTGGATGGTGCATTGTACCTTGAAGCAGGCTATATTATCAGCCGTTATTTTTGTTTGCGTGAATTTTAAAGCCTTAGTGCTAATTGTTGAGGAAAATTGTCCATCCAAGCATAGCTAGATGTAAATAACTTCTGATTCATGAATTTTGTTGCACATGCTCAATTAACATATTGCAGAGCATTTTTTATTGGTGGAGTTCGTTGAGTAACAAAATAATAGGTTTCACAGGGAGGAAAATATGATTAAGTAGCAGAATTTATATTATCAGCCGTTATTTTTGTTTGCGTGAGCTCCAAAGCATCAGTGATAATTATTAAAAAAATTTGTCCATCCAAGCGTAGCTGGATGTAAATAACTTCCTGTTCATGAATTTTTTGTGTACTTACTCAATTAACATATTGCCGTGCATTTTTTATTGGTTTAGCTCGTTGAGTCACAAAATAATAGGCTCCATAGAGAGTAACACCTGATTAGTAACATAGTTTGTTTTTTAGGTTCATTGATGGCATCTAAATATCTTATCACGCATTTTCTGACTATTCGCTATATCAGAATTCAGTTTTTTGATTGTTGCTCAAATAGTTGGTGCAAAACTTTATGTGGTTAAGCTACAAATTTTGAATCCTATGAGCGTATATTTCAAAGTTAGTTTGTCATGAAAGACATCTAGAATGGTTATTAACATCAACTTGAACTTTCTGTGTTCTGGCACAATGTGCAAAACCTTTAGTCGGGAATGAAATGTCTCATTCATATTCTCATGGATTGCTTTGTTCAATGTATTGCAATGTTAATGTTAGTAATATGTCAACATTACTAGATGCAAATATTATAAAAATGTCAGCATTGTCTTTGTTTAGCATTATTAAAATGTCAATATATGTTTAATGTAATGATGTTTTAATGTCAATACATTATGTTATGATAATGACAAAATTTTTATGCTATGTCATTGCAAATTGTGGTAATCTTTAATGCTAAAGTCATGGGGTGGGACAATGAATGATCAATAAAAAGGAGGCTCTATGGTAAATGGCTAGTTACAGCTTCTCACTGTTGTAGATTGCTTGACATTTTGATTGGTCTTTTGCAAATGTGCAACTGGGTTTTCAATTTGAAGTTCTTGGGTGATATTGATCATGATGACTAAGCCTCATTGCATGCACAAGGGTGTTGGTAAATACTTGATGAAGGGCTTGTGTGGCCAAATACGAATATTTTAAAACTCATTTCATTTTGGAATTTTCTTAGCTAGCAGTACATAAATTATGCGTTTCTTATGCTAGTATGTAGCTGCAGGATCTATTTGAACTAAGCAAAACTTGTAAAACACACATTGTTCTATTCATTAAAGCACATGAGGTTCATAAGCAAATGACTTTCTTTTATTTAATTTTTTTATGATGTTTTAAACATACTCGCTGTTAGGTCTTAAGTCTTAAATGAGAAAGATGAAGGGTTGGTTAGGTAGTTGACAATTAGCACAAAACTTTATTGAATTTACATGGCATAGATGTTTTGAGAAATCGTGTTAAAGATGAGATGCCACTTGGAAATGACACACTATATTGTTTGAATGCAATGTTAAGTGGGCAAAGGCATTCAGGTGCAGAGTGAGCAAGGGTTATTATATTATGTGTGATTGCAAGTGAAAGAATAGTATATGACGTTAGGTTGAGAATAAGATGCTAGAATATGGTACCATTATGAGTGATTTTATGAAGCTAGTGGTTATTATGGTTAATAGTAATATTACTATTATATGTTTTCATCAAATGAGGTGAATGGGTGAGAAAGTAAAATAAATTGATAGTTACACTTTGATACTTACATAAGGATTGACATAAACATGACACGAGTGTTGTTTTGGATAAAATTTAAAGGATGATGTATTTGAAGCTAAGAAAATGGATAGAATTATGTAGTTAAACTTTGTAATTGGTGAAGTGAAATGAGGAGAGACTCTCACATAAGAATATGATTTATAAAATTTGGGTTGATGATTTTGTTCATAAAAGAAGTTGATACATTGCAAGGATTTTAAGGTTATTTCAGGAGAAAGATTGACAATTTGACATCAAGTCTTGATCCAAGATTTGAAAATAATAAGTTAAAAACTGAATGATCTAAGTTTTGGTTTGAAACCTATTGATAAAATCTGAAAAATGAAAATAATATATATCAAATAGCGAAGTTTTAGGGATTGGATAGTAGGATATTGGGGGAGAAGCAAATTTAATTAGGAAAGATTGATAATTGTATTCGTTGGACAACTTAAGATGTACTTAGAGAACCATGAGGGAGTGCTCCTTATGATAATGATGTTTGATGATGAAAATAATATATTCAAGAGAAAAATAAAGAGAAGATGATTTGTTTTGTAGAATAATTTAAATGTACGACTTTTGATAAATTGAAGAAAAAATAAATTATCTTATTGTGAATTTAGTAAATTTGTTTGGGATACTGAGATTGTGACTTTTGAATATTTATTTGAGATACTATTTATGAAATTAGATATTGTTGAGAAGGAGAGGCACTTATATAAGATAGCTAAATTTTAGATATAAAAATATAAAAAAATTGATCCAAATGAACATGCTAGGATGTTAGTTAGAAAATATTTTAAAAAAATAAAAATATTGTCATAGATTAATGAGTTACTTACATAAATTTTTAATGAAGGCTATAATTGTGGATTGACATGACTTCTCTTTGTAGCCTTAAAGATAATGCTAATTGCTCTTTAATTTGATGAGTTATTAAAATTGGGGATTGGAGTACTTCAAAGAAAAAAAGAACAATAAAGTATGATATCTGGAATTGTTTGGACGAGAAAGGAGTTTCTTGGCTTGCCAATTTTTAATACAAGTATAAAGAACTCCCTGAGTTATTTACAAGTATAAAGATGATGTGCAAGATTGTGTAAATTGTCGATGAATTTAGCAAGCTATATTTTGAAACATGAGGGAGAGTGATTGAACCCAATTTATGATATTATTATTTTATAAAACTAGTTGATTTCAAGCTATATAGTTGAACTATGAATGCCATACATGTACATGGAGGTTGATTGAGTAATTTTTAGGGAGAGAATGATGTTACTTTGATGTTTGCCTAGTTAAAAGAGTCATGATAAAGTACTAATAGAAGTTTGTTGGAGAGTATAAAGTAGTTACATGCATACGAATGCAAAATGGTTTGTCTAATTATTTCAAGGTTCAATTGGATTGATTCAATATTTTACTCTTAATTCATGTCCATTGCATTACTTATGTATGCTCTTAGTGATCACATTTGAGAGGAGGTGCATTGATGTATGTTACTTGTAGATGTTATGTAACGACTCAATGTCGTTACTTTTCAAATTAGGTCAAAACCCGCTTCAGACATCAGGACCTCAGAGAATTTCAAATTAGGGCAAACAAAATTTCCTTTAGATAGAAATCATTTTTAGATCAAAGTGCTATAGTTTGGGAGAATTCGGATAATGGAGACTCTCACTTTATTTTTTTTGAATTATTTAATTATATAAATCAAGAACATTGAAATACATGTCCGAATTCATCATTTTCAGTGTCGTGGTATTAAGTATATTATTTAAAGGCTGCTCAAAATGTTTCATCAAATTCTGAGTGCCGGTTTGATCATGGTTAATTTTTAACGTTTTAAACCTCAAAAATTAATATAAAATAAAATATTTGTCCGAATCAAAAATTTTTGGAGCGAGGGTGTTCGCTATATCATAACACACCTCGGTGTCAAGTTTCGTTATTTTTGGACTCCAAACGGCGGAAAAATGCGAAAAATTTAATTTTAAATAACTATATTAATTTTTCAAATAAAATTCTTCTCCCTTTGTTTTTCTTTCTCCCTCCCTTCGATCTCATACCCCCCTTGCGATTCACCCGACAGGCGCATCTGGCGCGGAAGGTTCCGCTCCAGGAAGGGGCCGGCTGCGCCGTTTTTGGTGCAGGCTGGTCGGCCCACCTGGCCGACCCCCCTCTCCCCTCCTCTCACTCTACTTAAACCCCTTCCCCTCTTTTCCTTACTCCCCCACAGCCCCTCTCCTCCTTCAAACCCTAGCCAGCCAACATAGCAGCCCTCCATTCCCTTACCAGCAGCCAGCAGTCCTCCCCTCCCTACCAGCCAGTCAGCCTCCTCCAACAGCAGCCGGCCGCCTAGCTGCCAGCTCCCTCCTGCCGCTGCCCTCCCTTAGCAGGCCAACTGCTAGCGAGTGGCCGTTCGACCACCCCATTCCGGCCAGCCGCCTGGCCATCCACCCCACTCCGACCTCCCTCCGTTTTCTGGCAATCATATCCTAAAGGTAAGAAGAGAAGTATAAGAGAAAGAAAAAAAGAGAAGAAAAGAAGAGAAATTATTTTGCTATTTTATTTATTTATTATTATATATACTTAATAATCTTTATGAAGATAAGATTATGTCATCATATTAGTATTATTGTCATTAATCAATAATGATAAATAATACATATGTTATAAATGATTATTATTTCAATTCAAGTATTTTCATTTTGACAGTCATTTATGTTATGTTCTTCTTTCATTCTTATATTATTATTATCATTGAAATAATGATAATAATAATATTGTATCAATATAATTGCTATCCTCAGTGACTTAATAAACACTATAATAAATATTACTGCTATCGCAATATCTTAAAAATCGAACTTCAATCATAATAAGAAAACGAAGAACATAAATCGAAATGAAAATAAAAATTACTCTTATAATTTGGCTAAAAAAGCTAATATCAAAAACTTAAATGTAGATTGAGCGAACTGTCACTCATCCGAACTTAAAGAACAAGGTACTAGATGTATTTTATTACTCTTGTTTAAATATGTTTTTTGCTCAGCATCGCACAAATTTGATAAAATTGCTTTTAAAAGTCACATAAAAGGATATATGAACAAGTTTGGATAAGTGAGTAGCTAGGGTTCCATGTTGATATATTTTTAGTCTGATTCGACAACTGCTAGGACGGGGCTGTCCGACACAGGGAGTCATAAGGAGCCTATACTGATAAGCCTTTGAGGGGGCATGTATAGAGGGAAGTTGTTGGGATATGTAACACAAAAATGAACCCCATTTTTTTCGATTTTGTACTTGCCCAACAAAATTATATTTTGCCTCAGATATCAAACGCTAAAATTCTGTATTTATTTTTGTGATTGCAATTATTTTTATGCTAAGTTTCAAGTGCAATTGAAACAGGTTTGCAGGGATAAGTTTGTATTACTTTTATTTCCTATCAAATTATTAATTATTTTGCTTATTATTTAACATTTGTAAAGATGACATCTATCAGTACTTAGTTTCACAACTAACTGGTATTCGAATGCCCACATCTTTGAAATGTGCCCAGATCAGGAGTTCGTCATCGAGGAAATGTGCTAAGAACCAAGCAGTGCTGATACTGCTTGCTGCTGATTTTTTGCTTTCTTTTTGACACTTTTAAAAAGCTTGTAACTTTTATTTTATTTTAGTCTTTGTAATCAAGACTTGTGCATTATTGAATAATGAGTTATGTTTGATGTTTCTATATTTGTCTCTTAAATCACCCAATATGATCTTGCGGCTAGAGGACTTGTTGTTATTGCCTACAACCGTTGTTGGATTCGCTCCCGCTGACCCGGCACCGGGTCCTCACATGTTATTCTTCTTATTGTTAAAACTATAGATGAGCTAAACCAAAATTGAGATATAGAGAGTCAACTTAGAAGAAAAGTTTTCCACCTTAGTAGAATAAAATAGAATATCTGGAGTGTCATTTTCATTATATAACAATTAGATAATATGTTATCATGAAGAGTGAGAGGTTCAAGTATCTTGGTAATCACACAAAATAATGGCAAAATTGAGGATGATGTTATTAATAGGATCTAAGTTGTTTGGATGGATGGAGGAATACATCTCAGAGTTGAATGTTGGCAAAGCTGTAGCATGAATGGATGTGATCTTTTGTTTGTAATCAAAACATCATACTTAAACTTTAATGTTTTGTGAAAAAACTACAAGACCAATTATATTATATGGGTTGATTGTTGGCAAGATATAATAAGCGATGCTAAAATATGGATGTTAGGTGGATGAGCGATTATACATACAAGAGGATTTGTTGAGAAATGAGTTTATTATCAACAAAGCAGAGTGGTTTCGATTGAAATTAAGCTTAGGGTAAACTGTATTTAGAGGGTTTGGGCATGCCTCATTGGGAAATTTGAGCTTATAATATTACCTATTTTAAAAGAGGAAAACTAAGAAAAAACATTGAAAAATACTTTTAGAAGGTTGTCAATACTCAGAGTTTAGGCAGGGGTTGCTATTTGATTGTGCACAATAGAGATAAAAGGATTTATGTAGCTAACTCAGCTCAGTGGGGCTAAGGGTAGTGATGCTTGTTTTATGCTAGTTGAATTTATTAAACATGTGCACATATTTTTTGTTTACCTTTTGATTTTCAACAGAGCTGATACTTTTGGCATGGATAAGGTGGTTTAGGCATTATTTGGTTTGTAGTGGAATTGTGGAAAGGTAAAACTTTTACAGGTAAAGTTAAAAGTTGAGTGTTTGAATTGAAGTTATTTGATGTAAAATAAAATTTTGGGGGAATTCTCCACTCACACTCACTTGCACACATGATTACACGAAAAACTCATTTATCGGGATTTCAATTCTGTTTAATTTAGTTGATTATCCTTGTAGCTAAATATTGGTGAAAAAACCGTGTAGCCATCATCGTGCAACTGGGATTCTTGTTGGTCTTCATTGCCTTCGTACTTCTATAATGCAGCCTCATGCGATCCTTGACGCAGCTTTCGTGCGGCCCTTGCTGTCCAACGCTATTTCTTGCCAACCCTCTAACAGCCCTTGTGCGGCCCCTAGTCGTGGATTGCTAGCTCTTGTTATGGCTAACATAGGTGTTTGATCTTTTTAATTAGTTTGTGCTTTACTCATCACCTAAACATGCACATAAAAACCTAATTACAATGTTAAAGTTTGAACATCCAAAAAGTATTTACATTACTTTATTTTGAAAATTTGGCAAAATAGTCCATTGGCTCTTTTAATTTGGCTAATTTTACCTTTTTGATTATTCAATTTAGTCCCTCAACTATTCAATGTATTCAGTTTAGTTCTTTAACCAATCCGTTTAAGCAAAATTAGTCCTACAAATAAAAAATTTAGGGACTGAATTGATGATTAAATGAGTAGTTGAGCAATAAAATCATATATATTTAATAGTTGAGGGACTAAAATTAACATGTTTAGTAGTTTGAGATTTAATTAGTCAAATTAAAATAGTCAATGGAGTTTTTTTGGCAATTTCTTTTTTTATTTGATCTAAAAATAATTTATGCTGCATTTATTTTACTTCAACAAATTTTATTCTACAAACAAAACAATCCCTTAGGGAAAATAAGTGGTAAATTATAAAGAAGTTTAGAACCTCTCTATATGTTATATATTTTGAAGTTATATACAGTAGAAAGCTTGTAATACTAATTCATAATTTATTTAAAAATTATAGCGTCATCAGCGGTTTTAAAATTAAATGTATTAAATTAATTTAAAGTTTAAGTTATATATCATATCCAAACATTTTCCGCTTTAAGATCAACTTGTTGGCTAATTAAGCTACTTGTTGAGTTCGAGCCTACTAAATTTGACGAGCTAAAATTTGATGAATGAACCTCAAACTTGATTAGAGCTAAAAAAAATAGCTCAAGACCAAGTTTGAGCTCAATTTGACATGCTACATCCTTAAATCTAGCTTTGTTAAATTGCTCTTCTAAAGAAGTTGAGTTAATCAATGAGTTTTATATTTTTTTCATATTTTTACCAATAAGCAATAGAAAGATGTTGGGCTAATTTGTTCACATATAGTGAAGTTTGGTTTAAATTAGATAAACTAATAGCTAAACAGAAGTAATTTTGCTACTAATCTGACTTGAAGTCTGTTTAGGATGATTGCATTGAATATTTTTTAATTCGTGCTCAAGTGCATTAGGTTTAATCTAACTATTTAACATAATTAATTGTTATTAATGTATTTACATATTCAATTATAAATAAATATAACTAATTTAATTAATTTAATCAGTTAACATAATTGATTTATTAATTAATGTAATTAAAAAAATATTTTTACACAATTAATGTTGTACAATTATAATTATAATTAACATGATTTATTGATTAAAATAATAAATGTAAATATTTACTTATAAACAACATAATTGACTAATTAATTAATGTAATTATTTATAATTAATGAATAGTAATTGATTGTATATAACATTTTATTAGTTCAATTAATTTTGGCTTTCCCACTTTCAAAATAAGTTCAGCATTGCATCAGAGCATGGACATCTATACGCAGGACTTGGTTCAACTTTGGATTATCTGTAGGTGAGATCTCTTATTAGCAAAAATTTAGTTCACATCAAACAACTTGACGATGAATTCAATATGATAGGTACTACAGCAGCCTTGGCAATCACAACAAGATAAACAAACATTTATTTGCAATTGTCACTTTTCTATGCTTTTTGTGCTAAGAGAAGAAACAAAGATTATCTTACCATTGTTACACTTTCAAAAGTAGGTGATTAAAATTTCTTAATTTGGGATATAATAATGTCATCTTGTCTTGGTTTATAAATTCTTTGGATAATGAAACTGCAAAAACTTCATGTATTCCCGAGCTGTTCTAGGGATTTGGGAGGATATAAAAAAAAATTTCTCTAATGAGACTACTCTTTAGAAAACTTTGTGATTAATTAAGGTGTAAAGGTGTTTCTTATGATTCAAAATAAGGTGTAAAAGAAAGTTGTTAATAAAAGAATTGTTAAGCTGTTAAAGCAACGTTTGTTGTAAAAGGTGATTGAAAATAAACTTATTTGTTTTGGCATGTACATTAAAAGATACAAAATGAAACCAATAGCTACACTAATTTGAACTCAATTGCTTTAGTATGTGGGCAATGATTCTTATAATCAACTCTGTGCACTTGAAATGCTTGTGATGAAAATGATAGAGTTATAGCAAGTTTGAATGTGCACTAACCAAAAAGGGATGAAAGTTGTCAGAATACTAGATCATTAATGTTTTTAACCCAATTAAACCCAATTGCTTAACCATTTGATTGATGGCATACTAATTATTTTCTTATGAATATATATATGTATCCATTTAGGAAAAAATAATATATATCTATGTATATATATATATCCATTTAGGAAAAATTAATATATATCTATGTATAGCAGTTTAGTGTGAAACTAACCCAACACCTTCGTGCTTTAAAAATTTACTTAATGTGACTTACTTCCCACATAGATCATTTCTCGCTTAAATAGTAGTATTTGCAAGTATCAATGTTTAATCACAAAGAGCCTAGTTCACCACATTAATGCGCCATTAGAGCCTTCCTCTCTTTTAAATTTGTTTAACTATGGTGGATTGTTTGCTTAGATTCATAGGAATCATCAACTGAATAAATTTAACTATGGTTTTTGAGCCATTCACTGTTTCTATAGTGTTTTCCAACCGTAGCTTAGTTGTATTGCAGTCTATTATTTCACCCATAACCTGTTTTCACTTGTGTCTCCATACCTTCCTTTACCCTCATTGAAAGCACTGGATTTACCCTATATAATTTTATTTATAACTCTCTTATGACTCGGTTAGTTTTAATAACTGTTGCTATTATATTCTATTTTATGTATAACCATTCCTTCTATACTGTAGTCATTGCTAAGTTGAATTCTTGTCATGTTACTGTATCTATTTTGCCACTATAATTATGATCACTTTCTCATATGAATTTTGATTTTTTTTTGTTCTACTTTATTGTAATATTTTAAAATTTTTTTCTTACATGAAGCTTTGATGCATTAAAAATGGTTGTTATTTAATGTGGTGACGGTATTTTTGTGGAACTGTTGTAATAGCGGTTGACAGAGCACGTATGCGGAAATCCTCGCCAAATTAGCATGTTTAATGAGTTTTCAAAGAAACTTAAAGGCGAAGCAGTAAGGTAATGCTCTGTAAAGGTATTTTATTCACTGCTTATCTAATCAGATCCTGAATGCTCTGTATTGTGTTTGCAATTTGGAATTTTTTTTCTTTATATTAATTTTGAATTGATTTAAATTAAGAAATGATGCACTTATAGCAGTTAAACTTTATTGTTTCCTCCTAGATTGATATGTTCTGTGGAAAAATAATCTTACTTTGGTTGGAGGAGAACTGTTATTTGTTAATTTTGGCTACTTCTTATCAAAAGCCTATTTTTTGACATTTGATTATATTTTACTTATCCAACTATAAAGGCTCAGTTAGAGAGTCTTTAATAAGTTGATTATATGAAAGAATTGTGCTTAATTAATTTACTTTTTAATTATGTTGACTTGTTTGTTATGCTGATTTCTAATTGGTCGTTTTGATTTGATATTATGGATGATGTTAAGGCTTCACTTTTTTGCTTGAGAAAGTTTGATCTTCTTAGGGTTTAGGTTTTTGTCAAATCCTAACTCCCATTTAAATGGTGTTGTGCCCTCACCCAAATCCAAATCTAACCTCTTAATTCTAAATTTTATCTCAACTGCATGTCTTTCCAATTAAAAGTACATCAATAAGGCTGTATGAAACATTCAGCTTTCTTCAAACAGAACTATATAAAGCAATATATCTTTTCCACAGGTGAACTTGAAACATTATGCTTTCTTCTAACATATGCTTATAAAGCATTGCAACATTACTCAAAGGCGTGGATATTCTTTTAATATATGGAGGATTTTCCCCCATTCACATCTTAATTTCTACGAATTCGACAACCCCTGCTGTCTCTTCATTTTTTTCCCTCTACCCTGGAAACACCCGTTCTATCTCATTTCGTGCTTCAAAATATTATATGAGATGCAAATCTTACAAGTGGATGATCTTATTGGAAGTAAAATAACAACTTTGATTTAGGATTTAGCTAATAAATTTGCTAAAAAGGTTTTAATACTATTTATTAAAATAATATTAATTAGTTTATGATTTTTGTCTTAATATTTATGTTTATTAAAATAGAACACTCAATTAATATAAGATCTTGATTTATTTTTTGTCTTAAATATTTCAAATAGAGAATTATCCAAGATCACACTAGATACACATGATCGGTTTGATTGTTTCAAAAAATAGTTAAGCTCTTTAAGTGTATAGCAAGTTTTGTTGTATGGGATATATTTCTCTTTCACAGAACATGTTCTTTACTTGTGTTTAGATTGTTCTTGCAAATTGTATGCAACACGTGCACACTGATGCTCTGACGATCATGGTTTTGTATGATGTCATCTGTAGTGTTCTCTTTTTGTTCATAAGATCAGCTTTTTTGTAATAATTTTTTTCACGTATTAATATCTCACACGACAGTTGTTTGCTATTATCACAGTGCTGCAAACTCACAATTTAGTATATTGAGCTTACTCTGAAAGATTACTTCTTGTTTGGCTTTATACAGTAATCAAGAATTTCAAAGATCAATTAAAGATCTAAATGAGAAATTGGGTGTTGTTAAAGAAGATTTGAAGGCAAGGTAGACAAATTTAAGCTTTTAAATCATTGAAATTAGTGTTGATGTCTTGCGTCATGATTAGTGTCTCTAGATGTCTACATCGATTGAAGATTTAAAAATTCTTTTTCTTGATAAATGCAGAACCAAAAAAACTTCTGAAAAACTTCACAAGAGTGTGGATGAAGCTTGGACTGAAGCTGAGGCAACATCAAAGAAGGTTAGTCTTAATATCTTTGATTCAAATTTTTTAGAATAATTAGTAACTTTTGAGTGATTTAACAGAGTTTTACTGATTATGCTTTCTGCCATCTTTGATGAGATTCTTGCTGCCAAAAGGTTTTCTAAGATGTTTGCATCCTTGTTTGTTGTGAATGGCTTAAGAAGCATCATTTAACTAATTTTCTTCTGTAATTCATCAAATACAGGAATTCATGATTTTAAAAATTTCATTTAGATTTTACTATGACCACTACTAGTATATGCACCACAGCCAACTTTCTTATTTAGAGATTCCAGCATGTTTATATCACAGATCCATGAATTGGTTCTGTTCCCTGCCGAAGTGCAGGGGCACCATGGATTTCTTGCACTTATCCTTACCTAAGTGCACATCAGCTTATTTTTTTCATTGTCTATTTCAGTGTTGAATCAATCTTTATCTGTTGCTTGCATTCATCAATGCATGTGTAGCATTATCCAAATTATCACACTTGAATAAAATCACATCTTATTCTATATCTTTTTTTCAACTCCTTCAACCTGGAGATTGCTTGGAACCACTAGTTTATCTTGTTGATTGATCATTGGTGAATTCTTGCATACAATGACTCTCGTCTATGCAGTGTTCCTCAACTTCTGTTCACAACATATCATCTGCCAAAAGTTTTCTATGTGGCTAGGCATGCTAAAAGTTTCATAATTGCCCACTCTCCTGATAAGACCCTTGGGTCGCCACATAACAGAACTTCTTTGCTAATGTAATTGAATTCCATCAGTAACCTATTTGTTTTTTACCAGTAAGTGAACATTTGCTGACTCCAATAGAGGATTGTAAAAGAGGTGGGTACATTTAGAGGATCATAGTTGAAAAATGCAATGGAACAATTCTGGGCTTAATTGTGTACTTAATATGTAAAACACGGAATTTGATGTGGAGGTTCGTATGATAATAATGCTTCATGCATCTATAAGATAATTCTTAATGCCATGCACTTGACATAATAATTCTCATGCCATGCATGAAGTTTGTTGTCCCATGGCGAATCTACAAAATAACCTCAAAGGAGCTGAGAATAAGATCTATTGGTATTCTATAAAACATCAAGTGGTGCTCTTTGGGTCAACAAAGTGTGGTGAATTTAAAGGGATATTAATATGCTACGTTGTATGAACGCCTAGGTGCTATGAAGCTGCTAGTTGTGAAGATTTCAAATGCTAAGAATCTTGCAATAACATGGTCATGGAAGGGATCATATAGAAATTAAAGCAACAGGGAGTTATCATTCATGCTACTTGAGGATGTAGGCGTCACACTAGATCAACATGCTAATGGAGCTATAAAGCTATGTCAAAAGAACAATCCTTTAGTGAGATATTGTTGATGTGTGGAGAATGTTTTCAGTGTTCATAGCCAATTTAGGCAAACTAACTCTACAATGTCACATGGTAAGCGGTTATTAGAGGCTGTGTTGCTAGTTGGAGGCTAGTTGATATGACCTCAGTGGGTTGGCATTATTACGTTCTAGAGAAGGGGTCAAGGACTAGAATAGTCAGTGATAACTTGCTAGCCTTTATACATACTCATTAATCCTAAGCCAGTCCCAAAAACATCAGTTTTGAAGGTGTTCTTTAATTAATTTAAGGATTATAAGATGGAATGTTTTGATGTTATAATTATATCAATTAAGGATGTATATGGAAATTATTGAAAAATATGATTGAATCTTTGTTGCTATTCGGGCCAATTTTGGAATTGAGGTTGATAGCTACCGTTTAGGTTGATAGCTATCAGATTTAGCATTAGTGGATCGGGATTATGATTGTACATAAAATTTGTATGTTTTTTTTTCGTTTTAGTGGCAATACATACGTGCATGTATGAAATTCCAATCTTTTTGATATATCCTGCAATAACAGTTATGCAAGCCTAGGTTTATAATGAATTGAGATGTATGCATGTAATTTGGTAGTTTTCATCATTGTTTTTTTGTTTTGTTTCATCAGGTGCCTTATTTTCTTTTTGGTCTGCATTTTTTTTGATCAACATGCATAGGTAGCTTTATAGAAACTCACTTATGGGTCATTTTTTTGGGTCATATTGAAATCTTTTTATTTGCATTTATAGAGTAGCTAGAATGTACATAAAAATCATGGTTGTCTTATTTTATGTTACTGGAAACATGTGAATGCATGCATGAAATACTAGCCAATTGCGACTTTCGGCATTAGTATCTATGCATGTAAGCTTACAATGAATATAGCCTTTATTCCAATACATGAGCATCATATATATTATTTCCTAACGTCTCTCTGACATAATAAAATTAAATTGTCTTACTCTATTTTGGTCTCTTGCATTCTTATTATAATCATGTTTCTTGGGCTTTCATGAAGCGAAAGAATTGGTAAGCCTCTTTCATAAAAAATAAGTTCATTAAAGCACTCATATACATTATTTAGCAGTGTATCACATTTAGAAATCTAAGTATTTTCATTATTGCATAGATTCATACCTTTGATAATATCCAAGATGTTTATTGTTGTGAACCTAGCAGTTGCCCATGCTAATTTTTCATAACTTTTGTTTTCATGTAACTGCCTAAGACAATTTATGTTACATTAGGAAAAATACACTCTAAAGTCAAATGCAAACCTTTTTGCATGTTATATATGAATGTGATTCCATATTGATTCTTATATTTCTTAATTGTTATTAAGCATGTCCAAAAACAATTCCTAACTATTAATTGATTCTTCTTCCGCAATAGTCCAAGCAATTAGAAAAATATTCAACATCAATTGATAGGGATGTGAGTTGCCTGACTTATAATCTATTATGGAAGCAACTATTGACACCAATGAATGACCAATTACTTGTCTTGAAGTCACATTGGCATGCATCCATACATATAACCTCAAAATAATCTCATAAATTCAAAATTTGAGTCATTTTCATTACAATAGTTGACATTGAATTTTCCCTTTCAATCTTTAAATAGTAAGCCCAAATATAATTAAATTGATTTGCATCTTTATGATGTATAAGTGTAGTTTTTTGTATTATAATTTTGTCTTATTCATTAGAAATGTGCATTCTCATTTCTATCAGGACTTTTAATTTAAGGATTGTTTAGTATAATGTATTTGGAGTGTAAAATACTTTGATCGCAAGGATTTGGATTTTTGCTATTTGATTTGCTGTATTTTAAAAGAAAATGAATTATTCATTTTGATCCTTCTAAAGCTGGTTGTGAGATCATAATCTGAATTAAAATTGAGTCCAAATGTCCATATGAACTAAAACGGAATTAATGAAAGAAAAATATTAACAACAGTAAGAACCAAGTTGGAGATCTTCATTAAAAACTGGCTGCGAGCTTGAAGAAATAGATTCTGAGAACTTGAAGGAAATCATTAATATTGATACTTCTAAAACTGGTTGTGAGCTCATATTCTGAATTAAAGTGGTGTACAATTGTCCATATGAACTAAACGGGAATTAATGAAAGAAAAAAGATTAATGACATTAAGAACCAAGTTAAATATCAAAAATTTAAAACATTAAGTTGGAGATCCTCATAAAAAATAAGTAGCTTAAGTAGATTAATTAATTTAATTTTTTAATTAGCTTGATTATTCTAAACTTTTGTAGGTGTTGTTTGTTTTGCTGTAATTGGGGTGTTAAGCATCTGGAATCCTAGGAATTGTAAAATTTGGGTGCTTGGCTTGTGGGAATTGAATTGCATTGTAAAATTTGTGGAGATTTGTTTTCCACCAAAACCCCCTAATTCTGCTTAAAGCAATTACGCTCGCTTTGAGCGTCTCTGGAATGAAAAAAATTGCTCTTATGCATGCCATTCTTTGCTGGCCTAGGCTGGCTACTCTGGTCAGTTCACTCTTGTTGGCTAGCCTTGTCGACACCGGTCAACCTTCATTTGGCAACAGCAGGCTGTTATTAGTTAGTATTTCCTTTGGCTCGGGCATTTGTGCATGCCTTTTGTCTGCCCAGCCTATGTTTAGTCGCCCTCGTCGGCTTTTGGCCGGCCCTTGCCGGTCATCCTCTGGGTCAGATGTTTGTTCATGGGCTGGCCCAATCCTAGCTTTGCTATCTTTGAGCTACACTCATTAGTCTCTTACCGACCCATGCCAACTTGGGTGGATGGAAATATTTCAGTTTTTATATTTTTGGTTGTTTTTTGCTGTTCATTGAATAAACACCAAAATCTAGTTATATTACAAATCTTTTAAACATCTAAATTTTTATTGCTAAGCATTTGTTTTTACTCAAAATTGAATTATAGTGATATTCAATTACCCGTGATTTCAATTTCAACAAACCAGATGTGTAGATTTATAATGCTGTGGACTTGAATTGGAAAAAAGTGAAGAGAAATTTGATTGCAAAAAAGGAGTGTCTCAAAGTGAAAAAAATTAAAAAAATGAATGAGGTGGCAGCAACTGAGGTTGGCTCAATTAAAAGAAATGGAAGTATGCCACAGCAGCGTGAATTGATCTCAAAGCAGGCGTCAAGATGTGTCGCAGTGAAAAGAGATCATATATGTTACAATGGAGATGGCCATCCCAATTTTGAAAAAATCGGATGTTGTTGCAGCCAAAGAGAGATTCCAGCATAGGAGGCGACGAACTTATCAAAGCAAACAAAAAGAGAATTTGGTTTCAGCAAAGGTGTGAGCAGTCCTGAGCCGACAGACATGCAAAGACACTCTATCAGTAAACTGTTCTAATACCTATGAGTGCAGTAAAAATAAATCATATTTAATAAAATTACCCTCTTATATGATGGCACTTTAATGTGGATCAATTTTAATTTATTTCTTAAAGAGATATTTTGAGCTTTTCTAAAATAAAAATAGCACGATATAAAAGTCAAGTATCATTTTAACAATTTACTCAAGAGTTAACGTTTTAAGATCTACTAATCAACAGTTTCTTTCAGGTCGCCAACTTACGATTAACTCTAGCATTTAGTGTGAAGATTATTTGTATTTAAATATCTATATTTATACTCTTGTTATAAGAAATATAGTATATAGAGACATTTATAATGGCAATATCAATATATATATATATATATATATATATATATATATATACACACACACACATACACGCTTGCACTTTCATAGCTACATATAATAGCAACACATGCTATATACAAAAAGTAGCACGATTCAAAAAAAGGGTGGTGTTCTGAAATTGCACCTTAAATGAATATCCTTTTGAACTTTGGTATCATATTTCCTCAAGCTGGGACTGTTTTGAGATTTTTAAAAGTGGGGGACTAAAAGTTGACACAAATCAATAGTCGATAACTATTTCAATAAAGTACTATTTAAATATTTATTTTATAATTATTATTAACTTTCTATTAAACCAGTAGCTTATGAAAAAATGTTGTAGCTGGTCATTACAGGTACATAATGAGAAGTCTGGGGAGGCTCAACAGGGAAAGATGAAGGTAAAGATGAACAGAGAGGTTGAATTCTTGTAGTCTTTGGGCGCTAGAGAGAGAATTACAGTTAAAGAGCAAGAGAGAAGTGTCAGGAAGCAGTCTTATTGTCTCTTTCTGTGAATTTTAAGGAATTTTTGAGTTTGTTTCCATTGGAATCTTTGAACACTTTCTTCTTTCTTTGCTCTGTATGCCTATATTTGTGTTAATCCTTGTGCATAAGAGGCTGCCTGACTCCACTGGCCAATTACCTGGCCCGGTGCAGACTAAGTGCTGATTATTGCTTGCTAAAAACTTTGGACGATGCAATTAAGGGTCTTGACAGGTTTAATCATTTGTTATTCTTGCATCTTCCCACAGTATGCAAACATAAGGTTTAACAAGTTTTCTTTAATATTTAGGGTGAGCAAACTCTTGCAATTTAAAGTGTTATACCATATGTGAGGTAATTATGAGACTTTACACTCATAGAAAGTCTTGAACCGCATTTATAAATGAACACTGATCAAACAGCATACTAAATTTTAACAAGCATGAGAGACTCCAAAGCTTTCCTTACTGTTTATGCTTGTAATCTAGATTATTTTCTTTGTTTACTTTTGCCAGTCAGGTGCTTCTACACAGTGATCTGCATGTGTTGGAGTTTATTTGTGACTTGGAAGGTTTATGCTTTTTACTTTTCTTGCTTCTTTTTAAGCAAATTCTGTTCCTGGTTACAATTTGTATATTATCAGCAATATCAATTTTGAGTGTTTATGCATGCATTCCTTTCCAAATATGTTATTGCTAGAATCTATTGTGTTTTATGACTCGAATGTTTTTTGCACTGACATTTATTCCACGTGATTCTACTGTTTGAGTTTTTAGCAATTTTTGTTTTGTTTCACTTCCAAGTGTGGATTTGATTTATCTGATAAAAAGGTCACTAAATATTTGATACTGCATTTTGTACGAGTGAATGCACTTTGTTGGTTTGAATAGTCAACTACAGCCATAGCTGAATGTAGTTCTTTTCACCTTCTGAGAAACAACCACTTGCCAAAAACATATTTTTATGCTATTTTAAGTCCTGGTCTTCCTTAAAATATAATCTGACGTTGTATTCTGTTGTGCCACACTAGTTTGTATTTTGTGTATGTTTACAATGGACCCTAATTTTGCAGGTGGCTGAGAATGTTAAAGAGAAATTGGCGGCTGCTAAGGAAGAGGTATAGTAATGAGTTTTTTGTCATGTTGGTAGCATTTTATTTAGATTGTCAAGCTGCCCTTTCTTACTTTTGGGGCAGGTCAAAGAGACTCTTGGACTTGGAAAACAGGAAACTTCTGATTCGTCTCAATCTACAACTACTACAAGCTCTGTTAGAGAAGAAGATGGTGACCATAAAACGACTAGATCTGAGAGCTTTGAAAGTTATGAGTCTAGCAATTCTCAAGAAGCTAGAGAATCAGACAGCTTCTTTAACAGATTTAGAATGAAAATTTCTTCTGCTTCTCCTATGTTTTCCTCAGCATGTCAAAAATTGCAAGAAACAAAAATTCATGATTTGGCTATGAAAGGTTATGATATTATAAAAGATGAGCTTAGTTCTAACCCATCTAAAAGAAGGCGAATGCGATATACAGCTACTTCTACATCGTCTGAACCCAGAAGCACAAGAACTGATATTGTTATTGTGCCTTTCAAACAGTCACGTCTGGGTGAGAAGTGGGAAGTGTTTAAAAGGAAGGTAGTTCAGATTCCCGTTGTTTTGTCTTGCTTTTTATTTTCCATTTTTCTTGGTTATTTTACAAATGTTCTGCATCAGGTTCAAAGTCATCCTATTTATAAACGTGTCAGGGGAATCAGTGAACCTGTTGTGGCAAAGGGACAAGAGGTGAGGTTACTTGTAATTTATTTTTAATCAAGATATATATATATATATATATATATATTTCTTTATAGTTTAATGGGCTGGATTGATTGAATTTATGCTTTGCAGATAGCCGAGGATGTGCGGGAGACGTTGGAGACAAGTGATCACCCTCTTGTTCATAAAATCATAGAGTACCTGTGTTCTCATCTTGAACAATTAAGCTTTTTATAATTATTAAGGCTTGTTTCTAGGCTGCTTGTTATGACTAAATACATCACTAGTTTATTTTCAATTGGTTTTATTTGACTGTAAATATTCACTCTAACTAATCAGATTTTAGTTAGTAAAAAAGGGAACTTGTAGGTGTTTTTTTTTTCTCGAGAACATTGTTCTTCATCACTAGTTTATTTCATTTCTCAAAATCATGGATTTGGGAATTTAAATCTCATTAAATTTAAGATAAAATTCAAAAAATTGGCAAGTACTGTGAATGCATGACTGAACACCATTTTTTCAAGCAATATGGATGTAAAATGCTATAGGTAATATAAAGAGTAAGTGTTAATGGCTTATAAAAACTAGGTTGGGCTCTTTGACAATATTTGAATGCTTATTGCCAACGCCCTTTTTGGGTGTGTGACCTTTACGAGTAGGTTGATAGTTGAATGACAGTAGGTGGAACCTTTGGATTTTAAAAGTTATGTTACTTAATTTCTGATGAAACTCAAGTTTAAGCTTGATCTTCAAAGGAGATTCAGTCTCAAGTTGAAGTTTATGCTGGATATATGCAGTGATGTAGTATGGATATAGGAATTCAACATCTCAAAAATGAGGTTCTAATATGGGCTTGCTCTTTTCTTTAATTTTGAATTTTGGATTATAAGGTTGATTTTGAAAGAAGTTGGCATATGAGGTATAGCAATATTTTTTAACAACTTGAAAGCAATATTTGTTCATTTTGGTGTGATGATAGCCTACTAAATACATTCTTTTTCATTTGAGTCAACTTTTCTGTTGGAGTGAGGATGAATGTTTATAAAAGAAAAAGATTTGAGTATATTAATAAAAGAAACGACATAAGTTGTGAGGAATTTGAGGTTTTCATATTGGATTTTGATATATAAGGGCCTTGAATATACTTTTTTAATGAGACAAGTGGTAGTAAGGACAAAATCTCTCAATTTTTTTGGAGTAATTTTTTTGGAGTGATAGTAGAGAATATGAGAGACCTGGCAATCTCAAGGTGATGTTGGTTCTGTTGATTTTATAAGTCCATCTTATTAGGAAACACCAATGCATTAATGTATAATATTGTGGTTTGATAAATAACCCCAAGATTTACATTGAATTTTTTTTTATTCTATTTTCAGTTCTTAGTATTTGGATTAGGCCTTTATTTGCATTCGACATTTTAAAAACATGATCAACTTCAAATTATCCTTCCATTTAAAATAGGATTGTGAGTCTGCGTGATCCTCAATGAAATAATTTGCATATTCAATTTGAAATATTATTGTTCCTAAGTAAAGAAAAATTATTAAAATTTGGGCATCCAAGTATATATTGTGAATGCTTATCTTCTTTCTTAATGAGGCTGGGGACTTTTTTAGAGAAATTTGTGATCACTAGTTACTAGCCTTGTGGACATGTGTACTTGAAGATTCATTAATTTTGAAACAGTGTTAACTTTGGTATTCCTTAGATTTGCCAATCACTGTTCTCAAGCTCAGGTTCTAAAATATGCGTGTTTCTGAAGAGCTCAGCAACAATTATAATTATAAGTGTTTGCCAATGGATAATAAATCAATTTCTAGTGTGCTGAAATTTCTACATACTTTAGGGCCGGTTTTGTTATGAATATCGTTTTCATTTGTAATGTTACTTTTTTAGGTGTGAAATTTGCTATAAGTTTTTTCTCTACCATATGATTTATGGCACCAATTCCACAGTTTGGTATTCTAAATTTTTTGAGTTGGTTGTGAGGTAGGCATGCAATTTGTTTAGCATGTGAAGTAGTGCATGCTGTTTTAGAACAGAATTGCCTGTATTGCAACAATCTCTTGGCTTGGTCAACTACAGTCTCATTTATCTAGTTTTTATTATCTGGGATACAATACTTCTTCTATTAGTTGATGCTTATGAGTATTGAAATGTGCCATATGGAGAATCAATAATGAGATGCGTGGATAGAGAAAATTTACAACTTGCATTGCAATCAACTGATGTCATATGAACTTTTTGACTATTATGGACAAAAAAGTATAGCTAAATGAGTGAAAATTGGTTTGCCGAAGTGGGAATTCATTTGTTGTGAAGACTCATCAGAGTGATAGCGGCATGCTATCAAGATTTTATTATGATTGGGGGAGATCTCACAACAGAAACTTCTAAGGCTTCGTGGTTGATAGATTAATGGTCTGATCTCATGAATAAAAGGATAATTGGTATATATTTGCTGTATTATGTAATGATGAGTTGTCATAACTTAATAGGACAATTTATAACGAAACTACATAAATACAAACTAAACTTTATGATCCCATGGATTGAAATTTATGGTTGGAGATTGTGGCAGCGGATACTTTTATTTGTTTCGACAAAAACCTGTTTTGCATTCTTGGGTTTTTTCTAATGATTTATCTTTTTTAAAGGTTTTTATTTTACTGAATTTGTTTGACAATTAATCGTGTTTTAAGCATTCGATTATTTTTCTTTTAAGTTGACCTTCCCGATTACTCCTTGACTCGTGTGCTGTCTTCATCATTGGACAGATTGATTCTTTTTTCACTATTTTAAGATCTTATCTTTGCTTACCACACTAAGCTTTGACTTATAACTGCAACCACACTAAGCATTAGTCTCAGTAGATGGGGTCTACATGAATCGTTTGCTCCCAGTGTGCATGATTATATAAAAGCCCTTCTCTACTTTAGACCTTTGACTCATGAGCTGTGCTATAATTCCTGTCGCCTGTATCTGTATTTGCATTTGATAATGATTTGAGAATTTTCCCCATGTTAGAATAATTTTTGATGGTTTCATCTTTGTTTAATTTTTTTAATTTTGTTTGTACCATTTATTGGTACTTTGGTAGGACTGGTTAATGTACATTGGATTGACTTTCTTATGTAAGGCATGCTAGATATTCTCTGGGTATTTCACTGCAGTATAGAACTGTGTATGTGAATTGATTTTTTTTTGTATCTCTACTAGTAAACATGTTTTTTTCCTGTGTGTACAACATTTGATGCCATGTTTAAACATTTAGATTATCCTTGTTGCTCAGCTTTTGATTTCATTTTTTTATTTAAACTTTTTTGGCTAGGCTTTGAAAGGGTACTGGAAATATGAACTGAATTTTTTAGGTGGTGTGCAAGATTTATAAAATTTATTCCAGTTCATATAAAATTTGAGTCAAGCAATACGGGTTAACCTGAAATTTATAGGAAGTGGATAACATATGTTTTTGTCAAGGAGCTATAAGAATTGAAGGTTCTGTAATTGGATGACATATTTGGAATGCGTTGAAAGCTTACAAGTATTTCTACCCAGTCTTTATAATGATATATGGGTAAACCAGTACAAACTGAGCTATGCTTAGTTAGGCATGCACTAATCATTATGCCATATTGATTTTTAGGTTTTGTTTGTGCATTAATGGATCTTCTCTTAGCTGAGCGTTAATTTCTAGAGCCTTAGTTAGCTGTTTCAATCTATTTCCCTCGTGAGAATGTATTTTTTGGCTCCTACATGATTACCGTTGCTCAATAATCCAGTTCATCAATGGCGCCTTCACAGGTTTTGAAAGTTATTTCAAAACACAAGTATTCAGATCTTTTGTATTCATTTATGGGTTTCAAAATTGAGTCAATGGTGTTCCTGTTACAGCAGTTTCTAACTTGAGCTGTAATTGATTGCCTTACTGCATAATTTTCAGCTTTTTGATGTGCTTGCATTTAGAGTTCATGCTTAACATGAATAAGAGGCTTGCTTAAGCCAGTAACTTCTATCTTGTATATTTTTATTTCATGGTCTGCTGTTGTTTTATCTTAAATTGCACTTTGATTGCTGGGTGCAATTTATCTTAAAACAATATTAAGCTAAATAATGTAGCATGTTCCATTCACTAATTGGATGCTATTATAAAAAGTTCTTGTGTTATCTTAACTTCTCTGAGTAAACCCATTTATTGGAATCTGAGCTTTTCTACATTCTCTTAATGCCCATATTACAGTGCAAAAATACACTACTCCTTTCATAGTATGAGTGAGTTCATGATGTGTAATGACTGGATGACAATAGGGATTGATCCTTGGATGCAACCACAACTATATAGGGACCATTAACATGTTATCTCATTTTCTCTGTTAAAAACTTGATTGAGGGTTATGGATATGCTAACATTCCATATACCCTGTCAACCTTAATTGCCTTCTAAGTTGTTTATTCATCTTACCAAGCTTTTAAAGTTTCAAAACTGTCAGTAGTTTTGTTGCAACGAGCTAGTGTGAAAGATTGTCCATTGACAGTTTTCTTGTCACTTTTACATCTTAAACCAATTTCTTGCATGGGTGAGCACTGGCTTTCTGGAACGCTTTGAAAAAAATTTCTAACTGTACTAGCAAGTTTGCGCTAATGGGTTCTATCATTTGGTGATATCAATTAGTTTTCAATATATGATAGGGTTGATAAGGGTTGGAAAACTCTTGTTGAATGAATGGGATGGTTAATGCTGAGTGAGCTTCATGATAATGTCATGAACTCTGGATGCTGTATATCGATTGTTATGCTGTGATTTCATTACTATGCCGTTGCAAAATTTCATGTTCTCTTATAGGTCTGTTTAACATTAAAACAAAATATTGTTACTTTTTTGGCAGTTTGAATGAGACTGTTTTTGGGGAAAATGCTACAGCTCTCTCATTCAAGGAAATAAGACGTCGGGATCCGTAAGTTTGTTGAATTTACAAGATGATTATAAAATGGAGTATGCATTCTAATTATTATTCAAGAAATGGAAATTTATATTTTCAAAATATTGTTGCATCGATCTTTTGCTGCTCAGGACTTTTTCACTACCAGAATTTGTACAAGAAGTTCAGGAAATGATTAGACCTGTTCTGACTGCATATTGCAAGGTGTTTTCTTTTGTACTTTTGTTTTGATATTAAGCTGTAGCATCTATAGTCTGAAAATGGCTTTCCCTTATGCATTTTGTCTCTGAAGAATGATATTGAGATGTTGAAAAAGACCTGTAGCCCTGAGGTAATTGAGAGATGCAAAGGAGAGCGTATGGCCTATGAAAATCAGGGTATATTTTTTGATAACAAGGTACAAATATATTTTAATATACGATTTTTGCTATATTTCTTTCAAATTTTCCATTAAGTATTGATGATATGATCATTGGAGCAAATTTGAAGTTGGTGTTGTGCACTTTGAAAATGGGCTTACCTTTTTTTTTTTTTTCAATCTCTGTCTCTCTATTTTTGTTTCAGTCTTTTGAGCAAGCATGCTATCACATTATTTATATGCCCTTGTATATGGTATTTGTCGTATGTACACTAACACATGCATAAAAACTGGTGCAAATTTCAGATGAATTTGCCTTTAGTTTTTATTTGAAAGTATTTTCTATATGACATCAAAATGTAAGTTTAACATTGCCCATAATGCTATAATTACTAAAATTCTCTATTATTTTATACTTTGGTAGGAGCGGTTTTTTATTTTTTGAAGAGTTTACAATGCATCTACTTAAAGAACTCACTGTAAATAATGTGTGCATCTTAAATTCATTGCGTTCTATTTTAGGTTTTTGAACTGTTTCTTAAAACAAAAAGGCATTAAAAAATACTCAAAACATGCTTGAAGGGGAGGATATAATCTGCATGCATTCAAAAATCACTTATTATGACTACCTTTGAATAAGCATAAAACTATTCCTAAAATGATTTTTTTATTTCAAAATTTTACTTACAACCAATTAATATAAACACTGACACCCAAAAATCTTTACTTTACACTTATATTGCTTTCAAACGAGCAACCTGGTCGTTATAGGATTTTCACGCGTTCATCTCCTTTGATATTATTGAAATGTTATATAACTTGTTGAAGCCCTACATAAACTATTACATTTGATGTTATTTTGAAATTCAAGGTTTTATCTTTCCATAAGTACCATGTCTGACTTGAATTTGAGAAGAGGCTTTGGAATTGGATTTGAAAAATTGTTAAAACGTTTCAGACTATAGATTCACCCAAAGCTCAGTTTATTAGTAGCTCTGTTATTTCTTTCATATTCTTATCCTTTCTGTATAAACTTTTCATAAAGGAATATGATTTTGGTTTCATCTTCCTCTATTTTCTCTGTTATCTTTTGGTCTTTTACACACATAGCATCCAAATCTTATATATTTACAAATGAAGTACTATTTGTTTCACCAATCTTAGAATTATAGTACTTGCATATGAGGTGTCATGCACTTTGAAATGAAGAGATGTTTTTTTGTAAATAGTAAAATTTGCATGTTAGATTCTTATATTATAAAGTTTTACCTTTTCATATGGAAAAGTACTTTTATCTTTTTTAATTTATTCATGGATGGCTTTTATGCCATCGGTATTAGTAGTGATTTCAATGTTGATTTTCGTTTATATTATTGTTGGATTTATTTTCTCAACTGATTATTCTTGTGTTTATCTATTGAAGATTTTACACATTTCTGAGGTTGATGTTCGAGAAACCAAAATGATGGGATCCACCCCAATTATTGTTCTTGCTGTAAGGATTACTTGACAGTTTAGTGTTTAACAAACTTGATGCTTGATCATTTATTCCTTAAAATTATTTATTTTGCAGTTTCAAACACAACAGATTTATTGCGTTCGTGATAGAGAAGGGTCGATCACATCTGGAGGACAGGTAAATTTATATTTTTTAATGTTTCATTTTGAGTAATGTTTATTGTGATGTTCATTTATATGGGATGAGGAGTTTACTGGATACCTATTATTGTAGTCTTTCTAGTTAATGTGTGGCCAATGAACTTACAAGTGTGTAGGCAACTAGCTCCTTGGACATATTACAGTAGGGTTGTTAGCGGTTAGAGCTCGAGTCAAGTTTAGCTCACTCGATTCGAGCTGACTTGTAAAAAATGACAAGGGCTGAATTTGAACGTGAAAGAACAAATTGCATATGGTATTAGTGAGAAACATTATGCCGAGTGATGCTTCAAGCGAATTTCATACATACCTAAATCTTAAGTATAAAAAACTACCTCCCAAATCTTTAATATTGCATTAAAGTTATCATCTTAAGTTTTCTAATCATTCAAAATGGAGTGTGATTAGATGTTAGTTTTGTAAATATATGCTGGTTTTGTAACAATCAAGATTATGATGTTTGATTTATAAACATAAGTTTTGTGTGTTGTGCAGGTAATTATCCTTTCTTTTTAACACCTTGTATATGAAGAATGTATTTATAAAATGAGAAAAAATAATGTCAAACATGGAATATGAATGCTTTGTTCCAACATAAAATCCAGCTGATAAATTAATTATTACATTGATGTTCACTTTAAGTATAAATTGAGCGAGTGAATTTGCACCAACAATAACACTAAGCATGGTTGGCTACATGAATACTTTGTTTCCATTGAGCACGGTCAAATAGAAGCTCCTCCCCAAGTTCAAAATAGAGAAATCTTTTCTAATTGTTTCTTCACATGTTTTTTGGTTTTTCTCTTTTAACAAGCTAGCCTAACCTGAAAAAAATCAAGCTTGAGATTCAACTTGTGAGCAGACTCAAAATTCTCTTATTTGATTTTGAGCTGAAAAAACAATTTTGAGCCCGTAGGAACCAACAACACATTGAGGAGTTATAATTCACAGTTTTTAAGCTACTCTAAATGATCAGCAGTTTTGTAAACATGATTTGTTCTTCATCAGGACACAATCCAAACTGTATATTATGGATGGGCCATGCAGTTGGTGGACCCTGAAGAGCTCGGAGAGGACTCATTCTACCCTGTGTGGAGGCTCCGAGAAATGCAGCAGCTCGGCGTTCAGGCTCTGATCTAGCCTCCTTTCTTGATATTTTTTATTTTAATATAGAATGATTTTTATGTCCCCCTAAGCAAATTTCATAAAGATTTAATATATATATATATATATATATATATATATATATATATATATATGTGTGTGTGTGTGTGTGTTTGTGATAAATTAAAATCCTGTTTCAGCTCCCTCAATTTTAGCTTAGGTCGAATGATTCAATGCTTTTGATTATTTTTTATCACTGAAATCTGTAATTTTTTTCTATTGATATTGACAGATCTGTATTTATTATTTTAGTGATTTATATTTCTATTGATGACTAAAGATGTTTCATTTTTGTACAAATAGTGTGATTTATTGAAAGAAGTTGCAATATTATGATCTTGCATGCATTAATATTTTTCATATGATATTTGGGCACCGTAATAGGCTATCTTAAATATCAAACCAATTTTGATTAGGAAAATATTATATTTATATAATAATATACATTAAAAAAATATTTATGATCAATATAAATTTTTATTTTTTATTTGATCTCACCAAAAAAATGTATTTAATTAATAATATATTTATATATTGAAAAATATATATATTAATGTGTAAGTGTAGTAATTTTTTTTTTATTATAATTAAAGTCTTGTATTCGAACTCAATTCTCTATGTGAGTATTTTTTGTGAAATTTTTTCTTTTGGAAAATTTTAATTGGCATTTATCTATTATAAATGGAATCGAGGTAACTTTAAATTATGTGTTTTAGCTTATAAATATCTTTCTTTTAAATGCAATTTTGTGTGTGCAGCTCACTTAAAATCTATAGCTGAGTTTTCTCTCGCAATATTGTCACACATTAAAGATTTGTTTCTAAGAGAATTGAGTGAATAATCAATTAAGTAAACTCTTCTCGAAGAAGTTAAGCAAAAGTTTTTAAGAATAAAAACAAATACTCAATCAATCGGTTTTATCACTTAAAAAAATAATTTTATTTTCTCATTGCATGTTTTGGTGTATAGCAACTGCATTTTAATATTCTCAATTAAATAAACTATTTTATAATATTGATGTGTCTCATTTTTTGATAATTTTCTATATGATTTTTGGTAAGATTTATAAATCCCTTAATGTAATAGCCTAAATTTTTAAGCAACAAAATATTGTCGACTTTTATTTGAAAATTTTTACGATTTTATCATCAGAAGATAATTTTCCAGCAGATCACTCAAGAGTGCTCCCACATGAGCACGCTTAATTTTGAAGTTTTTATCAGAAACTCTACCATTATCTGAAAAGATAACTCGATATATAAGAATTTCACTTAATACTACTTAAGTGGGTCTTTACACTATGAGTGCTCTCAATTTGAGCACGTTTAATTTTAGAGTTCTTTCAAAAACTCTAATACTATTTGATAAAGCCTCGATATTTAAGATTCAACTTACTCATATTTAAAGAGATTGATCTTTCCAACTTAAGAAATTGACACGTGCTCATCATTATTCACACATAAATACAATAACTATCCATCAAATAAATAGGAATTGAGGTATCTCCTACAATCTCAATAAGCACTCAATTAACAATAGATCACTACCACAAAGTGATATTTTATCCTGTATGACAATTAGCTCATATCTGACACCAATAACTTGTTTTGATATGTATTATAAGAGTGCTCCCAACCTTACGCTTAAATTGAAAATTTGTATAAGAAATTTCTTTTAAGATAGTTCACAATAATTTGGGCCATTTCTTGATTATGGGTATCTTCTTTGCATATAGACCAATATTAAGTTATTAATTTGAAATACTCTTTTACAACTTCAACTCAAATTCAATCGGAAAGAGGCATCCACCCAAAGCTTGCACTCAAAAATAGACATACATTGGAGAAATGCACGATTAATGTCAAATACTTACTAAGTAGCTCAGCCTAACCTATTTTCTTTTCTTAAATTCTTTTTAAATTTAGGAGAAATTAATTCTACTTAAAGCATAGCAGTTTTTTTTTACAAAATAATATTATGCTTACTCAATAATATATATCAAAAACTATTTAAAACTAATAGAATTTTTTATATGTTCAATTAATAATCTAATTACATATCACATCATTAGAGAAATAATGTTTAGAGCCGATAATACCTCATTTAATGAGATTTGAACATAAATTCAATAAAAATTTAAAAAATAATATTTATATTATTTTAATATAAATAAATAATTAGTAATGAAATATATTCAAATCTTATATTTTTTTTTAGATCTAAATAATATTTCTCTAACTAATAATCTACTTAGGATCGACAATCTATGTATTTTGATTTATATTAATAATAATAATCATAAAAAAAAAACTAATTTAAGAGATCCACCTACCGCCTGTGCAAATTGAATTACCGTAGATCAGAAGCACAACTGCTTCATAGAGCGCCCGCAAGCTTCTCCATCATCCCAGCAATTTCTCCTCGTCTTCTTCTTCCTACATTTCTATAGGAAGTAATGGAACCCAAACTCTCTGCCCGTATCCACATGCTATTCTTCCCCCTCATGACGAAAGGCCACATCCTCCCCATGATTCAAATCGCCAAGCTCTTCTCCTCCCGAGGCGCGGAAGTCACATTCATAACAACCCCTCCAAACGCCTCCACCGTCTCCGGCGCAGATCCCTCCCTCTGCCTCCGCCTCCGCCTGATCTCATTCCCGTCCTCTATTGAAACCACACCTCATCCTCTCTCCGACCTCTTCGACGACTTCCTCGAAGCCACCTCCCTCCTACGCCTCCCCTTCGACGAGATCCTCGCAGAGCTCCGCCCTGACTGCGTCGTCTCCGACGTCCTCATGCCATGGACCTACGACGTCCTGACTGCCCGAGGGATTCCCAGGCTCGTCTTCGACGGCTTCTGCTTCTTCGCCCGCTGCCTCGAACATGCCTTCTTGGAGCAGAACCCGCTCGAAGGCCTGCCGACTGAGGCCAATTCGTTCTCCCTCGACGGCCTTCCGCATCCTATCCGGATGCTCAGATCTCAGTTCCCCGACCCCGAGGAATGGATCAAGCCCGTGCCCTTGACCCGGATTTGGAATCAGGCCGCCGAAGTAGATCTGAAGAGCTACGGCTTTGTGCTCAACAGCTTCTACGACCTAGAACCGGATTACGTCGATCATCTCCGGAACGCGATCGGGGCTAGGGCATGGGGCGTCGGCCCGGTTGCGATCTCGGATCCGAGATCGCCGATTGGCATCGAAAACGAATTCATCTTCCGATGGCTGGAGGAGAAGAAGGCCGGATCGATCGTTTACGTGTGCTTCGGAAGCATGAGCGGGTTTCGTTCCGCGCAGCTAAGAGAGATTGCCCTAGGGCTGGAGGCTTCCGGCCATCCTTTTGTCTGGGCGGTGAGAAGCGCGGAAAGGGATTGGATTCCCGAGGGATTCGAGGAGAGGGGGCTTCTGATCTGGGGATGGGCACCGCAGGTGCAGATATTGAATCACGAGGCGGTTGGAGGATTCGTGACGCACTGCGGATGGAACTCGTGCCTCGAGGGAATTGCGGCCGGGGTGCCGATGGCGACATGGCCGCTCTTTGCGGAACAATTCTACAACGAGAAGCTGTTGGTGGAGTTGGTCGGGATCGGGGTTGAGGTGGGGGCGAAGGAGTACGGTATGGCCACGGAAGAGAGGAAGGAGTTGGTGAAGGCGAAGATGGTGGAGCAGGCTGTGCGGATGCTGATGGGAAGAGGGGAGGAAGAGGAGAAGAGGAGGAAGATGGCTGCGGAATTAGGGTTTAAGGCGAGGAAAGCGGTGGAGGATGGTGGGTCGTCCTTTAACGATGTAGGACATTTGATTAAAGAGCTGATGGAGAACAAGAAGATAAGAGGAAATGGCGGCACTTTGTAGTTTAAATAAGAGTATTGCAATTAAAAATATTCAAAATAAAGTATTTATGATGAATTTATATTTAAATATATAATTGATGCAATATTTTTTTTTTTTTTTTTTTTTTTTTTATGAATTATGTGTGAAGCGTTAGTATTTTGCTTAAATAATTTAAGAGATAATTTTTTTAAAACTAATTTTTCTAATTTTATTAATATCTTTAATGTTTAGCATTCATGATGTTGACTAAATTACATAAGAAATGTTTAGCATTCATGATGATGCAACTCATGATTTCGATGGGTTCTTTTCTATCTTCTACAAACACACTTTGAAGATTATTGATTTACAAATCATTTTTGTTTATGGTTTGACTCGTTTCTTCAAAATAATCATCATGCCTAGATGCTCAATCATACTATTATCTCCCTCAGTCCCTTGAGTTTAAATTGTAATTCTATCTCATTTTAAACAAATTAGTCTTTGCAATACTCACTGCAAAGCTATTTCTAAAATCTTAGACAAAGGAGTTAACTCTTGTCTCCATAACTTGATTAATCTGGATCAACCAGCTTATGTTAAGGGTCAATACATGGCTTATCATGTGAATCTCTCAAATGAAATGTCTCTCACCAAAATCCAAGAATGCCTTATTTTGTGTAAAAGTTGACAAAATTCAAAGGCGATTTCTTTTGTACAAAAATAGACTTAACAAAGCTTTTGATACAAGGAATAGAGAGTTTGTCTTGGCAAAGCTTAAAAGCATTAATTTCTACCATCTCTTCATAACTTTGATCTAAGCTCATATTAATTTCTCCCATCTCTTTGATCTAAGCTTGTATCTCTGATGTGTACTTCTCAGTCAATGCTAATAATGTTTCCATGATTTTTTTCATTGTCGAATAGGCTTAGACAAAGTTGTCTTTATCCCCCACCATATTGATAATTTTAATGAATTTTTTATCTAAATTTTGCTCGGCCTAACAATCTTGTAAGTCTTTATAACGCCCCATCTTGTTGCCATGCGCAATTTGAGTTAGTTTAAGTAATAACAATTGGCGGCAGAACGGTGCGTTACTCGGGAAGAGAAACTTAACATCTCCGACTACACTTGCTGAGCACAAGAGCAGCTGAGACTCAACCTCAAGAGCAGAGAGCTGAGTATTAATCCTTAAGATAAGTGTAGTATTCTTATATTAAGTATTAGATAGGGTACTCGTGTGTGATAACCCAAGGCTATTATCCAATTTAATTTTAGCTTAATCATATCTTGACCTTAAGATAAGTGTGTATTATATTAAGAATTAGATAGGGTACTCGTGTGTAACAACCTAAGGTTGTTACCCAGCTTAATTGTAGCTTAATTATATCTTGATTATCATTCCACTAAGTTCATCTAGTCGTTAGAACCAATCCATAAAGATTTTGAGCAATTCGGAGCTAAATCAAATATTTTTGATTATTTTAATATTTAATTAATTAGAAATTTGAGATATTTAATTTGATCTCAAAATCAAAATCCGACTTCGCCATTGCGATCGTCACTCCCAAATTAGCTAGGAGTGATGTCTTGGACGAGTTTGGATGTCGTCGAATTTTTGCGAATATTTTAATAAAATTAAATACCCCGGAAAATAGAATAATTAAATAATTATCGGAATCGAAATTTGACTTTGTCGTTGAATTCCTCACTCCCAAATTAGCTAGAGGTGAATTTTTTGAATTTTTCAGAGCGCGTTTCTAAAATTTGAATTTTTAGTGATTAAGGAAATATATACTCATTTATTATTCATAAGTTTCCCATCTTTTCTTATTTCCTTAATTTGCTTACCTGGCTCCCCCCTCTCCCATTTTCGGCGCCCCCTCCCATTTGCACGCAAGAGGAAAAGCTGAGAGCCATTCCTTCCTCCCATGCCTCCCCCTCACCTCCTATCTTCCCTAGCTTATACCCTACTTCATCCTTCTCCTCCTTTAAGAAGGAGTCCAGCTCCTCTTCATCACATTTTGGCAAAAGCTGAAGCTCCCTCCTTCCTCTCTATTGCCAAGTCTTGGGCTGAAGAAGAAGAAGAAGAGGAAGTTCCTCCTCCCAAGCTTTCCAAGCCTTCTTCCTCCATTTCTTGCAAGGCTAAGGTACCCATTTGCTCATCTTTCTTGCCTACTTCATATTGCTACTATACTGGTTTGAATTTTTAGAAATCCATGATAGTATTTGGAAGCCATTGTGGCTCATTAAGGCATCATATTACTTGAAAATATCATGCTTGATTTTTCCGTTCGTTCTACATACCTGAACCTTTAACTCCATGTTTCATATAGTTAAGATAATCCATATGTGCCAATTTTGGTTTCGATGGAAAGGTATCAAAAAGATCTTTCCATTGATATATGGTACCGCTCATGGAATGCTCTTGATTGAGAGTATTTGAGCTCCAAATATGACCCTTCACAGTTTTCGCAAAGGCGAAATCACCGTCGGGCGCTACAGCGCGCCGTAGCGCCCGAGTTTAGAACTGAATCCGTCGTAGTGAGCCATAGCGCACTACAGCACACCACAGCACTCCTGGTGCTAAAATAAGGGCCTGGAAGCAAACCGCTGCTGTGCGCCACAACGCGCCTTAGCGTCATTTCGGGAAAAATGATAAGAAATAAAGAGAAAAATTAATTGAACAGTCACACGAAAGTTGGACCGCTGCAGCGTGCCACAGTGAGTTGTAGCATCATTTCTGAAAAACTATATGAAACCAAAAAATAAATTAATTGAACAGTATTTCTGCAAGTTAATCCGCCATAGCGCACCGCAGCTCCTGAAAGCGCTATTGCATCCACCTCTCATATCAGGCGTCGTAGCGCGCCGCAGCGCCAAAATTTTCTAAAAATGCGCAAAATTGATTGAAATTGCCAAAACTTCACTGTTTTTGCATTTTAAGGTCCCTAGGACCCTAGTGGGACTGAATTATATCAAATTTGAACCTAGTTTAGCTAAAATTGAATATTGCATAAAACTTTGTGTAATAAACTTTAAAAGTTTGCTCTTTTTTGGTATGTGCAAAGACCTCTTATGTGCCTTAAGTATTTTTGTGTCAAATGCTAAATAATAGAATCTTTAAATGCTTATATTGATTAAGTATATCTTAATAACCAAATGGCATGAAACTTAAGTCTCTTAGAGTTGTAATCAAGTGCTAACCCCTTTAGTTTGATTTAGAATTTGGTTAACTTTAATTACCTTCTATTTTATGTTACTTTGCATTCCTATGCTCTCATGATTTTAGGATGCATGTTATAAAACTTTAATATTTATTTGGACACCTAAATGTGCTTAAATTGACATTAAACTATAAGTGAACATAAGAATTTTTGAGAACTTGATTGAGTAGATAATACTTAATCTAAATCGAAAATTTGATATAAATAATATACTAATAATACATTGATTTGTCATTGACCGTTAAATTAACCATTGACCTTAATTTTGGTAAGACTATTGATTAAATCCTAACTTGTCTTGATTAAGATCTGAACCTTAATCACTTAATCAATTAACTTGATTGTAAGATAATTAAATTGATATTATTCCAATAATGCATCTAATTTAGTATCGACCTTAAATTAATGAATTAGAAGTGCTAACGTTAATATTAAATCTGTGCGATTAAATTATCTGAATCTAAATATTAGATCTTTAATTTTCTCTTATATAAGACTATTGGCATAAGATTGAGAATAAAATTATAATGATTTATGAAATGATCTACCTTTAATATTTATTTGATTTTATCCCATGATTGTAGAATAGAATAGGGTCAGATGGATTTTAATCATCTGATCTAATCACTTTAATCCAAGACTAATAAGTAAACCTTGATTGAACATTAACATTAAGAAATAGAAAAGTGAGATCTTAAGGGTCTTGATATAGGATCATTCTTGAAATGCTTAAAGACCTTAAATATTGATACATTAAGGTAGGTAACTTATTGAGGTAGAAACTTAAATGATCCTTCATAACCTTAAAAATTAATCTTGACACCTCGTGGTAAGAATCACCTAAAGTAGTTAGAATTGAACTTCTCCTTTACGGTAGAAATCAATATTGAGTGATCTTTATGTATCACATCCTTGGAGCCTTGTGTAGGACTCACCTATTTAGAGTAAGGATTAATAGCTTTGATAAATCCTTGTTGATTAAATAGAGTTATTTAAACTCAGATTATTGGTTGGGTATAGTAGGGTGTACCCATAATACTGAATTATTTTAGTAGTATTCGGGAATAGTTAAGTCACTTAAAGTAAGATTTATCTTTGTGCTATCAAGCAGGCTTAGGCAGATACCATCTCGCTTAGAGTAAATTCATCGATCATAAGAGTGTTATAAATAGGGACTCACTCATTAGTTTGAGTAAAGTACAAATCGTCATCAGGTGATGCCTCCTAGTGAAGATCACTTCAATAGGCATGTCTTAAACAAACTAAGTAATTCGAGTCACTCTCTTTAAGACACTAAGTATGATTGTGAGTTGGGTATCTTAATGACTTAGCTTGAGATACAAATTGCCATCGGGTGTTGCCTCCTATCAAAGATCGTTTTGTTAGGGTGGCTTAATTAAACTATATATTTAAAGCTACCTTTCTTGCAAACATACTATATATGTGTATACAATCTTCCCATTTAATGATTTTTAAGTAAACTCTCAACTTTAACTAATTATCGAGATTAGAATCTAAGAGTCAAAATCCTTTTTGTTGGTAGGATTCTGCACAATAGAGACCTTGAATTCATTATCGGATTTCAAAGTATTTTTTGGATTTTTGGATTTATCTCATGTAGCTTAGAAATATGAGCATGAACATAAGTATGATATTTGAGTATCAATAATAATATATGAGTATCAATGATGATTTATAGGTTATTGAATGTTGCCTATATTGACTAGGGAATTTCAAGATGCATCGATATCGTAATTCTCAACTGGATGTATGTATACATTGGACCATACGACTAACAGTTGTTCACTGATATTTTGGTTGCACATCAATAGCATATAGTATTATGGCATATTCAGATGTATAACTTCAGTAGTATACAACAAAATTTTACATGCTATTACTCAATTTCAAATCCATTACTATTTTTATTTACTTTCAATATTCAGTTTCCAGTACAGCTTTACCTTACCTTACTTCAATTTTGTATAATTTTATACAGTTTTATATTTTTAATTATCTTTATAGTATTTATGCAGATTTATTTACATTACGTTAACCTTAAATGATTAACTAGAACTATTTATATTAGTTTTGACGTGTTAAACTTATTATCTAACACGGGGTACTTTTGGGATCCAACAATTTACTAGATTTTGAGTAGTATATTGAGCCAGGTCAGAAGGATATCTAGGAGATTCAGGAGGAGCACATGGAGTACTAGTGGACTCTTCTTCAGCTTTACTTTTCTACTTAATTTATTTCAATTCAATACTTAGCTTTTATGTCTGTATTACAGTAAACTATTTGTAATAATTCTGGATGTATTTTTTTTTTTTTTTCTGAGATGAATATTTTATTCAGCTTCTGTGATGAATATTTCTAGATGTTTGCTTTAGCTTCCACACTTTATTTATATATTACTTATACTTAGTATTGTGATGTGATCAGTATACTGGAAATGCTGATAACTTATACATATATTAAATTCATCATATATTTTACATCCAATGTATGTATTGGTCTAAAATTTAAGAGAAAGATGCTACTCTTATCTTAAGTATTAGTTATCAACTCTTCTTATGGTTGAGTCAGCAGCTCTTATAACAACCCAAGGTTGTTATCCAGCTTAATTTTAGCTTAACCATATCTAGCCATTAGAACCAAGCCCTAATAAGTTGGAGCAATTCAGAGCTTGATTAATACTTTGGAATATTTTAATATTTAATTAATTAGAAAACTGAGATATTTGATTTGACCTCAAAATTGAAATCCAACTTCGTTGTTGCGATTGTCACCCCCAAATTAGCTAGAGGTGATGTTTTGGACACATTTGGATGTAGACGAATTTTGTGAATATTTTAATATAATTAAAAACGTCAAAAAATATAATAATTAAATAATCGTCGAAATCGAAATCTAACCTCGCAGTTGAATTCCTCACCCTCAAATTAGCTAGGGATGAATTTTTGAGAATTTTCGGAGTGTGTTTCAAAAATTTGAATTTTTAAATAATTAAGGAAAATAAATAAGTAATTATTCAGTCCATAAATTTGCAATTTTCCATATTTTGCTAATTTTCTATTCAGCTGACAGCCCCCTCTTTTTCAGCGACTCCATGCCCCTTAGACAAGCATGATGACCTCTCCTCCTCCCATGCCTCCTCTCTCCCTAGGCACACGATGGCATATCCCCTTCACATCTCCTTCTCCTCCCTCTTTAAAGAGAAGCTCAGCCCCTCCTTTTCTTCTTTGTTGCAAAATTTGAAGGTTCTTCCTTCTCCCTTGTGCTGAAAGAAGAAGCTTCTCTCTAAGGTTCTTGAAGAAAATAGAGTTTCCTCTCCCTCTTCCAAAGGCTAAAGTACCCATTTGCTCTTCTTACTTGTCCATTTCATCTTGCTATTATGCTTATTATATCTTTAGACATCCATGATTAAGTATGTAAGCCATTACAGCTCTTCAAGATATTAAATTTGATGCTCTATTTTTCTTCCATTTTGCACACCCCGACATTTATCACCATTGTTTATATAGTTAAAATGATTCATTCATGCCAATTTTGGTGTCAATGGAAAGGTATCAAAAAGACATTTCCATTGATATATAACACCGCTCATGAAATACTATGGATTGAGAGTATCTGAGCAGGAATGTAGACCCTTTACAGGTTTCATACAGGCAAATATACCGTCTGGCGCTGCAGCGCTCGAGTTGCAGAAACTCATTCGCCATAGGGCGTTGTAGCACGCCATAGCGGGCTACGGTGCGCCGCAGCACCTTAATAATTCGAGATGTGTAATAAAAATACATTTCTGATGAAAAAAAAAATGTAAATCCGTCTAGCGACCACCCTTCGAAAATTAGTGCTAGAATTCGCCGTAGCGCGCCGCAGCGCTGCAGCGCGCCATAATGCGCCACATCGCCCAAAAGCGTTGCAGTGCGCTATAGCGACCTGACTTTCGAACAAAAGGCGCTACAGTGCGCCGTAGAGATTAGAAAATTTCAGAACTGTCCAAAAATGGCTGAATTGGCCGAAACTTCACCATTTTTGCATTTTAAGGTCCCTAGGACCTTAGTGAGACCAAATAATATCAAATTTAAACATAGTTTAGTTAAAACTGAGAATTGCCTAAAATTATGTAGAAATTAAATTTGAAACTTTGTTATTTTTAACAAGTGCTCAAAACCTATAATGTATTATAATTGTCTTGTGCCAAATGTCAAAGAATAGAATCCTTGATTGCTTATATTAACTAAAGTATATCTCAACAACTAAATGGCATGAAACTTAAGTTCTTTAGATTTGTAATCAAGTGTTAACTCCTTTGGTTTGATTTAGAATTTAGTTAGCCTTAATTACCTTTCATTTTATGTCAACTTTACATTTCTATGCTTTTATAATTTTAGAAGGTATGTTAGAAAACTTTAACATTTATTTGGACACTAAAATGTGCTTAGTTGACATTAAACTATAATTGAACACAAGAATCTTGATAGCTTGATTAAGTAAATAATACTTAATCTAAACCTAAAATTTACCATCAATAATACACTAATAATACATTGATTTGTTATTGATATTTAAATTAACATTTGGTCTTAATAGTAGAAAGGTTAGGGGTTAAACCCTAACTTATCTTGATTAAGATCTAAACTTTAATCACCTTAACTAAAACATCCTTGATTAAAAGATAATCCAATCGATATGATTCTAATAATGCATATGATTTGATATTAATCTTAAATTATTGAATTAGAAGTGCTAAGATTAATATTGAATCTGTATGATTGAATTATCTGAACTTAAATTTTAGATCTTTGATTTTCTCTTATATAAGACTATTAGCATAAGATGGATAATTAAATTGTAATGATTTTTGAAATGATCTAACTTTAATGAGATCTTTAATTTCATCCCATGATTTTAGAATAGAAAAGGATTAGATGAATTTTAATCATCTGATCTGATCACTTTAATCTGGGTCTGATAAGTAAATCTTAAATATTAGCTTAACAAATAAAAAAGTGAGATCTTAAGGATCTTGTTATAGGATCATTCTTAAAACACTTAAAGATATTAATTATTGACACATTGAGGTAGGAAGAACTTTTGTAACTTATTGAGGTAGTAATCTTAGATGATCGTTCATATCCTTAGAAGTTGATCTTGACACCTCGTGGTATGAATCACCTAAAGTAGTTAGAATGTAACTTCTCTCTTGTGGTAGGAATCAATACTGAGTGATCTTTTGATCACATCCTTGGAGCCTTTGTGTAGGACTCGCCCATTTAGAGTAATGATTAATAGCCTTGATAAATCCTTGTTGATTAAATAGAATCTTCTGAACCCAGATTATTGGTCGGGCATAGTAGGGTATACACATAGTACTGGATTATTTCAGTAATATTTAAGATTGGTTGACTCACTCAAATGTGGACTTATGACCAGGTGATATCCCGAGGGATTAGATGAATACAGTTCCGTTAGAGTAAATCTTCTAAGATTAAGAGTGTTATAATTAGTGAATAAGATCCGTAGTTTGAGATATAAACTGTGACTGGGTTCCGCCTTCTATCGTAGTGCGCTTCGATAAGTGCAGTTTAAGCAAACTAAGTATCTCAAGTCACTTTGTGTAGAACACTAAGCATACTTGTAATTAATTATTTAATGATTTAGCTTGAGATATAAACTATGATCAAGTTCTGCCTCCTATAGAAGTGCACTTCGATAAGTGCAGTTTAAAATAGGCTAAGGGTTAAATCCACCTTTCTTGAAAATATGCTAAATATGTGTATACAACCTTCCCAACTAATAATTTTTAAGTAAACTTTCAACTTTAACCAATTATCAAACTAGAATATAGGAGTTAGAATCCTTTTAGTAGGATCATGTACAATGGAGACCATGAATTCATTATTAGATTTCAAAGCATTTTTTGGATTTCTGGATTTATCTCATATAACTTAGAAGCACGAGCATGAGCATAAGCATGATGTGTGAGTATCAGAATGATATATAAGTATCAATAATGATTTATGGGTTATAAAATATTGCATACATTAATTGGGGAATTTCAGGATGAATTGATATCACGTAAATAATATTCCCAACTAGATGTATGTATACATTGGACCATACTACTCATAGCAGTTCAGTGATATTTCGATTGCATATTAGTGGCATGCAGTATTGTGGCATATTCAGATGCATAATTTCAGTGGCATACAGTATAGTCTTACGTGCTATTACTCAGTTTCACATTTATTACTATTTTTGGTTTACTTTCAGTATACAGTTTACAGCTTAATTTTACTTTACTTTTGTAACAACCCAAGTTGTTACCATGATTGATTAAGACTAACCCTAAGTCTTAAACATAATCTTAAGTGCTAATTAGGTCATTTGGAGTCAACTACCAAGATCCGGTCCAAACCAGAGGTCAAACGGATTAAATCTTTATTTTGAGAATTTCATGAACCTCAAAAATTGACATATTTAAATTTACCTCCGATCGAAAAATGGACACCGCCATTGCGTTCCTTGACCCCAAATTAGCTTGGAGTGAAGTTTTCGTGTCAATCGGAAGTCGTCGAAATTTCAATGAATATTTTAATAATAAAAATATCACGGAAATCGAGGTATCAAAATACTCGTCGGATCAAAAATCCGACTATGCCATTGAATTCCTTGACCCCAAATTAGCTTGGGGTGAAGTTTTCGTGTCAATCGGAAGTCGTCGAAATTTCGACGAATATTTTAATAATAAAAATATCACGGAAATCGAGGTATCAAAATACTCGTCGGATCAAAAATCCGACTACGCCATTGAATTCCTTGACCCCAAATTAGCTTGGGGTGAAGTTTTCGTGTCAATCGAAAGTCGTCGAAATTTCGACGAATATTATAATAATAAAAATATCACGGAAATCGAGGTGTCAAAATACTCGTCGGATTCAAAATCCGACTGTGCCATTGAATTCCTTGACCCCAAATTAGCTTGGGGTGAAGTTTTCGTGTCAATCGGAAGTCGTCGAAATTTCGACGAATATTATAATAATAAAAATATCACGGAAATCGAGGTGTCAAAATACTCGTCGGATCGAAAATCCGACTGTGCCATTGAATTCCTTGACCCCAAATTAGCTAGGAAAAACATGTTCAAAATTTCTTTTTTCTGAAAATGTTTTTTTTTAAAAAAAAAAAAAAATAATAATAATAATTAATTAATTAATTAATTAATTATTAATTAATTAATTAATTATTAATTAATTAATTAATTATTAATTAATTAATTAACGGCACCGTACGACGCCGTTAACTCCAGTTAACGGCGCCGTTAGATCGGACGGATCCATCCGGACCGTCCGATCGCGCGCGGATCCCACGGCTCTCGACTGCGATCCGCGTCACGCGGTCTGGAGCGATCCAGACCGTCCGATCGCGCGCGGATCCCACGGCCCTCGGCCGCGATCCGCGTCGCGTGGTCTAGAGCGATCCGGACCGTCCGCGATCGCACAGATCCGACGGTCCGGAGGCGTCTTCCTCGCCCTCTCCGCCCGCGTGACACGCGGCGGCCCGTCGCATTTTCTGGCCAATCCGGCCACATCCAGGCCTCGGCGAGGTCTCCGTCCGGTCTATAAGACCTCGGCCTACCCCTAGGCTCCGAGTTTTCACCGATCGGAGCCCGGATCGAGCCGGAATCAAGCCCGGAAGTCAGCCCTTTTTTTTCCGCCGAATCCTTCGCCGATCCGAACTTCAGGTACCCCGATCTCCCTCGTTTACCGTTCGATCGTTGCAAAAATTGTATGATAGGTAGATCAACATGTCCTCTTCACATCCACTGTTCCGATCGGGCTAAAACCCACCCGATCGGGCGCACCAGGTCTCCGAAGTGGACTGGGTTCGGTCCGCCAAACCCCCGAAAGGCGAAGGGTCACGCCTTCGGGTCGGGCCGGGCCGACCCGAGCCCGACCCGTCCGGGTCGGGTCCGCGTCAGTGCGGGTGGGGCCCCCCGGCCACGTGGCAGCCTACGGGTCCGCCACGTGTCATGTGGGGGCCCACAGCCCCGTCAGCCAGGCTGTCAGCAGCCGTGGGACCCACAGTACCACGTGTCAGCCTCTGGCAGTGCCACAGTGCAGCCTCTGGCAGCTGCCACGTGTCAGGTGGGACCCATTGTCCAGTCACCCGAGCTGAGTCAGCAGCCCGTGGGACCCACAGTGCCACGTGGCAGCCTCTGGCAGTGCCACGGGTCAGGTGGACCCACTGTTCAGTCACCCGAGCTGAGTCAGCAGCCCATGGGACCCACAGCGCCACGTGGCAGCCTCTGGCAGTGCCACGTGTCAGGTGGGACCCACTGTCCAGTCACCAGAGCTGAGTCAGCAGTCCGTGGGGTCCACTGTGCCACGTGGCAGCCTCTGAAGGTGCCATGTGTCAGTGGGGCCCACTGTCAGTTAATTAGAAATTAATTAAATTAATGTTAATTAATTACTGTTTAGCCCTAATTAATTGCTGTTAGTGGTTAATTAAGTTAGGGTTAGTACTAATTACTTTTAAACAATAATTTTAATTAAATAATTATAATTAAAGATTAATTAAGGATTAATTAACTGTTAATTAAATCTTAAACAGTGATTAGGATAATTAATTACTTTTGAACAGTAAAATTATTTAATTAATTAATTAATAATTAAATAGTGATTAATTAAATAAAAACTTTAGGAATGAACAGTAAATTTAAATAATTAAATATAATTAGAGATTAATTAATATTAATTAAACAGTAATTAGCACTAATTACTTTACTACAGTAAAATTATTTAATTAATTAATTAATAATTAAATAGTGATTAATTAAATAAAAACTTTATGAATGAATAGTAATTTTAAATAAATAAATATAATTAGAGATTAATTAAGATTAATTAAACAGTAATTAGCACTAATTACTTTACTACAGTAAAATTAATTAATTAATTAATTAATAATTAAATAGTGATTAATTAAATAAAAACTTTAGAAATGAACAGTAAAATCATTCAATTTGAATAAATGAATAGTAAATTAATTCAAATTGTATTTTTGAATAGTAAATCTTAAAAGTTTAATAACTTTTTGTAGGATGATCCAAACATAGCCAATATGGGTCTTAAAATACTCAGAAAAATATTTAGGATCAAATGGCGTAATGTAAAATTTCGTTTCGGGGTACGCATAACGAGGTAGCATTTTAAAGCCTCTTTAAGACCCCATAACTTTTTACCTGATTATCAAAACATAGTCAATATGGGTCTTAAAATGCTCAGGAGAGCGGCTCCATCACCGTGGTAGTATTAGTTTTCCAATTTGGACATCAGGACAAAAAGTCAATTCTAGAATTTAGAGTTGACTGTAGTGAAAATGACCAAAATGCCCTTGGACTTTAAATGGCCATAACTTGGTCAATTTAACTCCAAATACAAAAATTCAAGAAGCTACCTAGTTTAGAATTTCAATGTCATCATTTTCACAGAAATAATATTTAGGATTTGAACCCTAAAATTTAGGGAAATGACCAAAATACCCCTAGCATTAGTTTAGCCATAACTCGGCCGTTTCTCGTCCAAATTGGACGTACTTACTGTCTATCTTCAAGTTAGACAGTAAGGAATTAGTTGGAGAAGATAAAACTCAGTTTGGACCCCTAAATCAAAAGTTGATTGACCCATAAAGTAGGGGCAAAATAGTCATTTTACCTTAAAATTGGAAATGCGCAACTTTAGCCCTTAATTAAAATCTTAGAATACTAGGTTTAATAATGTAATCATATTAGTACCATGTAAGTAAATAAAATAAGTCATTAAATTGAATTCCAATAATTTTTTTTCCTAAGTCTTAAGCATCCCACCTTAAGGACCTTTCCTGAGAGTATGACTAGATCATAGGTTAGTGTTCATTCATTGGGTAAATTGGGTTACCCTATGGGTGAAACCTTGGTTTTAATAGTTTCTAGATATTATTTTGTTTTACAACCCATTCTGATTAGTTTATCTTTTAACTTTAGATTTAAGATAGGAGATTCATCCTATTAAGTTTGATTACTTAATAGGATCTGCCTTAACTAGTAGATCACTTATAGTATAAAACCTAGAACTTAGGTCTTATCCAGTTTGGATTATGTGATTAAACCTAAAATCTTGTAGTGTTTAATCCATAATCTATAGGTGTAGAAGATCTTGATCAGATCTTAGTTAGAACGTCTAAATTCACAAAATTAGGACGCATGATTTATTTGTTTAATTCATAGTCGTCTATCTGATTGAACTAGATTGGAACCTGATCAGTTCCAATCCTTTTTAACTTATAAGGACGAATTTTCGAGTTACACTCGATAGTAGGAAAATGGTGATCCTGAACTTGTGTAACTTGGAATAGTTAGCTGGTTAAGTAGAAAACAAATGATATCACAATGTGTAGTCGAGTCTCTTGCTTACTTGTTATTTGTTGCTACGCATACCTTGTAATTTTGTGCCTTATATTTTCTTTGAATATATCATATAAGACATTTGATGCATAAATAAAATGTTAGGAAATTATGGAGACTCCTTAGATTCTTTATGAAAATATTAAAGTAAATAAGTGAAATGATAATGATTTGATGTGATTGAGCTGCCTCTCAGTGTTCTTTTGATCATACCGAATGTTGCCCTAGCCGTATCGTGCTAGGAGTTGCCCTAGCCGTACTGTGCTAGGATATTTTGGTATGATAGTTGGTGACCTAACCGTATCGAGCTAGGAGTAGCCCTAGTCGTATCGTGTTAGGGCCATATATGTGACTATTGTTGGCTTAGTCGTATCGAGCTAGGAGTAGCCCTAGCCGTATCGTGCTAAGATCTTCAGTTTCTTTTGGCGAGCTAGTGTAGCTCTTTTCTGTATGGCAGTTAATGTATTATAGTTTTATATGCAGTTGTGGTTGTTTCAGTATATTCTTTTTCAGTCAGCTATTTCCTTGTACTGCTTTATATATATCTAGGATGTAGAATCTTGCTGCTATATGTATATATCACTACTGAGTTATTCATTTTTAATTAGCATGTTATTTTTATTGATCACCAGCATGTTTAGGATGTAGAATTTTTCTTCCAGCATTTATTCAATTATATTTACACTTATATGTATTTCCTTGATTACTTGTTATGCGAGGCATGCTTCAGCCTCATTTCTTTGCCTTATTTATACTATAGAGCATAGTCTATAGTTTGCCTTTTTACTTGTGTTGCTTACTGCTCCTGTATTTACACATCATGCTTAGAAGTAAATGGTAAAATGGTGATATTATATAACCTTATTAAAAATTCAGCTTAAAATGTACTTAGACAATTGTCTAACCAGATTTTCTTTTTTTGGCTGGGGCCCTACATTGTGAAACCGACAATGTCAGGCTTAGAGCAGTTTGAGGAGCCTGCACCCGAGGAGGAGCCTTACTTAGAGGAGGTGCAGCAGTTGGGGCCAGAAGATATCTAGTCATTTACTACTTGTGAGGATGAGTGGATTTTGAACATTTATTTTGTTAAATTTTAATTAATGTAATAATACAGGTACCTGTGACTGTGTGTTCAGATTTCACTATGCTACCTTTCTGAGTTATATTTCTCTTCTTATATACATTATGATGCTTGGATGTCATTTATTTATCGCTTCCGCACTCTGTATTTTTACTTATATAGTGACTGCTTGATTGATTATGAGTTAACCTTTCTCTAATTAGGTGGATTGTGGAGTTTATCCTAATCCAATGCTAAGTGAGGGGTTAACCAGAGTGACACTCCACCCTTAATCTAAACCTATTGAGGGTTAAGGGTGAGGGTCGCCACAACTTTACTTCAGTTTCATTCAATTTTATACTTTCAGTTACCTTTGCAATTTTTCTATAGATCTACTTATATTATATAAATGTTAAATGAATAACTAGAACTGTTTAAATTAGTTTCGATGTATTAGACTTATTATCTAATATGGGGTACTTTTGGGATCCGATAATTTGCTAGATCTTGAGCAGTATATTGAGCCAGGTCAGGAGGACACCCAGGAGATTCAGGAGGAGCCAGTGGAGCAATAATAGACTCTTCTTCAACCTTATTTTCTGCTTAATTTTATTTTAGTTCAGTACATTTATGTCTGTGCTTCATTAATCTATTTGTAATAATTCTGAATGTATTTTCTTTTCTTTTTTGAGACGAATATTTCATACAGCTTCTGTGATGAATATTTATGGATGTTTGCTTTAAGCTTTACACTATATTATATACTATTTATACTTAGTATTATGATATGATCAGTATACTGGAAATGCTGATATCTTATACATATATTGGATTCCTCACATGTTTTATATCTAATATATGTATTAGTCTAATATTTAGGATAAGGATACTGCTCTTATCTTAAGTATTAGCTCTCAACCTTCATTGAGGTTGAGTCAGCAGCCCCTTTCAGATGGGTTCTGTTGCAGTTATTTCAGGGAGACGGGATATTCCTCCCTGAGTGGCACACCACTTCGTCGTTGATCTGATTATACTTATTTATTGTGCACGGCAATGGGGCCGGGTGCTATAGCCTTTTAGATGGATATTATTTTAAGCTATTCAGGGAGACAGGATGTGGCGGCCCTGCCCCGCCGTGGTCCTGTTAACCCTTAAGTTAACATGATTACGGTGGAGGGGTCACCAAATGATAAGGTCCCCACTTAAGATTGGATTAGACACACATCCTAATCCAATTTAAATAAAGACTTTGCTATTCAATCCAGAAATACTATCACTAAACGATTATACATGAACTCAGAGTGCAGAAGCATAAAACATAATATCCATCCAATACAGTATAAATACAATAATACAGAATAAGTAAAGTACTGAAAAAGAAAAATAATCCTGTATTATTACAACATTTAATAAGCTTAAAAGAACTGAAAGAAAACTCTCAACCTCACTGAAAATAGAAAACTAAGCTACAGATCTTCAGGAACGGACTCCTCCTCCAATGGCAAACTCTCCACAAGATCTGCTAAACCAACAAACTCAGAACCTACCATTATCAGTTTCATAATGGTAGGGCCCCAGCCAATAAAAGAAAAACTGGTTAGACAATAAGTCTAAGTACATTTTAGGGCAGTAATTTTATTAAATTAAGAAGATATCACCATATAAATAGAACTTAAGCATAATAGGTGCAGAAACACGTATCAAAAGAACAGTAATAAGTTATAAACTACAGTTTATAACTAAACAAATAGGAAGTAATACATACCTCCTCCAAGCAACTGCAACACAAACAGGTAAGTAAAAGAAAAGAAAAACTGTAAGAGAATACAACCTAAATATGCATATGATCAAACTGATTATGCTAAGTGACATGCAAAAATTAAAACAGTATAAAACTGAAAATACTAACATCCTATGTGAGCATATGAAAATAGAAAGTAGAACTAGCAGCCTATATAAAAACACGTGCAAGAAAGTTGTAAGTAAAACAGTGCTGAAATGCAGAATATACTAGTAAATCAGTTGCTGTAAACTGAAACTATAGTAACTATATAAGTCAACTGAACTGAACATGAACTCAGCAATTCTTAGCCTGATGAGCTAAGAAACTCTGAACTGAACGCCACTGAAACTCTTAGCCTGATGAGCTAAGACAGAACTGAATGTAAGTGTACTTGAATTAGTATAACCATATCAAAATCCTAACTATATAGTCAGTAGGGCAAGAGTCTATCCATCCTATCCATGGACTAGGCCTGGTATAGACTATCGGACATTAAACCCTCGAAAGGTTGCCGACCCCGAACGGGTTGATCGAAGAGGTATACTAATCAAGCTACACCTTACAAACCACTTGTGAAACGAACATAATGCTGTTTATAAATAATGTTCCAAATTAACATAAGATATTTATCAAAATATCTTATGTACATAATACATGTTCAAGGTATAAGGCTCAAAATTAAGGAATGCGAAGCATCAAAATCAAAGTGCAAGAAACTCTATCTAAAACACAGGTGATATCCTTTGTTATCTACTTTATTCGTTCTATCTACTCTAAGTTACATAAGCTTCAGAATTTATTAATTCTTACACATTCTGTAACTTAGAATCACGAATCCTACTTGTTGAAGATAATTATGACTGGCCAAGTCCTAATTATAACTTAATCAAAAGATGACTATTTGGTTAAAATGAATAAATCATCGACCTAATTTTGTAATTTAATTCGTCCCAACCTCATCTTGATTAGCCAAATCAAGATGAAAAGATTAAGAATTAGACTCCAGATGATGGGGTCTAATCACTTAATCTAAAGGTATAATCTAAGGGTCTAAGGTTTAGAACCCAAATCTCACAGATTAGGTTAAGGAAAATCCTAATGATAAATCAAATTCATTAGGATGGATTTCTATTCTTAGTTCTAAAGTTTAAAGATCAAAATAATTATTTAATAAACTAAGAAAATTTATAAACTAGAAAACTCAGGGTTTCACCTAATTGAGTAACCCAGTTTACTCAATAGATGAATTCTAACTTAAGATCTATTCCTAATCTTAAGAAATAAGGCTCTTAATTACTAAGAGTATCTCTCAAGACACACATCCGAACTAATGTTATAAGACCTAAGGATGGGTCTAAGAATAATTAAGGAAGGAGAACACTCACTTAGGACTTATGAATTTTCTAAATGAGCAAATTCTGAGATTTTAATCAAAACTTAATTTAGACTTAAATTTGAATAATTTCAGCTATGAGCCATTCTATTTACTGAATTTAGTGATTTGAAGATGAAATTAGGGCTTTTAAAGGCTAAACCCTAAATTTGGACAAAATGACCATTTTGCCCCTACTTAAGGGTTCAAAAGATCAACTTTTAATCTAGGATTTAATTTCTGAAATTTTTCTTTTGGAAAGTGTTTCTTACTGTCTAATGTAAGATTAGACAGCAACTAAATTAATTTTGGGTAATTATTAAGCCATATGAGATCAAATTAGTGAATTTGACTCATAAGGGCAAATTAGTAATTTGGCTAAGTAAAAGTTAAATTTTCTTTCAGTTTAATAATCTTTACTGTCTAAGCTTTCCATAGAATCTAAATTTGCTAAATTCCGATGAGTATTGGTCAAGTTATGGCCAATACAAGATCTAGGGTTTTAAGGTTAATTAAGGAATTGTTAACTATAGGTCAAAAATTCTAATTTTGCCAATTAATGTCCAAATTAAGCAAAATTAGTGGCTATGGTTTACAAATAGCTCACTGATCATAATGACATGTGGTAGGCTCAATTTGGGCCTAATTTGACTAAGTTAAGACCTAATTAGGGTTTAGGGTGATTAGTGAGTGATTAACAAAATTAAGCACTCAAACTATAATCCAACCTTATAGATTGATTCTAAATGGTTTTATGAGTCCTCTGAAGTTTAAATCTCTCAAATTGGATTACTAGATTTGCTATTAATCACTAATCAAGATTTAGAGAAATTAAGGGTGATTAGCAAATCTAACCGTTAGATCTAAAATATTTTTACATATTAATGAAATTAAGTTCTTCTGATCTAAATGGACCTATGGATCATCAAATTTGAAGCTCAATTGACCAAGTTATGGTCAATTGAAGTTCTAGGGTTAATTAACCTAATTAGGGTTTGGTCCTAAATGTGATTAGGCAAACACTAATCCAAACAGCAAGATAAGTACTATCAAATTAATCTTAGGGTTTTCTGATCACTTTAAGACCTATATTGGGTATATTTGGATCAATCTACACAAAATTATTAGCTAAATAAGGTTTGTGACATTTAATTTAAATTAAATTAAACCTAAATAATCACTTGCAAAATATTGATCCTACAGCAAAAATTTTGGTATCAATAAATTTTTCATATTTTTCTGATTAATTTAATATATTTAATTGTATAAATTGGATAATTATTTTATGAGTTATTTAGGTCTAAAGTTTAGTATTAAATTAAATAATTATTACTGTTTTTATTAAATTAATATAACTGTCATTAAATTAAATAAATCTATTATTAAATAAATATTTAATTAATAATTATCTGATATATAATTATATATAAAATATTTTACTTTAGTTTTCTGCAGGTACACGTGGCGCACAACCATTGGCTGAGCTAATGTCTGCGGGCCCCACCTGTTCAAAAGGCAGCAGAGCTGGTCCACGTGGCACGCCCTGATTGCCGGTGGGTCCCACGGCACTTTATCTGCCAGAGGATCCTGACGCGACGCGGGTCCCACCCTCTCGACGCCTGCGCCCGCGACTCGGCCCAAAACCGCGGGTCACGCCTGGCCCGATCCAGCTGCGAATGGGTTGACACTTCCTCGACAGACCGACGCAGCGCCTCGCCTAGGGCATCAAAAATTCCGATCCTCCCGCCGGTGACGACATCCGGCCCGCATGGTTTTGAGAAGAGCATGACGCAATCTATTTAACCGTGGGTGGATCATCGACCCAAGTGAATGGCAACGCCGGCAAAGTTCTAACCTAGACCGTCGGAGGCGGAAGCGGGTCTTCTAACGGAAACCACTGTGGACTTTGTCCAAAATTGGCTTGATCGAACTCGATCGATCCCGATCGGGTCCGATCAAACACTAATCGATACTATGAAATAATTATGGGCAGTTAAATTACTTGATATAAATGAGAAATAAGAGAGATTGAGACGTACCTGATCGACGGCTTGGAACGATGGTTTGAGAAACGATACTTTGATTCTTGGCTAAGCTCTATATTGGGTAAAATCACGCCTCGAGGAGTTGATCAGGCTACTTATTGCAGTCCTAACATGGCGGCAACGACGCGGTGGGAGGCACCTGGCGAACGGAGCTCGGAAAGCCAGCGAGCGATCGCCACGCGCTCTGCGCGTGGCGCGAGTTGGCAGGGACGAAACGACTACCATCCGATCTAAGATCGGACGGTTGAAATGGACCGTTAATTCCTAACCTAAACATACGGACGGCGTTCCATTGCTGACGGCGCAGTTAAATAATATAATTAAATAATATTATTTAAATTACATTATTCAGTTTTAATTAATTAAATTTAGCCTATTAAATAAATCCCAAAAATTTCCAATAATTCACCCCTAACTAATTGAAGGGTGAGGAACGCAACGGCGCTCTCAGATTTTTGTTTCGACGAGTATTTAATTATTTGATTATTCTGGGTATTTAAATAATATTAAAATATTTGACGAAAAATCAACGACTTCCAAATGCTTTCAAAATTTCACCCCTAGCTAATTTGGGTGTTTTGAACGCAATGGTGAAGTCAGATTTTCAATCTGAGATCTAGATAAAAAGTCAAATTTCCAGGTTTTGGGATTTTCCAGAATTCCTGGTTTGACTTAGTTGACTTCTGAGTTGACCTAGGTTTCAGAGATGAGTTCTAAATTACTTAATTAGTGACTTAGAACCTTAATTAAGACTTAAATTAGTCTTAATTGAGCAAAGTAACAACTTGGGTTGTTACACAGGATATTCTTCCTCGAGTGGCGTGTCGCTCCACCGCCAAATCGATTACGATTACCCTTCTTGTGCGCGGTGACGGGGTGAGGCGCTACATCATGTATTTTGAATTACGAATAAAGGTAATATCTAAGCTACATAAATACTAATATTTTATGAATATCCTGATCACATCACAATACTAAGTAAAGTTGAAATAAATATAATGTACTGAAGCTAAAGCATACATCCAAAACATTCATCATAGAAACTAAGTAAGACATTCATCTCACAAAAACAAAAGAAAATACATCCATAATTATTATAACAATTTTCTTAGTAAAAAAATATAGAACCTAATCTAATTATTGAACTGCAGAAACAAATACAAAAAAATAAAGGCTGATGGAGAGTACTCTAATGCTCCACGAACTCCTCCCGAATCTCCTGTAAAGGCTCCAAATTTGTCTCCACAAGCTACTCTAGATCTCGCAAATTGCTAGATCCGAAAAGTACTCGTGTTAAACAATAAGTCTAACACATCGAAAGCTACTATAATAATTATAGTTATCTACTATTTATCATTTAAATAATTTAAGTAAAACTATAAGAAATATATTAAAATAGTTGAAAGCTAAAAATAGTGCAAATCTGAAAGTAAGATAAAATTGAAACTATAAACAGAATACTATAATATAGAGAAAACAGTAAGTGAACTAAAACTGCAGCTAACTACTGAAATGTAGAGAAAATAGTAAGTGAACTGAAACTAAATAAATGATGATTTAAAAGTGTGCTTTATGCCACTGAATTCAAAATTATGCACTGAATATGCCACAGAAGTGTATGTCGCTGATAAGCTGACTTTGTGTCCCACAATACTCCACAGATCCTAGGTGAGTGAATGCTCCGCTAACAGAGTCCTTAGGTGAGCTTATTTGCTCCGCTAATGCTGATATGACTTATGCATGTCATGATATGTTAAGGCTTTTATGGCTATATGCTTAAAATTATTGAAATCCTGAAATCAATATATTATCAAGTGATGATTCTATTTATCTCCATTATGCAAAATTCATCTAAATGAATTTTGACTCCTAAGTTTAATCCACTGCATGAATTTAGCTAAGATTTGAACTCAAACTCATTAACTGAAGAGGTTGTATATGCATAGTTGGTATATTTTTGAGAAAGAAGACTTTAACACTTAGTTTATTTAACTGCACTTATCGAAATGCATAATAATAAGGGGTATGACCCAATCACACTTTATTCTCTCAAATTAAGTTGTTAAATATCCTAATTATAAATATACTTATACTGTCATAAGAAATATAACTTGAAATACTTAGATTGTTTAACTGCACTTATCAAAATGCATGATGATAAAGGGCATGAATCAGTCGCAGTTTATTCTTTCAAACTAAGCATTCAATCCCCTACTTGTAACACTCTTGAACTTGAGATATTTATCATAAACTGAACTGTACTTATCTAATTACCTAAGATAAGATCGACTCTACAGTTCCATTCGGGGTAAATCAACTAACTCTGCTTTTTACTAAAATAATTCAGTTATATGGATATACACTATCACATCCAATTGATAGTTTTACTTATTTCAACACTTCTATTTAATAATTAAATAATATCAAACTAATCAATCCATTCCTCATTGTGGTGAATCCTACATAAAGGTTCCATAAATGTGACTTAAAAATTACTCAATTTATGATACTACCACAAGGAAAATAACCTCAATCTAAATCATTAAGTTAACTTACCATAATAATCTAAGATCAAGTATCTAAGGCTACGAAGGTGCAACTAAACTTCTACCTCAAGATATATACAAAAAGTTTTTCCTACCTCAAAAACTCATCTATTGATAGGGCTTAGAAATTATTGAATTATTAACACTACATCAACCTTAAAGATTTAACACTAAAATGTACAATTTATAATATAAGATCTAAGATTTATATTAAGCTTTCAATTCTTAGTTTATTAAACTAAATTACACAAATTAGATAGGTAATCCCATATGATCACAACCTATACTACAATTATGAAATACAATCATGTAATTTAATCAAGAATTGATTATTTTGCAAATCAATAGCATTTTATGTTTTATCTCATGCTAAGAGTCTTACTTAGGAGAAAATCAGAGATCTTAAGCTCAGATTCAAATAATTAATCAAATAGTTTAATTATAGATCTTAATATTTCTAATTTAATGGTTTAAGATCAATATCAAATCAGAATGTATTATTGAAATCATGCATGTCCTTTAATTGTTCAATTCAAGTGACTTACTTAAGGTGATTAAGGTTTTAGACCTTAATCTAATCAAGTTGGAATACAATCCATAACTTGACCAAATCAAGACTAATTATTGGGTTTATTAATCAATAATAAAACCAGTAGATTACTTAAGGTGATTAAGTAATCCAATGTCAAAATTAATGAATTTATTAATCAATGACAAAATTAGTGGGTTTATTAAAATCATGCAAGTCCTTTAATTATTCAATTCAAGTATTTTATTTAAGGTGATTAAGGTTTAGACCTTAATCTAATCAAGTTGGAATACAATCCCTAACTTAACCAAATCAAGACCAATTGTTGGGTTTATTAATCAATGACAAAATTAGAGGATTATTAATACAGTATTGATATCTATTTCAAGTTTAAGGTTTCATTAGTTATCTTAATTATTCTTTAAGATTCTTAAGGTTTAAGAATTAATATTATCAAATCAATAATTTAAAGTGTCCAAATTAGGGTTTGAGTTCTATAACTTGCACACTACTGTTATTGAAGCATATAAAGATTTAATCAAGCAAATCAAAAAATAATTAAGGCTAATCAAACTCTAAATCAAGCCAAAAAAGATTAACACTTAATTATAAATCCAACCATTCAAAATTTATGAAATTTGGCAAATATATTCTACTTATCCATGTAAACAATCAGAGACTTACTTTGCTAACTTTGGTTAAGTAAAAACTCTAATTTTTACTAATTATATATTTCTAAGACTAGAGCATAATTATTAAAATAATAATTAGAAAATTATTTTACCTAGCACATGCATTCTAAAAAGCCTAAGAAGCATAATAAAATTAGAATCAAGGAATTTGGCTAAGTATACATGCTAATCCACTCTAATTAAGTTTTGGAGTAATTAGGAAAAATCAAAAAATCCAACTACAAAAACTTAAATATTTTTGTATATTATTATTTCTTATAATTTTCTAAACAAAATAGTATATATTTTTTAGGGTTTTGATGAATTGATCAAAAGTTATTCAATTAATTTAATATGTATTTTTATAATTATCCAATTTAATATTTCTTTAGGAAAATAATTCATAAATAGGTTTTATTAAAATTAAACGGGCCCTGTCCCATTATCAAAACATACGGGTCGGCTCGGCCCGAGGACCCGACACTGTCAAATAGCACGGGCCATGGGTCGGCTCGACCCGCTTTGTGCTTCACCCCCACGGTGCCATCCCTTGACCCCAATGATTAGGGCTTAACCATAATCACAAAATTACGAGGCTCTAGAACACGCTAGAGCCTCCATGTTGGGGTGATCAGGATCACTGGGAGGCTATTGGCTAGATTCCCAATTAGGGATTTCTCTGTGAAGAGAAATTCTCTTCACAGAGACCGAGCAAAAGCCAGAGTTCGACTCGTACTCCACCAGGGAGTCAGGGCGAGTTGAAGCCCTATATTGGATGGGTCTGGAAGTGGCCAGACCTCCGGGACCCTACTCGGTTCAAAATTCAGAGGGGATGACAGCTTGATTGATCGATTTGATCGATCGAGTCTAGCACAAACCCCGATAATTATTGTGTTGGGTTTGTTTAGACTAGGAAAACACTTATGAATCAAATGGAGTAAAGTATTGAGCCTCATTGGCTCAATACAAATAAGTGGGGTACCTGAATTGTCGAAAGAGCTCGGATCGAATGACTGGGGGCAATGCAGAGGCTAGCTGTAGTTCCATAGGGCTTTAGGAATCTTGAACATCGAGAGCGACCCTCTATCAGTGTTTCTGTAAAATACCAAAGTTTCAGTCTCAAATTGTTTATTAATATTTAAATAAATTTTGACTTCATATTAAAGATCTGACTCCGCCATTGCATTCACCACCCCCAAATTAGCTAGGGGTGAGGTTTTGAACGCATTTGAAATTTGTAAATTTTTAGACGAATATTTTAATATTATTTAAATACCTGAAAATTCGAGTAATTAAATACTCGTCGGATCAAAAATCTGAATGCGCCGTTGAGTTCAGAAGACCTCAATTAGCTAAGATTAATATTTTAAAAATTTTTGGAATATAATTATTAAATTAAGTTAAAATTAATTAAAATAAATTAAATAATTTTTTTTTTTAAATCAAACGGCGCCGTCCCGATTTAATTACTAACGCCGTTTGATTGGTTGCCCGCGCCGTCTAGATAGACGGATCCTTCTGATCCGTCTGATCAGGAGGATCAGACGGTTGGCGTTCATCGTCTTCGCGGAAACGACGCGTGGAGACGAGCTCGCACGCGGCATCTCCACAGCCGCGCAGGCGTTCATCCGCCGCTTCAAGAATGGGATTAAAGCCTTAGATCGACTCTTTGATACTCAATTGACTCAAATCTTAACTCATAAAAATCGAAGGTTGCCTCGATTCGAATCTTTATTCTGGGCCGTCGAAGTGAGGTATTCCTCCATCTTCACTTTACTTCAGTATATCATTCCAGATCCAATTTGTAGGCTTATTTCAACACATGGATTAATAGGATATTGCATCTGATTGTCAAAACCAAGGTTCGATTAAATCAATTTTAAGATTCATACACAGTACTTTCCGTTAAAATCTTCGTTCCGAAACATGTTGCTAGGGTTTGATATAGCTCAATTTGTAGACCTCCTTAGGTGACGAATTAGGTACCAATCGAAAGGTATCTCTGAGACCTTTCGATCGACATACAAATCAACCTCCGACGACCCCATTTCAGCCACCAAAAACGATGCCCTAGGAGTCGTCGTGCAGAGAAGTAGCGAAGGAAGGAGGAAGGTTTTGGGTCAGGGCGGGTCGACCCGGGCCTGACCCGTCTCCACGGACTTTTGTCCGTTTCTTCATATTTGAGTACGCGGGCCCCGCGTACAGTGGTCCAGCCAATAGGATCGCGCCACGTGGACATGTGGGGACCACCGTGCGTCTAATACTGCAGAAATAATAATAATTATAATAAAAAAATATGTATAATTATAATATATAAATCTCTTATATATAAATATACGTAAATAATAAAATAAAATATTAGATAAAATAAAAATTAAAAAAATATAATTAAATAAAGAATAAATATAATTTAGTTAAATAAATATATTTAACAAACATAAAACTAAAATTTATTTATGAAATTAGTTTATAAATTAAGAAAACATTAAAGATTAAATATATATATTCAGAAAATATAATATTTGATAAATATTAGATTAATAATAATATCATTTTAATTAATTTAAATAAATATATTTAAAATAATATATATAACATAAATTTTTATATAAATAAAAACAGAAGATAAAATATTTCTTTAAAATTAATTAGAATTAATTAAACAGATTAATTAAATAATGCATTTAATTAAATAAAAATCTTAAAATTTTAAAAATCCATAACTTATAAAATACACATCCAAATAATATAATTAAATATATTATATTAATCAGTAAAAATAGAGGAATAATATGAAATAGTCAAATTTCCATTTGAACTTATATTTTGCTTAGTAACATTTTAGGATATTATTTAATTAAGAAAAATATTACAAATATTCAAATAACCCTAACTTTGTATACATTTATTCAAATATATCAAATATGGGTCTTAAAATACTCAGAAAAACCTAAGGAATATTTTAGAAGTATTAATTTTTACTGTTTGGATTAAAATTAAACTAATCATAATTAGGACCTAACCTTAATTGAGCCTTTAACCCTATAAAACTTCAAATATCCATAAGTTAGTCATTTTAGCTCCAAATTAGGTAATCCAAATATCTATTTAGATCAGAAGAAACTAAATTTCAGTAAACTATAAAAATATTTAGGATCCAACGGTTAGATCTTCTAATTAACACTAATTACTCTAAAAACTTGATTAGTGAATATTAGCAAATATAATAATCCAAATTAAATGTTTTTAGTTTTAAATGACTCATAAAGTAAATTAGAATCTAAAATGTATAATTAGTTTAATAATTATGTGACTAAATTTACTAATCACTCACCAATCACATTTAACCCTACTAATTAATATTAGAAATTAAATTAGCTATAACTTAGCCAATTCATATCATAATTGAATAATTTAAGGTTCTATGAAAACCTTAAAAACATAATCTATAATAAACTAACATAAATTTTATATTTCACTAAGGGTAAAATTACTAAAATACCCTTATAAGGTCAAATTCCCAATTTGACCTTATAAGACATAAATAATTATATAACTTAATAAAAATAAATTCAAATAAATCAAAATAATCATTTTATAAGCCTAATACTACAAATAATAATAAAAACATTAAATTAATAAATTTTATTATTTTGGCAGATCAAAGAAATTAAATTGATTGATTTTTGAATCAAAACAAGTCAGGTACGCAAATTTACTTATAAGTCTTATTTCAGTATTCTTATTTGAGCTATTTTCCATTTGAATATTACTTGCATTGCTTACTGCATTTTAATCTATAAAAAAATTATATCAAAAAACATGTAACAAAAGAATTTCTATATATTTTGTGGTGTATGTCTTTAGAGGGTGGAACGCAACACTGAGAATCTGTACAGATTGGGCCAGCTAGCAGCCCCTGTGAGTTATATGGAGCGATTTAACCTCTTGTAGGAAGTAGGCAAATCCAGAGGAAAGACACACCATCAGTTCCTAATTTGAGTAAGCTACCGACGGGTGGCGAGAATGCTTCCTACAGATTTATGCCTATGGGTTACCCATTTAGGCTCAGGGGTCTCCGGACTCGACTTATTGTTACAAATACTTTTGATAAAATTTATTTCATATATGTTGATTTTCTCAGCTATTTTGTAGGGCAGAAATTGAATTTAGCAATTGCTTTATTTACATGCAGATTTCCAATCATTTTTATATGTGATTCATACCTATTATAGGATGCTAGATTTATTCTTATAAGAATAATTTGCGTACTCCTACCTGACTGGTAAACTGAATTTTTTGAGTTTTTGATAATTAAAAAGACTTAGAAGATCTGCCAAATTTAAAAGAAGAAGAAGAAGAAAGTGTATAGAATATTGTGCATTTACTTTTCCAAAGACATTAATGATGCTAAAGCTTTATTTTTCATTAATGTCTTATGTTTAATAGACCTTATTGCCTCTAATAAAACCTTAAGGGGCTACTTCTTTTTTATAGGACACTAAAGTGTGCTTGTAACATCCCGTTATTGTGATGGTCATAATCTAATATTTATATTTATGACATTAGGGATTTCATTCACACAATTATATCAAAATATATGAAACAAATGAAATAAAATTCTCATTATTTAAAATAAAATATATTAATATTTTGTCATTCAATAAGCAGAATATTGCAATTCACTAAGCGTTATCAATATTTTGTCATTCAATAAGCAGAATATTGCAAATGAAAATAAGCTCAAACATAAATGTTAGAAACAATAATTCTTAAATAATTCTATGTATTTAGTTATTTAATTATCATTCTGATCATCCTTATATTAATTTGTTAAAAATTAATATTTATACATTAATTTAATATTTAATATTGTTCATAAGCTTTAGGATTCAATATATAATAATTTGTTATCCAAATAACTAGTTTTATAAAAACTCTAAATTTGATTAATCAATTTTTTCTTATTTTTTTATTGAATTTAGTACATAAAAATGGTATTCCTAAAGTATTTATTGATAACGCGTTCTCAATAAATCATAGAACATACATGTTAAATTTCATATTCCAATTGAAAAATGATATGCTTACACAAGAATATACATCAAAAAATATTCAGAACCAATATAAATTTTTTTTTTTATAATATTTGCATATAGACATCACAAAAAAATATATTCAACCAATATTTATTTACACATTGGATTACCACATCATCTATATATTTTGGTGTATACTAATGTATAAATGCAGCAATACTCATTCGAATTGTGCATATATTGAAAGTTATAATTAAGCAAACATGATAATAATTTTATAAAATTATAGAAATTTTCTTAAAACTTGAGCACTTAAAACAATATTTAAATGATATTTTTAGGCTCCTTGACCAACAACAAACTGTTCCTAATATATCCGGGACGAAGTATGCAAAATTTCACTAATGACTATAATTAAATCAAAAGTTAAAATATCTTAGGTTAGAATAATTGATTTTGGCTTAAATTTGAGTGCTAATTTGAAGACTTTATAGTTCAAATGAACTTATAAAGACTTTAGTAAAGTTATTCCTTATATGTAGGAGATTAAATATCTAAAGTTATAGCACTTAGGTTTTAGTGGTTGAAAAGTTATAGCTCTCTAAAATTAACAAAACATTTTAAGAAAATTTATAGAGAATTTTTCTAAGTAAAAATAAATATTTTCATAAACTTTGTAGTAATATTTAAAAATCTTAGAGAATAACTAGAGTATGATGTCTTCCGATTATTTATTAAGAATACATATGATAATGTGTGTATAAAATTTTAGGATTGAACAGTGAATGAAATAAAAGTTATGAGCATGCAAAGTTGGAAAAACAAAATAAAATATGAGAAAAATTTACGAGAAATATATCAAATTAAAAATCTTAGATTTCTATTAAAACTTTTCATGCAAACTTTAAACATTAAGAAAAATACTATTGTGTATATGTTAAGAGTAATCAATTACCTGAATCTTTATTTAAAGAATTTTGAAAGAAAGTGTAACTTGGAAACACAATTTTCTAGGGATTTAGAGTCCCAAAATCACTTATTTGTGTTTGCTTTAGCTCGGGAATTGAAATCCAGAATTTGGAGAAGAGAGAAGAAATATGAGAGGTTGGGGTTTTGGAATAAGAAATAAAAGAGAGTGGTGGTTAAATTTTGAGGGTTCTAATTGTGGTACAAAGTTTACGAAATATTTATAAAGTCTTTGGGTTGATTCAATGGTGGAGATTTAATCAAAAGGGGATTTGGATGACTCAAAATGATTTGACAACAATATGTCATCCAAATGAGAAAATTTTTATGGAATATTAATTAGTGCACTAAATTAAGTGGTTTATATGTGAAAGCCCCAAAAAATTTGGTCTAACTAACCCTCATTTGGCTAAAAACAATTTTTTTTTATATTTTTCAAAATTTTAAATAAATATATACAACCAAAATATAAATTGATTGGCTCAAATAATAAGTTTCAGTGAATAGGATCCATAACACCAAAATTATATAATTTGACCATATGTTAATCTGGAATATGGGTTTGAACCCGTCCCGACTCGGGCCACGCTGCCTCTGGACCCAACTGAATTCGCTCTGCCGGTCCAGTCCACAGGCGTAATGCCCGTTGCTTTCAGAATATACAACGTTAGCACATGGCACCATCGACACCGTCCGCTCGGGCGAGATCAAGCTAGCGTCGTCCGATCTCCGCCGGACGGCTAACGCAGTTCGCTAAATCGGCGATTCGGATTTGCCGTCCGATTAGATCCCGTAAAGGCGGAACAGACGAGATCTCAAGGATTTAGTGTTCCATATTTGCCCCGGACCGGGAGATCTTTGCCGTTTCAATTTAATAAATATTAAATTCAATTTGTTTCTATTTAATTATTTAAATAATTAAATTAAATTAATTTTAATTATTTTTGATATAAATCTTCTATTTTAGCTTTAAAAATTATGGAATTTTTATTATTGACTAATTTGATGCTGTATAATTCAAAAATATTTCAATTTTGACACTCTCATAGTTATTTATAATTATTTTGATTTAAATCCATCATAAAATAATCGATGAAAATTTATATTGCAAAAAATTAATCTTCCAAAATTCTCTAAAAGTAATATTAACATCGTGATATTTTTCTTTTGCAAAAATAAAATTGATGATTTACTCAAATTAAAATAGATGATAAATAGAAATTTAATTACACTAAAATATTGGGATTTTACAATTCTCAATACAAATAACATGATTTGAATATAGTTATATTGCTTTAAGTACTTTGATATCAAAATTTATATAAAATAGTACAAGAAAATAGTTAAATAGTAGGTTATATGAAGAAACAAATGCAACAATGATTATAAAAGTGAAAAGATAAAAAAAAATTGAGTTTTTATTTCAATGGGTTTATAGCTAATTTTCACCTCATAATTTAGGATTTATATTTAGGGGCTATTTGACATTAAGTAATCTAAAAAATTTGAGTGTAAAATAATCAATTATAATGAAATCTGATTAAAGTGTAATCATGTTATTATGCTGATATTTAGTAATCATACAGAAAATTTAATATGAATGAATGTTTGCTCGATTCGTTCAAACAAAACTGGAGTATACATCGAAGAAGCTTCTTCTCGCTAGAATTGTCGCTTCTCGCTCAGCTTCAAGCATAACTGAATTTCTCTCTTTCTATATATATTTACACAAAATTAAATTACAACGTAAAAATTTTTCACATATTTTACTTTATACCAATCGCACAGCCCTATAATATAAATTCAACTTTTGCTTTAAGTTAGTAAGTTGGGTTAAGTCTTTAAGACAGTGTAATTAAGTTATATACTTCATAATGTTTGGTTTAGTGGTCAAAGTTAATGTGAAAACTTTGATTATTTTTGATTAACCATGGTATAAATACATAGTAGATCATAAATACATTTGGATATTAAGTATTTATGAAATTAAGGATATCTCAAAATTAATGTAATTAACCATTTTCATAGCTAGAAGTAAAACGAATGAGAGATAATAAAATACAAACACTAGATTATATAGCTCCCAAATATCTCATAAAAAATATAGATGATTAGGATTTAAAATTTAAAAAATATATTTTAATAACACTACAAGCAAAAGTGGATTTAATAATATTTTTTTATTTCATTTAACTCTCTAAATCCTAATTATCAATAATTTTAAAAATATTTAGGAACTATTTAACAATACTCTAATAAAATATCCATAATTTTACTACATTTATTAGTTAAATATAGATCCGAAAGTCTTGCAATCTTTCATCACTTTATAATATTATTTTTTCGGTAAATTACAACGTCCGGTCGGTCGAGGAAGAACGGCATGTCTCCCTACTCCGAAGTCCTTAGGATCGCCGGGTGCCCGACGGAATGCTGATGCAGCGCTAGTATTAAGGAGTTTGCTTACCTGATACCTCAGGCTCCGGGGATCCTTGGGACGTCATCGCCATATTGCGCCTCAGAGTACCGCGCCGCTGAAGATTGAACGCTCTCAAGCCCTAAATTTCTTCCTGTTTCACCCCTCTCTCTGCAGACTCTTGCATTACGCCATAGCTAAAGCCTGTCTTCATTCATGTCGTGGCTAAAATCAGCCGTAAACAAAGCCGTCGAGGTCAGCGGAAAGCGCAACCTCACCCGTGCTGTCCGCAGCTATGCTGACACAGTTGTTCATCATGCCGGTCAGGCCGTGGCTGGCGGCGCTAGAATTCTTCAGGATCGCATGGTAATGCTGATCATTCATCTGTTTTTTTTTTTTTTTAAATTTAAAGAATATTGCGATTGATGGAAATTTTCTTAGGATTTTTTTTTTTGATCGCATAGTTTTAAACGCTTTGTTTTCTTTTATTATATTTCAGGGGCAGTTTTTCTTATTGCTAATTTGCTATCCTGATATTATTGAGATGCCAGCCTTAATTAAATATCAGCAAGCTGTTATATAGTACAAGATATTTTGAATTAATTTTAAAATGAAGCACAGCATCTGAAAATGTATTTGTATTCGGGAAACAAAATTAGTGCTAAATTATTTTAAGTAAAACTTTGCAATTTGTTTCTCAGAAGTTATTAAAAGGTACTGTAAAAACTCAAAAGTCAATTTAAAAGCAGATTCACATATATAATCACCATTTAAGTAAAGCTTTCAAGCAAAATAGAGCATCAAAACAAGGTTGTATCACGCAACAAACACTAGACAGTGGATATTTTCTAATGAAATTGCAAACATATTTTTTTTCGCTCTTCCATAGTTATACATGAGAGAGCTCAAAAGATATTAAATGTTTGAAGCATTTTTGAATCTCTTTTTAATGTATCTCACATGTGCATATAATTCACCACATATTTTGCTTAGCAATTTGTCACGATACTTGGTTGTATCCATAATGTGCGCCATGTTATTATATTGTTGCCTGTCTTGATTACATCTTCGATGATTTCTGCCATTATATCCTTTTATGAGTTTTTGATTGCATCCTTGTGCCCTTTTTCTTAGTTTAACCTTTGTTTTTCTCCATTGTTGATGTTATATATCAATTTGTTATTAACTCTTAATTGTTTGCTGCGGTAGTCATTTTCTTTATTGTCTTTTACATATTAATTCATATTGTCTTGATTTTTCTTCTAGAATATTTGAGCCTTTATGGCATGATGATGCAATTAATGTTTGAAAATTTTTCATTAGTGATCAATAGAACAATAGCATGCACTTCACCACAAGTAGGTTTAAGCAAATCAAAGTTTATGATTGGTACATTTTGGTATTTGGAACAATTCTTTATTTTTCAACATCAATAACACAAAGTCTTAGTTCTACTAAATGGGCTAAACTTTATGAATTTTTCATCTCCATTGTGCATGATTAGTTAGCAATCCCCCAAAGTTTAAAGTATTTGATATTTTCTTAATAATTTGTTGTCATATTCCTAATGGTTTTATTTTTCTTTTTTTAGTATGGGTGAAATTTATAAAATAAATGTTCTTGTTGAGGTATCTAATGATTTATGCATAATATGTTCAAATCATCTAAGATGACTTTCTCTAAGATTAGCCCTAATTGAGGCCACTCCAACCTTACTATGAATGGACATTTCATATGATATCCTTTTAGTGTATTCCCACTCATCAATGTTAGCATTTTTATTTCAACACTTATTTTATCAATACATTCTCACTTTGCAATCAACATTATGCTTCATTTAACACGTTTAATAAAGCTTTTCCTTAAGTAAAATTTTTTTATTGCACAAAATCTTAGAAGTGTGCCTCCATTTCTTTTAATCAACTTTGATTCTGCTAGTCACACAACCTTCCATTTCATCTAACCAACCTTGAATTAATATATTTGAATCTCTCTCTTCATAATAGCATGTTATTCAATTTTTATATTGTTATCATTATTGTTCCTATTATGGTTAAATTTATACTCCATTTATTCCATATTGAACCTACTAAGGAAGATTACTTTAGATTCTTAGGTAGTTCTTGATAACTTGAGTTTTACTTTAACCCTATCTTTAGTTTTATCAAGAAGGATAATGTCATCTTCATATAACATGCACCAAGGCACCTCCTTGTGAATGTGCTAATTAAGAACATCTATAATGCAAAGAGATGCAAACTAAGAGTTTTATCTTTAAGCAATCCAATTTCTTAAGTATCTTATCGTGGAATTATTTCAATGGTAACATAAATTAACAAGGGGACATGCCAATGAAATCTGGTACATTTATGCATATAACACTCAAACCTTATTAATTGTAAAGCTACCACTTAGTCTTTCCAATGCATGAAATATCAATCATTTGTAATAGTTTTGAATAAACTTAATTTTGATTCTTTTTTGCTTTAATTATGATATTTAGTGCTTTTGGTATTCTTATTAATTGTGTTATAGTTAGAGCATCTTTTGGAAGCGACACACTACATTGCCTGAATGCTGTGAAAAGTGTACAAAGGCCACTGCATCGGTTCCTGGATGTTATGTCAAATAAGCAAGGGTTTTTGTATTACACACGTATGAGGGTATTGAAGTGAGTCTTTGATCTTAAACTAAGATTAGATAGTTAAAATATTGGCACTCACTAACAAGTTTTTTGAATGGGTTTATATTATGATAGATATGAGGATTAATATATTATGTTTTCAAGAAACTAAGTGGTGGTAGAAAAAGCAAAATAAATTAATAGCTTAGACTTTATTTATGCCATCAAATTGATTGGATATATGTACTAAAGAAAGATTTTGCATATTCGAAAGAGTTGATTTAAGGAATACCTCAAGAAGATATGTTTTTTATAGAGGAGATTTAAATGAACCCGTTGAAAGGGTAATTAAAAAATTAATAATATTCATACTAGTTTTAGTTTTGGAGAGATTAGTAAAGAAGGAACAATACTATCAGAGTTTTCTTTAGCATATAATCTTATAATTTCTAACATTTACTTTAAGAAAAGAGAGGAATATATTATCACTTATAAAAATGAGACTTCTAAAACTCAGATTGATTATTTTTTTTTAAAGAAAATGAATTTTTATTTATTTTGTAAGGATTATAAGATTATACCAAGTAATTGTTTGATAGCCTAATATCGTTTATTAGTTTTGGATTTGAAAATAAGAGGTATAAAAGTTAGATTTAATCTAGCATATTTCATAAAATTAGATGGTGCAATCTTAAGTAGGATTATATACATATTTTTAAAAGTAAAGTTTTAAAATTTGATCAATGAAATTTTGAGGGTGAAGCCAACCTTATATAGAAATTGGTTGCTAATTATATTTGTAATGTATCAAAGAGTTTATTTGGTGAATTAAGATGGAGAGCACCTAATAAAAAAGATACATGATGATGAAAATAAGATGTTATAGTTAAGATTAAAGGAAAAAGGCGTGCTATAAAAATTTTTAAATATAAGACTAAAGATAATTAGAATAAATATAAATTAGCTTGTCGTGAATCCAAAATAATAGTTCATAATATTAAAAGTGCAGCATTCAATGATTTATATAATAAATTAAAAATTATTAAAAAATAGACATTTATAAGTTAGTTAAAGAGTTAAAAAAATCAAAGATTTAACTCATGTTAAATAAATCAAAGACGATGATAATAAATTCTTTTTGTTGATGAAGATAATCAACTTAGATGAAAGAATCATCTTATTGAAATTCTTAATGAAGGCTGTACTAATCACAAGGTTGGAGTGGCTCCGATAGTGGATAGATTAAAGAATGCCACTGTAACGATCCAATGTCTTTATCTGCAAATTAGGTCAATTCCTGTCTTAAAAATTGGGTTCCGGGAAATTTTGATTTAGGGAAAATAAAAATACCAATAGATAGAAATAATTTTTGGATCAAAATGCCATAGTTTGGGAGAATCCGGATAATAGAAACTCCCGCTTTATTTTTCTAAATTATTTAAATTCAATAAATTGAGAAAATTAAGTACGTGTCCAAATTCATCGATTTTATGTCGTTATGTTAAGTATATTATTTAAATACTGTTCGAAATATTTCATCAAATTCTGAGTGTCGGTTTGATCTCAATAAATTTTTGAGTTTAAAATTTCAGCAATTAATTAAAAATAAAATATTGCTCCGAATCGAAATATTTTGGCACGATGGTGTTCGTTATATCATAACATACCTCGGTGTCAAATTTAGTTATGTTTGAACGCCAAATGAGAAATTTAAGTCGAAGTAATTTTCTTACAATTTCCTTAAGGAAATTCCTTTTATATCCCCCGAAGGTTCCGCGCTAGATGGCGCCAGAAGCCATCTTGCGCCTATTTAGTCTCCCTCCAGCCCCACACTTCCTCTCCCCACACAGCAGCTCCCATTACCACAGCAAGCTCCTTAGCCAGCCACCTTCTTGCCAGCCTCCAGCCCCCTCCAGCCAGCTCTCCCCTTCCTACCAGTTGACCTCCTCTCCCTCATCCCCTGCCAGCCCTTTAGCAGCAGCCGGCCACCTAGCAGCCAGCCCTCCTGCCGCTGCCAGCCATCCCTCTTGCTGCAGCCCCCTTAGCCGGGCCTCCTCCAACCGGTCAGCCGGTCAGCCACCTGCCAACCTCCGGCCAGCCTTCTCAGCCCTCAATCCTTCCTCCAACAGCCAGCCAACAGCCGTTCGGTCTCCCTCCAGTTTTTCGGCAACTCTAAACCAATGTATAAGGTGAATAAAATTAAAGAAGTAATTGAGGAGAGTTTAGATATTTCCATTGTCTTCATTATCTTTTGCATATGATAAATTATGATAATTTTAATATCTCAAATATGTCATTCACATTATTATTGTGTTCATTAATTAATAATGAATAACAGTACAAATATTATAAAATGACTATTATTTCCATTTTTCTGCAATTTAAATTCAATCATATATAAATAACTCCATAATAAATGTTACTGCTATCGCAGTAACTGAAAAACTGGATTTTAATAAAAAATAAGAAAGCAAAAGAAAAACATAATGGAAAAGAAGATAATATTTATTCTTAATATTATTGGGTAAATATTAATTTAAAATATCAAAATTAAATGCAGATCCAAAAATTGAATTGTTAAACTTTGGATCCTAAAGAACAAAGGTACCTAGTATATGACAAATATTACTTTTTGCACTTTACTGCTACTTAGCTTCGCTTTGAGCCAAATTTATATTGAAGTTTGGTTGGTTGTTTGGAACCAGCATTCGAGGTTGTTACTGGAAAATGACATCTGTAACATTTGGGGTTGTTATTGGAAAATGATATCAGTGACATTCGGGGTTATTATTGGAAAATAACATCAATAACATTCGGGGTTATTACTGGAAAATGACATCAGTAACATTCGTGGTGGGTTACTGGAAAAATGACATCAGTAACTACATTTTGTGATAATACTTTTCGCGAGAAATTGATTATTATTTTGCGCTATTGCCTTACTTTTCCTGCATTTTATTACCTCCATATTTCTGCTAATCGCATCTTTTAAAGTGTAGTATTATTGTTTACTGTAGTATTTAGAGTATTCTTTAATTACTGGGAATTCTAATATCGGTATTATTTTCTGTACAATACCAGGCCAGGTTCTTATGGAAGAATATGCGCAAGAACCCTAATTCTTAAATTTTCAATCTTGCTGATAGATCCACGACGCTGTTTTGCTTATCTTTTATTTTATTTCATTTACGAGGAGTACGATGAGGATCATGTAATCTCAAATCATGAAATAAATGAGAATATCTTTTTGTCTTTACGTGTGTTTCCATTCTCTCTCAAATTACTCATTGGGATTATGCGGTATGTGAACACCTGAATATCGGGACAATTCTTGCTGAGCCGGCATTGGGCCATCACAACCGCCTTAGATAGTTTAGGCATATTAAGACCGTGCTGCAATGCCTCTATTAGAAAAATTGAGCTTATAAATTTTGCTCATATTAAAAGAGGAAGAGGAAGGCCAAAATAGGCATGTGAAGAAACTATAGGAATGATTTTTTCTGTTTAAAACTTAGGGAGGGGCTTCTATTTGATTGTGCACAATGAAAATAAAGGGTTCATGTAGCTGATTCTACCTAGTGGGATTAAGGCTTGATATTGTTATTGTTGTGATGTTTTTGATGTTAATAGGATTCTTTCAGTGTTAGATGTGTAAGTTGTGAAGGCTTTAATGTTTGCAAGAAAGTGTCCCAATGACAATACCTTTGTTTTAGAATGGAGGACAATAGTACAATGACAGCTTATCACGATAAACTCAATTATTGAATTCAACTTTTAATAAAAATTAAAATGATAAGATTAGTATAATTTCATTTAACCCATCTTTACATAAGATATTATAGTTCTTAAAATTTGTAAAGATATTAAATATTGTTGTAACTTTCTAATTGATTATGATTCTATAGATTCTATAGATTCTAATGTTTGGTTGAATTTGTAATTCTTAAAAAAAACACTTTTGGATTTCAATACTTCAAATTTAGAAATGAATAGGCTATTTATGATGTACTTGGAAATGTGGTTATCAAAATTGAGGTGCTTAGGTGTGATGGCCCATGTTAGGTTAGTAAAAACTAATTTAATATAGGTGCATCTTTTCGCAGGATCATATTAGCGGTTAAGCAAAATAACAGTTTAAACAATATCTAGAGCCATACAAGATTAAAAATATCATTCATTCAATTTAAAAATAATATCATCCAGAATATTTCATAAATTACATCATACAAAAATAAATATTTATCTCTTGAAAAGAAAGTAAAAGCTAAAGTTATAATCTGCGCCATGATTCTGTTTAACATCTTTAAATTACCTCAGCCTCCTTCAGCCTGATCTGGCATTATAAAAATAATGCCTTAGTGTACATTCTAAGTACAAAGGATATTAAAAAATATGCTTTTAAGAAAAAGCGGAAAGCAAGAATGATATGATAATATTTATAGGAAAATATGGTTTAATGCAAACAAAAAATAATTATAACTCTTGCAAATAAACATTTCTCTATCATGGTTATGTTATATGTCAAATTTTAGATAATGATTGCATAAAAATTTATGTTTATGTTTATGTTTTGATATTATGAGGCGATGTTAATAGTTCTGATGGGCAAAGCCAGAACGTTGAGGTTGGATTCAATAAAAGCATATCCTTCACCTGGCCCCCTCAAAGGCTCCAGATGGCACTCTTATAGCTCCCGAGGACTAGCCCCGTCCCTAACCTATTCAACCACAATTTCGGGACTCTTTGCAACATTTACAAGATGCATAAACATCATTTTGTTTCTTTTACATAATTAGTAGTAAAAGTAATCATTTAATCACAATACGGAACGGGCTTAAAGCGATGTTTAAGCAGCAATAAAAGCAAATAAGAGTATAAAAAGTAATATCCAGTGTACCTTTGTGCTTGACTTAAGAAGACATCACTCACACACTTGATGTATTTGCAAAATTATAATTGTAATTTTATTAAACTTTGCAATAATTTATTTATAAGATTAAAATTTGTATTCTTATTCCTAAGTTCGATTTTAATTTACAAACTTAGAATCTCCTTAAGAAGATTGTCTTACTCGAAAAAACTATCTAATTAGATCTCAGAACATATTCAAACCCGAACTTTCTTAAAGTTTTAAACTAGCTAAGACTTAAATTTTTATATTTTAATTATCTGCACTTATTTGAACTCAATATGATATTGGTACTCACTTTTTACTTGGTTTGACTCAATTTGGGTTTGATACTCATTTGATAATCATATACTCATCCCTAAACTTCAATTGTTGGGTTAAAAGCATAATATCTTTCAAGATCAGAATACTTACTAATAATTTTACGTTCTAACTAAATTAGATTAATCCAAATCTCTGTACAGAGCTGAATAATATCATAGGATATTCTAATAATAATTCAGGTGATTTCTAATAGCATTATAACCTTCTCCTATCAAATTACATTCAGATTGTAGATTGATCACAATGGAAATAAATTCTTTGATTTCATCAATAACAATTGAGCACAAAATTGATGAAACTTTCTAGCAATTGTAAATCTCTAGCTCAAAGTTTTGATTCTATTCTAAAATACTTGCATCCTATTATTGAACAAGCTTCAGCACATAACACTCAGTCTTTTGGTCTTCTAAGTATAATTCCATACCTCTCAATAGCAAAGACTCCAAGGTTACATCAAAATACTGAGTTAAATACAGTTAGATCTTAAATCTCAATGAAACTAATATGAACGATTGACTGTATCTATAGACAGCTCCCTATAATATCCAAACAAAGAATTGGTAATTTCCAAAACTAATAGCTAAAACATATCCATATTGTCCATATTTAATTCTTAAAAGCTTAGCTTCACTGCAATTTAAAATTTTTGATACTTAAATTGTATTGAAAAAAAAAAGCGGTACTAAAGAAACAAAAATAATTGCTAAAGTAAATTCTTCATTGATATTCGTATTTTCATCAAGAATGAATCCTCGAAATCAATATAGCAGATGCCTTGGTAAGAAATTCGTACCTCAGTTATCGGGAGCTCTATTGAAACCGAGTGCTGAAACAGAAGAGGAGAAAGTCGTGTGGGAAGATGTCGGCTTCTTGATCGATCGTCTGCGTCTTATTGCTGTTTTACAGAGAGCGTCAAGAGATCGGGAGGAGCGATCGGGATCGTCACTCCTATGATTCGTCGATTTCGAACAGAGTAGCTGTCGAGCGCAGAAAGGTTCGAGCGAAAGAGAAGGAGTACGTGTGGGAAGTGCAGACATCAGCTTCTGAGCCGCTCCTATGCGTCTCTATCACAGTTGCTTTTGTCGATTCCTGCGCCTCTGTCGCAGGGTTCCAAAGGCGTCTCCTTCGGCTTAGGTAAGCGAGCGTTGGCGGATTCGATCGAGAGGGTTGGAAGGTGCGTTGAAGGGTCGAGAGGGAGTTGCGGTGTCGTAGGTTCTGCGGGGGATTAAATAGGACATGTGTACGTAACGCACGTCCGCTTCTTGCGCTCTGGCTGCCAATCAAGGTGCGACTTATATTATGGGCCTTCCCGTACGATTCTTCGATTCTTCCTTTTGAAACTGTCACCTCTTTTATGCGTCGTTTACAGGAAGGTAATGGTTATCATACGTTATGTCGACTCTTCCATTGAAACCATCGGTCTTTATTGCCGACGATTTTAGCCAGGAAATGCATGCTTTCTCTGCGTTAATGGAGAATCAAAGGTTCCTTGATTATTGGCTTAGAATGACAGAGTCGTGCTTATAATGGAAAAATTAAGGTCGTTCTAAACGAAATGCCCCCTTTTTTGAATTACATTGAATGAAAGTAATAATGTTTCCAGCAGGATTTGGGTAGAATGAATTCTCAAAATTTGTTAATTAATGTATTCTGCCATACATATTGTAGCACTTTAGGAGATTCTAGTGGGGGTTGATGAAAACGGAATTTAGCGGGAAATTTTTAACTGAAAACGAAAATTCGCGGATAATTAACAGAAATTAGACTTAGCGGGAAGTTATTGTCTTTCTCATAAATGACCTAGGGTCATTACAATTTACTTAAGTGTAGTTCCTAAATGTTAAATTTTGATCCATGACAAATTTTATTCAATTAGCATCTTTATATTCTCATACTTCATATTTGCCACTTTTTGGTAAAAAATATTTTTCCTCATGTTCGTCAATTATACTATTCACGTGGCATCTAAATGCTATTCTCTTGGGTTATTCTTAAGTTGATTTAAAATGCTTACAAAGATTCCATTAGCTGGTTTAGTGTCCACAATGATGGAGTTTGACGATAAATCTTTGGTATCAATGTTACCTTATTGGATAGCCCTTTTCTTTACATTCACGGTTTATTGTAGACTTGATGGGAGAGCATCAATAGGTTTATTGCATGCACACTCTTTTAGTAAATTTAAAATTTATTTTTATTTGGAAACAATAGCACTCCTTGATCTTGCCACTTCTACTTTTAGGAAAAAGCATAAATTTTGTTAGGAGCGCGAAAGAAAACATGGCATATAAAAGATAGTAAACATAGAATAGTAGCTTTTTCATATTGTAAAAGAATAGCAGTCCATTATATATTTACACAACAATTAGTTTCTAAAAAAAGAATCAAGGAGACTAAGTTGCTTACCAAAAACATTTTAGACCAACTAGTAAACAATTTTTAAGTTAAACCTTTAATTTTATCTTGAACACTGAGTTTTGTTCGCATAGAATATTGTAGATTGCTGCTTAATTGTCATTCAATTGCAGTAGGCTGCCAACATTTTTTTGACTACCTTGGTGAAGAGCTTTTTTTATCAGGGCGGTATTATTATTGAAAAGGGCTCTTTTTAAGAAAGTGATGTTAAATCTTCTTCGGATAAAGTATCCCATTGCACTAGGAATTATTTTTTGTTTTCCCTTTGTTGAAACTATTTGCTTGGTAATGATGTGTTGAACATTGGGGTGATTGCTTGAGTTAGTCTAGTACAATTATGATAGCTGATACTATGTATTAAGTTGATATGGTTTAAACAAGGATGCATGAAATAATGAATGCTTTCTAGATTCATTAGGTAAGTGTAGCTTGCATACGATTAGTCTAAGCGAGTAGGGTATCCACAACTTTGTTGGTAGACTAGCTTGTTACATAGATTGAAAAGGAGGAGGCTGCTTTTAGATGGATAAACGTTAGTCATGCCTTTTGACTACCTTGGTGAAGAGCTTTTTTTATCAGGGCGGTATTATTATTGAAAAGGGCTCTTTTTACGAAAGTGATGTTAAATCTTCTTCGGATAAAGTATCCCATTGCACTAGGAATAAATTTTTGTTTTCCCTTTGTTGAAACTATTTGCTTGGTAATGATGTGTTGAACATTGGGGTGATTGCTTGAGTTAGTCTAGTACAATTATGATAGCTGATACTATGTATTAAGTTGATATGGTTTAAACAAGGATGCATGAAATAATGAATGCTTTCTAGATTCATTAGGTAAGTGTAGCTTGCATACGATTAGTCTAAGCGAGTAGGGTATCCACAACTTTGTTGGTAGACTAGCTTGTTACATAGATTGAAAAGGAGGAGGCTGCTTTTAGATGGATAAACGTTAGTCATGCCTTTTGAGGCCATGAAAAGGTTTTATTGTTTGCTAGCAATATTCATGGTAGTATTGGCTAAAAAAACACATAAAATTTTGGAGAAAGTAAATCGCCCCCCCTCCTTTTTTTTTGGCAAGGAATGAATTGCAGGTCGTGGAGATTAGCTTGTTGTTTGACGAGATCTGTCAGGAAATAGGGTTGATGAGAGTGGACTTGAGATGGGAGGAGAAGGAGAAAGGGTTGGTAGTGGGTTGGACATCACCTTGCTCAACATCAATGTTGGAGAAGGATAGCAGGCATACGATGCTAGTGGTAGATTTCTAACCATAGCTGTGACAACAACTTCACTTGCTGCTGACGGAGGTGACACAACAGCTGTGACGAAGATGGTGAGTGCAACTACTACTAGAAGAGGAACTGCTGCCACTTGGAGATTATTTCCGGTGTTAGGACCATCATGGTGTATGGAATTATAATGTGAATTGCTATGCATAAAATAATAGGACAGAGACATTCAATTGAATGGTGACCAATTTTTTCCCTTTGACAAAGTAGCATTCAAAATGCTGATATGGATTTGCTTCCTGGGCCTCCCCTTGAACTTTGGCATAAGCACAAATTCACAAGAATTTCGATAGAGATCGGTACACCACTCTAGATTGATAGTGCCACTGTCTGAGTGCAGAGGCACCTTTACTCGGGCTTATATCAAGATTGATCTACACATCCGCTTATCCTCACTATTTCGTTTAGATGCTCGAATGGCCTAATCAACCAACCTATTTGCTGCAAGGGATTGATGGTTGTTCGTTTTGAGTGTGGAATAGCCGGGAAAAAGGATGTGGAGTGCTCAAATACAACATTGAAGGTTGCTATTGATAATCAAGACATAATGAAAAATCAAACTAAGCAACTCTGGCTTGAATGCAAGCTCGCCTTCCCATAGGCTAGCAGTTCTCCCAAGGACTAAACAACTTTTCAACAACTTTGTAATGAGCAGGATTGAACAGTAGGGATATTATGCATCGTGGGGAGGAGCCAACAACTCGACTTAGCACCTGGATCCGATAGCCATTGAACAAGCACAGCAGGAGTTCTTAGCTATTGAATGTTCTTGACTTTGGATCATGAACCCTTGGGTAATGCAGGCAAGGAGAAGTTATGATTTTGAGTCAGAAGAGAGTTCCATGCCCAGGAGCAGCATGGAGTGGGAGGGTCAGACTTGGTGCTGCAAGAACCCACTAATTGGGCTGACCTATGCCTAAGCCTAAGTTCACAAAAAATTTGAGAGCTAGCTAGGAGGAGTAGTGGGCGGTAGCAATAATAATTTTCTAACCAACAAATAGTTGAGTCTTGTGCTCGGGGGCTCCAAACTAGATTTATGACAATGTATTAAAAGCTCCTTTGTGGCAACTAGGGAGGGGTTGTTCTCCCAATTATGTATTTCATTGGCTTTGTCTTCTAGTCTAAACAAAAATGATGTGGGTTAGAAAGGCAACAAAAAAAAAGTTGTCGGATTAAGTAACCAACTTATGATGCTGGGGTTGCTTCCTACTATAGCTCTTAATGAATGACATCATAATATTGAACTATTGCGAGGTGCAGAAGACAACGACAAGAGCTCAGATTCTATCAGAGTGTAATCATGTGTATTTGTGTTCTTGGAAACTCGGGTGGAGTCTTTAATGTGAAGATAGATTGATTGACTTCTTGGATGATATTAAAAGTTTGAAGTGCAACATTTAGAGGGGAAAATTGATGGAATTATCTTCTCTGACATACAAACTATTTATAGTGCTATTTCATTCATAGTTGCAAGCAAATTATTTTAGTCCAGACCACTCTACAAGCTGAACTCACTTTTTTTTTAAAGTTGTTTATGCGGATGTGGGTATACATGAATGACAGTATCTTTGACGAGTCATCATGGTGACAACTGGCCCGTGGTTCTTGGAGGAGACTTCAACAATGTCCTTGCACATGAGGATAAAGTTAAAGTAAAGCTTTTCAAGCACATTACTGCACAAGACTTTTTGAAGGTCATTCATAAGTTCCATCTTCATGATCTTAGTTTTATTGAACCCAAGTTCACTTGGCGCAACAGTAGGTCAGAAAACCACCATCTATAGGAACGATTGAATCACTTGTTACACAATTCAGGGAAGCACATTCCTTTGGTTGCTTTTGATATCTATCTTTTCTTTCTTACGGACTCCACCTCACTTTCTAGGGCTCAAAGGCTGGTTATAAATTTGAGGATATTTGACTCCAATACTCTAAGGTGTATGCAGTTATGGAACAAGCTTGGAAATGGCCTTCATGAGGCTCGTTGCCTTCCATCCTAAGCCATAAGATGGCCAGGACATTGAGAGCCCTTTGGAAATGGGGGAAGTGCACTTTTTCAAATCTAAGGAAGAAGGAGACAGTTTATTGTGTAGTTGGTTGTGCTTTAAATGATATGAATGTTGAGTGTGGTGACCCTGAGTATTGCGGAAAACTTCAAAATGTCACTCGGGAGCTTAAAGTAGAGTGGAGTCTAAGATGTCCAGTTGGTGGAAACAACGTGCCAAAGTCTATTGGCTCATCGATGGCGATCGTAATGATGTTGTGTCAATGATTTGTGACTCAAATGCACAAAATTAACACTAGTTGAATGTTCTAGACGGTGGACAGGGACATGGCATGGAACACCATGGAGATTGACTAGACTTTTCTTGAATTTATCTAAGACAAGTGGGGCTCTTCAGATATGCTATGAGCTACTTTTTATTTTCAAGCTTAGACAACTCTCTCAATGATGTAGATGTTGTTTCTCTTGAGAGAACAATCATGAATGAGAAGATTTGGATAGTATTGAAGGACTTAGTCCTTACAGAGCGCCTGGTATCGATGACATCACTCATTCCCTTTTCCAGGGTTATTAGAATATCACATAGGAGGACAACTTAGCTGCTATCCACCATTTCTTTAGTGTGGGACAGCATTCGCAGCATTGGGGTGATACTTTGATGATCCTCATTCTAAAGGTGGAGGGTGCATCGTTTATGAAATTGTTCATATTGATTAGTTTGTGTAACATGTTTTATAAGGTGGTTGCAAAGTTCCGATCAATTGCCTTAAAGGCCTGATGACTGGACTGATCTCAAGGGAGCAAAGTGCTTTTGTGCTAGGGAAAAAATATTTGTTAGAATTGTCTTACTGTTTAGGGATTCTTTGTCGCTTTATCCACATATCAACTATTGGACATATGATAGTTAAGATGACATTGAGCAAACATATGGTTGGTAGGAATGATTGAGGGTAGTTGTAACGACCCAATGTTGTTACTTCACAAATTAGGTCAAAATTCTGACTCTAGCATCAGGATCCCGGGGAACTTCAAGTTAGGGCTAACAAAAATACCTTTATATGAGAATAATTTTTTTGATCAATGTGCCCTAGTTTGTGAGAAATTCGGATAACAAAAAGTCTTGCTTTTTTTTTTCTGAACTTTTTAAATTCAATAAATTGAGAATATTATGTGACTGAATTCATCGATTTTCATTTCATTATGTTGAGTATATTTATCATTTAAAGGCTGCTCGAGAAGTTTCATCAATTTTGGAGCGCTAGTTCGATTTCAATTAATTTTCGAAGTTTAAAACTTCAGAAATTAATTTAAAATAAAAATATTGCTCCGAATCGAAGATTTTTGGCACGAGGGTGTTCGTTATGTTATAACACACCTCGGTGTTAAGTTTCGTTATTTTTGGACGCCAAACGGTGAAAAAATGCGAAAAATTTAACTTCTAAGTAATTTTTTTAATTTTTCCTTTATTTTTTTATTTTCCTTAGGAAAATCTTCTCCCCCCGTTCGAGACTTCTGCGCCTAGCGAAAGAAGCTTCCGCGTTAGGAGCCTGCTGAACTGCCAAATCTCACGCTTGGTTGACCCACTTGGCTGACTCCCTCTACGCCTATATAACTCCTCGCTCCCTCACCTTTATCCCACATCCACTGCAGCCCTCCCCCTCCTGTCGCCTCCTCAGCCCTGCCAGCCAGCCCTCCTGCCGCAGTCAGCCACCAGCCAGCCACCAGCTAGCCACCAGCCAGCCAACTCCCTCGTCTAGCTAGCCAGCCCCCGCTGCTCCAGTCACCCCTCTCCGGCCACCCCCTCCGGCTCCCTTCTTCGGCCACGTCCGGCCTCCCTCCGTTTTTCGACGATTCTAATCCTAAAGGTGAGAGGAGATGGAAAAGAGGAGGAAATATTTTCTTTGTTCTTTTTATTCTATTTTAATATACTTAATAAATTATTATTATGAAAATAATAATGATAAAATTACGTCATTACATTATTATTGTTGTCATTAATTAATAATGAATATCAGTAAAAATATTATTAGATGACTATTATTTCTATTTTTGTCAATTTCAATTCAGTAATTTTCATTATCTTTTTTCTTTTGTACATTATTATTATCATTATAATGATAATAATAAATGCTATAAAAAATGTTACTGCTATCGCAGTAACTTAAAAATTGAACGTCAATCAAAATTAGAAAGTGAAAGAAGAATAGAATAGAAATGAAAATAATAATTACTCCTAAAAATATTGGCTAAAAGCTAATTTAAAATATTCAAATCTATATAGATTCGAACAAACTATTGTACTTTTGAACTTAAAGGAAAATATACCCAGTATATGACATGTATTACTTTTTGCACTTTATTGCTGCTTAGCTTCGCTTTGAGTCAAATTCTTGAAGCTTGGTTGGTTGTTTGGAACCAACATTCCTTTTATAACATGGTTGTTACTGAAAAAATGACATCAATAACATTCGTGAGTTACTGGAAATTGACATCAGTAATATTCATGGGTTGTTGAAAAAATGACATCAACAACATTCATGGGTTACTGGAAAAATGACATCAGTAACATTCGTGTGGGTTACTGGAAGAATAATATTAGTAACCTACATTTTGTGATAATACTTTTCATAGTAAATTGATTATTCATTTTGCGCTATTACCTTATTTTTTCTGCATGTTTATTACACCCTTATTCCGCTAATCGTGTTTCTGCTTTTATAAAAATATAATATTTTATTGTTTACTACGGCATTTAGAGTATTCTTTAATTACTGAGAATTTCAATCTCGGTATTATTTTCTTTACAATACCAGGTCAGGTGCTTCTGGGAGAATTCAAATAAGAACCCTAATTCATACATTTTCAAACTTGCTGATGAATATACGACACTACTTTACTTCTACTTTTATTTTTATTTTCTTATTGTTTCAGTTCATCTTGTGATGAACTTTGTAAAGAGGAATGTTGGATATTTTTGTAATTAGGAATTTTAAATGAATGAGAATTATCTTTTAGCTTTTATATGTGTGTTCTTTTTCTTTCAAATTACTCTATATGATCATGCGGTATGTGAGTACCCGATGTCGGGACAGTTCTCGCTGAACCGGCATCGAGGCATCACAGTAGTTCTTGCCAAGTTTGGCTCCCCATAAAAATGGAAGGAGTTGGCATTATGGAAGGTAGGATTTACAGTGTGTCTAACCTCCGGTCTGTTGTTTAGGTGAACGGGAAGAGACTTTATGGATTGAAGGGAAAAGGGAGTTTCGATTGGGATGCTTTGCCTCTGCTTAATTGTTCATTCTGTGCTCTGAATTGATGTTGACTGGAGAACATGTGAATGCTAGTAGTCACAGAACGTCCTCAACAAGTAGGCCTAAATCTACAAGCATAGAAGGATTTCTTCCCTTCTTAGCTTCTTGAGGAGTACTGAGGTGTGATACTTGGATTATAGTGCATATTTTTTTTCTCTTGCTTGCGGGGTGATTGTGTGTAATATAGTTTTTCCTTTCCACTATCTCGGTTTACACCATGCTGATGTTGCCCATCATTGTCTCTTGCCTTCTAGAGATTGAGGCCATCATTTGTAAGTTCCTTTGGAAGGGAGTTGAAGGTGCTGGTATGCACTGTTAGATGGAGGTTTTTCTTCCATAGTTAGTAGGAGGCCTAGGGATCAATGATCCTAGGCTCTGGAGGGGAATTCTGATGGCTCGCCACACTCTTAACTTAGTTTGTAGGGCAGACTTCTTGTGGGTACGCATGATAGAGGCGAGGAACTACTTATGCAGGAAATCTTTTCCATTCAGACAAAAAGTTTGATGGTTTGGAGGTTGATTTGCAAGGGATGATGGATTACTTGGAACAAGTTGATTGTGCGATCGGGATTGATGTTCTGGAGGATGATTGGACAAGATTGGGGGTTTACTGCACTTGCCCCTCTTGAGAGACTTTCCATAGACTTCTTTATGGAGGATGGGCGATGAGTTAGTGTACGATTGCGCAAGTTCTTGGTGATGCCTATTTCGAGCATATTCTATAGTAAGTCTTGATCCAATGTTAGGAGCATGGTACAACTTCTTGGTGCCACCCCAGCTTTATCATTTGCATTTTAAGTCAAATTTACTCTTGGAGGTGTTATCGTACTAGTGCTTTTGGTAGCTTCGGATGGGTCCCAGAGAGGCTTCTTTCCTTTGGCAGCTTTTCAGGGATGCCCTTCCCCAAACTAGTGGCTACATATGAGAGGTCTCGCCACTATGGCCAGTGTGCATGAGAGTGCGAACTGATAGAGGATATGGAGCACTTTGCTACCATGTACTCTTACACGCTAGTCATTTAGGAGTTCCTCATTCAATGGGAAATCATGGCTGCTGTTGTTTCGGATTGGGAGTAGTTTGTTTCACTGTGCTTGTGTAGCATATTTTTTCCATGCTTGCTCTTTGTCAGACAGGTTCACATGTATGTCCTTTACCAAATTTGGAGCTGTGTACCTGCGAGGAAGCTTATGTGGCCCTTCCCTACTTTGACAATCTATGCCAGCTTGATACTTGCAGCGATGATAGGGCTGTATCCAGGAGTACCCCAACTTCTGCTGGACCCTTTACCACTCTGCCCCTCAGCCCCGTTGATTCAAAGCCAACATTGATGGATACTTCCGTTACTAGTAGTTGGATGCTTATGATGGCCTTGTCATCCTGGATGGCTGAGACAAGTTGGTGTGCTTGCAGAACTTGGGTTTAGGCACTGTCTCTCTTGGAGGTTGAGATAAGACAATCCTATTGCTTTAGAGGGTGACTTAGGAGTGGGAGGGAAAGCTTGATGGGACCATTATTGAGGGCAAATGCATTTGGGAATGGTTTAATAAATGATTTCCATGGGCCCCTATTGGCCTCTTAGGACATCTTATACCCTCTGAAATATGGATATACAAGACCTTTTAACCGGCCAAAGAAGCAGTTGGATTGGATGATTCCACCAGAAGGGAAGTTTGAAAAAACAAGAGGTATGCTTGTGGAGACGATCAATGTTGGTATGGAGAGTTCTGCTTGAATTAAGGCCCAATAATGGATAGCACTAAGTCCTCTGTTCCTTTATATGCCTTAGCCTATTCTGTGTTCATTGAATGACGTCTGAGATGATCTTTAGCCGGGTTTTTTTGGCCATACTTTTGAAAGCATCAGTATGTGAAATCTTCTAATAACACTTAAATCATTATTCGTATGCTTATGCTGAGGAAACTTGGTTCCATCCTTGATTTTCAATTTCTGTTGTTTGGTATATAATCTACTGGCAATAAGAAGCATTGTATTTTAGCTGAATAGTTGAATTTACTTTTAAGGAGAAACCTGGGAAAAAAACAATAAAGTATATTTTTTGATATCATCTATATAGGAAGGCTATCTGCAAACAAGTTACATTTATTTAGTTATTATTTTCAACGCATAACCTCCCTTTTTTACAACCTGCATTATTTTCAGGGTATTAAAAATTATAAAAGTTTTAAGCACACAGTAAGAAGATTGGAAGAAGCTGCCGTCTCTTGTAGGGGACAAGAGCGAGTCAATCTATTGAGAAGATGGCTTTTTGCTTTGAAAGGATCTGAACAACTTTCTGGTGGGCCAGCGGATGACAAGAGTTTAGAAGAGCTTCAATCTGTAGAAGAAGCAAAAAAGTTTACATCAGTAAGTGCAATTACGGTTTTTTGATCATTTTATTATCTCATCCTTGCTTATGTAATTTATCTAAACAATTGTTATAGACTGACTTACAGTTAATATATGTTTTCTTATTTGATTCATATGAGTTAGGTCAAAAGCTTTTTTGTATGAAATATTCAAGTCTTAGATCAGTGGAAATTGATTTTGCATTGGTTCCATTTTTTCTTGATTGGAGGAAATGATCTATGTTTCCTCTTAAGAACCATGGAAAATAATTCAGTTCATATTTATTATGGGAATAATTCTTGGAAACGTTTGTTGTCAAACCATATGGAGGTAGTCAATTACGTTCAATGTTCTTAGTGCACGCACAAATAAATAGTAATAAACACAGAAACACTAATAATAGAGTTTGAAGTAATATCTTAGCATTTGATTGTTGGCTAAAAAACCTGGAAAATAATTGTTCTTTGTTTGTTTAGTCATATGTATTACCAGCTAATCTGGCAACACGTTTGCTAAAAATATAGCATTGCTTTCAACCAATAACAACATTTTTAAAGCCCCGTTATTCTTCAATTGTGTGATGTCTGTGGTGTTGAATCTATCTGGCCACAAATTAGTTCAGCAACTTCTGTTCAAGAAATTATAGGCTCGCATTTTAATTTTTTTTTGTGACACATTTAAGCAATCCATATATCATTCACATTTTCTGCCTTTTATTGAACACTTCTAAATCATCATAGTTTTCAGTCACGCTATTTAAATGTTTCTTCAACATTTGCTCTAATTGTAACAATCCACACCTTGCAACTTTTTGTAGCTTTTTTTGCAATTGTTCAAGTGTAGTAGTTTTAGAATTGCTTAAGGTGTCACACCTCAGGTCTGGAAAATAATACACCCTAACAACATGGGATGCAATGAAAGATAATGAGCAGTTTTATGGTTCATAAAATAGAAATGATTCATGTTTACACTGCAAGTTAAACAAAATTCTTTTATTAGCGACATACAACTGCTTTGACGCAAGCATTCAAAATTTCAATTTTGACGCATTGATAGAAGTTCTTATTCCAACATAGCCGTTGAAAGCATGACTTAAGAGGGTTTATGGTAATAAAGAAATAAACATAAAATTTATCAAATTCAACCACATTTTTTCCTCAAAATACCCTTTGTTTGCGGTGCCAGTTAACGGGACATTACAAAAATTTAGCCGTGAGATTAAATTTGCTTTATTTTTATGAGTTGAGAAATTAATTTGAGATATATCGGTGTCAAGAAATTGCTTTTGATAATATTAAAGACTTAGAGAATCGTTTGGCTAATAACCTAACCTCTGCCTATTTCTAAGCAATAAAAAGCAATTTTAAATATGATTGTCAATATATATATATATATATACATACATATATATATATACATACATATATATATATATATATATATATATATATATATAGATAAGATTGGGTTGGAAGTAAAAAAAATTAAAGACTGTTGGAAATAATTTTATAAAATCATCTTCTTGCAAATATAAAAAATAGCACTCCCACTTATTAATAAATGCTATCTCCTTGAGATGAATAGTTTGGGAACTCAAAACTTAACTGAGGTTCACAGGACAGTGATAGGTGTCACCACACTAGATAATTAGGTACAAGATAGTCTAAAAGAACACTAAGATGGGAATGCAAAATTTTCCAAATATATGCAAACGCAATTGGCAATGGCTAGGAACAAGAAAGAAGCATACTTTTCCATCTGTATATAATTATGTTGGGGAAGAGAACTAGAAGAAAAGGATGTTTCAGCAATAATGGTGTGATCCGAGCTAGGCTTGCAAGGAAGAAGAGAAAAATGGCTTAGTTCAGGTGATGGCACTAAGAACAGAGAAGCTAACCTTTCAACTCTTGATAATGAACCTGTAAGCCAAAATGTCTGCTCTGTGCTACTGCTAATGGTAAGAGGTGGAAAATGGGAAATGGGGGTAGTGTAATCACCTGTGTTTGGGGCGGGACTTGCAATGCGAGTGGCTGAGTGAGGGTGTTTCAGTTCTGCCATTGAACAGCATTATGATTCTTTTTATATGTCAACTTATTCTTAACATAAGGCTTAAAATTTTAGCATCGATGATGGATTCTGTACAAAATGTTTATACATTACTACTCTTCTAGAACTACTCATTGACCTTTGTCCTAAACCCTTCATTCTGAACAAATGAAGGCAGGCAGTATTATGCAATAAGCTGATGTTAATATAACAAATCAAGTGTTGGAATTAGACTAGTGATCATGATGTTGATGGGTCCTTTGAAATTTTTGATAATCCAATAGCAATTCTTACCTATATGTATCCTTGGGTGCATAAAAATTTGTTATTCATTCCAGGATGCGATTCACAATAGCTTAATGGTGCATAAATTTTAACAAATGTAGTGCATGCAATGGTCTTCTCAAATTACTATTCAAAGCATTGCATCAGTTGTGTGCGCCTAGCTTGATAATAATTTTCATGTGGTGCTATAATATCGATGTGGAAATCATACTTTATGTATTTAATATTGATTTTAGTTATCCTTGATCTTTCATTTACCTTTTTTTGAAATTGAACAGATGCTGTTTTTCGATCCTGATATGGAAGGTGAGCCAATGAATTTCCAGGATGTGTTTCTTCATAGCCAAGCGGTAGAAGGCATAACATTATCTATGGTTAGTGAGCTTATGTGAAAAGTTTCTTACGTTTCAATTATTATTAATGACAATATAGCTTATACTTTGTTGATTATTTTTTGATGACAATATCTTCAACATTTATTGTGAACATTGAGACAATTGTGAAATATGGACATTGGCACATATGGTAAACATATTCTTTCTATTAATTGGTGAACTTACACGAATTTATTGTTGTAATGGCTTATCTTGCATTTGGAACTGAATGTAAGTGGAGCCTAGTATGGCATGTGGGCTCGCCTCTTCTAAATTTTAATGTCCATAGGATATAATGGAAGATTTGAGTATACCCTACTAATTTATTAGTATTTTGGAATATAATATAAAATATTTAGGGTGTGAGTTTAATCTTTATAATATATAAATATTAATGAGTTCTTCACTAAAATAGTTTTGACTCTTTTAAATTGTCCAAATTGGCCCTTAACTCTTCTAAATCTCAAGTTGATCTCAACTCTAAAAAATGATGTAATCTTAGTCCTGCGATTAATTAATAATAACTTCACGTTAATAGGAACTGCAAATAAGAGGTATTTTGGAAAATGTGTGATTAAAGTTGGTAAATGATATATTTTATTTTCTTAACATAAATCCTATATTTAGTGACAATGATTGTGTTGAAAAAGGGTTTATGACAAAAAAAAGAATAAATGCAACAATTAACAGCTTCATTCGCATTTGTTCTTTACAAAATGCCCACTTATTTGCTGTGAGAGTTAATGTCTGTTACAAAATACCACTTATTTGCTGTGAGAGTTAATGTGATGTTACTGAAATTAAGCAGTAGGACTAATTTTGTATTTTTTGTGTTGGAAACTAATATAGGATTTGTAGAATTCAAGAGATTAATTTAGATAGTTTTTGAATGGTCAGTGGACCATTTTAACAAATAACTAAAATTTTAATTGATACCTCCATGATGATGGCCTGCTTGGGTTCCTGAGATAATTGTTATTGTTTTTGACTATATTTGCATGAGCTTGTTCTTGTTTAAAATAGTTATTGTTGTAATCTTGTTTTATTTGGTGTTTGCTTATCGTGTAATGTTGCACTGCTAAACATTAAGATAAAGCTGCTTGTTTATTTCTTAAAGGCCATAAGCTAATTGCATTACATTTTAAGCTAACGCTCTATTTTCATATTAGAAAAGTAATTAAAATGGTCAATTCTCCAGTACCTTAGATAATATCCTGAACTAAGATAATCTTAGATACATAAGAACAATGGGTGGTTAACAAATCTATCCTGATGCTTATAAAAATTTAAAATTTGTATACATATTTGGAATAATATTAGAAACCATTACATGCGTTGTAGTCTGATAATTAACATATCGAAAGAAAACGGCAATGTTATTTTTATAATACGTGGTTTATACAAATTTATCTATATATATTTAGTTACAAGGATATGCATGAAAAATATTAATATTACCAAGATGAAATATCCTTGCCATTTGGTATGATGAAGTGGAAGTGACCAGAAAAATTGAAATTTTCTATGGCTTGTAACCTAATAACTATAGCTAATTACACTTTGTGAAGGAAAACAATAACTGTAAAAGTAGAGGAAAATGATAGAAATGTGGCTTTATGTTGTTATCAAAGTTAAAAAGTGGATTGATTGACTAAAAACTATCATTAATATTGCTCTTAAAGAAACTCTCCTTTTCAGAACTAACACCAATGTTGAATTTGGCACTAAAGATGTGCTTTAGCCTGCTGTGAAGCACTTGAGGCGTTGTAATGCTAACACCTCATCAAGCACAGTGGGATATTTCACTTACCATTAACAGCAATTTGTGTTTTATTGTTAAGTTGTATTAGTCTGATTCTTGTTGTTCATCATGATAAAATTACTTTCTAATTATGGTGGCCAATGCCAGCATAACAATTTCATATGATGCAGATTCTAGAAGCACCAAATGAAGAGGAAGTTTCTCTACTTTTGGAAATTTTTGGGTACGGCCTGTTTTTGTGTAGCTTATTTACTCAATTTGAAGGAGTAATTCATATCTATTTTGAGCCTATGTATAGTTATAAATTGACAATTTTGTTGGTCAGGGATTCAATTTTGAGGGGCTTCTGCCTGTGGTGCCTGTTGCATATTTCTTTTATAGTGCACCTGTTTTGTGTTAAAATTCAAAGTTCCACCTTGAAACATTCTATAGTTCCACCACTTAACATACAACGAAATAGATTATTTAGCCATTTATGGGATATTCCAAACGGTTTCTTTGTCTCTATGGATATTTTCATTTGGTTTGTACTGCCATACTAGCATTTATTTAGGAAAGAATAATTTACTTCCCAAAAAATTCCACATTTAAAAGCAAGACACCTAAGCATTATCAGACATGAACAAACCAAACTTTCTCAGAGCTCAAAGTGCATGCCACCCTTTTTAAGTTTTATTTATACTCAAGCACAAAGTGGTACAAAATGATTTTAAACCTAGAAATTGAGGATCATATATATACACTTAAGTTTTTTTTGTAATTGGCATTTTTAGTACAGTATCATTATCTGAAGTAGTATGTTTTGTTGTTGATTGTTTGAGGCATTAAACTTAAAAGTCTAGTTGCACTCTTAGATCTTTTGATTTAATGTTGCATTGTTTCCACATTAAGTTGTATCTTTTTTTACTCTTTTTTTAGCTGCCTTCTGTGTCAGTGTTATTGAGTTGTAACAAGCTTAAGCCACATCATTCTTGAGCTTGACTCGCTTTGCTTTCATTAGGCTCGAGCTTGAGCTTGAACTCTACTCGAGCTCATTAATTGGTATCTAGGTTAGCGCATGAGCGGAAAATTCAGTTTGAACTCAACTCGATAGCTTGATTTTGAATACGTGGTTTGAGTTTGAATAAGTGGCTTGAGCTCGAGTTTGAGCTTGGCTTGAAGGGGAACTAACAATGCTTCAAATGCACCATTTTAGTATCTTATGATATCTTAAGAGGATAGCATTGCCATGAGAAGTATGCGCATCAAATTTACTTCTAGAAACATCTAAAGACGTTTTGAAACAAACTATAATTAGATCTTCACAGTTCAAAATTAGTTGATCTAAACATTTTTTAGTATGTATTTTATAATAAACTAAAATCTGTTAAATAGCGAAAATATGATTTAAAAAAAAAGATTGCTTAGATATTTATTACTCAAAAGTTCTCTTGAAAATACAAACTAGGAGTATAAGATTAATTTTAAAGAGTGATAGGAATTGCTGCATGAGGAGATGAGATAGAAGCTTTAGCAATGAATGAACATGTGCTGAGGTGGGATGCCATCACAGAGGATTTTGGCATGCATTGCTAGAGGGACATGAGCCGATGTGGAGTGCAGGTTGAGGGGGCTTTTTCTTGTGTTGTTTGAGGCATGCATATTGAGGTGCAATGGTGATTATGAGGGTCTCCACGCATTAGTATGACAATTCTAGTGACTCAGTAAACTTGGCTTGTGAAGCTTGTTAACTAATTAAGTTTGAGTTGGCTCACAAGCTTGGCTTGTTTTCTTCCCATATGGACCTAGTTCTTTGATTGTGGGTTAAACCTAGGGTACTAACAAGTTTATCATAGTTTATTTCAAATAGCCATTTACTTCAATTGTTATATAAATAAACTTGAGTGAGGGTCTCCTATTGTGATTAAGAATATTATTACTATTACTGTGATTTGATTTAATACAATTTTGTAGCCGTAACATGGTACTGTGGGTACACCTGTTTTCTATAAATTTTGAACGATGGTTTTGTAATATTTAGAGATTATTACAATGTTGATGTGCAAAACCTGTGTATTTATATAACTAGCGAGAACTTTATGCTTTGTATGGGAATATAAACAAATTTCACTTAAAATATATTAAACAATTTTGTGCATCCCTTAAATAATATTAATGACAGTCATGAGTCTTTTCAAATTTATCTAACATGAAAATGTAAATGTAATATTTAGCAACATTTTAATTATTAATGTACCTTTTTATAAAATATGTCATAAAATTCTTTATCTATGAAGCCAACTCTAGTTATTGAAATAGATTGCATACATAAATTTATAAAACTTGTATAGCAAGTAAATTTTATTGCTAATGCAATTTATTGTGAAACTTGATCACTTATATATTTTATATTTTTATTTAAATTATTTCAATTATAGTAAAATGAAATTTTGAGGTTTTGTAGTTTTTAAAAATCTTAAATTAAAATTTCAAGATACATAAATATATAAGATTTTAACTGAATGATTTCTATTTTCTATAAAAAAGCTCAATTAAGAAATAAGCATAAAATACAAAATAAATACCATTATTAAATAATAATTTAAATTTTTTATTTCATATATTTTCTCCAATTTTATAATTTGTTTTATTTAGTTCCAATAAATGGCCATACCAACTAAACGATGGGTCTTACACATTAATGTGGCCTCAAGTATGCATGAGCAACAATCGTGGCATAGCCAGGGTCTTGGGCTAAGGGGTGTAAAAATGAAAAAAAATAAAACTTAATCAAAAGGTAAACAACTAGATTATTCTTATATTACTGCTAAAACGTGAATGTAAATGAAACGTTGATTTCTTTTATGCCAAATGTTTATATTAGTACCCTAGAAGAGTAATTTATATGTATTGTCTTAATTATTTCATTGTGCTCAATTCAATCTTGAACTTTTAATTTATATTGAAAAAGAATTCAAAAAAGCTATAAGAAATCATAGGGTTTCAAACTTTAATTTTAAGTATTAATTGAAAAAGGGTTCAGAAACTGTAGGATTTAAGATTTTAATATTATTTGCCTATCAGGATTTAAATTAAATCTTGCATAAATTTAATTCTAAATGCCTTACTAAGCAGTCCTTATTTATAGTTGTAATAAAAAATTAACTATGAAACAATCAATTCCTGACCCATTTTAGAGATCCAGAACAATTAAAAACTCTGGCACAAAACTGGAGAATCTGGGTAATAAATACTCCTTGCTTGTATAGTTGGAAGACAGAAGGAGCCGTCGAGCCTAGAAGATCGCAATGCAATCTCTAAAATATGGGGTTATTGAGTGTGTGCTGTGTGGAGAATTACAGGTGTAGCGCAGCGTCCCTATTTTAGGGTTGTCACCTTGCCATTGCCGGGATGGGAATTTCCAAACATATGAACTGGGAGGGTGCAGGCATCTTGGAACTCGGCAACAAAGAGATAAATCACATCTTTTTAGCTTTAAGGAACTTTGGGAAAATATGTGTTACAAATAAAAAGAGATAAAATTCTTTTTAATTACCTAGGCTTATATCCCCTAAACTGCAATTTACTACTTGGGTTGTGGTGGCAGATTTCTTTTTGTAATATAAAGCATTTGTGGCCCATTATTGAAATTTTACAATTTAAGGGGTTGCAATTGCATCCCCTTGGCTAAAGGTTGCTCAACCCGCCCTGATTGAATATTAAATATCTGCCTATTAAAATTCAATCTATTAAGAATTAGGTTATATATGGTATTCAATATACCACCATCATTTTAAAACTTTATAAATACATAATTATGTAGCTTATTGCTATTTTTTTGTATTTAAAGAGTAGAATTTCAATTTTAAGGTATTTAAATAATGGAATTTCAAATTTGAGGTCATTATGGGAAATTAATTTCCTGTCATAAGATAACAAAATCTTATCTTACCTCTAATCATATACTTTTTTTGTACCGATTAGAAGTGAAAATGTGGTATGATTGATTTGATATATTGATAGAAAATTCTGTGGTATTTAAATAATTATATTTAAGTTTAGGTCTTAAATATAAATATATGAAAACTTTTTGTGGTACATATGAAAATCTTCTTATTTTATTTTAGCTGATAAAATACTACTCTTTTGAAAAATTTCTGCATATGATTGGTCTTGCCTTGCAAAGTTCTTATTTTCTTTTATATATTTGAGTAGATGCAATCTTTGTTTTAGGCATTTACTGATTTGAATGTTTCTGTTACCTTAAGGGATTATATTCTGAGTTATTTTGTTAACTGTTTGCAGACTCTGTTTTTCAGGAGGAAAGGAAGTTCACAATGCTATTATTAGTAGCATACAGGATATGGCAAATGCATTTTCATGTTACCAAGATGAAGTACTGGTATATTTATTTAATCTCTTTTTTCCTTTGAAAATAAATAATCGCACTTACAAGAATGAAATTATAATATTAAAAATTTCTGATCAGAAGCATTTATGTTTTTATTCATGTTTATATTAATATAATGGAGGATGTTCTTCTACTTATTTCTTGTCTTTTATATTCACTTTGTACGTTTAATTTTATGCACGTTTGTCATTCAAAGTTACAAAGCATTTATTTAACATGGCATTAGCGCAAGATTATCCCCAGCCCTTGCCGCCAATGTCCTCCCTTTGCTTTTGCTTAAGTTTGATCACATGCCACCTTGCACTGCTCATTTCGCACATATTCTTTGCTTTTATGTTGTTTTACTTGCTCCCTCCCTCATGCACACACATGACCTCTTCATTTGCGCATCCCTATCGATCATTGACTGGTATCACAAACCCTCCTCTTTTACTTGTTTTCTCTCACGCCTTTTTTGGTCAAAGGGCTAGTTATCTTACCCCACACTGCTGATCTTCCATTCCTACCAATTGCATCCAATGGCGGAGTCAGGATCTCAATCTAGGGGGTGCACTATGTAGGTCTTAAAAAATTAGGCAAAACATTTAAAATGCTAAAAGGACTAAATAATAGTTATTTTAATAAAATAAATTAGTCTAATACAAGTAGTAATATTACTAGTGGCCTCGTGCTTTGCTAGCTTCCTAGAATGCCATTATGTAGTTGTAGATACATGAGTCTGAGTGGGTCGTTGGCTCTACCTGTGATCTCCCTCTACAACATGCTGTTGTCATCACCATCTTCTATCAGAGTCATTCTTTCTAATAGAGTCTCAAATTATAATTGGAATGGGCACGTTGACTAGATCACATCTTCGGAATTGAGCTTGCCAGGCGTGGAGGCTTTTGAACCTTGGTTGGGGTCTACATTTCAAACCTTCGTTCCTATGCTTCTTCAAGCATAGCTAAAAGCAGCTGATTTTCAAACTATTTCCATAGCTTGCATGAATTTTTCATCTTTTTGATAAGACCTCACATGGCATAGACTGCTCTTTGAGTAGGAACACACTAATTTTTTTCTTTGATTTGGGAAGATGGCTAGATAAATTAGATACTATAATCTATATGCTAGATAAAGTAGAGAAGCTTTAGAAGCTAGAGAACGGGTTTCAGGCCTTGAACCAGAACTCATAACTGAACACTTGAGGCTCTTGGAGAGTTTTCAAATATTGAGAACTTTGCAAAATTAGCTTTTTATAAACTTCATTAAAATTATCTCTTTCAATATATATAATAACACAATCATTAATTTAGCTCACCCATTTTTTCTCGAGGAGCCAAATTTTAATTATATTCATTTCTAAAAATGCCCTATGCTTTTTTTAACTATTGAAATGGTCATTGGAAGAATAAATTATAACTTTTAAACCTTATAACTGGAATATATAACATACATCTTTATTGTAATCATTTTTTTAGAAAGCATGCCGATTCCATCTAAGTGAGAGAATTTCAGTTGTTGTGATCCTGAGAGATGAGCCATAGTGATAGATCTTGAAATCATTGAAAAATCCCTCTCCCAAGTTTCCTTGAACTTAGTTCTCCCATGGTGTTTCTTTTAAATTCTTCTCTTCACCACTCTCTTGCTCTTAAGAAAGAAATTTTTCAATACAAAATCCACACACCTCTATTTATAGTGGGACTGTTTATAGGTTAAATCATACAAAAATGATTTTCTTCAATTTAAGGAGATTTATTAGCAAACATTTAAAAGTACAAACCTTTTGAAATGACTAAACTATAAAAATTAAAAGACAAGAAATGAAAGCTATTAATTGTACTTCAATTAAATAAAATGAACTAGGTTGTTTAGCCATTTAGATACTTTGACTTTAGATGGTACGCCTTTCCGAGAAAGTTGTCCGCTATAATGGTTCTCTTTTTTTTTAAAACAAGCTTGACCCATGCTAAAAATCAAGCTATTTCAGTTGGAGCTCTGCGAGGTCCTCCTAGGTGGTAGTCTCTGAATTGCCATATGTTCACTGGATTATAACTCAAGACATTCCCGATCAATGCTAAAATGCAAGATGGTTAATTTGGTGTAACTTTGCCGTCCTGTATGAGAAATAAGCCCATTGGTTGATTTGGTGTAGTTTCCACAAGCACATTCAAAAGTGAAACTTGAAATATATTGTGAGTGCACAGCTTTGTTCTGGAAACTGGAGCTTCTATGCCACTAGTCCCACCTTAGTTTGACTTTGATATGATCCATGAACTTTGAGGATAGTTTCATGGATGCTTCGAGATATATTGACCTTGCCTGTAGGGTGTTTTTTGAGTCACAATCAATCTTTGATATGACAGTGTGCCTTGATGAGCCGAATCATAAAAAGTTTTTATTCTTTATTGGGCTTGTAAAAGTTGTACCCTAGCTGATTCTTCATTGAAATTGGGTGTGTTATGGTATTCAATGATACCTGCCTTATTGGATTGACAAAGAGGTCTAAACTCTCAATTGTAGATGAAATTTTGTGATCTTCTCAACAAATGTGCTAATATTTTCATGTTTATGGGTCTAGAGCTTTTTTTTTGTTAAAATCCCAATAAAAGTTTACAAGTGGTATACTTTTTATGCGACTATTAAAATTTTATCAATACTTGATGCTAGACAGAATCCTTATTGTTGGATAAGCGATTGGTTCCCTAAAGTTTGCTTTGCTTTGTGCACTAAAGCGAAAATAAGTTCATTGCACTTTGCATTTTGCTTTGCTTTTCGTGTTGTATTTCACTTTGCCCTTTGAAAACACTGATGTTTATTTCATCTAGCTTAATTAACCTAATCCAACTTAAATCAAATTACTAACTGAACAGCTTAGCATCATTGTTTAAGCTGGCTTCGTTAACGTCTCTGTTTAATCCTTAAACAAAATTTGCACTGAACAGTCCATCAGTTGGTTGCTTTGTTTAATAACTTTAGAAGATTGAGAATAAATGTCATTTTCATTGTATTTCAATTCTTATGGTGGAGTTTATTCTTTTGTGATTTGATTTGATTTTTCTAGAATATTTTAAGATTCACGTGACATTTGTTAAGTTACAAACACAATGGCACACTCATGTTCAACTGCATTGTGGACATATATCAGGTGAAAAAGGAAGAACTACTTCAATTTGCTCAAGGTGCCATTTCAGGGCTAAAGTTAAATGCTGATGTTGCAAGGTTGGTAAGCTACTTTGTTGCACTTTTGCATACTGTTAAAATTCTTTGACGTGCTCTTTATGGTCATTGTCATCATTTGCTTAACCACAGGAGGTATAGTTATTTACGCCCTTATTGATAAAATTTTGAAACACAGTGATATTACAAGGTTTTCTTGCATCATTGTGTTTTTGTTTTTCTGTTTGTAGGTTACGTATCATTTGTTTTAGAACAACATCAATACTGTTCAGTGTTTTTATTTTCTGAAAAATTCATTCAGATCGTTGTATACCTTCATGTTTAAGATTCAAGTGAGTTTTATGTATATTTTCAGAGTTTTGTTCATTTTAACTTAGATACTCTATTGTGCTAATGCACTGGTGTTATTAAGTATCCTATGCTTCTCTTGTCTTGGAAATGCGTTTATATAGCTATTATAATCTATTCTCAGCTCAGTTACTATTGTTGATCAAGTATAAATAATTGTTGCAATAAGCGTTATGCATCATGCTAGTTTTTCATAGAGGAAACCTATTATGTTATATTTTCATATTGCACTTCTATTCGCTTTCATTTTCATAAATTCAACAAGTGATGTAAATTGTTATTTGGCGAGCAATGTATATATGTAGATACAGTCAATCCCTGCAACAAATATGATGAAATCTGAAGGTAGCAAACTTCTAATTCAGATGAAAAAGTAGAAACTATTAATAAGAAATATGTTGGTTATTAAGGCCATGCTGATGGTTGACGTTTCTTGCTAAAGAATCCAAATCATGTTGCTGTAGTTATCAAAATTGATCATGCCTTTATTTAATAACATGAAAAATGACTTAGTGGAGGGAAGATAGAGAGAGAGAAAGGATCAATGAATGCACAGATTTATGCATACTTGTACAATGAGGTAGCCTCCCTTAGAGTTCATTGTGTCTATATATGATTTACCACAAAAATTGATGAATTTGCACCTTCAAACTCATATTCTTATAAACAAAATAAATATTAGGTTTGCATAAAATACATTTTTAATAGTCTGAAATAGGAAGTAATACCACCACGAAGAAATTTCTGAAAAAGTATTAAAAAAATACTGAAGAATTGCAACTACAAAAAGGATCGCAATTGTAACCTAGATATAGTAAGAATCAGGTGTGGTTCTTACTTCAAGCATATATCTGCAAGAGAAGCTAGAGAATCCAGAGGAATTGAAGGAAGCAGTTTAAATGCTAAATTACATTGTTGTTAAGAAGAGATGCAATACATGACATGGGAATTATTGTAGACGGCTGCTCATCAAATTTCTGACTTGAATATTTTCACCTTTTAGGTTGTAACGACTCGACTTACTATTAAAAATACTGAATTGGGAGTGGAGTCCACAACAATAAGGTTCACCTTTTTCTCTCTTTTTTAACATATAATAAAGAAAGCATCCAATATGAAAAGAGACTTCAAACCATAATTTTAATTTTATATCCAAAATTTAGAAATATAAAAGATTGATGTTTTTATAATCTTTCTCTTTTTTACATTTACTTTTGTACTAAAAATCAAGCTATATCAAGGTACATATTTTCTTAAATACCTAAAATACTTAGAATGCAATCTTTAATTCACGATTATTACAAACACGTGTGTGATTAATCTACTTGTCCTATATTAATAAAGAAGTTCTTAGTTGTAACATCATGAAAGTCTTTTTATTTTAACATTTTATTTTATTTATTTTGATTCTAGTAATAATTTACATATAATTTTAGCATATTTTATGTTGTAATATTTATTTATAAATTTAACATATATAATAGACAATTTATGCAAAAATTATATATATATACACTAAAAATCAAGCTTTATATATATTTGTACAACATATAAAATAATATATATTTGTACTAAAAATTAATCTTTATCAAGTTTCATATTTATTAAAATACCTAAAATACTTAGAATGCAATATTTATAAAGTTACACCATAATTTACTATGGAATTTTTAATTCTCGATCATTACAGTCACATGTGTGATTGACCTTCCTGGACTGTATTAATAAAACTCTTTAGTTGTAACATGCAATATTCTTTTTATTTAAACATTTCTTTTTATTTATTCTAATTGTAGTAATAATTTGCATATAATTTTAGTATATTTTATATTTTTAATATTTATTTATGATTTTAACATATATAATAGATAATTGATGCAATATATATATATATATATGTATAATACTAAAGTTATAGATACATAATACAAATATAGATTATGCTAACACTATAGAGATTGATTATTATACTAATTAGTGCAAATGAAAAGTGAAACGTTTAAATAAAATGAATATTGCATGTGATAGCTTGGGACTCCCTTTAATGGTGTTGGCTGGATAATCGCACTCGCACACGATGGTTATAAATAAAAAATATCACTTCAAATTGTAACCAAGAATAAATGAATGTGTGCATATAAAATTTCATTTTTAAAGTTAGATATCCTTCATTTGTCAAAGTTGTCTAAAAATTTTTAAGCAATTTATTGCTTAAGAAGTTTTACAAAAAACTTACGAGTTCTTTATTTGTTGTTATATTTACTTAATGTTTTATTTATTTTTAATGTTTTAGTTTTATTTTTCTAAAAAAAAACATACATTTAATTATCTTTTACATAGTTTATTATTATTTATAACTACAATAGTTTCATTGTGTTGAGACTCAACCTTATTTATTTATTTATTTTTGCAAGAGTGCATACTAGAGAGTGAATGCAGTTGAACTTAGTGTATTAGAGGAATATGCTACATCGTTGTTTTTTTGATATTTTGATTAATGTGTAAGTTATGTAAAGCTTAATTTTTAGTGTTGATATAAATGAAAGAAAGATAATGAAAGGTACACATCTATCCTTTTGTATTTTAATAGTTTGTATAAAAATGTATCTTTTCATATTTGGATGTTTTTATACTATTTCTTAAAATATAAAAAAGATAAAATGATGATCCTTGCCATTATGGACTCTCCCGTCTTGCTGTTTTTTGAACAAGTCAAATCGTGTTAGAGACATTGTATTTGGTATTTTTTGTAAATATGCATGAATTAAATATAATTTATGGAATGTGATCAATATATATCTTCTAAATTTGTGTTATGTATTTATGATGTAGAGTCAAAAGAAGATTGAAATATGGAGAATCCAAGTCATTTAATGTTGTCTTATATTATGATCAATTTTGTACATTAAAACTCAATTACTTTGATTATTTTGATTTATAAATTGGATGCATCTTCTTGAAGATCCTATAAAATTTTAGATGGTATTGCCTTTAATGTTGCTAATTTTTTAGGGATTCATCAATGAGACAAATATGAATTTTCATAGACCATCTCCTTTTCGACCTTTTTAATCTAACATATGTATGGAAGATTTTTAAGGGAGGGAAGTAGAAGAAACATTACACAAACTTCCTCCGATGTGTTTCTCTATCGCTCTCTGTTCCCTTGTTTTTTCTCGTGTCATGGGTTTCCTGTGAAGTTTTCTTTGTCAGCATTTGCTATGAGTGGTTGAGAATTGTTTGCTAGTGGTGGCTTTGGCTCATCGTTGGGGTTGAAGGTGGGGTGGTGGCTGCTTGCCCCACACTCCCCTCCTTCCTCCTTCGTCATACCTTTCACCGCTAAGACTTCATCCATAGCTTCAGCCTCAAGCTCTCTTTTATCTATGCCTTTTTTTGGCATGTCACTTGGGCATCTCCAACGAGGTGTCTTGGTTTGATGTCTCTATCTCTTTCATTGGTGCAGGACTACCTGAACTTAAGATGCCCTAGTTCTCTTTGGTGCTCCTCATATTGTTGCAGTTGACACTATTAGGTGCTCACAGTCAGCTTTATTGCTCCCTGCATTTGTTCTGGAGGCTCACTCAGGTTGTGCCAATTTGTTTGAGACTTTTTTGCTTTGATGTTTCAATCTTCTTGATTTTGTTTGTCCCATAGGCTTAGTTCACTTTGCAATGTCAACTCTAGCACCATTGAGGCCTCATCCTCAATCACATTCCGTACCTTCTCTGGTGGTTTATTGTCTTGCTGATAGTTTTGCTCTTGGGGTTGGGTCCTTCACTTGGCTACAGAGACTCACTCCTTTGTTTATATCACCTTTGGTTCAGACAAACCTTCCTCTTTGTCTTTGGGGATTAAATCAATATTCTACCATGAATTAAATATCTCATTCTCTATGTTGAGCAGGAGGTTTGGGAGCTTTCCCGGTTGTGGTACGTAGCTTTGTCAAAATTAGTTTAGACTGTCCATGGTATGCATCTTTGTTGAGTTAAATATTGCTGCTATCCATTCATTTTAAGCTCGAACCAGTTGCAATGCTTTTGGACATAGGAAAAAAGTTGTTTTTGAGAATGTCTCTATATGTTGTCATTTTTCATTTTAATGGATATTATTTGATCTCTTGTTATAGGCTCTATTCTCCATCATCTAGATCCTATTATGTCTTTTAGGACTGCTTCTGTTCATCTGGTCTAGACCTTTGAAAGCTGATTGTGGCTTAGATGGATGTGTTAGGTGCTTTGATTTATAGTTAACGTGCTTTTGTCCTTGCTCTTAACAATGAATCCTTTCTTTATGATCTCAATGGTGGTGAGGTAACTTTTGCTAAGTGTTTCAGGCGTAATCTTTTGCTGCCTTTGTCAGCTGTAGACAATTGTTTTCCTATTCTTACTGAAGATAAGGATGGTAGCTATATGATGGACTTCATGTGAACTTTGGATGAGTTTGGTTATTAAGTGAGATTCAGACTCATGGCCATAGTTAGTGGTTGATAAGGGAGTTGATTGTACAATTCATAGCAAAGACTCAAGAAATAGTAATAGCACAAGATTTCTCATAACAACTTCAATTTGTACTTTGAAGAAAGAGGTTGACATGTAATTAGAAAGTAAGCTTAATTTTATAAAGAAGAGTCCATAAGGAAAAGGTGTTCCAAGGAAATTTATTTTTTGGTTTATATTTTTTCATTTTTATTATAGATATTTATGGTATACATATTTATAACTCCTATATATTATCAATAACTTTATCCTACTTAATGATGAATATATATATATATATATATATGTATATGCATGTATGTTTTTTTCATGTATATATTTTTCTAATAGCTAATAAATCACATAGCTATGATGTGCAAATCAAATGGATAGACAGCCTACAACAACAACAACAACAACATCAATCCTTAATCCCACTAAGTGGGGTCGGCTGCATGCATCAGTTTTTTCCATTGTGCACAATCATAGCACAATTATTTAAAGGATTCGTCATAATAGGATTTGACAAAGTCTTACGCTGATTGTTGACTAATTAATGCGGCTCTCCTGTAACATTCAAGATTTGGATAGACAGCCTCTTTAATGAAAATTTAGTTTAATTTAAAAGTAAGCTTAATGAATTTTGTACCTTTATAGGTTAAGTGTCAATAAATATTTAAGGTCCATTTATTCTTCAAAGCTTTTATCATAAATCAAATCTTAATTATACTAATGGAATGTTAGTTTCCTTATATATATTTGTATATTAATAATTTATATATAAAGAAATAGAGAACCAAAAACAAACAATGGCCGTGATACATAATTGATATTTATTTTCTTAGTAGTCTTGAATAATTTCAATAGACTATTCATCACGAATTACTTTCTCTGATATTATAATTACATCATCTATAATCTGTTCAGTTTCAAATTTTTGAATGGTAACTGTGGTTTGAACTGGTATACGATTTCTCACTAAAATGTAGTTGCAGATTATTATTTTGACTCTTGTTAAATTTTACTGTTTAAGTCAATTATAATGCATTAAAAAGACATGGAAATAAACCATCAGATAGGATTTCTTCTATTTGGAACTTAGGGAGGGGCTTCTATTTGATCGTGCACAATGGAACAAAGAATTCAAGGCTTGTGTTGTTATTGCTATTGTTGAATCAGTTATAATGCAGACATTTGTACACATTCAAGTACATAATTTGGTTCAGCATCAAATTTTATTGTAAATGCAAAATCATTTACAGAATTTATTTTCCATGTCCAGCTTGACTTTTAGGAACGATATTTACCATATATGTGTTATATAAATTATTGTCCCATTCACTTTAAGCAAATTGTTATAATGGAGAGATGAATTTCTATTCCTTCTCCATGTTATCTGGATATTTCTAATTATTGTCTTCCTCTTGCAATCCATTGATTTTTTATTTATTAATTTCAATTTCTATAAGTAACAAACTTATGGGAATTGTTGCTGTGCATTATTGCAGTATACATAATTTTTGGTGAGTTGTTTAGGTGTGGCCACATGGCGTATGGTTTTAGCACTGTAACATATTTTGATATTTTGTGAACCCCAATTTCTATTTTTTTTGTGATTGCAGGTAGGGATATTGTGGCATGTATAAGACAATTTATTGCTTAATAATATGCATTTTTTTCTTCAGATTTGTGTGTTGGCTTGATCATGGATGCGATTCTTATGAGTGTGGTTAGTGTTGACTGATAATTTTTGGGGAGGTTTTTATTTATATTGGATTACTATTATTTTTTCTCTTATATTTATCTACTTAGTTTGTGGTTTATTTAAAATTAGTTGCAATTTTGGCTTCCTAATCATGACAAGAATTTTCTTCATTGTTTGGTTTTTATTGATTTTAAATTTTGGCAAACTTTCTGTGCAAGAAAATTTTTAATTAGCATAGGAATGTTGTTTTTTTGCAAGATCTATCAAATTGTAGAGCCCACCAGATTTTGCTATTACTTTCTGTACTAGTTAGCTTTTCTCTTTTGTTATTTTGATATGGTTGATCATATTAATTTGAGAACGAAATGTAAAGTGTCTAAATGGAAAACTTATTTTTGGTTCTACCAGCGATAAGATATTTGATTAAGATGGTTGTATATATAAGCTTATTTTGTGATACTTTTTGTTTTGAACTTAAAGTTTGAGTTATTTTACTAACAAAGTCAAACCAAATGGGAATAGCCTTAGCAGTTGTTACTTTTTCTTCACAATGTTCAACAAGCTTGTTCTTTTCCTAATAGTCGCTAATCTTATATCTAAAATCTAATGCCAATTTGTATGATCTGGTTTTCCTATTGTAAATTATTGTGCAGGAGCTGGAAATAGTTAGAGATCGCATGGGAAACATAATTTGTTATGATTGAATGACCCTTGGTCTATAATGTAATGACCCAATGTCGTTACTTCGTAATATTAAGTTTGATCCCGCCTCAGAGATCAGGATCCCGAGGAAACTTCAAATTAGGGCAAGCCAAATATCATTAGATAGAAATAATTTTTTAGATCAAAATGCCTTAATTTGGGAGAAATCCGATTAATAGAAACTCTTGCTTTAATTTCTAAATTTATTTAAAATTAATAAATAGATAAAATAAAATACAAGTTCAAATTCATCAATTTTGTGTCATTAGGTTAAGTCTATTATTTAAAGGCTGCACAAAAAGTTTCATCGATTTTGGAGCTCCGGTTCGATCTTATTAATTTTTGAAGTTTCAAACCTCATAAATTAATTTAAAATAAAATATTGCTCATAATCAAAAAAATTTATTGCGAGGGTGTTCGTCTCATCGTAACACACCTCGGTGACAAATTTCATTATTTTTGGAAGTCGAACGATAGAAAAATGCGAAAATTTTAATTGAAATTAATTATTTATTTTTCCTCTATTTTTATTTGCCCCCCGACACCAGATGTCACGCACGAACGACAAACGACAGGGCACAAGCACTGTCGCTCGACAGAGCCTGCAAACGCGGACGCAGCCAGAGCGCAGGCGACCAGCCAGCCCTCCTACTGCCGACCAGCCACTTACCAGACTCGGTCACCCCACTCCGGCTATTGTAATTATTATTGCTACCCTTAGTAACTTAAAATTCTATCTTCTATCAAGAAGAGAGAAAGAAAAATAAAATAGAAAAGAAGAAAGTGAATATTCATAATCATACTACTTTATTTTCATAAATCTCAAAATATTAACTTAAAGCTATTTTAAATATCAAACTTATGCGGATCCAATCAACTTACATTTTAAACTAAATGAAAAAAAGTATCAGATATCTTTTATTACTCTTGTTTAAATATACTTTTCCGTTCAGCATTGCACAAATTGATAAAAGTGCTTTTAAAAGTCACATAAAATGATATATGAAAAAGTTTGGATAACTGAGTAGCATGGGTTCCATGTTGATATATTTTTAGTCTGATTAAACAGCTGCTAGGACGAGGCTGTCCGACATCGGGAGTCATAAGGAGCTTATACTGATAAGACTTTGAGGGGGCAGGTATAGAGGGAGGTTGGGATATGTAATACAAAATTGAACCCTCATTTTCCTCGATTTTGTACTTGCCCAACAAAATCATATTTTGCGCCAGATATCAAACGTTAATTCTACATTTACTTTTTTGACAACAATTATTTTTATGCTAAAGTTTCAGTGCAATTGTACAACTTATTTCGTGTCAAATTATTAATTATTTTGCTTATTATTTAATAATTATAAAGTTGACATCTATCAGTACTTAGTTTCACAACTAACCGGTATTCAAATGCCCGCACTTTTGAAACATGCCCAGATTAGGAGCTCATCCTAGAGAAAGTGTGCTAAGAGCCAAACAGTGCTGATTCTGCTACCTACTGATTTACCACTTTTTGATTCTTTTTAAAGTTTGTAACTTTTATTTGACCTTTGTAATCAAAACTTGGGAATTAATGAATAAATGAGTTATATTTGATGTCTACATATTTTATCTTTTAAATCACTCAATATGATCCTGCAGCTAGGGGACTACCTCAGAATCGGTGCTGGATTAGCTCCCGCTAACCCGACATCGGGTCCCGACACATAACTTGCACCACTTTACAAAAATGATAGATGAATGCAAAATTTCTCTTTTGATATCCAAACTTTGTTTTCAGACTAGATGCTGAAGCAGCTAAACTTAGGCAAAATTTTGATGGGATCGAGTCATTGCAAATTTCTTCCAGTGACAGCGACAAAATTTCAGAAAAAGACAACCTTCTGACTATGGAGGTATGATTAAACTTTTTCTTTTGACCTTTTTCTGTTCTTTTGTGATTCATGAAAATGCTGTTTTCCTAATTTTTGACATTCTTGTGTACATGATAATTATCTATGTTTTGCAGCTAGTGGTGTGCATTTGTTCAGTTCGAATAATTCGAATTTTGGATTGCAAACCGTTGTTTTTCAGTTCTAAGATCCAAAAGATAATCCAAACCAAATAAATCAAAAACCAATCTAGCCCAAACCAAAATATTATTTAGTTTTTGGATCAATTTTTGGATAACCAAATAATAAATTTTAATGTGTTTAAATTCTAGAATATTTATAAAACAAGATTGAGAATTGAGAATTTCAGTAAATTCTCTACTAAATGTAATCTGTTTGTTTAATGAAATTATGATCTTTAACATATACAAATTGTTCACTTCAATCAAATTCAGCTCCAAAAATTGCTCATTAGATGTAACAAATATAGCAAGTGTTAAAAATTGTCTACAAATTCCTCGTGTCTCTGTTCTCATTGTTAGGCCAATTGCTGACGCAAAAATGCAAAGGAAGAGGCCTTTTTGGATTCTCGGTGTCTCCGTCTCACAGTCACAGTCGCAAGTCACTTGTTTCTCATTTCAAAAATAAAAATCTAATATAATATCTTACTCTTCTACTCGTAAATAATAGGTTTCATGAGAATATTGGCCCTTCACTATTTTTAGATTAAATCATAGCCATTTGAACTTTGTTCAAGGAAAATTGAAGAGTAACCTCAATTTGATTGACAACAACATTAGCAGATTTATTTCAAGCGTAGCCAAAATATATTGTAATTAAATAGAGATCCTTTTATTGAAAAGTTTGTTGGTGATTGTAAGTTGAAACAGAAACTGTTTGGGAAGGAACTGCACCTATTAAATTATACTTTCTTCAACAACGCTTGTTTTTTAAATGACTTTCCAGATTTGCAATTATCTACAACTTGTGGAGAAGCAATATAACATGAAAATTATAATTTAATAGGTGCAGTCCAACATATTTTTTCTCTACAGAATTTGTGCTGAAAAAAATATTTAGGATTAGATAGAGGAGATAAAAGTGAAGATCCATTCTCTAGCGTATAAAAGGGTTTTTCATTGTCAGCATTCCTAGGAACAGAAGAGATAGATTAACATAATTGATATTATGATTGGAATAAACATGCAAATTTTTAGGGATGTCATTGACATTCTTCATTTTGAAATTCTAATAATTTTTTTTTTTGAATCTCTACGTTTGTTAATAAAATGAGCTTCCCAAATTTTGATGTAAAGAAATTCAAAGCTTCATACATATCCCCTATTGACAAAAGTAGAAAGATCTAGAATTAGTGAGAGTTGTAGAATGTACTTGTGCTAAATCTTTATATTTTAATGTACTTGTGCTAAACATTGAGTAAAACTCTTAAAACCATTGAGGCTTGCAGACAAGCCTTGAGATACCTTAGCAGGTTTAGATTTAGAAATATAATGGTTAGTTTTTTTTATTTGTGAATCTTTTTCTTTTTGATAGAAAAGGAGCTACTAAACAAATTTCTAAGGAGTATTCTGCAGCTTCCAGCCGCTGCCTGGTTCCCACCACTTCAGCCCCCTTATTCTCCAAAATGCATTATTATCTCCTGCTGTCTCTTTAAATGAGATCGGCAAACTGTATAGCTAGAAATGTTTTATGGATTACCAAATAAAGTTTGTTAAAATACCACATAAATTATATAGCTATAATTAGCAATTTGATATTTTTAGCTATTTTCCTAATTGGATGTTTTAGCACCTGCTTTCATTTCTTTTAGTCATACTTGAAAAAGTGTCACTTTAACTCTTCTTCTTTCAAGGTTCAAATGTTTTTTCTATTTCAATTTAAAAATGAAAGTGATTTCTTATCTTGGGCTGTAGCTGGTTGGGATGGGTATAGGGTTTCCGGTTTCATGGTTTGTATGGGAGTACTGATCAATTTCCTGATAAAGAGAATGATAGAGTTGAAGGCTGTTGGAAGGTGATGACTCGAGAGAATATTAGAGAAATTTTTGAGAGAGGAAAGTGAAAAAGAACAAATATTTCTTAAGGATTTACATATATTTATAGGCTCTTATGAGAAAGAAAGGTTGAATTAAGTTCAAGATTTAAATTTAATTATTTTTATTCTTATAATATCTTTATTATCTTACTATAGTCAAATAAATGTGCTTTTATGAGAAAGGAAATAAAACATTGATGCTAATGTAAGAATGAAGGTAGTTTTAATGTTGTGCTGATTTGAGACTCTATTTATACTCGTTATTTTGACATAAAATCACAGCAATTGGATTTCTATTTTTTGTACTATTTGTCAGTTTGGGTACCTTAGCACATACTAACGCTTTCTTTTGCTACGTTTAAAAACATGAGTTGGGCTCTTTTTTGGAGCTTTTTAATCATCTTTTTGAAGGTACTGATATTTAAATTGTATTTTTGGAAAGGGAAACTATCTTGTAGAAAGCCTGCTCTTCCTGAAAGTTGTTTTGGTTGCCTTGAACATTGGAGCATTTATGTATAAAAACTATTTGATTTATTTTAAAAAAATGTAAGCTTATTTTGGTTAGAAGAGTAGGTGCACATTTTTAATGCTGCTACTTGTGCTTGCTCTGGTAATCAAATTGGACTATTTTCAGTGCTTGTTGCTTTCACATATTAGTCTAACACATTGGCATAGTTTTGAGAGACATGAAGGTTTTGTCACTTGCCTTGCATTTTAAACAGAATCTTCTTCAGCTTCCCGCTCAATCATCAATTCTCTCTTTTTTAGAGATGCTGCTTTGGCTGAAGGTTTATTGACACTGATAGGAATAAAACATTTAACATTGCAGGACGCTTTACACAACACATTTATTGGGGGTTGATGAGGTTTGTGTATGTGGCTGTGAGCGTGTTTTAAACTTTTTGTTTTTCATTATACGAGTTTTTTATTGTTTCATTGAGTTTTAGTGAGCAGGGGATGAGTCTGAGTGGGTATGAAAACCAGAATAAAGTTTTGTATGCTTCAAGCAAAATCTTATTTGCGTTCATGCATGTCTTTTAATTATTGGCAATTTCTAGTTTATTGATTTGTAAAATGATTTTCTAATCTATTAATATAATATCAAGATGAAGCATGCCTCTTGCTTATTATTTTGATGGCAATTTTTGTGTTTAGCAATTTTAATCTACTATGCCGCTTTTTCTGTGTAATTTCTAGGCTCTCAAAGATACACTTGCAGAGGTTCGGTTATGTTCCAGAATTGAGGGCTTAATGCTAAAGAAGAAAACTTTAAACTCTGGAGATTCATCTGAGATTCATTCTCAGAAGGTATGTTGCTAGAGTTATGTTTTCTGCTTTCCATATAGTGAACGTATTCTTAATCCATATGCATGTGCATCTATTGCATCATTTATATATATATATATATATATATATATATATATATCTTATGTTTAAAAATCTGTTGCAATTTATATATGGAATGAAATGCCTACAACATATGGATGATTGGTGACATCAAATAATAAAAAATAAAACAAAAAATAAATGAAAAAACCAAAAAAGAAGAAGAAAATGGACGAGTTGGTTATTGCATCTTATATATATATGAGGAGGTCGATATTTGTGTAGTTGGAGCAAAATCGCATACTTTAAACATTTAACTTAATGATGATGTTGAAATTTAATTTGACTTGCATGATGGAAAAAACTTTATCCTTTGTTGCTAGCAAGTGATGCCAACAATTTTGCATTATCTACATAATATTTGTTGTTTTTGTTTTATTTATGTTTGTTTTGGCATCCCAAAATCATATGAAGTTGCCTGCTTTATGAGGTTTTGCTAATTGATGCAATACCTTGTGACAGGTTTAAAGCTTATTATAGAATCACATGCTAAATGCTTATTTTCTAAAAATTTTCCATTTTAATGGATTTCATTTTTTATTTTTAATCTTTGATTTAGTTTTTTGATCATTAGGCTATTGAGTTAATGTAACGACCCAATATTTTAATCTACAATTTAGGTCAAATTTTTGCCTCAGAAATCGAGTTCTAGGAAATTTTGATTTAGGGCAAACAAGAATACCAATAGATAGAAATAATTTTTAGATCAAAGTGCCCTAGTTTAGGAGAATTCGGATAACAGAAACTCCCGCTTTATTTTTCTGAATTATTTAAATCCAATAAATTGAGAAAATTAAATACGTGTCCAAATTCATCGATTTTCATATCGTTATGTTAAGTATATTATTTAAAGGATGCTCGAAAAGTTTCATCAATTTCTGAGTGTCGGTTTGATCTCAATAAAATTTCAAAGTTTAAAAGTTCAGAAATTAATTAAAAATAAAATATTGCTCCGAATCAAAAAATTTGGCGCGAGGGTGTTCGTTATGTCATAACACATCTCGGTGTCAAGTTTCGTTATCCTTAGATACTAGACAGCAGAAAAATGCAAAAATTTTAAGTTTAAGTATTTCTTTTAGAATTTTCTAAGGAAATTTTTCTTCCCCCCCCCCCGCCCCCCCGCAATCCGTGCGGGATTCTTCCGCCTCTGGGGGAAGAAGCTTCCACGCTAGAGGAGGCCAGAGGTCATGCGCGTTTCCGCATTAAATTTTTTGTGCAGGGAATGTACCCACTGTGCCTATTTAACCCTCAGCCACTCCCCTCCCTTCTCCCCCACATCTCCCACAGCCCTCCTTTTATTCCCACAGCAGCTCCCTTCCTGCCATTCTAGCCAGCAACTCCCTCCTCTCCCGACACAGCAGCCCAGCCCTCTCTTCTCCTCTTTCTTCCACAGGCAGTAGCTCCCTCCTCTCCCCACACAACAGCCCAACCCTCTCCCTCCTGCCAGCCAACCCACCTGCTGCTGTCGGCCGCCCTCTTGCCAGCTAGCCAACTCAGCCGACCAACAGCCACCCCGACCAACCGTCCGACCACCCCACTCCGACCTCCCTCCGTTTTTCGACAATCCTAATCTTGAAGGTAAGAGATATTCTTCTCTTAGTTTTTTTTTTTTAAAATGCTATAGGTTATTTTTCGAAGAAGGATTCTAACGCATATTACATTATGAGTTGAGGCAAGCCAAGTCGAGCTTGAGTTGGTTCCGGCTTGAGCTTAAGCTCGATTTGTTATTTGAGTTCAATCTCAAGCTCGAGCTAAATTTTTATGAGCGAATTGGCTTACAAGCTGGTTAATTTGTAATTAATGGGATAAAATGACTTCTCCTTAATGAATTATCATAAATAGAATTTAAGAGCAAAATTATAAAATATTAATCAAATACTTAAAAGAAGATAATATTTATTCCTAAGAATATTGGCTAAATGCTAAAATTTCAGAAACTTAATGCATATTGAGCGAATTGTCACTCATCCGAACTTAAAGAACAAAGATACCCAATACATGATGAATATTATATTTTGCATTTTTTTACTGCTGCTTAGCCTCGCTTTCGAGCCAAATTCATGTTGTAGCTTGGTTGGTTGTTCGGAACCAACATTCGGGGTTATTACTGGTAAATGACATCAGTACATTAGGGGTTGTTACTAGAAAAACGACATCAGTAACCTACATATTGTGATAATACTTATTGCAGGAAATTTTTACTTATTTTACGTTGTTGCCTTACTTTTCCTCCATTTTATTACCGTCTTAACTCCGCTAATCGCATCTTTTAAAAGTGTAATATTATTGTGTATTGCAGTACTTAGAGTATTCTCTAATTACTGGGAATTCCAATCCTGGTATTGTTTTCTGTGCAATACCAGGTCAGGTGCTTCTGGGAGAATGCGCGCAATAACCCTAATTCTTAAAATTTTCAATCTTGCTGATAGATCTACGGCGCTGTTTTGCTTATCTTTTATCTTTTTATTTTATTTTTCTCACTTTTGTACGAGATGTTTGATGAAGGATCTTTTAATCTGAAATATTGAAGGAAATTAGAATATATTTTTGTCTTTACTCAATTGGATCCTGCGGTACGTGAGCACTCGATATCGGAACGGTTTTCGCTAAACCGGCGTCGGGACATCACAGTTAATCATAATGTAGATCATAAGGCTTCATTTTATGTTTGAAGACATGACAATATCTAACTGATTATCAATTATCTCTTTTTTCTCAGTCTCACTCTATGAATTTCATTTTCGTCTTTACTTTCCTCCATATGCCCTCTTCTCTTCCCTTGACAATTACCTTCAACATCTTTACTAATAGCAACAATAATCATTCCTTTCTTCCGTAATTGTGCTTATCACTTGGTACCCAACTAAGTGTGACACAACTGCTCCCCTTCCTGTCTAGGCTACCATCCAGTCTTCACAAAATATTGACCTTGTTTATACAACACATTCCAGTTCCAACTGGGGTCCTAGCCTTAATTTAGCATCTTGTGTCAATTCAGCCTGGACCTAATTGATACACTTATAATCTAACTTCAATCACTATCCATTTGGTTCAAAGAAACAAATCTTCAATCCCTGCATTTTCTATGGGACCGCATCCCTCTTTCTTAACCTTAGAACAAATTGGAACTCTTTCTACCATTGCCTAATTCTTAAACTTGAACCCATTGCCAAAAACCAATTCTCTTCTGTTGTAGCTCAGTAAAATATTCATCAAGCACTTGTCAAGCCTTTCCATTTGCTGCAAATATAATATTTTGCATCAAAGTGAGTGGATACTTTACCAAAAGGTGTTTTTGAGATTTGTAAGTAAAGAAGATCCAAAGTTTGATGACGTGGTAACCACATGATTTATACTAAATATGGACAGTAATTTATCAAGATTTTATATCAATTCTTATGATAAAAATTATCGTCATAATTTTAAATCAGTTTACTGTTGTTGCTATTAATACTCTTATAGATTGCTTTGCTTCCAAGTATTATGCATTATTTTCAAATCTATCTTGCCCTAAAAATATGCATTAATTTCAAATCTTAAGAGAACCTTCATTTGTGAGGATTTGATTCATTGGAAGCTTTTAAATCACAAAAAGTTTTATTTAAATTTACAGGATTTGAATAATTGCTGTAAATGTTTTTAAAGTATAGTTTCATCTGTTAATTTCTATTTTTATAGTTTAAATGTTATTTTCTTCTAAACTTATTTGTTTCTCTCGCTTTCAATTTAGATTCTACAACATGCTTCTTAAATCTATATCCCTTGATTAATTTGGCAACTTTCACAAAATTGATGGGGACTTGGATAATGTGTTGGATTGCTTGATGTGGTCACTAAGATGCAACATCAACCCCATATTAAGGGAAGTCTAATTCATGATAGATTTTTTATAATTGAGATCCTTCCTCCCACACTTCAGCATGAATTTTTTATGTTCCCCATTATATTTTTGATTCACCTAAAGGTCGGATTGTTTATAAAAATTAAATTTGAGAGACACTTTTAGGCATCTTGAGGATCCTTACATGAAGATTATAATTGAGACACATTCTGTTAATGGAGCGTATCTTTTTCAATGAAGCCATACTCAAATAAGTTATTAAAAATTATTAAAGTTATTAAAATTGTGTTGAGGCAAGGTTTTATGAATTTTAATATCTTCATTACATAATATAGAGATTGGAGGTATGACTTGTCATGATATGACATCAACATTAAGAAATAAGTATTGCTTAGTCTATTGTAACAAGAAACTTCACAGCTTCCATCCTTAAGCAATTAGGTATGTCAACCACCGAATATCTATGCACATTGAGATACTTCCTAATTCCTAATAAAATGATGAAGATTGACATTTATTTACAATAATGATGTTAGTTTACTGGTAAAACGTAGGCCCGAGGCGGTTGTGTTTAGCCCTCTAAAATTTATGGTGAAAATTAGGCACAATTATATGCTTAAAGAAGATAGCTCTTAGATTTGCTTCTAAATTAGCAAAGTTCCTCTTGGGCTATAGCTCATTTAGCTGTCAATGTGATGTCTCTCCACTTCCATTCCTCTTTTGAGGATTGGAAAAGGAAAAATGTTTACTACATTTATAGAAGTGCAAACTATTGTGATGGCATTAAATGAACTGACCTCGATGATTTAACTTATAAGCCTTATCTAGAACTATTCCATATTAGTTGGGTAGACCTCCCAATCATTTTGTGATTACTATTTAATCCCAATTAAGTTGTTATAATTTTGAAAATGCAAATTAAACTTTCGAATTATAACACAAAACCAAGCTAAATAAAATTAAGAAATTATATGAATAGAAGACTAATATCCAAATTATCTCATTCTTTACTCACCAAGTAACTCCCCAAAGATAAGTCCTCATGAAGTTTCTTTGGAATTATTTTTTTCCAATCAATCAGGAGTATGTAAATATGGGGCTATATGTTGGCCAACTAAGAAGAGGCTTGTTGATAAATAGGTGTTATAGAGATTAGGATGCTTAAGTGGATGAATGGATATACTCATAAAGATATAATAAGAAATGAGTTTATCCGTAGCTAGGTTGAAGTGGCCCAAATTGTGGATAAAATTAGAGAATATTGCCTTAGATAGTTCATGCATATTTAGCATAGACAATTCAATGCCCTAATTAGAAAAAATTAAGTTTATTAATTTTACCAATATTGAAAGAGGAAGAGGAAGACCAAAAAAAAGTGTGAAGGAACTATTAGAAAGAATTTTCACTTGGGTTTCTATCTGATCATGCACAATAGAAACAAAGGATTCATGTAGCCAACACCACTTAATGGGATTAAGGCTTGTGTTGTTGCTATAGAGGGGAGTTTGTAGAACTTGTATAATACTGTTATATACAAGTTGTAAGGAGGCAAGGAAATAAATTGTGAATTTTAAGTAGTAGTATGCACTGTAACATCTGTAACAACTGCAACAAATTATAGAAAAGTGAGCATATGGTAACAAACTTTTAATAGTATAAACATATGTATTTTTCTATCAATAGTATTGTGACACGTAGAACTTTTGCACACCACCTTATTAAAAAACCTAAATTACATTCTTCTACCAGGAAGGTATTCAACTACATGTCGGTAGTTGCCTACAAATAATATATCAACTGTGAGTTTTAACATAATTGTAGTCGGCCTATTCATAGTGGATATGACTTTTCATCTCATATTTTCATTATATGCTAGCAACATTACCTGTATAGGTCACTTAGATCTCACCACAGATATATGGTCATGAGCATTTTATGATAGAATGTAGCAACGATATATGACCAACATATTTAAAAGTAGTGCAGAATATGACAGTATCAATTGAGCAACAATGCATGCATACTTCAGTAGCAACAAAAATTATAAAATGCTAATATAGTAAAAACTTCAGTATCTTGCCAAAATATTCTAAGAAAGGAATATCTATACAATTGCTTTAAATTTAGAATTTTGGAAAATTATTTTTATTTAATTTTACAAAATAATAATTTTATAACTATAAAGTAATTTAATAAAATAACTATTTTAGTTATGTAAAATCATATATTTATTAAGTTATTAAATATTTATATAATCTTGAAGAGTTTAATGATCTGATTATCTAAATAAGGTTTAGATCTTAGATATGAGTACTAAAGTCTACTTCACTAAATCAAGTCATTTACCTACTTCTAAGTTTAGGAATAATATTTAAAGGATAATTTAATGATTCTCATACCATGAATTTGAGTTTTCAAGGTAATCCAAGCTAGTTTCAGACTAGGGTTACATCATCTAAATCATAGATCATCATTTGATTTTTAACATGTAAGAGCTTGAACCTCAATCAAGATATCTTTATGTTGAATCTTTATTTTCTTAATTTTTTAGAATTGAAATTTAATGTTTGAACACCATTTTGGGTTCATCCAAGGCTAAATTAGGTTAAGTATAATTATTTGAGGTTATAGGGTCCTGGTGTCCAACAAGGGTTAGTTACACTATTACGATCAATCTTAGGCTAAGTTTAGCTTCCCAATTCACTTAAGAAAGGTTTTGAGTAGTAGGATATACATTTTCTTTCGTGAATACATGGGAAAGTCAATATTTTTAGTGGTATAAATGCAAGGTGAGCAGTAGCCTTTAACTCACCAAGTGAGGATGGTCAATTGGCTAAATCTTGAACTCAATCGAACTTTATTAATTACCATTTTAGGGTTCATAACATCTTATCGTAACAGTAATTTATTTTTATAAATATTCTTTGGATTATGACTTTAAATAGAAAGAGGAGAAGGAAAGTGATTAACATAGCCCTTAAAGGTAGGATATTACATAACATAAAGTAATTGAATGCCTATTTAGTAGTCTGACCTGGGGTTTGATTAAGGGCTTAACTAGTAACATTACAACTATTTACCATGATTGTTATTCTAGAAGGCTTAGAGGTCTAATTAAGGGTGAATTGATCTCATAAATCAATAAGAGAGTATCCTTAGAGCCAATAGTAGTCCTAAAGGGGTCACTAAATTTCAAGATCTCTATGATTAGCTAATATTAAATAATAACTAAGCCTAAGATGGATTATTACTCAAATACTTGGGAGGAGAAAAAATGGTGAAGGGTAATTAAATTGGGAATTACATCATGCAAGAATTATTATTAGTAATAAAGATCATTAGCTAAAACACATTCAGATGTATTGATCATTTTTCTATTAATGGTATGATAACCCTGATCAAAAGCTTATCATAAAGTTGGAGGGAGAATTGGACTGATACCAAGTTGTTCCTGCTACTCTCGCAAGTTCCACTTTGCCTACAAATCAAGCACGATCTAATCCAATAGGCCCAGGGATCCTGATCGGCCGCCTCCGCAAAGTTTTCCCTTTCTTGGTACCTAGTTGGTGGCAGTTTCCAAGCATGAATGGGATCAATTAGCACTTTGGTTGACGTCGCTAGAGGAGTCAGCGGCACACACAACACTACTGGCAAAGAGAAAGGATTTGGAAATGGGGCTTCTTTCCCTCGATCACAAAGACTTAAATTTTGAACACTAGAAAGCTATAGGGTTTTCTTTAGAGTAGTAGTCGTAAAGGGGGAGTTGGGTTTTCAAACTTATTTAAGTGATCCTCTATGAAATGATAGTTTGATTATTGCAACCAAAGCTTACGAATTTGGGGAACGTTTTGGGTAAGATTTGGAGGCATTTCATCACCAAAATCCCACAAATTTATGCTTATAAGTGTTACCTAAATTTCCGTCAATTACTTGTAACTAAGGTTTACTTTTGTGATCATTAGTTTTTAATTAGTGTAAAATGTTGATCGGATTTATTTGACAGTGATTTGGATGCCGTTTAACCAAGTTTTCAATTTTGGGTTTTCTTGCAACGTCTCAGTTTGTTGAGAGGTCAGGGATGAACCTATAGCATCGTGCCATTCCAGATTAGGACGGTATTATAGTGGTCTCAGTCGTTGGACTAGACAATGAGCATTTGATTAAATCTTTTGACAGTTTTATGCTGTTGTATTTTTTTTGCCAGCACTTTTAGAACATCACTTAGGAGAGACTATGCTACAAAGGCTCAATCTAATCTATCTAAAGTTTAGTGTTGGTGGAAATTAATATTTAATTAACCATCCTTCTTTACTGTTTGGATCAGTTGAGTCAGGATATTGGTGTGCTTTAAGGGAAACTCTAAATTACTATGCATCATTCTTCTATTTTTGTTATTTCCCTTGAAGCTGCAAAAACCAATGTATAAACAATTATCAAGTGGCTTTCACAAAGGTTCATTTTCTAATGTTGCATTTTACTTCTAAAAAGTGTTTTATGGCTAAGATCTTGTTTGTGTTGGTTTTTAAGGACTACTATCATCCCATTAATCTATTCATCAAGTTTAGATTAATTTCATATATAATTGTTGAGTAAAGATCCCAGATTCCTGGAATGTTAGTGTATGAAGATGATTTATTTTATTGTAGTGTTGTTGACATTTGCATATTATATTTGAATCTTGCACATAAAAGAAGGGAACCACGATTTTGGAAGAAATCCAACTATTATGAATTGAGAAATAAGATTCTAGAGCGGACTGATGGTAGAATTCAAGGAAGCAGAATCATGATCTTGGTGTAAATGTTGTGGTTTCTATATGATTATTTGTGTGACATGGGTGATTAATTATTTGAAGTCGGTGCTTTTTTGTTACTGTTAGTTTGTGTAACAGTTGTGCTTTTCCTTTTTAATTCGTATTTTTTTTAATGACTTCATGTATGTCTTTGTTTTTTTTTTTTTTTTTTTCATACTTTTGATTCATATTTATTTTCTTAAGGGATAATAATACACACGCAATTCAAATTTTCTGTGTTTACAGAATAAGCACCCATCTCTAAAATGAACTAGTGATTCCTGTGCATTATATTAAACATTGTGTATTTTATAAAATAGAAAAATATGACTGCAGTTATACTATGTTCTTTGAAATGAGGGTTGATTTGTTGAAAAAAGGGCAGTCATTAGATAAATATCCAATTTAGGATGTTATGTATGAAGTTGTTCCTGTTTAGATCAAAGCCATTGGTGAACTACCATGCAGAAAACCTTTGAAATCATATTGCTTAAAGACCCTATTTGTATTTTTTGCAAGGTTACTCATCCCAGTGTAAACTGTCGGCTGCCAATTGTTTACAGATTCCCCTTACTTTGGGATCAGTAACCATGGCATGGTCTAACCCCATTCAGTAGGATTCAATGCTAGATTTTTTGAGAAAGGAGCTTAGAGAATTTTGGTGCTATTCGAAGCACTTTATCTCTACTTATGCCCTCGTTTCAGTTTTTCGATATTGTTCTTTTAAAAAAAGCATGCAACAAAATTTTTTACCAGTTACTGTTTTCTAAGCTTTGTTTTGTTTATTAAAACACAGTTTCTCATTGTAGCAATATGATTTCGTTCTTTTAAATGTTCTTTCATTATTTTCAGGTTGATAAGCTGAAAGTTCTGGCTGAGTCTCTGGCTAACTCTTCCTCAAAAGCAGAAAAGCGTATTTTGGATAATCAGTTATATACTCTTTTTTCCATTGCTTCGTCTTATTTTCTATTGTATCATATTTTACAAGCTTGTTTTATAATTCAGTGCCTCTGCGTTCTGCCATTCTGTTTTTCTAAGGCTATTTTGCTTTCTTTTTACTGTTAACTTTTAAATTAGTTGATATTTCTGCTTTTTATAGTATTATTATGGCCTGAGCCTTTTCTGTAATTGTTTTTTTCGATGTTTTACCTTTTTAATGAATTACTTTATACTGGTTACCCACTTTATATATGTTGTTCTTCTTAGCTGTGCATGTGTTTATATACGTAAACACAAAACAGCTGATAGAGAGGGAAGCAGAAGGAAAGGTGGATATTGTTAGGGAAGAAAAGAAATACCCTAAAAGAAATAGACAATTATGTTGAAGATATCATTCAGTAGAATATTTAATTAAAAAAGTTCTTTTGGTTTTATTTTCGTATGAATTTAATGTGATTTTGAAGTTTAGAACTGCTAATTGAATGCTTTAGAAATCGACAATGTCATGTTGTATCTTAATTTTTTCAACGCTAGATGCAATATGAACTGATCAACTATATTACTATATAGTTCTTCTTGCTACTTGACTCATGTCCTAGAATATGGCGGGGTGAACGAAGGAAATTTTATTTATTGGCTGAAAAGATTTCAAACCATTTTAGATTAATACACTTGATTTTATTAAATCTCAAAAAAAAGAGTATGATTGTGCATCTTATGTCTGAATATTGATTCACATTCAGTTTATTGTTGACGATTTATGGACAATATCCCCTATATTCAATATCATTTTATCTATTTATGGTATTTAAGTTTTTTTAAGTTTTTTTTTTTGTGATTTTTATAGCAATTGTTGTTTTTTGTAATGTAGTACGTAGCAATCTTCTTAGAGTGTTGCCACCCATGTATGAATGTTCTTTAGTGTATATATTTGTTATCATTAATAAGGCATAGAAAAGTAACTTTATAATACTTCTAAAATTTAAAACCCCATCTTGAGGTGGTATCCTTGCACAAGCTTTACATCTCAACACATCCTCATGTGCTCTATTCTTCATCATTATGCTAGCACGGTCTACTCAGATATATAATTTCAGAAAAAAGGGAAATTATTACTGACATTGAGCATAATTCATAAAGCAATTTACATTTCAAATTTTGTCGACAATGCCTATTTTTTCGAGTTCATCTTGTAGTCAGCCTTCAGAGATTACTTTTAAACAGGCTAGCTTAACAAGAATTTTTGGTGCTCGATCAAGTGTCCATTGCAGAGCATTGATTAGCATCGAAATTATAGATGCCAAAGATAAATTATATCCCATTGATATTGTTCATCCTGACTATTCTTTGAACAATTGTGCCAAAGTTGCTTTGTCTAACCAAACAAGGCAGTTCTTAATTCCATTAGGGAAGGAGCTTCATTTCTAATAGATTAACAAAAGTAGCACTATGCCATGGTCTCACTTTGGCTACATACATATTTTTTCTTTATTTTGTGCGATCTGACAATAACCTCTTTATAAGCTCCATGCAAATGAGGTCATTCTAAATCATTTAAGGCCATACTTTTTTGTTATTTCTCTATCTCTCTTAACATGGGAAAAGTTCGTTATCAACTTTTCTATTAGAAGCAACCAATGGTCTACATACTTATATGCTTAAACTATCTAAGAGCTGAATTCTTTTGAGTTTATTCTTTTAATGGAACCTACACCAACCTTTTTATGAATGAATTCATTTTCATTTTACTTTTTTGTGCACACCTATCATAAACCTTAGCATTCTTATCTTCACAATACTTGTTTTTTCAGTGTTTTTTTTCTTTACAGGACATTATTTTTTCCCATATTGCGTTGCTCATTTTTTAACTTTTTTGCACAAGTTTTCATTTAATGTTATTGTTTGATTAACACTTCAAAAGTATTTAACCAATATTGCGTTGCTCATTATTTTGCCAATATTTTGTTTGATTGAACTCTAATGTTTAAATTTATCGCTCTTTTTTATTGCAAAATATTTAATTATGTTCTTTATATTGTAACTTCTAAAATTATTAAACTTACATTTATATAAGAATAATATTAGCCGCAAATAACAAAAACGAGCACACATTTTCTTGAATGTGTTCAATAGAATGTACGTAATCAAAGCAAAGTGATATGGTCTAGAAATAGAAAAGTGTAATTCAATTAAAATAAGAAAATTATTTAAAAATTTGCATGCTTTATTATGTCTACAATTACTTGAATTTCTGCAATGAAAGTCCTTTTTTTTTTCAGTATCTTCAAAGAACATCTCTTGGTGTTTTATCACAAGCTTTTTTAATTGATAAATCTCTCTTAAGCTTTCCATAAACAATTATATGTGTGCGTATCTATATATAAATATTGAACCGACTAGCATGATGCTCTTCTCACAAAAAGGTGAAACCCTATGTAATGACCCTAGGTCATTTATAAGGAAAACGTTAATTTTCCGCAATATTTGAATTTCGTTAATCTCCCGCAGAATTCAGTTTTCAGTTACAATTCTCGATTTAGGAAGTTTTCAAGCTCAATTAATGCTGAAATAAAAATTTAGACCTGTCATTAGCCCATACTTAAATTAATAAAGCATAAATTGCCTCATTAAGACCCATATTCAAGGCAAGAATCGGCTGCCCTTTTTGAAATTGTTAAGCAATCAAGTCTACGACACTAATAGGAAGTTATGCAGAGAATAATAAATCTAATTACCCGTAACTCACCAGCTAATCAGCCCGAATGAAACGGATGTGTGTTACATACGCACGTCCTATTTAACCGCAAAGAGCCGCTCGACTCTCACCACTCAATCGCTATTTTCTCTCGACCCCCCGCCCCTCTCCTCTTCCTCTCAGCGATCGAGCCCATCTCGGGAGACGCAGCAGCAGCAAAGACTTACCTGGCGGTCGATCGAGCCAGGAGACTCGATCCCTCCTTCTGTCATAAACCCTTATGCCTGAGAGGCGAGTAGCGTGCGGCTTCCTTCTCCGCTCGATATCGTTCTTCCGCGCAACTCCCTTCTCTGCTTGACCGCTTGACCCTCTACGCCGATCCCTCCCTGCGCTCGATCGAGTATAAGTTACGAACCCTTCTCTCCTCTGTTCGATACTTTTAAAAGGATAAAAATCAAAATAATTAGAATCAAATAGCTAAGAATTTGCTTTGGCATACTATTGTGTCACTTTATTCCCTTATTTATTTATATCAAAAATCTTTTATAGTGGGCTAAACTTTTTAGGAATTAAAATGAAATTTATTTTTCAATATTTGGATAAGTTTCAGTTATTAAATTGAGTATTATGGGGAGTTGTCCGTGATTACAGTCGACCTTTCATATTAGTTTTCTTGGGATTTAAGATTCAATTGCAGTTAACTTAGTATTTTGATGTAACCTTGGAGTCTTTAATAGTTAGAAGATCGAAAGACTAACTGTTTTGAGTTGAAGGTTATTCAATAATAAGATGCAAGTATTCTAGCATTGAATCAAAATCCTTAAGCTAGAGATTTATAATTGATATACAGTTTCATTTAATTTGTACTCAATTATTAATGATGAAATCAAGAATTTTTCCATTGTAATCAATTTGCAATATGTGTGCAATTTGGTACATGAAGGTTTCAATGCTTTTAGAAAACAGTTTTAGAATACCCTATGCCGCAATTTAAACCTATAGAGAAAGCTCACTTAGGGTCTAAGAATACATGAATTTTAATATTGATTTTTTTTTATATTATTCCAAGTTAACTCAGATAATCTCTTAACTAAAGTTAATTTATAAGCATCATAAATTAAGAAGAACAAATAACCACAAAGTTCATAATTAACCAAAAGTTTATGAATGACAATATTAGCGTTCATAGAGCAAATAAGTACTTCAAAATTTAATAGAATTTTAATTATAACTTTTGCAGACACATCGAGTTTGTGAGTGATTCATCTTGTTAAGAGAAACACAAAAGGTACACTGGATATTTTTTTTATGCTTTCTACTTTTTGCTATTTAAGCATCGTTTTGAGCCTATTATGTATTGTTATTTAATGCATTATTCTTACTACTAATGATGTAATATAAATAAAAATGATGTTTATGTATCTTGTGAATATTGCAAGGGTTCCGAAACGGAGGTTGAATTAAGTTAGGGACGGGGCTAGTCCATCGGGAGTTATAAGGGTGCCGTTTGGAGCCTTTGAGGGGGCCCAGGTGAAGGTTATGCTTAATTGCATGTTTGAAGTCATCTGGAGCCTTCAAGGGGGCCCAGGCGAAGGTTATGCTTAAATGCATTTTTATGAACCCAGCCTCATGGTTCTGGCTTTGCCCATTAGAACTGCTAACGTTGCTTTGTAATATCATGACATAAACATAAACATGAATATTTATGCGATTACTATTTGAAACATCGCATGTGACAAAAGAACATTTGTTTTGCAGGTTTTATGATCATCTTTTATTTATAACAAACTGTATTTCCCTGCAATTATTATCATTTTGACTTCCGCTTTAGCTTAAAGTATATTTTTAATATTCTTTGTATATGAAATATGCACTAAGGCATTATTTTTATAATATCAGATCAGATACAGCTGGAGGAGGCTGATATAGTTTAAAGTCGTTAGAAAGAAGCGTGGCGCGAAAAATTAATTTACCCTTTGAGGATTAATTATTTTTGGATAATGGCAATTATGTAATAAAATTTTGGATGTTATTTACTTTAATTTGAATGAATGTTATTTCTTTATACTTGAATGGCTTTGGATGTTGGTTAACCGTTATTTTACTTAATTTCCAATATGATCCTGTAGAAAGATGCATCCGATGTTACTTTGGTTGTTACCAATCTAACATGGGTCATCACACCCTAGTGATTCCTTCGACAGTGCCATGCTTATCTGGGGCTACATCGATGATTGCACCGGCGCTTGAACTTGTGGATCTAGAGTTATATTTGTCGGAGGGGTCGGTTCTACTTGATCTCCACTGGCGTGTAATCAGTCACTCCATATCAGCTTCTGGTTCCTACCATTGGGAGATTTCGATGGTCCTCGGATGGGGGATTTGCTTCCTAACTTGCACGCCAAGCAAGTTCTTGCCCCTTCGGATCCCCTTCTGCTCCTAACCTTTCATTCATGCTCTAACCAATGCATCTTCATCTCAAGGAATAGTTGGTATTAAATCAATCATTTCTTTGCGTGATAAGCCAACCCTTTTACTTATTATTCTGAATTGGATTTATTGGCGAAGCCGTTTGAATTTTCATTAACTGGGAAGTTTCCAAACTTCCATCGACAGTCATCCAAAATTTTCTCAAAAATTGGGATTTGTGGGATCCCACATTGCCGGTCACATTGATTCTCATCACATTCGATTAAGCTTTCAAATGATTCGAATTACTCTAGACTATTCGCAATGGGGTCTTATTACATTGAAAATTTTCAAATGAAACTTTTGAAATGGACCATCGATTTTGATCCAAATCGTGAATACCTCATTGTCCCGATTAGGATCAGTTTTTTCTTAGGGTGCACTTAATTACTATTCCATCCTTTTTTTTATGGGTTAGTATTTCGGGAAACCGCTAAAAATCGACTTTGCGATGGCTAATCTCCTCTGTCCATTTGTGGCTCGGGTTTTGATTGAAGTTGATATAACCAAATCCTTTGGCTCTGCCATATCGATTGGTAGTGAAGACAAAAGATATTTTCAGGTGGTATTTGAAAACTACCTTTTTATGCTCAAATTGCAAAAAATTGGTCATGAAAGTGCTATATATTAAACTTCATCCGCACTTAATAACACTTTCTTCAACATTGCTTCAAATTAGATAAAAAATTAAGAAGTTTAAACAAGTGTACGTCGCTAAAGTTCAAGGTACTGGGTCAGGGTTTCATCTCTGGGGGTAGTGTCTCCGTCATGCTTGGCTGAAGTTGGGGTGGTCCCAACTACCGAGGTTGATGTTGGCAGGATTGTTCCAGACGCCCCTACAATCAACTATTTTGGGTTTTTTATTATACTATTTGAGTCATTTTAAGGAATTATGGCAACAATCTAAATGATTTGGTTGCTCCAATAGACGGGGTTGGTCATAGGCCGATTGGGAATGAGGATTTCAGCAACATGGACGAGTTGGCTGAGGGTTCAGTATAAGGAGATTCGAATGCAGATTTTGAGGCTTTTATGGATAAAGACAAATTGATTAACTTGATTGAAGTCAACTTGGTTGATCCCACTTGCTAGATGCTGGTCGAGATATTCAAGTATGTCGATCCGAAAGCTTTGTCGTTGGACCGCTTCTGTGTTGAAGGGCTTCTAGCTGGGTTGGAGTTGTTTTCCTTGGTAAATCATCGGCATGTGCTCTCGGAGGCGTTCGATATTTTGTGGAGGGGCAAATGGGTTATTGATATGATCCTTGGTGTTATAGGTTTGATGAGAGCTTAATGCTTATGTCAAGAAGTTTCATCCGATCGTGCATGGAAGACCTCAACCTATTTCTTCACTGGTTGACTCTGAGGTGGATTCAAATGAGTTAAATAATAATTTATCAGATTTAGAACTTTTGTTTAATATTTTTATTTGGAATAAAAGAAAAAAAAAGAAAGTTAGAAGTTCTAAAACCAATAGAAAATCAAACTATAACCTTAGGCAAAGGTGTGATCGCTAAATGGGGATTGGTTTCTCTGGTGTCGAGAATTTTTAACTTTTGTTGAGATTTTTCTTTTGAGATCTTCTTTAGAGTTTCGTGATCGTTTTCTTTTTTCTTTTTTTATTTTCCTTATTTTTTGCTTCTTTTTTATTTATTTTTTGTTTGAGGTCACCAACTCTTATTTATGTTGTACACCCTTCATTTTAAATTATAAAATGCAACAAGCATAACACACATATATATATATATATATATATTTTTTTTTTAAATGCAACAAGTTTCGTGTCCATTCGCATCTCAAAGAATCGAAGGCAAAGGAATCTTTCCTTAAATCTACAAAAAAAAGAAGTTATATGCCAAAGAAGAATGCTAATGTTGTGGTGGATAAAGCTCCTAGTGATATTGCGGAGGTCGAAGTGATGGGCATCATTCGACGAAGAATGGACAACAAATGATGTTAGCAATGTTAAATTTTTTCTCTTAGGAAATGAAGTGGTAGGTTTGCCCACCCTTTTGGTTGGAAATGGTCATGATAGGTTGAGTACAGATCTTGCAAAATGCGATGATGGAGATTTATGTCCCTATACAATCATCTTTCTTGACTGTTATGGGAGGCTATGTCTCGTTTGAGGTAGATCCTCAGTTGGATGCTCTAACTGTTGTCTTGGAGGCTTATCCTTCCCCACCTCTGTTGAAAGGGGAGATTATGGATGATTTTGTCGTTCTGTCATTAGATCCTTTTGGTGGTGGCTGGGAGCTTGCGAGATATGAGGTGTTTTCCATACAAAAGCTCCCTGACCTTCTTTGGCTCAACCCAAATTTTGAGTGGGAGGGTTGAGGGATTTTTTGATGAGGAAGATAAAGTCATTCCTTTAGAAGTGATATGTATCTATATTGATGAAATTTCAATTGTCTTGCGTAGAAGTGGATTTTCCTCCGTGGAGGCTTCTTCCCGAGACAATTTAAACTAAAATTTTCTCGCTTTGGAGTTTCATATGCTTGACCCTGGGAGATTTCAAGCTACATTGGCTTATAATATTGTATCTGAATATAAGGCCTCTTTGAGAGATTTCAAGCTACATTGGCTTCTATATTGTATTGGAATATAAGGCCTCTAAAGTGGACTTAAATGAGGAATTCAAGGACAATTTTCGGATTAAGAGCTATTATACGATTTTCTTGTAAGATAAAATGGGAAAAAGTAAAAGAAGCAAAAAAAATGACAACTCCAAGCAGTAACCGAAATCTAATTTCCGACATAGGCGCAATTACGATTCAAGAACCTCTTGCGAAGTTTTATTTAGTGTTAGAAGGGATCTTAGATCCTGTGGAGTTTGTTGTCTACTTCTCTTTTATTTTTGTTTTATTTTTTTATTAGCTTTTGATTTTGAGGTTTCAAACTCCCTATCTATTCTATTATAAGCATTTTTTGCTAAATATATAAAATGCAACAGATTAAATATATATATATATGTGTGTGTGTGCGCGCGCGCACGCGCGCATGTAAAATTCTATGCATTACGTTTGGCTATCTTTGGTACAAATTTCTGGCTAGTATGATTTATATATAGCTCTATTATGTCTAATTCCTATCATTCAAAAGCTGCTTCTTGTCTACAATGTTTTATATTAGGCATGGATGATACTGCCCTAGTTTTATGCTAGGTAGCTCTACCATGGAAGCTATGCATATATTAAAAGATTTGATGGAGAAATTTAGAGAAAGAAAAAGATTTTAATTTATAATTTATTGATCTTGAAAAAGCTTATATTAGAATAACAAGAGTTTTTTTGAGAGACAAGGGATTTACATTGCTTATATTGATATAAGAAATATGGGATAAGAATAGCAAGAGGTTCAAGTACATAATATATGGAGCGCAAGTTCAATGAGTATTTAAAGCCCTAATCTTGATGATATATCTATTGAGGACCATGTGATCAAGAATGGCAAGAGGTTCAAGTACTTGGGTTCACTTTTCAAAATAAGTCAAAATAGAGAGCGATTGATTAATAGAAACCAAGCTAGTTGGATCAAATGGAGGAGCACTTCTAGAGTGTTGTGCGATCCGAAAACCCCACTCAAAATAAAAGGAAACATTTAGAGTAACTATATAACCATCTATGTTATATGGGGTTGAATGCTGGCCAACAAGGAATAATTTTTTTGATAAAATAAGTGTTATAAAGATGAGGATTCTTAGATGGATGAGTGGATATACTCGTAAGGATAGAATGAGAAATGAGTTTTTTCTGTAGCAATGTTTAAGTGACTCTAATAGTGGATCGGGCATATTAAGCGTAGACCATGCGATGCCCATGTTAGGAAAATTGAGCTTATAAAAATTTTCCATATTAAACGAGGAAGAGTAAGATCCAAAAAGACATGGGAAGGTACTATTCTGAAGGATCTTCTCTATTTAGAACTTTGAAAGGAGCTTTGATTTAATCATGTACAATGGAAACAAAAGCTTTAAGTAGCTGATCGTTCCTAGTAGGATTGAGGCTTGGTGTTGTTGTTCATGTTATTTAAATGTTATGCTTCAACTCATTTCTGCATAAAATCCTTTATCAAAATACACATTTTTATATGATACCGTTTTATGGAGATATCACCATCCAATAAAGCATCAATAATTAATCTTTAGTATCATCTTCAACTTCACCGTAGAATCATATTTGATGGAAGTATCATTATTCCTAAGCAAGACATTATTCATCACCAAGTAATTAATCTATAAGAAACTCACACTCCAATGTCTCTACCAAAACTATGCATAAAGCTTAGGTCACATAAGTGCGTTTAACATATATGGTCTCCCTCTGGAAAAGAAATGTAGGCTTGAGACAAATGATAGTGCCTTTAATGCAATGTCCCCTGAAGCACTTAAATGAACTCATCTACTATCTAGACCTTCTCTGGCATAGCATCTTGTTGGCTTAGGAAGCCAATATTTCCATACCAATCATCTTTATATGCTTTGCCTCTATCAAAAAAAAAAAGTTGTGAATTAAATACAATTTCAGCCTTATGATACCTTAACAACATCTTAAGAAATCTTAGTTGGAGTTCGTACAGCCCACTTATGTTGAGAAAATGCCTCATATAAATACCATCATGTAAACGATAGCACAATTTTTGGTAAAATGTTTGTGCTATAAGTCTCACCCTACCTCATGTTATTATACCTGATCAACTCTCTTGAGGTGACCTTAGTCCATTAATTGCATATAATTGAGACTCATAGGTCTACTATAGTCTCAATCCTGATAGTGGTTACAAATTGACCCCTAGTTGACCTATATATTTATGAATTATTCCTAATATTCACAATGACATTCATGCTAATATAGTGCAAAGTGGTCACCCCTTTGCTTGTTCCACATTTTTCCCACCAATGATTTTACTTTTGCTACTATCCGCAATTCTTCCCCTTCTAGAACCCATGGCATCCATGCTATTAAATTAATAGCTGTCACATTTATTACTTGCACCTTTTACTAATTTAAAGTTGTTGGTGATTCAACATCCATCACATCCACCAAGGCCAAAATACCCACCTAAGATTTGGAGTCACGGCAAGTCATTGATGAGACACCACATTCTCTTTCATTGTCTTTTAATTCTTGGATTTACATATATAGCTAAATGACCAAAGTAATGAACTTTTTTTAGTTTTTTTTTTAACTTGGTCGATCCCTATATCACGATTGATGGTGAGAAATATGTAAATAAAAGTAATTCTAAAAGAGTGTCCTTTATCATTTTAGAGCAAAAGCAATATTTGTATTTATTGAAAACTTTATACAATCAATTTCATAAAAATCAGAATGACCTGATCTTAATGCTTTAGTGAAGCCCCGTGAATAATCATTAAGAATATAATAATTGTTGAAAATGTGGGAACTATGCTACTGGATAAAACATGAGATTAATTTTAATTAATGCATATATCTTATTTGTAGCAGCTATTATTGTTTCTTTTAATTTGGCTTATAGGTGTCATAAATTTTATAGTATTTGATTTCTTAACTCAGCTTTATAAATACTGACCTGAGTGTTTTCAATTTAGAGAAAACTTAGCCTATATTTCTTTCATGACAAAGCTGTACGCTTCATATTTCTCATATGTGCAAGTTGTGTGATACTACATATGCTCTAATTCCTTGCATATTTTAGGTCTCAAAAGGAAGAAGCACTGAATTTCCGTGCAGCTAAAGCTAATGAAGTAGGTGAAATTGAAAAGGTATATATTGCTGGTGAAGTGCACTAGTTTTCTTGATATTGATGCATGCTAATTTTTATGTGAAGTCTCGGAGAAGCATTGCAATTGATTCTGCCAAATGTAACCATGCGATTTGTATTCATTATCTGCTTGATTAAAGTGTTACATAAGTCAGCAATCTCGTCCTCTCATTTTTCTTGGGAAAACAGATTTAGTCACATGCCACTCATATGAAATATGGGATAAAATATATAGAATGCAATAGTAGGGGGTTGAAAGTGTAAACCAATTATCAGCTAACAAGTTTTCATTACTTAGATAATTGCATCATGTACTAGGTTAAATAATTTACTGAATCCCAATCTCATATGACTTTGTTGCTTCTACATTTTGCTAGGTTTAGGTTCTGATAAAGTCGGTCATACCAATCTTGATGCTATTTTAAACTTTCTTAAGTTAGAGTCTGGTTCAGAATAAAATAAGTAGTTTGTTATGAAAAGAGGATAGAACATTGAATATATATTGTAAGTTTCTACTATTTGTATAGAGATTGAGGACAGTAAAAATAGATAAATGAATAATTTTTTTATGTTTTTCAATGAATATTCTACTAATGTAATTAGCTCAAAAAAATTTAGTGTTTCTAAAGTCAATTGTAATTGCTCTTTCATTTGATGGGTTTTAGTAAAATAAAGGATTGGGTTATTTTAGATAAAATAAAGTGGATAGTTGTAAGATCAAATGACATCCTTATTAATTAATATGGGAAAATTTATGAGTGATAGTGTTTTGTGGTTCAAGTATTAATATGGGCTAGTAAAACTAAGGATTGGATTATTTTAGATAAAATAAAGTGGATAATTGTAAGATCAAATAACATCCTTATTAATATGGGAAAATTTATGAGTGATACAGTTTTGTGGTTTAAGTTTTTAAATTTTAATTTAAAAGATTAAAAAGCTATCGAATGAGCATCTATTTACAAGAAAGATGATGTACTGAACTTTATAAAATGATAAGAGTTCTCTGGCTCAATTAGGTTTATGAGTGATAGAGTTCTCTAGTTCAAGTAGGTTTATGTTTCAATCTTTAAAATTTTTGGAGAAAATGATTAAACACATTATATGATGAAATACTTATTTTTTTCACAAAATTAAGGGTTTGCCAAGTTAGCTAATTATGGAGGCTATATATTTACTGTAATAACTAATAGATTGGAGAGAGAAAAAAATTATTTGATTTTTCTTAATTTAGAAACGACATAATTAAAGTACTAAAATCAGTTTGTTTGAGAGCATTGGAAAGAAAATGAGTTTGTTTTGCATCTCTCAAAGTTATTAAATACATTAGTTTTTTTGTTAAAACAAACTATGACTTTCAATTTAACCAATATTGTCCTAAATTATTCTATTTGGCCAATTTAATCTAACATTTAAGTATATTTAACTTATTTCTTCAAATATTCATTTAAAGGACAATTTAATGCTTAATTTTTCATCTTTAAGGGATTGTTTGAGTTCAAAATGAATGGTTAAGGAACTGATTGAGCATATTGAATTGGAGGTTGTATTGACTAAATTGAAATAGTTGCGGGACCATTTTGACACATTACCCTTAAATACATGTTTAATGGAGGCAATTAGTTATGTTTGAGCATAAGGTGATTTTCTTAATAATTTTTATGTTTCAATTGGATTGCATCAAGAATCAGTTTCAGGTTTGCTTCTCCTTACATTAATTATGAATATTTTTGTTGAGCATATTCAAGAAAAGCCTTGGTGTAGATTATCTGCAAATAATATTCTTCTTGTATTATGAATAGAAACAAAGCAAAATTCGAGCTATGGAAAGCTACTCTAGAATCTAAATGATTAATGGATCTAACCAAAATTTATGGAGTGAAAATTCAATCATAATAGATATCATAGTAGAAATTATTATTTCAATAATTTGGTAATTGAAGATCATGTTGTCAAAAAGAGATTGGTTTAAATATTTCCATTCTATTTTTCATGTAGCAACAAAATAGTTGGAGATGAAATAATAGAACCTAAATAAGTGGGTTATGTGTGATAAAAAAAATTTACTCAAAAAAAAACTTATTGGAATTGCTACAAGACCAATAATGGTGTATGGGATGGAATGTAGATCTACAAACAAAAACATACTAATAAAATGTGTTGCCGGAATGAGAATGCTAAGGTGGATGAGTGGGGTATACATGAAAGAACATGATGAGAAACATGTATTTTCATAGTATAGATGGAGCATCTCTAGTTGAGGACAAAGTTAGAAAAGTCATCTTAGATGGTTTGTACATATTAAGTGCATATTGTTAGGAGGACAATTAGGAAAGTTGAGTTTATACATTTTTCCCATGTTAAAAGGGGGAGAGGAAGACTAGGAATATGACAAGAAATTATCAAGAATGAACTCACACATTATAAGCTAAGTGAGCGATTGTTATTTGGTCAAGTATGGTGAAGATCAAGGCTTCCGGTAGCAGATCCCACTCAGTGAGACTTGCAATTGGTGCTGTTGTAGTATCAAACTGTGGTGTCCTATCATTCAGGTGGTCGTATACCGCAGGTCATATTGAGCAATTTGAAAGAAAATAAATACGCATATAAAAGCCAAAAGATAATTCTCATTCATTTAAAATTCCTGATTACAAAAATCTCTAACATTCCTCTTATAAAGTTCATCTTTATCAAAGATGAACTGAAACAAAAGGAAAATAAAAATAAAAGTACAAGTAAAGTGGTGTCGTAGATACATCAGCAAGTTTGAAAATGTATGAATTAGGGTTTTTGTTTAAATTCTTTCAGAAGCACCTAATCTGGTATTGTAAAGAAAACAATACCGGGATTGGAATTCTCAGTAATTAGAGAATACTCTAAGTACCGTAGTAAACAATCAAATATTACACTTTTATAAAAATAGAGATGCGATTAGCAGAAATAGGGGTGTAATAAACATGCAGAAAAAGTAAGGCAATAGTGCAAAAGAAATAATCAATTTCTTGCAAAAAGTATTATTACAAATAGAAGTTACTGATGTCGTTTTTTCAGTAACTCACCACGAATGTTACTGATGTCATTTTTCCAGTAACCCACGAAAATTGTTGATGTTATTTTTTCAGCAACCCACGAATGTTACTGATGTCATTTTTCAGTAACCCACGAATGTTGCTGATATCATTTTTCAGCAATCCACAAATATTATTGATGTCATTTTTCCAGTAACAACCGCGTTATAAAATGAATGTTGGTTCCGAACAACCAATCAAGCTTCAATACAAATTTGGCTCAAAGCGAAGCTAAGCAACAATAAATTGCAAAATGTAGTACATGTCATATATTAGGTATCTTTTTCTTTAAGTTCAAATGTGCGACAGTTCGTTCGAATCTGCATTTAGATTTTGATATTTTAAATTAACTTTTTTTTTCAGGATATGATATATTTTAAGGATTTTTTTTTTACTTTTATATTATGACTTTTGTTCATTCTCCTTCTTGGTAGAAGACAGCATTTTTAAGTTACTGAGGGTAGCAATTATATTTGATATAATAATATTATTATTATCATTATTTCAATGATAATAATAATATATGAATGAAATATAAACAAAATGGAAATGAATATAAAAATGAAAATGCCTGAATTGAACTTTGATAGAATAGAAATAATAATCATTTAATAATATTTGTATTATTCTCATTATTAATTAATGAGAATAATAATAATGTGAGTGACTAATTTATTAATTTCATGATAATGATTTATTAAGCATATGTAAATAGAATAAAAAGAATGAATGAATAAAGAAAACAAGCAAAATTTTCCCTCATTTTCTTTCTTCTTTTCACTCGCCTCTTACCTTTAGGATTGGGATCGTCGGAAAACTGAGGGAGGCCGGAGTGGGGTGGTCGGACGGCTGGCAGTGGTGGTTGTTGGCCAGTTGAGTTGGCTGGCTGGCAGGGCAGGAGGGCGGCCGGTGGGCTGGCTGGTAGGAGGAAGGGAGGCTTTTCTGGCAGGAGGTGGGCTGCTGTGGATGTGGGAGAAAATGTGAGGGAGTGTGGGGTTATATAGGCGTAGAGGGAGGGGAGGGGGTCGGCCAAGTGGGCCAACAGTTTATGCCAAAAATGACGCAGGATGGGCGCTGCCTGGCGGCTCTGCAGGTTCCTGGCACGGAAGCTTCTTCCGCTAGGCCCATAAATCTCAATTGTGGGGGGATAAAACTGAGGAAGAGAAAAAAATACATATAAAGGAAAAAATTTTAAAAGTTAAATTTTTCGCATTTTTCCGCCGTTTGGCATCCAAGAATAACGAAACTTGACACCAAAGTGTGTTACGATGTAACGAACATCCTCACGCCGAAAATTTCCAATTCGGAGTAATATTTTATTTTAAATTAATTTCTGAAGTTTTAAAGTTCAAAAATTAATTGAGATTGAACCGGCTCTCCGAAATTGATGAAACTCCTCGAGCAGCATTTAAATAATATACTCAACATAATGACACAAAAAATGATGAATTCTGATACGTATTTAATTTTCTCAATTTGTTGAATTTTAAAAAAATTAGAAATTAAAGCGGGAGTTTCTATTATTCGAATTTTTCTCAAATTTGGGAACTTTGATCAAAAAATTATTCTCATTTAAAGGTATATTTGTTTGCTCTAACTTTAAGTTCTTCGGGATCCTGATGTTAGAGTCGGGATTTTGACCCAATTTGCAAAGTAATGACATTGGGTCATTACACAAACACTTGATTAATCAAAAAAACATAAGTAAATAAAGATCTAAAAAGTATGATGCTTACTACAACTGCATTTGTTGAACCTCAATTTGATCAATCGCTAAGCTATAGGAGCAAATGTGCAACTCTGGGAATAATTTTCTGAACATTCTTTTTTAAAAAGAGGTGGAAAAGACAGGAGAAGTAACGTGTTATGCCGGTTTGATTACTTGTAAAAAGAAGATGAGCATTTTAGAAATGAAATGTTTATGTGTATGTAGATTAAAATTTGTGGCATTGTTTCTTTTTCCTTATTTGAAGTAAAGTTTGGAGTTTAGCATTTCAGTCTAATGAATATGGTAAGACTTATCTTATTTGGAGTATAGCACTTGTGTGCAAAATATATGAAGTTGCTAACAGTACCAAGAAGTTTTTAGGAAACCATTTGTGTGAAATTTGCATTTATATCATCAACATAAAGATAATGTTAGAAAAAGAAAGGAGCAGTTGAAGTTTGGCAAGTTCTATATTTGGAAAGTTTTATTGTAGAAACCTGCAACTTTAAATTTAGAGAATACATGATCATTAGTTAAAGATGAAGATTACCTTTGGCGAGTAATCAAAATCAACTTTTTAGGGATTTTTAAAAAAGAATTATTTTCTTAAATTGATTTGCAAATAAGGAATTTCTTAAAAATTTTCTCGAATTTGTTAAATTTTGGTCAAACTTTAGTTGAAATTAATTAATTCAGGAAATGCAATTGATTTATTGTGAAGCAAACAGCAATCGATCATTAAGGCTGAGTATTTTGAAGTTGCAGCCAGTCATTAATTTTTAGAAGGTAATATATAAATAAGAATCAATTAGCAGCTATCCCATTAAGGTCATATGTTTAATCCTTTTAGTTTGGATTGTTATTTTCCAAAATATTTATATAAACTCTTTATAATTATCCAAAAAAAAATTTATTCAAACTACTCCCAACATTGTTTCCATACAAATGGATGAAAATGTTTAAAATAAAAATGATTCAATTGATGTTGGGTGGAAACATTATGTTGGGAGTAATTTTCTTTAAATAAAAATTGGGCAATTTGGTCCTTTTGATTTTGGATTAATTATAAATAAAATTTAGGGGAAATTATTTTATTTATTTTTAGCAGCAATTTTGTGTATGTTGTTAATCATGTATAATATACCCAAAGTAAAAATAAATAGATAATGTTTATTAATATTTGCATATTGATCTTAAATGTTATAAAATATCATTTTATTTTCTATTATAAAAAAACTATTCTCACAATAAATTTTTCATTATATTTAGTCGCTTCATGTCATTATAATTAGATAATAATGTATGAATTTATATCACATTTGTAAATAACAAGATTTATATGTTAAAATGTAAATACTTAATTTTTTTGTTATTTATGTAAATATCTCAAAATTATTGCTTGAACTGTATTTTATTTTTATTGGCTATAAAAATCAATTTGACATATATAGATGTATGTATGTATGTATGCATATGTCTGTGTGTGTATTTATTCCAACTAACAAATCTTTTCTTTTGCTTTGATCTTATTATGCAAAACTGCATAGGTGGAAAGCTGCTTATCGAACTCAGATGGGAATAGTCTATTGAAAGGAACTTTAAAATTTTATAAATTTGCGTTTGTTGAGTAGTCATCGATAGTTAAAAAATTCAAATATTGTGACCTACTTAGAGTTCTCAAAATAATTAAATCATCTCTTTTTTAAACATATTCTTCATTTGAGTCTGGAAAGTTGCTTTATGCATATGTATTCTTGCATAAAAATGGGATCAAATCAAAAATAAAAATTGTATGATAAAGGAAACTATGTACGCATATCAATTTGAATTTTATTTCCAATAAAATAATTATACTTTTAAGCTAAAATTTGAGATAATTAATTGCATAGCACAAAAATTATGTATTTACATTGTAACCTTTAAATCATGTAATTTTTAAATTCAATTCTAATTATACATTTTATATCTTCAAGAAATGAAATAGTGTGAGAGAACAAAAGAAATTGATAGTTTAGGCTTTAAACTATGGTTACCTGGCAAGAATTGTCATGAGAATGGCGTGGGCATCATCCTGAATAAAAATTAAAAAAATAAAAGTTAAGATATTGGAAGATAGAATTGTCTTCTTAAAGATTATATGTGATTGAATAATTTTTTAAATTGCAAATGTCTATGCTCCTCAGATAGGATCAATATGGGTATAAAAGAAAAAAATATTGCATGATTTTGAGTTAGTTCGATGAACATGTCAATAGAAGATTTTGTTTATAGGAAAAAATTTAAATTAGCATATTTGAGAATTATTAAAGAATTTAATAATTCATGTTGATTTTAGTTTTAGAGAGATTAATGAAGAAAGAAGAATAATTTTTAGAATTGGTTAAGGTTATGAACTTATATTTGCTAGTACTCGCATTAAGAAAAGAAAAGAACTATTATTCTAATTATTATTTTATTTTCGTTTTTAAAAAAATAGGCCATTTATTATTATTATTATGTTTATTAATTTCTATTCACCTATCTGTCATTGTATCTGCACGCTGTCATTGTATCTTCAAGAGTGGGAGATCATTACAACATCCTCATTAACGTCGACCCTTCAACATCTATATACTCACACTCCGTTGGTGCCGACATCATTCCTAAAGTTGGCAGCTAATTGCTTCTTCCTTAAATAGGATGGCTGTTAGTTGGTTCCACTTTATATGATTCCTTTTATGATTCACAAACTTGCTGCAGCTTTTAAATACCTTTAACCTAATAATTGGTCATTGTCTTGCTTCACAAAAGACCAACTTTATTTCTTACATTGAACTAGCATCTGTAAAAATATGTGGGCATGATTTTAGTTTAGAATTTTAGTTTGAAAGATAATTTTTTAATTTGCAAATCAAAATGGAGAATTAAATTTCTTTGTGAATGTGTATACTACATTAAGGGTGATGTGGAACGGGCTTCTTAAAATTGGGAGCTATTTAGGAAAAAGTCTGGAATTATTGATGAAAATTTAACTTCATTGGGTTTTTGATATCAAGTTCATAATCTGGGTAGGCCGAGACAATTGGTACAGGATAGCGTGTAGAAGTTTGAAGTGGCCAGAAAAAGGCTATTTTAAATCAGCTTAACGTCTACTTTGTGTTCACAAGGTTGCTGCATGGAGAATCAATATTGAAATTTTACTGTTACAGATGAGAGCAAGGGATGTTAGGATTCTGGAAGCAAGAACTTCTACTATGGAGGTTGTTGGAATATGTCTTACATCTGTCATGAGCTTATCTAAATCTGTGGGTAAGATGCAGGCATGCATTAAGTAGTGTAAGAGCTTTAAATACTTTTCTAGTGGCCCTCATCTTTTAAGTAACCAGGCAATAATAAGGAGAGGGATATTTTAATGGCCATAAATTTCTCGAGTCACTGCCATTGTCAGTTGTTTCCTTCCTGTTAAGTGCTCACTGATCCTACAATTGAACCCCACAAATAAAAAAATTATGGAATACTAAAATTTTTAGTGGTATTAAAAAAAATAGATATTTAGTGGCATTTTTATGGAATACCTATTGGGTCTAAGGTTTGATGGTGGTGGTGTTGGTGTGGTATTTAAGGATGACTTTGTGTCAGATATCTCTTTATTCTTAGATTTCTCCCATTAAGCAAGGGTAAGGAGAGATTCATTCATAACAATATATTTAGCACCTTAACTTCTTTCTCAGGTAAACTTTTCTCAATTAGCTGTGCTTTTTAATAATTTTTATTTGATTTGCTTGTCCTACAAAGTTTTAAGGTCATTTTCAGCTGTGAAGCATTTCTTCCATTTCTGTGAAAATAAAAACAGATTTTCTTTCTGTAGCAAGCCAATAATGCCTGCTTTTCACGTTCATAATATTTTTGTATAATTAGAAATTTGTTTTTTATTTCTTAAGATATTTTGAACTAACGCTGACTGAGGAGATTTTCTTCTATTTATTCCAGGAATTAATTACTGAAATTGCCATATTGGAACAAGAAAGGGATCAACTAGAGGCTGAACTCAAGAAGGTACTTACTATCTTGCTATTTAAGTTCTAAACAACAATAACACTGACGACAACATTAATCCTTATTCTCACCAAGTGGTGTTGGCTACATAAATCCTTTGTTTCTATTGTGTCCAATCAAATAGAAATCTCTCGTTTCAAGTTTCATATAGAAAAATTCTGTCTTTTTTGTTCTCTTTTTTTAGCAAGGTCAAAGTTCAAATGCTCATTTTTTCTTACAAGGGAGTTGAACAGTTCTCACTCAATTCTTTCAAGTATGCCCACCCATCCACTTTTGCATCCTCATCTTTCTAACACTCATTTTATCGATAATTTTTTGTTAGCCACCATTCAACTCTATTTAATATAGCTGGTCGTATAGCTACTACTCTATTAACGTTTCCTTCAATTATGAATGGGATTTTTCGATGATACAATACTCTCGAAGCGCTCCTCCATTTCATCTAACCAAATTCAATCTTATTAATCACAACACTCTTTATTTTTCTATTCGTAAAAATTGAACTAAGATATTTGAACTTTTCACTCTTCTTGATCTATTGGTTCTCAATAGTTATGTCCTGAAGAGTATGGCTTTGATTATGATTGTACTTGCGCTCCATATATTATGTTTTAAATCTAATAAGAAATTTTTTTTATTCTAAAGTAGTCTAGCAAAACTCAAGTTTTTTGTTAACTCCAATACTAGTTTATCAATTAATATAACGTTGTCTGCAAATAACTTGCACTAAGGAACCTCCTCTTGAATGTGTTCAACAAGAACATCTATAATTCAGCTATTATTTGGTCCCAAGTCTTAGATGAGAAAGGTGAATGATTGTGCTAGGTAGTTGATAGCTAATGTAAAACTTTATTAAATTATATTATGACATGAACCTTTTAAAATTTGCTATTCAAGTGTCAATCAACAAAAATTACTATAGAGATACTAAATGAAGAAAACTTTGTGGGGGTAGGTAGAGAGATTGGGGTGAGGGAATCAGTAAATCCATCTTATCTGCATGTATGGAGGGTTGTGGAGCATTTCTTCTATTTCCACTATACTTATCTTCTCCTAGGATTTTTTTATCAAACCTAAATTTAATCAAGGAGATACTTGAACACCTAACCTTCAATAACTGATGTTCCCCTCTGATCCAATCTTGGGGCCAATATCACGTGATTAATATACTTTTTTTTTCAGTTCACAAATTGTTTATTTCATTCATTTTTGAAAAATAATATATTAGATTTGATTCATTCAGGACTCTTCAGGTAAATAACTTGCAACATTTGTTCATATTACAATAGTGATGAACTCATTAAAACTCAATGTTAAACTAGTACTGAGATCTTTCTTACAAAAATAATTATGCAATTTTTTTTGGCCATAGAAATATAACTTTTTATTTTTTCTTTATTCGAAAAGGCAAATCTGGTCTACAGAACCCTTTTTTTTTTCTCTTTTTCAATATTTTGTAGTAGCTTAAGTGAAGTTTCTTGACAGTATATTCATTCTCTGTTTTCTTTTGCATTTGCTATGTTATGCAAAAACTGTGCAGCCTCCTTCATGACGCTACTCAATTCTTTACCTTTAAAGAATGAATTACACTTATACAACTTTCTACATTGTTAGATGCCTATTAGAAATGAGATTGAAATGGGGCTTTGCATTCTTGTTGACTTTGACTAAATGTTATAGAACTATGACCTCATTCATTGTTATCTCTTATGTTAGAGAATTTCTCCTTATCCTAAAAATAATCTGCTTCCATTTCTGTTTTACTCGTTGCTCCTTCAATTCAGCTTTTCCCTTTAGGGTTTTTTTTTTACTTAAAAGGTGTTTGGTGTGGCAAAATCAGTTCTGTATTTGGAGATGGTATTGATAAAATCAGGAGTTGTGATGGTTTCTGTTATATGAGTAGAAAGACTTTTGCTATAGATCTTACGAGGTATAAAAACTTCCTTATTTATAACCACTTTGTTACTTTATTTGTTTGTCGTTTCTGCAAACAGCTTCCTTTATTTGTGCAAATCAGGTCACAATTTCCTTAAACGCTGCTAATTCACGCCTTTACAAGACCAGGGAGGAAAGAGACCAGTTTGATGAAGCAAGTGATAAAATTGTGTTGCACTTGAAAGCAAAGGTCAGACATGCAATATTTAAAGGTGCAGTTGTACACCTTGGAAAGTTCTTAAATTTATTAACTACTGTATTTATTGTCAATTTCAGGAAGATGAGCTTTCAAAATCTATTAAGTCATGCAAAGTAGAAGCTGATGCTGTCTATACGTGGATCAATTTTTTGGAAGATACTTGGATTCTTCAATCTTCGTACAATGAAATAAAGGAGAAGCAAACCAAGTATGTCTTTTCTACCTTAAGGCATCATCACTGTCACCCACTTCCCTTTACCTGCTTTTATTAATTATGATTATAAACCTGCGTAAGAATTGAATTTCTTTTATTTGCTTAACTGCCTTTGTGGTGTGCCAAGTAGAAGCTGGCGTAAATATAGATACATTCCTATAAAATTATATTTTATTTATGTTGATTGTACAAACCATGGCCACAGGACTGACACTTCTACAATCTCCATTCAGTTGGATCTGAACATTGTGATAAATCAGTTGGCTTTAACCGGCATTGTCACCACACCTTTATGTGGTTCGTACGCTATTCCGCTGTCATTATCATGTAGAAAAGGGTCGTCCCTAAATGTACTCAAAGCATTGGTGACCAAGTAGAACCTCAACTTAATCAAAGTTCTTAATGTATCTCCATAATGGTTTGTCCCAGAAAATGATTCCCAAAGAATGATCTTGAGATAAATATGCTCACAAACTTTCCGTCATATTTTAAAGCATCTATGATTGTTCATCGTTGCATGATCCCTTGGAGGGAAACAAAGCAAACATGGTAAATGAAGATTACCCTACTCGCTTTAGTCTATCTAGAGAGGGTACTTTACTTTATTAAAAGCTATGAAGTGATTTTTTTTCATTATCGTGTCCCCCTTTTATGGACTTTTATGCATATTTCCACGTGAGAAGGGTAAGAGAATTTTTAATTATTCCATTGATTTCATACCATCTTAGCCAACCCTACCTAATGAGACTGATGTTGTGTAGATTTTATACAACTAGTAAAATCCTAACTCCTCATACAACTGCATATCATAAGTTAGCCAGATCACTCACACCTCTGCATATGGCTACCACATTCATTTCTCAATTGATATATACCTTTAATTTATAGCTTTCTACTTACTGGGTGTCACTCACACTTTGTAATTCCGTCGACACGATTCTTTCATATTAACATATAATTTTAATGACCATCATTTAGTTGGAAACACCACTACAATATTGTTTTTGCGTATGCCACTTTCATATTTATCAAGGCTTGCATGTTTCTAGATGCTTTCGACTATAAAAGAATGAGAGCAATCCAGGAAGCTCTCTCATTAAAATTAATGTTAAGATTGCCTTGATTGATACTTTGCATTTCTATTTGATAACTTAATAGCACATTATTAGATTGAGATTCTTTCTAAACTAAACCAAGGAGCTGTCTGCAATCCAAGCAGAATTTGGACAATTGTGCCAAAATTTTAGCTTTAGTATTCTCCATGAAATAGAGCAGTGTGAAATGATTGTACTTAAATATTTTCATCTTCAAATTTCCTTATAAGATGGGTAACATCAAATTTATAAATTCAAGCATAGATCTTTAAGTATTAAGCTAAGATTGGCAATTCAAACTTAGGTTCATCTTGGGGTTTCAAATATTATCCAATCCAAAACCAACTTAAAAAATTGAGTTTGGATTGACTTGTTTGGTTTTCAGGATTCATGGGTTGGGTTTTCTTACTCGTTTAATTTTTGGATCAGCTGCAATCGCAAATTGGCCAACCTAACTCATTTATCGGAGTAATTTAGAGAATTAGGCTATTATTGTTTTTCCATAATACAAAAATACAATATTAATCTGATTTTCCATTCAAACTTGTATTTTCAATTGCTTATGATTAAAACTTTCATTTTTTTTCTAATTTGAATCTTTTAATAGTATGTCCAATAAAAGGAAATAAATCAAGCATTTTGATTTAGGACAACCCGAGTTCAAAATGTTTTAGATTTGGGTTGCAATCTTAACAATGCTTAGCAGGCATCATTAATTGTTGACCAATTCCAAGCTGGGTTAAAATCAGATCAAACATTAACTTGGCCCATCAACCTAAATTACATGCCCAATTACACTCACATATCTTAGATCCATAACATAGCTTTGATCTAGATCATTAGATGTCAAACATAGATTCCTCATCTATTTGTACTAAAAGTATAATGACAAGTCAAATTAGATCAAACTTTAACAATTAAATTCAGCTTAAATTGAACACAACTTGGCATGGGTCAATTTTGGGTTGGCTCAAAATTTGATAGAGATTATTTGAATTGTTAAAATAATGAGTGGTAAGAGGTAGTTAAATGAACCACCTTTTACTTGAACTACAAAACACTGAATGAAAGAACATTAAGTACTATAACAGCTATATATGATAGATAATATTTTTTAGTCAAATTGAATCTAGCAAGCTTTTGTAGACTATTATAGATTACATACAAAGTACCTTAGCTTGAAACACAAGACAAATAATTTTTTTAATATTTTTTCTTTTGTTAATTATCCCTAGTACCTCCCACTTCCTATCCTCTTTCAAGCATTATGGTCCTATATAAATCATTTTAACAAGATTCCTTTCTTCCCAACTTTCTAACTGACTAGAGTAGAATACCCATCAATCCACGGGGTTTCTCAGTCAGTGTTGATCTAAAAAACGTCTACTTTGGCATCTGCCTTCACAAAATCACTAAACTTAATAATCCTTCCGTTGTACGAGGTAAAAAGCTTCTTTCATCATTTTTGGTACTGTGGCAGGCTTTCTTTTAAACCCATCTGTTACATTCCAATGGGGAACTTATACTGAATGCGTTTCAACTCTCATTCACCTCTAAATCTAGGAGTTTGCTTCAGTATCAGGGTCTTTATGGGGGATTAAATCCCTATGTTGGCTTGTGGACCTCATATATTGGGCTTAATGTATGAATTTATGCCTGGAGTTTAAAGAATAGTTCTAGTATGGAATAACAAACTTTTTACTTTTTTCATGTGACTAAGTATTGGTATAAAATTTCATCATTGATGAATTAGTAAGTTGACCCTAGACAGTAGAAATGCCCTTGATTTTTCATTGTGTACTTTGGATGTTAGTAGGAATCAAGAAAATATGTTTTATTCATATCATGATGTTATGTGAAGCTTTCATTAGCTAAATTCAGCAAAAATGACACACTCACTAAAATTGAAGAGCAGCATGCATACATAATTTTAAACTAAAATTTCAAAATGTTATCTTTAAAAGAGATTTACTAAATTTGTCCCTTGACTGTTTCAGATTGAACAAACTGAACCTAGAATGTTCACTATATCCAATTTACTCATAATTATTCAAAAATTTTATTTATTCATTCAGCTTTTGATTTGAAACCAGTTAAAAATAAATAAGGAAGGCTACACCCACCACTGTTTGGTGGAGAGATTCTATTTTGTAGCTATCATTGAAACATCATTTTTTCCTTCTATTTATTTACCATTAACATTACTCTTATTTGTTTACTATTCTTTAATGAAGTGATGAGTTGGAACAGTGGGGAAGCTATTTGTCTAAGTTTGTCAGATTTCGGCTTTCAGCATTGAAGGTGAGTGCCATTTGCTTAATTTCTCTATAGTTTGTAAGTCAACATGGGACAAACATAATACAATATGAACAATGACTTTGAAAATTATGGGTACATTGCTCCTAGGGCTCATGGGAAATTGATATAAAAATTTATATTGAAAGAACACATCCTTTTAGAATGCCACTGCACTTTTTCATCAATTATTTTTAGTTCTTTATAGATTTTGAGTGGTTCTCATTTAAAATAGCTTAAGGATAAAGGACTGTTTTTTATACTATGTAATGATTTTGCTCTTTTAACTCTTTTAAATGTGAGATATTTAAAATCAGTGACGAATGTTTAGCATGCAAAGAAAAGTGCTAGCATTTTTTTGAAAAGGATACCATTGTGTATGTGTGGTGAGAGAGAAATACACATTATATAAATCTACTATAATTTTAGAAGTTTTTTCACATGCTTCTCATTGCTCATCCTAAATTTTAATTTGCATTGATTTAGTGCAGCCAATGAATAATACCACCAATGAATGTTAGGAAACAAATTTGCTTGCCACCCCTTTAAATAAGAGCCATTGATGCGAAGATATGTGCACCTATACTTGTAGGAATTTAGTAGTGTGTGTATCACTCATTTCTTCTAATAATAGTTGCTTTTTCTATTTATCTATCACACTCAGGCACACATACATCTATGGCTATATACTATAAATAAGTGTAGTAACTTACATAATTTGAATACAATATATTTTTTCTATGAAATGATGATGCCCAAAAATTAAAGAAAATAATATTCAAAGTTCGACAATCTAAATTTAGGTGTCTTATGCGTATAATTGAACCAAATAATAATTTGTTCTAAAATCTGTATCCAATACAATGTTATTTGCCATGATTTGGAATGCAAGTTTTAGAGTCTTCAAGTTTGCAATACAACTTTCCAGAATTGTTAGTCCTCGATGGATTAAATGTTATTGTAATTGGCATAAAATTTCATATAGAAATTGTTTCTCACTCTTAATCGCAATTGTAGGATGAACTGGAGCCCTCTATATGCAAGCTAGGAACATTTATTGACAACTTGAAGAAATTTAATGAAAGGTATTAATACATCTTTTTTAGCTACCATTGAGCTACACAGATCCCTCTATCTCTCAAGCGCCTCAATTTTATGTTCTTTCAGGTCAGAAATGATTGCAGACCCTGATCGTGATATTTTAAAAGAAACAAACCCAAAGAAATATCTTGAAGAGGAATATTTGGAAGCCGAGAGAAAGGTTGTTTTACATGTATTGCATCTTATCATGAAATGAAACTGCGTAGTCTCTTTGTTTGCTATTCTCAATTATTTCTTTGTATCTATGCTATTGGTTGAAAATCTTTTATACATTTAGGGAAACATCATATATATCTAGATAGTGATAGAACTAGAGCTTACATGAACCTTTGCAATATCTTGTGATCAGCTCTTTTGAGGTAGATTATATTGAAAATTAATCTTAGGACATCAGTATCAATGTAAGAAGTTTGGAGAATAATACCTTAACTTGTGAGATGTTCTTTATTTATACCATGTTTTGAAACTGGGTGCAATTTTTTTCCTCTGTGCACATAGACAGTAGTGGATCTCGTCAAACTGCTTAAAATTTAAATGCTATTTTTGTGCTCTAGTGTGATTATTCTCTTTTGTTTTGCTTAAAATTTACAACTAACCTAACACTTAAATCAGACTGCTTAAAACTGATTGTTTCCGCTTATTTTTTACTAATTTTTTAAAATATGGAGAGGCTATCCTCAAAGAAACTTGTTCAATCACAGGTATGCCTTTGAGAGTCCTCAAATATAAAATAGATCACCATACTTAAAGTAACATTTTCTCATGATGAGTGGAAAATGCATGTGGCAATAAGGGATTGATGCAATGCACTATAGTAACGGGCTCTATTATTTCTCTCTTCTCTAACTTATGGGACATTATATCCTTGCTGCAAGGTGATGATAACATTCCTAAAAGTGAGTGCAGTTGTTGGCTCTTGCATATAGAAATGGTGTTAGATCATGCACATTAGGCCCACCTATTTATAGCTACAAGGGACTGTCCCTACCTTTGGAACAATTGTTTCTAAAGTAAATAGCTAATTAAGAGATTCTTAGTGCCAATTATTTTTGGATTAGCTTGCAGGATTAAATGCTGATTATGTTGTTCAATTGGTATGCTAATTTATTTTGCTTGTTTAATCATGATGAGCTAAGTTGGTAAGTTGTTTACTAAGTTTTATTGCCATTCATTTCTCTCACATCTATGCAGTTTTCCATTGCCTTTAGTTACTATTTTTGAATTCCTCCAATTTTTTTGATTTTTGTTTTCCGTCGTCTCCAGATTGTTACTGCTTTCAGTGTTGCTGATCACATGAAAGAAATGTTCTATTCAGAGCAAAGATACCAATCCAGGTATCACATTATTATCACATGAAATCTAGGGTGTGGTGTGTATATAGTATATATACATATATATATATATATATATATATATAAGCGGGTAATTTGACCCGAAACTCAAAATTTGAACTCGACTCAGCTCGAATTCGGCTTAAAAATTTTCGAGGCAAGTTCGAGTCATACGTCTTGACTCGAACCTTATTTAAAATGACTCAATGGCTTTAAATAGACTTGAACTCGAACATGTTCAAGTCGAGTTTGGGCTGACTCAACTTGAAGCCAGTCCTATGTGTATGTGTGTGTATAAGATATGTTAAATGCTTTAAAATTTGATAATCAGGAGGGATGACTCTGAAATCAAGGAATTGTTCAATGTTATTGAGGAGATGAGAGCAAATTTTGACTCAACCGAGAGGCCAATATTGGAAATTGAGGCCCTCGAAGAAAAAGCTGCACGCGGGGAGAAAAAGCCGAGCCGTTCTCGTGACTCAGAGGCAGCGCCCAATTCGCCGAAATCAATGAGTTTGTCTCCAAAATCGGCGAAATCAACACCCAACGAGCCTACGAAGCTAATCGCCGCTGCTACGGGAAGCAGAGAGCAGCAGCAACAGCATGACTCAGAATCAGAGCTGGTTAAATTTGAAAAGGAATTTGGATATGCGGGGGATAGTTTCTCCAATGAAGAGGTTGGGGGATGGGAATTTGATGATCTTGAGGAGGAGCTAAGGTCTGAATCAAAGAAATAAATGTCATTTGATCTTTATGTTTATTGGTTGTAAAATGTGTGTATTCATCTGAAATCCTTTTTTGTGAACTTAAATACGTTTCTATGCACAAAAGAACAGCCATAAGACAGACAATGGGTATTCATAACACGTGCACATCCATCACTTCTTAAATTTTTATCATTTTGTGGAGAAATTAGGGTTTATAACAGTGCTTTATAAAAGGAGTCTTTACATACCTTATTCTAAAGCGCCTAAATTTCTTTATTTAAAGAAAATATTTGTCTGATAAGATTTATATATAAAATTTGGGATAATAAATTCTGACAATCACTATATTATATCATTCAGAATTAAATTTTAATATTTATTAATAAAATACTACTGCTTCAACCACTTGGGTTTGTTCTAAGTACAATAATAAACATACACTTCATTAATGAGAAGATATTAAATTTTTGGTTATTGATAAACAAACTTCATAGTATTTACATATATACAAAAATTATTTCCATGTCATTATTTATGGAGTTCATGATAGCATTCATGTGCTTGTAATCGGAGAAAAATCAGAATAGCATAGATTTCATTTTGTGGAGAAAGAAGTCCTAACCCCTACAATAAAAAAAATAATTCATAGACTTTGGTTCTCTAAATGGCATAGATTGGGTCAACCTCCGATTCAGAAACCTCGAAGTTGCGCCAGGAGCTGGAAGTGCTCCTCCTGGACAGCTTATCCCTCTTCCTTATAGAGCGGCTCCTCTTGGATCTTACCACATAGTACGTCATCGTCCCAAGCACTCCGGCCATTATCACGCTGCCGATCATCGTGACGAGGATAGCTGCCCAACGCGACCGCCGCCCAACAACGATATAAGACGACGCGATGAAAGCCACCGTAGTGCACACAGACGCCAGCCACATGAGCTTGTTGATCACCTCCACTACCCGCCTCTCGGACTTCGTCTCCCCCCTGACCAGTGTTATCTGCACCACTACCACTGCCAGCGACGTGAACAGCGCAATCGCGTTGAAGACAAAGAACACCTTGAAAGAGCTGGTCCCGATGGTCACCGCCACCCCGTCGTTGTCGTCGCCGCCTGGGACCGTGAAGATCGCCGCAAATGCTACCGTGGCGAAGAGCACGGCGACGACCGTCACAGAGTTGGTCGCGTTGTTGATGCCCTCCCGGTGGAGCTTCCGTAGCTCCTTGGCGATCCCGTCGACGTTCTTGTTCGTCTTCCGCGTCTGCTCCAGCTGTGTGTGCACATCCTGCTTGATCTCCGTCACCGTCTTCCGCAGCTCGTCGCGGGGCTGGTTCAGCTCATTCGCCCGCACGGCGCCGAAGTGTGTCAGTATGCCCTTGATCTCACCGGCCTCCTCCGACGCCGGCAGCCCCTCCGCGATGTCCAGAGCCGTCTTGTGGTCCCTTGTTAGCGCGTTCACATGGATGTCAGGGAGAGACAGCAGAACCCTCACTATCTATGCCATGATCACAATAAATCATTGTTAATCAACGCATCAAAGCATAGCATTCATATTCCAACAACCTATTAAATTTCTTTGAATGCTTGAATTCAACTCAAGCGAGATTCAAAGCTTGAGTCGGACTCCTTTGAAGAACTCGACAAAACCACCAGATCCAACTTATGAATAATGTACTATTGGCATCAATGGGAAGGGAGTACAGTCACATGAATTAGACACAATAAATCATAATAGTTGTTAATCAAATCATCAAATCATCAAATCATAGCATTCTCATTCTAACAATCTAGATATTTTTTTGAATGCTTGAATTTGACCAAGAGCTCAAACATATATATATATATATAAGAGAGAGAGAGAGAGAGAGAGAGAGAGAGAAAAAAGCATACCTCGGATCGCTTTTTCCTGGTTGCGACGTGGAGGGCGGTGTTGCCGGAGCGGTCGGGGAGCATGACGGTGGCAGGGTCGACGTCGACGAGGGCTTTGACGACTTGGGTGCTGGTACCCTTCACGGCCATGTGGAGGGCGGTCTGCCCCTTCTTGTCGGTCCTGCGGGCAAGCTGCTGATCCTTGGCGAGCAGGGATCGGACGATCTCCAAATGCCCCTGCCTGGCCGCAAAGTGCAGGGCGTTCTTGCCGTTCGATTTTGACAGCTCCACCAGGCTCATGTCCTGACCCAGCACGAAGTTCACCACCTCTGTGTGCCCTCTAATGGCCGCTGATATCAGAGGGGTTATATTGGCCGGACCCAAGGATTTGCTCAGGCTCCAATCCTGGTGCCCCAGAAGAGCCTGCACAATTGCTGCGCTGAAGCATAGTCAGCTTAAATCACCCATATGTGTTGCAAAACTGATTGCTTTATGCCATTTTTTGAAGACAAGATCAAAGCACAAAGCAAACAAAGAAGAAGAAAAAATCAGTATAAATATGAATAATCAAGGTTAGGGCAGAGGACATTCCAGCCAGATACGATTAGCTACCCCAAAATCAGCACCCAAAATTGCAAATTGCCTTAACAAGAGGAAGATGACGGGGTCCGATTGCCGATAAACGCGATTCGGAGGCCCCTAAACCCTAAATCATGAAAAAGAAGAAGAATCAAGGCAGCCTGATATGTTTGTGAAAATGTGAAAAAGGAGAAAAATAAAGGGTAGGGAAGAGGATATTCTAGCCAGATAAGATTAGTTACCCCAAACTCCAGATATCATGTGATCATCAATTCTTGCGATTCGAATATCCCTAAAATCAAATCATGAAAAAAAGAGGTAGAGAGAAGAATCAAGGCAGTTCTCACCTAAGTGGCCTTCCCTAACAGCAACGTGGAGCGCATCGTAGCCCGATCTGTTCTTCCTCAATACGGTCTCCTTGGTGGAATACTTGAGAAGCTCAAGCAGAACATCAAGAAACCCTCTCTCGGCTGCGATGAGAAGCGCGGTCTCATCGACTTCGTTCACTTCGCCCACCATGGCCGCCCTTATCTCGGCGACCTCGGATTCGAACTCCTCCCCTCCCGCCTCTCCCGTCATCTGGGAGTGGATCTCGCTCAGGATCTTATGAACTGCGGCTAGATCCCCGCGCTGCGCAGCAAGATGCAGTTCCGTGTCGTTGAGCCTGCCCGTCACTTGCTTCACGTACTTCTTCTTCCCCGAGCTCTCCATCCTCTTCCCCGAGTTAGACAGCACCAGCGCCGGCGCCGAGGAAGACGACGACGCCGTAGGCGACGGCAGCGGCGACGAGGAGTTCGTTCTCGGACTCTGAATCATCGGGCCGATTCAGGGATTTGTAGGGTTTGGTCGGCCAGATTCGTCGGGGATAAAGACGATCGATTCAGATTCAGAAAGGTATTAGAAATCTCGACTGCAGTTTTCCCGCGTGGAGAAAAAGCAAGCGCTCCATAGTGACTGAGAAAAGGGCCAATAAAAACAAAGGAGAAAATGTGAGAGGAGACCATCTGTAAGTCGATGAATTAATCCGATTCTTCATTTCTTTTTTTTTAATATTTTACTTTTGTCAGAGGATTAAAGGAATGATATTTAGACATCCTCTACTTAAAAATACTCATTCAATTTGAATTTAAATTTTATTTTATTAATTTTTATTTATTTATATTAAAATAATATAAATATTATTTTTAAAATTTATATTGAAATATTATCTAAATCCTATTGAATAATAGATACAGCTAGTCTAAATATTATTTTTCTAAATAATAAGAGAACGGTGGTTAGATCCGTCCAATAAAAATTTTAAAAATAATATTTATATTATTTTAATATAAATAAATATACATATAAAATTTTATGTATATCTTTTATTTAAGCATGGCATTTTTTATTTTATTATATTATTTTAAGTGATTTATAGTGGAATTTCCATTAATTCCACCGAAATGTTTTCTTTTTTTCACATTCATCATTTAAGTTATATAGATATTATTATAGTCTTAATTCAAATCAAATCTTTATTATTAAGAAATTAGGTGAATATTAAAATTTCATGAGGGCTAAAAAAATTAATATTTTTGAGGCACGTAACTCCAAAAAGCATATATAATAATTCCTGAAGCCCTAATAAAAAATTCGAGCATTTTCTGCTTTTCAATTCCAATTACAGTTGATAATGTGCAAACAGAATCTCTAAATATTCTTATTAATTTTATATATATATATATTTTTTAATAAAAGTTATCTCGGCTTAAGTTTATTAGCTAATAAAAAAAGTTACAAAACAGGGTTGCGATGGTACAATAAAACTTTACAATCTAAAAAGTATAAAGACAGCCCCAAAAAATTTGACTCAGAATATAGCTTAAAAGGCCTCAACAAAAAAAAAAAATCTAACTAGAAGAAACAACAACTAAACAAAACAGATAGCACACAACAAACAAATAAAACCAATCGGCGCTTCAATCAAACTGCAACCATTGATAAACCTGCAAAACAACAACACAACAACATATAAACAGAAACAAAGCAACCAAACATACAAGCTGATTTAGATTTAAAAGCCGACGCTCCGGGCACGTAGCATGCAGCCAACCAACATACGGTCCACCTTCAACCAAAGCAACCAAACACAAAAACCACAAACAAAACGCGGACCTAGCCACCAACACAAAGAAGAACTAACAGCGAAACGGCCACAAAACAAGCCACCGGACAAGAAGAAAATAGCAGCCACCGGATTGAAAGACAGTAGTCTCCAACACAAAAAGAAGGGAAAGAGAACCAGCGAAGCACAACCACCAACACAAAAAGAAAGAAACAGCGAAGCACTCACCGGTAAGAACCAGAAAGCATGGTCACCGCACAGAAATTCAACTGAATCATCCAGCAAATCAGCCACAAACAAACACAGAAACCAAACCCAAAAACCGGAGAGACAACGAACCAACCACCACAACAGCCAGCACCACCAACAAAAAAGCCAAAACAGAAGCCTTACACGAGAGCGCCAACAGCAGCCACACAGCAACCACCACAGCCACCAAAAGCAGCTGCCAAGATAGCCACCACCAAACAACCACAACCAGACAGAAGCCACCACAACCACCTCTACCGACAAACACAGCAAATCGCCAAAACCAAAAACAAAGCAGCCAACACCTGCAGTCACATAAAAAAAAAAAAAAACCAACACAGCAGCCCAATGAAAACCAAGCAGCCAAACACAACAAAAAAACCACCAAACAGCCAGCACAGCAGCCAACACAGTAAGCCAACACAGCAACCAAATAATCACATCATCATATTATAGTGTTAGCAAATTTGAGTTTAAAGTCTTGACTCTTAAGAGAGCCCCACGAGAATCAATTTTCATTAAAAGCCTCAAATATGATGTTAATGTCAATATGCATCGCATTTATTATTTTCTTGACGTTCATTGGCATATTATTGTATTTGGGTTTGTTTCTGCTATCCTAGATATGTCAAAGTGCTAAAGCTACAAATAAGTTACAAATTGAGAGCTTTTTTGAGTTATTATCATGGTTAATTTGGAAGAAATTGTTGAGAGAGATGCAAGATGTAGAATCAAGTTCTCTAGCAATCCAATTCCAAACAGTTTTGTTGTGATGATTTTCGATAAAAATATGATTTGAGCTTTCAAAATTGTTACAACATTGACATTTAAAAGCAAAAGAGTAACCTCTATTTTTCATGATTTCATCCACACTTATATAATTATTAGCCATTCTCCAAAGGAAAATATTAATGATCGAAGGAATGCATTTGTTCCAAATCCAAGCAGGATAGCTTGGCATCTTTATGATTCTACAATAGTTCCAAAACTTGGATAAATTTATTATGCCAAGATGACAAAGTTCAGAATTTACTTTTCTTCTCAGGGTAAGTAAAGGGTTGTGGGAGATAATCTTAGAGATGAGGTCAGGAGGAAAAAGGCTATTTAGAATCTCCATATTCCAACCCAGCTCATTGGAGTAGATTTCTCCTAACTTTAACTTGGGCCTAAGAATAATATCCAATAAGTTTGCAAGCGACGCCATTTGGTTCCAATTGTCAAACCAAAAACTATTATAAGCATCAGTTTCATCCCAATAGAGGGTCTCCTCCGTAATGTCACAGTGATTAAGCATCCTGCACCAAACTTTGGAGTCAGTAATTTTATGTTTGATTTGAGTCGGATGTTTAGTCACGCAATATTTAGCCAACAAAAACTGAACCCATAAAGAGTTTGTGGTTCTGAATTTCTACCACAGTTTATGGGAAAAAGCTTTATGAATCAAGTCCAAAGAACGTAAACCAAGACCTCCTTCATTCAAAGGAAAAGTAATTTTGTCCCAAGCGCACCAAATAGTTTTAGAGACTTTGTTGTGATACCAAAGGAACTTGTTGAAAAACAGTTTGATTTTGTTCATTATAAAATTAGTCGGAGAGGTCAATTCAAGCCAATAGAGAGAATGGTGTTTAACAAATAATTAATTAAAATTAAATGACTTACTTGAGAAAGATATTTATGTTCCCAACCCCTCACTTTTTTAAAAATAACCTCCAAAAAGTCTTTGTAAATAGTATTTTTGTTATGACTTAAGAAAATTAGGATGCCTAAATAGGTGAAAGGAAGTTTACCTTGATTGAAATTGAGTTTTTATTTTATATTGTTGATTTGTTGAATATTAACTTTCTCATTGATGTAGAAATGGGATTTGGATGTGTTAATTTTAAGCCCAATTTCAGCTTCAAGTTTAGTAAGCAAACGCTTAAGTTTTAAAACATTGTTAGCTCTGGCATTAGAGAAAATGATCAAATTATATTGAAGGCTAGGATCTTTTATATAAAGGAAATTAATATGATAAGACCAATAGTTTATAGCCAAGATAAATAAAATAAGGGAGATTGGATCTCCTTGATGAAGGCCTCTTTTAGAATTAAAAAATTCGTTAGCTTGACCATTGATAAGAATTGAAAACCAGTTTCTTTGAATTAACTATGTATTTTTTTAATAAAACTTTCATTGAAACCATAAGCATTTAACATTTTAAAGAGGAAATTTCAATCTAATTTATCGAAAGCTTTTTCAAAGTCAAGTTTGATTATGAGGTTATGACCTCTCATTTTGCTTTTGAGACTCGAAAAAAATTCTTGGGTAGCTAAAATATTATCTTGGATATTTCGGCCAGGGACAAAACCTGATTGGTTGGGTTCAATGAGATTAGGAATGAGCTTTTTCAGCCTATTTGCCAGAATTTTAGAAATAATTTTGTTAAACATGGAGATGACTTATTGGCCTATAATTGGTCCACCAATAGGCCTATTCACGTTTCAGGATAAGAGCAATTGAGGTATGTGTAAAAAGTTTTAGCATCGGGGCATCACAAAAGAACTCCTTAATCCTATTATAAATATCCTCTTTAATAATGCTCTAGAAATTGATGTAAAATTTAGAAGGAAAACTATCATGGCCAGAGCAAGTATTAGCTTTCAAAGTTTTTATCACTTCCCAAATTTCCTCTTCAGTTGGCATTAAATTGAGCATTTTGTTGTCTTCCAAAGCCATTTGAGGACCTACAAACTTAAAATGAGGGTTTGAAGAATGCGGAGGGGAGGAGGAGAATTCTTTTTTAAAACTATTTATGGCAGAATCTTGAATTTCCTTCTCATTACATAGCACAATTTCTTCAAGAGTGTGAATTCCAGTGATTTTGTTAAATTGCCTTCTTTTGTTAACCCAATTGTGATAAAAAATAGTATTTTTTTCCCCTCAAGCCTCCACTTTAAACTATATTTTTGCTTCCAGAAAGATTCAATATCATTGTGATGTTGAATTAAAATAGCTCTTTCTTTGGAAAGAGCAATTTCGTTTTCAATTGAAGTATCATTTTCATAAATATTTTCCAAAGAAGAAACTATATTTTCTTGACTTTCCAAATTATTAAAGATGTTTCCAACTTTGTTTTTGATCCAGTCGATTAAAGCCTTTCTTGATTTTTTGAATTTTTCAACAATTCTGATAAGACCATAGGAATTACAATTTTCACTTCAACTATTCTTAACAATATCAGTACAATCAGTTATATTTAACCAAAATAATTGGAATCTAAAAGATTTATTTTTAACATGATTCTAAAACCAAGAAGAGAGGATTATCAATTTGTGATCAGAAGTAGTGGAGTTTAAAGAGAAAATTTTATACTCAGAGAAAGTATTGCACCAAAAGTTGTTGATAAGAAATCTGTCAAGTCTAGCAAATTTCCTACCAGCAGACCAAGTGAAAGGTGCCCCAGAGTATTTAAAGTCATCCAGTCCATAATCAATCATAGCTGAGTTAAAATTAAAAGTAGATAATTTATGGGATGAAGAATAGCCTTTATACTCATGATGATGAAGAACTGCATTAAAGTCGCCTTCCACCACCCACGGAAGTGAAGTGTGGCTGCAATCTTTAAAAAAGTTCCACAACAAATTTTGTTCTGATTTGATATTATTAGTATGGACGAAAGTGACAACAAAATTTACAGAGGAGTTAGAGAGAATCTAATGTGGATGGCTTGATCATTTGATCAATGATATCATGGTCCCATATATTATTACTCAGCACCCAAATTTTGTTAGTTTTTGACGAAATAGCCTTATCTAATTTAACAAACTTGTAGTGATTATTAAGAGCTTCAACTTTAACCTTTGGTTCTAAAAGAACATGTAGCGCTCTGCCCAGTCGTCGCGCACAAAAGAGATGGTCATAATCAATTCGGCGATGGAGTGGTGCGCCGCTCGGGGAGGAATATCTCCCGTCTCCCCGAATCGCTGTAACCAAACCCACCTGAAGGACTGTTGACTCAATCTAAAGGAGAGTTGAGAGCTAATACTTAAGATAAGAGTAGTATCATCAATACATACATTGGATGTAAAATAGATGAGAAATCCAATATATTTAAGATAGCAGCATTTTCAGTATACTGATCACATCATAATACTAAGTATAAGTAGTATATAATAGAGTGTGGAAGCTTAAGCAAACATCCAAAAATATTACAAATGGTTTACTGAAATATAAAAATAAAAGCTAAGTACTGACTGAAATAAACTAAGCAAAATAGCAAGCTAGAGAAGAGTCCACTTATGCTCCACAGACTCCTCCTGAATCTCTTGGGTGTCCTCCTAACCTAGCTCAATATACTGCTCAGGATCTAGCAAATTGCCGAATCCCAAAAGTACCTCGTGTTAGACTTTCGTATTAGACAATAAGTCTAACACATCGAAACTAATCTAACAGTTTTAATTATTCATTTAACATTTATATAATGTAATTAAATCTACAAAAATACTGTAAATATGACTGAAGCATAAAACTGTATAAACTGTACAAAACTGAAGTAAAGTAAGGCAAAGTAAAACTGAACTATAAACTGAATACTGAAAATAAACTAAACAGTAATGAATCTGAAACTGAGTAATCATATGCAAAACTATACTGTATGTCACTAAAATTGTGCATATGAATATGCCATAACATTGTATGCCACTGATATGTAACCAAAATATCACTGAACTGCTATGAGTAGTATGGTCCAATGTACACATACATCCAGTTGGGAATACTATTTACTGATGATGTCGATGCATCCTGAAATTCTCTAGTCAATGTATGCAATATTCTGTAACCCATAAATTATCACTAATACTCATACATCATTCTAATACTCACACATCGTGCTTATGCTCATGCTCATGCTTATGAGAAATCCAAAAAATACTTTAAAATCTGATAATGAATTCAATGTCTCCATTGTGCAGAGTCCTGCTAAAAAGATTCTGACTCCTAAAATTCTAACTTCGATAGTTGGTTAAAGTTAAGAGTTTACCTAAAAATCATTAGCTAGGATGATTGTATACATATATTTAGCATATTTGTAAGAAAGATGAATTTAACCCTTAGCTTGTTTAAACTGTACTTATCGAAGCGCACTACGATAGGAGACAGAACCCGATCATAGTTTACATCTCAAGCTAAGCCGTTAAATATCCTAATTACAAGCATACTCAGTGTTCTACGTAAAGTGATTTAAGATACTTAGTTTGCTTAAACTGTACTTATCGAAGCGCATTACGATAGGAGGAAGAATCCGGTCACAGTTTATATCTCAAACTAAGGATCTTGTTCACTAATTGTATCACTCTTAGTTTTGGAAGATTTACTATAACGGGACTGTATTCATCTAATCCCTCAGGATAGCACCTGGTCATAAGTCCACATTAGAGTGAATCAACCAATCCTGAATATTACTAAATTAATATAGTACTATGGGTATACCCTACTATACCCAACCAATAATCTGAATTCAGACAAATATATTTAATATACAATGATCTTATCAAAGCTATTAACCCTTACTCTAAATAGGTGTGTCTTACACAAGGCTCCAAGGATGTGATCAAAAGATCACTCAATATTGAATTCTACTATAAAGGAGAAGTTCTATTCTAACTGCTTTAGGTGATTCCTATCACAAGGCATCAAGTTCAACTTTTACAGTTCTGAAGGATCATCTAAGTTTCTATCTCAATAAGTTATAAAGGTTCCTCCTACCTTAATGTATCAGTAATTAAGGTCTTTAAGTATTTCAAGAATGATCCTAAAGCAAGACCCTTAAGATCTCACTTTTCTACTTCTTAAGTTAACATTCAAGATTTACTTATTAGTTTTGGATTGAAGAGATCAGAACAGGTGAATATAATTCATCTTATCCAACTCTATTCTATAATTATGGGAAGAAATCAAAGATATTATTAGAGTGTGGCGACCGGGGACTGAAGTTCGAGAGTCTCTAAAGAATGATTCATACAACTTGAAATATTCATTTATGAAAATAAAGAAAGTAAAATACATAAATATTCATATTTACATTAAGAGCCATACACATATGAATTTACAACAGTTTAAATATTTATAATAAAAATTTATTCACTGTTCATATCTCACATCTCTCTTCCCGTCTTTTCTTTTATTACTTTGGCAGATCTTCTAAGCTTTTTAGTTATCAAAACCTGAAAAAAAAATTTAGTTTACCAGTCAGGTAGGAGTACACAAATTGTTCTTATAAGATGGAGGAATGAAGAGAAGATAAGGAGAATGGGAGGTGTTGTCGTGCGAAGGAGAGGGCAAGTGTCATGTGAAGGGGTTAGCTTGCGTAGGAGGATAAAGAATTTTCAGCTGAGTCAAAAAAATAGGATTAGGTTTTGAAGGTTTTAAGAAAAATCTAGGATCTATTATCAGCCGTTGGATTAAAATCAACGGCTGGAATTTCTGAGCTAAGATCTAAAGTTATTTGAGCTTCAAAAATTATAAACTTGGTATCGAAACGACCGTCTTGACGAGACAAATGTACGCATCTAAAAATTATTAAATTTGGATAAGTATTTTATTTTATATTGATTTTTAAGTGAAAAACTTGGAAAATTAATTATGATAAATTGGAAACTCAAAAATTAACGAAACTTGAAACATAGCATCCTCATATGATGCTTGACTTAGATATACAAAAAATTTTAAATTCCAATTTATATTTTTTATATTATTAGCCTTTGAAGTTTAAACTTTATAAATTTATTCAGGACAATCTAGGATCCCAAATGCACTTAAATTTTTGCAATAGGATCCTTTCAATAGGTATTATAAGAAGATATTTTTATTATATTTTTATTTGACTAAAATTGGATTCCTATTTTGACGAAAATTTCTGAGTGATCGAAAATATCTGGGAAAATCAATGATTTTCAAATATTCTCAGAATAACACTCCTAGTTAATTTGGAGTTACTGAGTCCAATGGCAAACTCCATTTTCAATTCTGAATTCTAAATTATTTAAATATTAATAAATAATTTTGAAAAGAATTTCTGATATTTTACATTCTCTTCAACTTAAAAGAGATGTCGCACCGACATCAATCTAAAATTTAAAAGAATTCTATTAGATCTAGAATTACTTATTAGTGGAATAAATAAGTGAGGATATATTTTCTTCATGTTCAAATATAATATGAATATGTATAAAAGTCAAAACTTTAAATGCTTAGGCTTATAAATGCTAAATTATCTAATTAACTATTTGATTAAGATCATTGTCATAATGAATCTTAATAAATTCATGTCTGGAATCTTCTTGGATGAATTTTATTATATTCTACTTTAGGACATAATGGATTCATAACAGATCTAATTAATTCATCTTTCAATTAGAGTCTATTAGTACTTTATATGTTTAATAATAGCATTTAATCACCAAGTTGTTTTAAATTCACCCCCAATACTAGTTGTCATACCTTGATTTAAGAATGACAAAATATCTGAGAGTTATAAAATAACAGATCGTTATATTGCTGTAGGGTGTCCTAAGATTGATACTGTACCGTTTTCCAATAGAGGTTTTGTTGAATTTATGTACTATACTTATTAGTTCAGATGTCCCTTAATAATAAAGGTTGTGGAAGAGTTTAGAGGAATCTAAAGGATACTTAAATCCAAAACAGATTATGGCAGCACCTGATTTCATTTACATGCAATACATTTAGACAATTAGAACCTTCCTTACACAACTTACTATTTTATTTTTCTGTTGTATTAAAAGGAGTATAAATGATGTCTTTATAAGCAATGTACTTGAATTATTAGACACTAGTTGTATGGGTTAATAATAACTTAGATGCTTTTGTCCTTAACGATCTTAATATGACATTAATTTGCAATGTCGCTACTATATAGCTAATATAACATCAGTTGAATACTTATAATTGATTGTTGAGTGTTCAACTTGTATTTAATATCTTGTCCTTCATCCAAAGCTATCTTCAAAATACCAATGATGTGCAATCTTTAAACTTTTAATATATTCAGTAGAGTATGGGTGCGGACTAATACTTTTTGTATCAAATAAATCATGTGTCTACTTTAAGGTTTCAAGAATTCACAGTTCTGCATTGAACATTTCTTCAGTAATTAATTGAAACTGAAGTTTCACTGAAACGATTATATCTAGAATAGATGAAGGAAATGCTAAACTCAGTAGGATGCACAAGTCTTGTCAAATAAGTAATAGAACTGTTGCTTAAAGATTTCAGGAATTAATTTTTTTTGAAAATTTATGGAATGAAATACTGCATCCTTGAATTCCAAATTATTGTAATATTGTCTAATGAGAGTGGTAAGTTCTTATTATAGATTTTTGGGTATTAAGATATTTAAACATTCTATGATATTAGGAACAAATATTTAATAGACTCTGAAATAAATTTCAACATAAATAAATTATACATTTAAATAAATTCTGAATGAATCTAACAATAATCAAGTTAGTTTATTCCAAACTACTTACTGTAGTATAAGCTGTTAATCAAACTTGTGGACAAAGCTTCACTGATGGAAATTAGTTGTGAGGATTACCTTAAGGATCTAACAAAATACCATTTATGTTCTATATCTATTTTACCTTCATATGGCAATTAGGAATCAAAGTCACCAAAGTTCTGTAGTGACTTTAGTATCCATAAAATCTAGAGAAATCTTAACATCTTGTTAAAATTATTAAATGACTTGCAATTCAACTCATGTAATCTTGAATTTAGAAATACATGAATTTTATTACTAATTTTTCTATCTACCCTCAATATTTTAACAAATAAACCTAGATGATTTTTAAATTATTTAATCCAAGGTCAGTTTAAAGTGTCTAAAATCAAGATGAATAAGGAATTTATAAAAGGAGAATTTAATCAATTTTAGGAATGAAAATATTAGCTCTCCAACTTAAAATTCAACTACTAATAATCTAGTAATTTCAAAACTGTATTCATAATATTGGCTCTTTAATGAATCATTCTTTAAATTGTCTCAAACTCCGCTCTGATACCAATTTCTGTGGCGACCGGGGATCGAAGTTCGAGAGACTCTAAAGAATGATTCATACAACTAGAAATATTCATTTATAAAAATAAAGAAAGTAAAATACATGAATATTCATATTTACATTAAGAGTCATACACATATGAATTTACAACAGTTTAAATATTTACAATAAAAATTTATTCACTGTTCATATCTCACATCTCTCTTCTCTTCTCTTCTTTTATTACTTTGTCAGATCTTCTAAGCTTTTTAGTTATCAAAACCTGAAAAAAAATTCAGTTTACCAGTCAGGTAGGAGTACACAAATTATTCTTATAAGAATAAATCTTGCATCCTATAATAAGTATGAATCAAATATGAAAATGACTGAAAATCTACATATAAAGTAAAGCAATTTCCAAATTCAATTTTTGCCCTGCAAATTAGCTGTGAAAATCAAATATATATGAAATAAATTTTATCAAAAGCATTTGTAACAATAAGTCGAGTCCGTAGACTCCTGAGCCCAAATGGGTAAACCCATAGGCATAACCTGTATGAAGCTTATCTCGCCACTCGTCGGTAGCTTACTCAAAATAGGAACTGATGGTGTGTCTTTCCTTCGGATTTGCCTACTTCCTACAAGAGACTAAATCCCTCCATATAACTCCCAGGGGCTTGCTAGCTAGCCCAATCTGTACAGATTCTAGTTTTGCATTCCACCCTCCAAAGACAAACACCATAAAATATATATAAACTGTGTTTCATTTTTTTTGTTACATATTATTTGATATAAATCTTTTGCAGATTAAAAACGGTAAGTAGTGCAAATAATACTCAAATGAAAAATGGCTCAAACAAGAATACTGAAATAAGACTTATAAGTAAATTTGCATACTTGACTTGTTTTGATTCAAAATCAACCAATTTAATTTGTTTGATCTGCCAAAAGTAGTTTGAGTTATTAATTTAGTGCTTCATGATTTGTAATAATAGGTTTTTATGATATTAATATTTGGATTTATCGAATTGATTTATTTTTATGACTAATACTTTCAAAACATGTGAAAACATCTATATTTCTTATAAATTTTCTAAGTCCTAAAATTCTTAAAAATTTCAGCAGAGTCTCCTTTGTTTTTGGTCAACTAAATAATTTTTATACAATCAAAATATAAGTCAATCCATTGACTATTTCCAGTTCTAAAGTAGAGTTCAATCCTTTTTATAGGATTACTCATTTCCAGTTCTAAAAATATAGTTTATTTTCAATTCTAAAATAGAGTTCAATCCTTTTTACAGGATTGCTCATTTCCAGTTCTAAATAGAGTTCAATTATATAAAACTAAATTAAGCAATTTATACATCCCATATACAACATCTAAAAGAAAACGCAAAAATAAAATTTAGCATTTAATCCTTATAAAAATAGTGTCAGTATATGAATTTCATAAAACAAATGGTAACATTTAAATTCTCCAATTAATTGATAGCAATTTAATTATAATATAATGAGTAACTGCATTTAGTTATATTTGAACAAATCAATTAATCTCATGGCAACTCAAATCTTTCATTTTATTTGATGATAGCATTTTGTCTTATAGTTTGAAAAGACAGCATTTGTTTACATGAATATGACTAATAGCATTTGATTTCTCTTGATCTTATACTACTAATGATGGTAGTATTTAATAGAATAGTAGTATTTGATCCTAAATGACAACATTTGATCTCTCATGGCAACTTTTATATCCCTTAAAATACATTGCAGCATTTCATTTTTATAGCAATAATAGCAACATTTTGAATTTTATAATATAAATGATGGCAGCATTTGGCTCATGGAAACATGTGATTAAAGTGATATTATTCATCTTTATAAAAAGAAAATAGCCACATTTGATCTATTTTAATTTCACTTATGGCAGCTTATATTTCATTTGATATTATTGATCTTTCTTTAGAATTAAAAAGGCAATACATGATTCTTATATATATATGGCAGCAAATGATCCTTACTTATATAAATTAATATTAATAGATCCATATTAAAGTTTTTGACAACATTTAGATCTTATGAATAATATCTATGTATTCATATGTTCTTACTCACACTAGATAGTAGCATATATTCTTTTAGATAAACTATTGAAATATATGATGTTTAAGAAAGAATGACATTAACTGAAAATCTTCATGATGGTAGCATATGTCAATAGGAAACAATATGAACAATTCAAAAATCTGTTTAAAATAAACTACATGGTTATACCCTCTTCATCTCTAATACACTTGAACACTGACAAGTACCAAACACACTTCTATATCCAAAACTCATAGCACTCCCGTAATTCAAAATATTATTCTCCTTTTTCTAGCAGCCCTTAAAATATTTTCATAAGAAGAATCATATCGCATCAACTCGAAGAGCATCTTTGCCATTTTAAATTTATTCCCTATGCCTAAAGCATCTATTAGACACATAAATATAATAAATTCCCTCGTGATCAAAGTTTCAACACATTCAATATATCATTCTCCCATTCGATGCATACATTTCTAGAAACACCAAACAAAAATCAGTTTATAATAATAACAATAATTAAACACCAAAACACCATGTGGAATTTGTTAATCCAATGAACCAGCAAGGTAAAACCCTTTTGATTTTAATGATTTCAAAATATATATTTCCTGTATTGATAACTGTGTGAGCAGAATACATATTTCAAACCAAAGAACTGGTGCATAACAGCTAAGACACATAAAAAAAAAACATCAAGACTGCAATAAAATTTTATTTATCTCTATAGATCGCATAATTTGAGTAAAAAATAAAAGTACAGCAAGTACTAATAGCTTGAAATAAAAATATTAAGATGTTAAGACTAACATTCTGTTTATTTAATTGAATGCAAAATAATAGGACACCCAAAAGAATTCAAAGTTTAAAGAACTTGAATGTGTTAATATTAACATAATATAAAGAGTTTTGTTAACAACTTTCAAATTCAATAACAACTTTAATAGAAGGTCATAGCGTCAAGAAATAACTATTGACATCATTAAGGATATAATAAATTTAACTCATTAGTTAAACCATTGTTTTCTATGCACACAGATCATCATATGATCAGCTTAAAGAGGAACTTTAAACTGTTAATTAAAATATAATTGGGTTGTAATTGGTTTAACAACTTATACATTGAATCTTGAAACCATATCTATCTCATTTATTAGGCTATTACACAGCTTTGTAGATTTCGAAGTTGAATACAAAAGCTAAACTCCTTTACTTGCATTTAATGAAATGCCGTATGTTTTGGAAATAAGGAGAAAAGACACTATTGTAAGTAAAAGACTGTGACGACCGGGGACCGAAGTTCGAGAGTCTCTAAAAAATGATTCATACAATTGGAAATATTCATTTATGAAAATAAAAAAAATTTTTGATCCACTACTCATATCTCATATCTTTCTTTTCTTCTTTTCTTTTATTATTTTGGCAGATCAAACAAATTAAATTAGTTGATTTTGAATCAAAACTGTCAGGTATGCAAATTTACTTATAAGTCTTATTTCAGTATGTTTATTTGAGCTATTTTCCATTTGAGTATTATTTGCACTGCTTACCGTATTTTAAATCTGCAAAAGAATTATATCAAAAAGCATGTAACAAAAAGAAATTATATATATTTTGTGGTGTTTATCTTTGGATGGTGGAACGCAATACTGAGAATATGTACATATTGGACCAGCTAGCAGCCCCTGGGAGTTATATGGAGGGATTTAGCCTCTTGTATGAAGTAGGCAAATCCAAAGAAAAGACACACCATCAGTTCCTAATTTGAGTAAGCTACCGACGGGTGGCGAGATAAGCTTCCTACAGATTATGCCTATGAGTTTACCCATTTGGGCTTAGGGGTCTCCAGACTCGACTTATTTTGTAACAGCCCAAACTCTTAAGCACCAAGGTATTGTCCGCTTTGGCCAGAAAGGCCTTACGGTTTTGCCCTCAGAAGATAACTTCCCAGCAGGTCACCCATCCTGGGAGTACTTCCACCTGAGCACGCTTAACTTTGGAGTTCTTATTAGGAACTCCACCGTTATCTGAAAAGACGCATCGATGTTTAAGAGTTTCACTTATTACTACTTAAGTGAGTCATCACAAAGACTTTCAAATAATTAGAGAGCAGCTATCAATATTAACAAAAATAAACAACAACTTAAAAAAATGATCTAGAAAAATATTATTTTAAATCAATCTAACATTGACTTTCTCCCAAAACTTAAAAAGTAAAATATGTTACCAATTCATTCTCATAAAAATTAACTTAGTAATTTCAGTAAAAAGAAGAAGCATGCGTCATTACTTGGGTAGACATAATCAAATTTTGATAATGGGCTGAATAAAAATTAAAAGCAATAATATATAAGAAAATCATAAGAAACCAGTTATAAGATGAGATGTTCATAGTAGATTTAGTATATTTACTAGATAAGAAAGTATACTACGCAAACAGCATAAGGAAGGCCGCTAAGAAGTAATTATTCATAACCATAAATCATTTATGTAAGATTTAATTATGGCAATTATACACTATCCATACATTTTCTAGCTCTAATAAAATAGAGAATGTGAGCTAGCTTATTCTTCAATGATGTTAGACTTGATGAAATGGCATATCTTAGTTGTAATAATAAGATAGGTAAGATGTGTGTTTGCTTATAGATCATTGCCATACAGGATTCATAAACTTAATCTAAAAAAAATGTGATCTAATTGAATTAGATCCAACGAGTTCCTTGATTGATAATTTGGAGCCCTAATTTATAAATCGATTTCTTTTCTTATGTAAACAACACTTGAAGTAAAATTGGGCGAAGTACCTTGATCCTTATTATGCGGCTAGAAGAGGCTCTTGATGGGACGGAGAAGGTTCGGCCAAATGGAGAGGAAGACTTCGGCGATCGGAGGTGGCGACGAGAGGAGGCCTGGCTAGGAAGGCTTTCGGCTAGATGGAGGCTCGGCGAGTGGATGGCTTGGCTTGATGATAACGAGGGCATAGCGCATCTGTCGAACTCCCTTAATAAAGAGTGATGGCCGAAGGATATGGATGGAGGAGGAGCCTACCGTCTCGGCTCGACAGATGGAGGAATGAAGAGAAGATAAGGAGAATGGGCGGTGTTGTCGTGCGAGGGAGAGGGCAAGTGTCGCGTGAAGGGGTCAGCTTGCGTAGGAGGATAAAGAATAGGATTAGGTTTTGAAGGTTTTAAGAAAAATCTAGGATCTATTATCAGCCGTTGGATTAAAATCAATGACTGGAATTTTTGAGCCAAGATCTGAAGTCATTTGAGCTTCAAAAATTATAAACTTAGTGTTGAAACGACCGTCTTGACGAGATGAACGTACGCGTTTAAAAATTATTAAATTTGGACAAGTATTTTATTTTATATTAATTTTTAAGTGAAAAACTTGGAAAAATAATTATGATAAATTGGAAACTCAAAAATTAACGAAACTTGAAACATAGCATCCTCATATGATGCTTGACTTAGATATATAAATATTTTCAAATTCTAATTTATATTTTTCATATTATTAACCTTTGAAGTTTAAACTTCATGAATTTATTCAGGACAATCCAGGATCCTAAATGTACTCAAATTTTTGTAGTAGGATCCTTTCAATAGGTATTATAAGATGATATTTTTATTATATTTTTATTTGACTTAAATTAGATTCCTATTTTGACAAAAATTTCTAAGTGATCGAAAATATCTGAGAAAATCAATAATTTTCAAATATTCTCAGAATAACACTCCTAGTTAATTTAGAGTTACTGAGTCCAATGGCAGACTCCATTTTCAATTCTGAGTTCTAAATTATTTAAATATTAATAAATAATTTTGAAAAAAATTTCTGGTATTTTACATAGAGTTAGGTCATTTTATCAATCATTATAGTTTTATTATTCATCTTATGCTAATAGTCTTATGTAAGAGAAAATCAATGATCTAAAGTTTGGATTCAGATGGTTCAATCACACATATTCAATATTAATCATAGCACTTCTAATTCAATAATTTAAGATTAATATCAAATCATGTGTATTATTGGAATAATGTCAATTGAATTATCTTATAATTAAGTTAATTAATTAAGTGATTAAGGTTTAGATCTTAATCAAGATAAGCCAGGGTTTAACCCCTAACCTTTCTTTCATTAAAACCAATATTAATATAAAGGTCAATAATAAATCAATGTATTATTAGTATATTATTGATATCACACTTTAGGTTTGGATTAAGTAATATTTACTTAATCAAGTTATCAAGATTCTTATGTTCAAGTTTAGTTTACATATCAAGATGTCCCATTTAAATGTTAAAGTTCTGTAACATACATCCTAAAATTATAAAAATATAGATATGTAAGTTTGATATAAAATGGAAAGTAATTAAGGCTAACTAAATTCTAAATAAAATCAAAGAAGTTGGCACTTGATTACAAATCTAAAAGACTTAGATTTCATGCCATTTAGTTGTTAAGGTATATCTATTTAATATAAGCATATACGGGTTCTATTATTTAGCAGTTAGCACAATACTTTTAAGGTACATGAGAGATTTTGAACATTTGATCAAAGTGACAAAGTTCAAACTTAATTTCAATATAGAATTTTATGAATGTTCAATTTTAGCTAAAATATATTCAAATTTGATATTATTTAGTCTCACTAGGGTTCTAGGGACCTTAAAATATCAAAACAGGGAAGTTTTGGCCATTTTCAACCAAAACTGGGCCGTTTTAAGGAATTCTGGGCAGTTTTTGCAAGTTTGGGCGCTACAGCATCCTGGAGCGTGTTGTAGCGCTTTTCGCGCGGCTGCGCACGGTAGCGCTTTTAGCGCGACAGCGCTTTTAGGGCTGGGGTGCGCTGCGGCCCGCTATGGCGTGCTGCAGCGGTTCAATTTGCAAAATACTGTTTAAATAGTCATTTTTTCTGATTTTCTAAAGTTCCTCATGAAATACCGCTGCAGCGCGCTGAAGCGGTCTACTTTGCAAATTTACCGTTTTATTACTTTAATATATGTTTTTATATGTTTTTGCCAAACTATTGCGGTAGCCCGCTGCAGCGCGCTGAGCGCCAGATGGTGATTTTCTCCTGGACGAAACCCTTAGTGCCTATTTTCGAGCTCAATTACTCTCAATCAAGAGAGTTCCATGAGCGATGTCATATATCAATGGAAAGGTCTTTCCGATACCTTTCCATTGACACTAAAATTGGCATAAATGAAGCATCCTAGCTATATAAAAAATATGGATAAAGGACAGGGTATGCAGAATATATGAAAATAGAGTAGATTTCTGTGAAGCTTTTAAGAGTCTTAATGACTTTTATACATATTTATGGACTTCCAAAGGTGCATTCAAGCATTATAATAACATAAGGAAGATAAGGAGAGGAGCAAAGGGGTATCTTTTAGTTCTTAGAAGGAGTGGGGATGAAGATTTCTCTGTTTTCTTTAAGACTTTGGAGGAAGCTCCTTCAAGGTTCAGCAATGGAGAAGCAATGGGAGAAGGGGAGCTTTCAGCTTTCAACAAAGGAAAAAAAAATGGCTGAAGCTTCCCTTTAAAGAAGGAGGAAAGGGATGCTCCATCATTGACTATAGAGCTAGGAGGTGAGGGGAAGGCATGGGAGAGAGGAATGGCTTTCAGCCATTCCTCTTGCGTGTAAAATAGGGAGGGCACCGAATGAAGTGCCAGCTAGGAGAGAGGGAGGGAGAAATTGTAAATTAGGTATTACCTAATTACTTATTTATTTTCTCTAATCATTCAAAAATTCTGATTTTTGAAATGCCCTCTGAAAATTTTCAAAAATTCACCATAGCTAATTTGGGGGTGAGGAATTCAACAGCAAAGTCGGAATTCGATTCCGACGATTATTTAATTATTTCATTTTCTAGTACATTTAATTCTATTAAAATATTCGTGAAAATCCGACGACTTCCAAATGCGTCCAAAACATCATCCCTAGCTAATTTTGGGGTGACGATTGCAACGGCGAAGTCGGATTTCGATTTTAAGGTCAAAATAAATACATCAATTTTCTAATTAATTAAATATTAAAATAATCCAAAATATTAGATTTAGCTCTGAATTACTCCAAACCTTCAGGATTTAGTTTTAAAAGCTAGATGAAATTAACATAATAATAATTAAGATATGATTATGCTCAAATTAAGTTGGGTAACAATCTTGGGTTGTTATACCTAACCTTTCTACCATTAAGACCAACGGTTAATTTAAAGGTCAATGATAAATCAATATATTATTGATGGCAAATTTTATATTTAGATTAAGTATTATCTACTTAATCAAGTTCTTAAGATTCTTATATTTAAATATAATTAAATATCAATTTAAACATATTTAGGTATCCAAATAAATGTTAAAATTCTCTAATATACATCATAATATCATAAAAATAAAGAAATGTAAAGATGACATAAAATAGAAGATAATTAAGGCTAATTAAATTATAAATCAAATCAAAGGGGATAGTACTTGATTATAACTCTAAAAAACTTATGTTTCATGCAATTTGATTATTAAGATATACATAATCATTACAAATATTCAAAGATTCTATTATTTAGTATTTGACACAAAATACTTAATGCGCATAAGAGGTTTTTGCACATACCATAAAAGGGCAAGCTTTCAAAATTGATTATTACACAAAATTTTATGCAATGCTCAATTTTAACCAAATTAGGTTCGAATTTAATATAATTCAGTCCCACTAGGGTTCTAGTGACCGTAAAATGCAAAAACAGTGAAGTTTTGGCTATTTCAGCCAATTCTGGGCGCTACGGCGTGCTGCAGCGCTTTCAGGAGATACGGCGCGCTGTGACGGATTAACTTGCAGCAACACTGTTCAATTAATTTATTTTCTGATTTCATATAGTTTTCTAGATATGACGTTGCGGCCCGCTGTAGTGGTCCAACTTTTGTGTGACTGTTCAATTAATTTTTCTCTTAATTTCCTATAATCTTTCCCAAAATAACGCTGCAACCCGCTGTGACGCGCTATGGCTCGCTGTAACGGTCTATTTGAGTTTCGGGAGCTACGACGTGCTGTAGCGCCCAACGGTGCCTGTGCACAAACTGTAAATGGTCACATTTTGAGCTCAAATACTCTCAATCCAGAGAATTTCATTAGCAGTGCCATATATCAATGGAACGATCCTTCCGATACCTTTCCATCAATGCTAAAATCGGCACAAATGAATTATCCTAACTATACAAAACATGGAGTTAAGGGTTCGGGTATACAGAATGGACAAAAAACAGAACATGAGATTTTTAAAACAATATGATGCCTTAATGAACCTCAATGGCTTCCAAATACAATCATGAATCTTCTAAAGATACAAAACAGTATAATAGCAAAGTGAAGTAAACAAGAAAGAGATGCAAATGGGTACCTTAGTCTTAAAAGAGGAAAAATGAACATCTGCTTTCTTCAAGGACTTGGTGGTAGAGAGCTCATTCTTCAGCACAAGATGCAACAATGGAGAAAAGAGGGAGGATGGGTTCAGCTTTTGTAAAGGGGGAAGAAGAAGGATGCTAAGCTCCTTTTTAAAGGAAATGAAGAGGAGGGATGAAGGCATGGGCTAAGAGGGCTAGTGAGATGAGGGAAGAAGAGATGACCTTAGCCATCTCTAGCGTGCAATGGAGGGAGGTGTTGAATGAGGTAAGGGTGGAAGCCAAGCGGGTCCCACATGCAGGAAATGGAGAAAAAGACAAAATAAAATGGAAAATGCAATTTAAATGAATATTTAATTCTTCATTTAAATCATTAAAAATTCGGATTAAATTAACGCACTCCAAAAAATCTTAAAAATTCACCCATAGCTAATTTAGGGGTGAAGAATTCAACGGTGAAGTCAGATTTTGATTTTGATGATTATTTAATTATTCTATTTTCCGGGGTATTTAATTTTATTAAAATATTAGCAAAAATTCGACTACATCCAAACTCGTCCAAAACATCACCCATAGCTAATTTGAGGGTGACGATCGCAACGGCGAAGTCGGATTTTGATTTCGAGGTCAAATTAAATACCTCAATTTTCTAATTAATTAAATATTAAAATATTCCAAAATATTTAATTTAGCTCCGAATCGCACCAAATCTTTAGGAATTGATTATAATAGCTAGACAAACTTAACAAAATGATAATTAAAATATAATTAAGTTAAAATCAAGCTGAATAATAACCTTGAGTTGTTACATGGCAGGAGCATTACGAAAAGTGTTTATCTCTTTTGAGATTGTAGTAGCAGAGCTTTCTACAATCTCTTTAAAGGATCTAATAATGGGAAGAACTTCCATTAAAGCATCAGTAAAGGAAAAGAAAAAAGAAAGAGGAGAGAAGTAACTCCCGAAACTTCAAAACCCGAAATTTTAGATTGAAGAAACGAGCACTAGTACGCCATTGAAAGCACGAGAGGGCGGGGTCGAGGCCCGGCCGGATGGCCAAGCCAGAGCCGGAACCCTAGATTGTCACAAGAATCGCTCGAGAGCCCTACACAAGAGCGTCGTATATATATATATATATATATATATATATATTAATCCTTCATCCTCATGAGTTGATGGTGAAATAGAGATTTGCTAGTCGGGTTTTGCCGCCACTTTCACGCCGTCTTGGTCTAATGCTGCAGCCTTGAGTCGGGATGGAGGAGTTTTTAAACCTCCATTTTCAAGCACTGATTAATGATCCTTCAAGTCTAGTTAGGATCAAATCTAAAGCATTTCTTTGAGGTAAACTATAACGATCCAAGTTGTTACTAGTCTAATTATGATCAAATCATCTAAGAAATTAGGATCACGAGCATCTTCAAAATTAGATCTAACAAAGAGTACCGTTAGAAATAGTATGTTTTTGTGATTGTGAAGCACATGTTTGAGAGTTATCTATATAATGGATACTCCTAAATTAATTTTTAAATTCTTTTAAATTTAGAACATAAAAATAATTATTTGATCTAGAATCTTGAAATAATAATATTTTTGAGTACTTACTCTCAAATTAGTTATGGACAAAAGTTTCATAATTTTTTTATATAAAAATGGGGAAAAAATTTCACAAAATACAATTTAAATAAATCAAAATAAGTATTTAAATAAAATTTCATAAATTTTATCTGGCCCTCGATGCGCTGCATGGACCGGGGTGTTGGATAGTGGTGTGACGTTTCCGCGATCGTTGGATCTGCTCATCTAATGGCCTACGGTTGATCAAATCCCACGATCGGGACCCGAGCAACGGGCAGGATCTAGATCATGGCATGACGAAATCACAGTCGTTTGATCCTTTTTAAATAAAATCGAACGACCATATTGAATCCAGATTCGTAGAGTCAGATCGAACAATCCGATCCAAATGTTGGATCTGATGGCCATCATTATTTTTTGCATTTCTTCCTCGCTCGTAACTCTCGCACAACCTATCGTCATTGTCGAGTGCGGCAGGCACTATGGCATGCATTGCCTACCTTCTAATCGCCGCAGGAAGGACCGCACGACAGTCTGCATGCCCATGTGTCTAGTCGAGCCAACTATGGGCTCTTAAGAGCCCTCGACTGCGACTGACAAGAGCCCTATGATGGGCGATTAACCCTAGCCCTAGCCGCTGGCATATGTCATCCCATCGGCCGAGACTGAGTGAGGTTAACTTATAAATGACACTCCGACCACCAATCCCCACCCTCCTCATCATGTCCCAAGCTACTAAAGTGAGCTCTATCTAAGAGTATTTTTATTTGGTTTAAATTGAGATCTTGATTTTGACTAATTTGATTAAGTTTAGGTCTTATCGGCCTAATAATAAAATCGGGTTATTACAGACTCCATCACTTAAAAATGATGTCATCATCGACATCACTACCTATTCGGTACTTTAATAGCTCTCCTGACAAAATTCAACATCTAAATTCTATTAGGATAACAATTCCTAAACATATTGAATAAACTAAAGTTATGTCCTAATTATACTAGCAAGTTAGCGGTGATGAAGCAGTTGAATTCAATGAGTAAAGACTAGACATGAAAATATTATAATTGCATGATAAGTTTCATGTTTCTTGAGTGACGACTTAAATGTAAAGATTAGCATGTGGCATAAAATTTGCTGAGTAATGGTTTGGGGAATGGAACATCACTTTAATAGAATGATAGAGAACAAAATAAATCATAGATTGTGGATCAAAGTACTTGATTGTTGCGATATAATTCATAAATGATTATTATCATAATTATGTCCTTATCAGTGCCATAACATTTGTGTGAAGTGTTTAGACACTCCAAGGAAATTCTTCCAATCTTTTTTCGCAATATCACATGTTAACTGAGATCATAAGAAAGAAAAACTACTAATGTAAGCACAAAATATAATTTACTAATTTAACTATTTGAGAATATTATACTAATAAATTATGGATTTTTCAATTTAATAAAATACATTTTGGGTCTAAATGTTTCAAATTATTCACCAAAATTTCTATAATTTATCCACTTAACGCTAAATTTGCTCAAAGTTGGATATACCTAACGCAATTAGAGACGAGCTCAATGTCTGTTTGACTGAGCCAATAACCCCCAAAGAAACTTGGGAAGGAAATAGGGACTTAAGGTGGGAAAATCGCATTAAATAATCATGATTATTCAATTTCACAACGATGACACAGATTTACTAGTTATTTCATGTTCATTTTTTGAGCAATCAACATGATTGTTCAGCAATCCTTTAAATAACGATACATTTAGTCGTCTTCGGATCAGTCGACAGTCAAAATGATTATTGTTGAACCCTTCAACAATACTCCTATTCCAGAATTCGGGCTATTACATTATGCCTGACTTTTGAGGGTGGTGCCATGATGCAGTGGCTCTAGTAGACATAGTCAAAGCCTAACCAAGATTGTGGAAGATGTTGCTGAGCCATAATGTACATAATTTCTTAAGATATATATCTCAAATTCATCTCAAAATGATAAATAAAGTAATAAAAAATGAGATTATTTTTAAATATATTATTATAACTAAAATATTATATCATTTAATATAATAATGAAATATAATAAAAAAAGGAAACTTTGTGCAAAATAAACTATTCATATAATTTTCAACTCAAAATCTATTAATAATCTAAATGATTAACTTACATAATTATATTTTTTAAGATTAATTTATTATTATCTTTACTCTATGTTTATTTCATTAGTCCACATAATTGTAATTTTATAATTAGAATAAGATAATTAAAAATAAATGTAACAATTATCCATTTTAATTTATTTTTATTCTATCTCACTAATATATTTAAAATATTTAAGTAAAAAATGACATTCCTATCAAAAATACAAATTTAGAAACATAATTTCTAAATATCCTAAAAATAATTCTTATTTTTTATCTCACAAATATTACAAATTAATTCTTAAAATTTTTTGGATGTCTCGGATTTTCCGACCCCGGATTTATCTTTTCCTCTTGCAATGCCACGCAAATACACAAACAATGCCTGTAACCTTAGCGAGTTCTTCACCGAATATCCTCGCTCTCTCTGTTCCTCTTTTCCCGCAAATTCTGATCTGCAATTTCCCAACCAACGTTGCTCGAGCTCCTGACCGCGGCGAGGTCGCACATGGGAGTTCGATCTTCATCCTTAGGGCACAAAAACGTTCCTCCAAACCCCTTTCATCCCTCTGCGCACCCAAATCCGGCCAATCCCAACCCTAAAAAAACCTTCGGGTGCGCTGTGACAATGTCGCTGCCCTATTCTCACGTCGACGATTGCCTCCGATCCCTTGCTGGACAAGCCGAGGGATTTGGCCGCCATGCCATCGGTGGACTTTACGGATCTGTTTTCTCCGTTACGACCTTGGCCGGTATGTATAATCTGAAAGCTGTTTGATAGCGTTAAAGCTAGATCTGGATGAATCCTGAAATTTGGTTTGATTTTAGACTTGAATGGATGTACAGATTGAGGGGCTAGGTTTCGATTCCGCCTCTCTTTTGGGTTCTGTTTGAATCGAAGGAGGGCGTAGGAAATGAAATGATTGTGGCGATTCAATGTTTGAAAGTGCATAATCGTGAAGGTTTGGTTTGTTTGAAAGTGTCGGAAGAATCAAAGTTCTTGTAATTAACAAGAAATTGAATTTTTTTCATGTTTAGCTTTTGTAAAAACAATAATAGCTATTTCTCACAAACCCACACTTCACATCAGCCTGATGTGAAACCTATATGCGCACTCAAATTTGCGGTTGAGTATTACAACAAAGAGAAAATATCAATAATTAATAAATTGCATTACAAAACTTGTAAGCATCTGCTTTTATATACGATAGTTAGATTATTCTAGTTAATCATTTGAGTATTCACCAACATTTTCTCGGAAAGAATCTATAGACTGGCTGAAAATTTAAAGTACTTTGCACCGTGCAATCACTAGTCATTAACTCAATCATAGTGATGAAGCTAGGACCTTTGTTGGGGCTGTTTAGTTTGATGTTAAGTGAAAAATTATTAAGATAGCATGTTGTTATTCAAATAGTAGTGTAATTCAGATAACATGTTATGCTTGATTAAGTGTTATTTAAATAACAGATATCGTGTTATTTGGATGTATTATGTTTAGTTCATTGTCATTCATGTTATGTTACGCCTAAGACAAGATTACCCCTAACTAGAGATGTAAATATATACATGAGCAACTCTCTCGTCACAAAAAAAATATTCAATTTCATTTCCTTACATCTGTGCTGCTATTCCAACTTAAGGAAAAATACAAGAAATACAAATTGAGAAAAATGAAAACTTTGGATGGCAGCTGTTTTTCAGTTTGATTTTGTCTCTAGCAAGAATATCACTACCACCAATTGCAGTTGGAATACTTTCCCGAATAGAGGACGACATTTCAAATCATTTTCATATATACACATGTGCAGCTCTCTCTTCAAGACGATGATCGAATCGGCGAGTGAAAACTTCTTGCGTCCTTGGTGAGCGCGAGATTCATGAGTGTCTCCTTCATCCTTGGTGAGAACGAGATCGGGAGCATCATTTTCATCCTCAAGCAAGAATTAAACCGAAGCACGGTACCACGGCGAATAGATTGTCCGCAGTGTTATCTGGCCGACATTCAGATAACATTATGCAATGGCATTTTTGAAATTTTGACATGTTATAAATGATATACCATTGAATCAAGTAGCTCCAATTTTAATGAAATCCTTAAATAACATAGCATTGCACCTAGATGTTTGTGAAACAAACAGCCCCTATATTTGCATTTTTTAAATTAGGACTACTGCTATAAAGCATTGTTCATGTTTAGAAAGTGCAGCCTTGAACTTATGAGTGCAAATAAGCTTTTTTTTCTTGGTATTTTAAGAATGCTTGGTTCCATTTCTCCTTTTATCTGCTTTTTGATATATAAATTTATACTTTTATCTGCTTTTTGATATTTTAAGAATGCTTGGTTCCATTTCTCCCTCACTCGGATTAAAAATATTCTACAATGGTTTACCTAGTTGCATAATGAAAATAGTGAAAGAAGCCTTCCACTTCGAACTTTTTTGGCCATAGCCATTTATTAATTTTAAAATTTCAATATTTAAGGAATTTAGAATTTTTTAACACTGCATTATGAAGACATCTATCACTTTCTCTCTCATTATATATATATCTATATATCTATATATATATATATATATATATATATATATATATATATATATAGACATATATTGTGCTTGTGAGTGAGTTTATTGAAAGAATTTATGAAAGAAAGCTTTTCCAAAGAAAAATGTGGTTCATTTCAAAATATAAATTTATCTGAATTTCAGCATTTTAAAATTTTAAAATTATATATAAGTTCTAAAGGTCACAAAAGTTATATTGTATTGTTTTAGTCTGCTAGAAGTGTGTCATTAAATGGCATTCTAGTTTTTTTTTCACAAAACTATACTTTGCAAAAAAAATAGCTCAAAGAAAAATGTGGTTCATTTCAAAACATAAATTTATCAGAATTTCAGCATTTTAAATTTCTTAAAATTATACAAATAAGTTCTAAAGGTCACAAAAGTTATATTGTATTGTTTTAGTCTGCTAGAAGTGTGTCATTAAATGGTATTCTAGTTTTTTTTTTCACAATACTATACATTTAAAAAAAAAAGCACAAACAGGAACTATTACTATAAATTTGGAATCTACATTCTCAGATTAATTGTTACATTTATAAAAGTGAAACATTAGATGTTTATGTTATATTATAATAATATTTGCGTACTATATGTAATTTTTGGTTGTGTATGGTTTGTTTGGGGGATATATATATAAGTAAAAGAAGTGTGTGTGTGTGTGTATATATATATGTATATATATGTATATATATGTATATATATGTATATATTTATGTATATCTATATATATATGTATATATATATATATATTTATGGGCTATATATGAGTTTGAGGAAGGCCAAAACGGATATGGCAAGAAATTGTAAGAAGAATCTCAATTACTTGGAGCTTAAGGAGTGACTGTTATTTAACCGCGCATATAATTTCCAAAATGATTGAAGGAGTACACATCAACAACATCGAGCATTAATCTCACTACATTGGGTTGGCTACATGAATCCTTTGTTTTCATTGTGCAAGATCAAATATAAACCCCTCTCTAAGTTTCAAATAGAGAAGATCTTTTCTGATAATGTTTTTCCAAGTCTTTCTGGGTCTTACTCTTCCTAATATGGATAATATTCTCTAATATTGTCCACTATTGGAGCCACCCCAACCTTGGTACAAATAAACTCATTTCTCATTTTATCATTACGAGTATACCACTCGTTCAGCTAAGCATCCTCATCTTTGTAACCTTTAGTTTATCGACAAGTTTCTTTTTTGTTGGTCAACATTCAACCGATATAACATAGTTGGTTGTATAGCTGCTCTATAAATTATTTCTTAATTTTAAGAGGGATTTTAGGATCACACAACATCCTAGAAGCGCTCTTTCATTTCATCCAACCAATTTGGGTCCTATTAATAACTTCGCTTTTTATTTTTTGAATAATTGAACCAAGGCACTTGAACTTCTCGCTTTCCTTGATCACATGGTCTTCAATAGTTATGCCATTAAGATTAGAGCTAATACAATTGAACTTATATTTAATATATTCTATTTTGGATCTATAAAATGAAAGCTTTTAGATATTAGAGTATTCCTCCACAACTCAAGTTTTTCCTTAACTCCATCATTAGTCTTATCAATTAAATGAATGACATTAGCAAATAGCATGTACCAAGGGATTTCTTGAATATGTTTAGTAAGAATATCCATAATTAAAGCTACAAATATATAAGCTGAGAGTTAAGCATTGATGTAAGCCAATAGAAAGTGCAATACTACAAAATAAATATACAAGCAATATGGTGTGGCCTTCTGTTTGTTATTTCATAAGGGTTATCTTTTTCTTAATTCAGTTATTATATTTCCTTCAATTCAAGCTAAACCCTATTATCCTTTGTTGCAGATGATGGCCACGGCTCCCTATGTGAGGCATGTCGAAGAAAAGAGCCTCTTTGGATTGTCTTTGAAGTATCAGGAACAATTTTTCTGTCATCTTACCTGAGGGTATCATCTTACAAGACAATTGATGGTCGAGGGCAGCGGATTAAGATAACTGGAAAGGGTTTGCAGTTGAAGGAATGTGAGCATGTGATTGTGTGCAATTTGGAGTTTGAAGGTGGTAGAGGCCATGATGTTGATGGGATTCAGATAAAGCCCAAGTCTAGACATATTTGGATCGATCGTTGCAGCTTGCGTGATTATGATGATGGCTTGATCGATATAACACGGGAGAGCACAGACATTACTATATCAAGGTGAAACCGATCTTCCTCTTTTGCCTAATTTGATACATTATAACATCTCCTTATTTTGTGATGTTATTTATGAGCAAGCAGAAATCAGGATTATTCAAATCATTGTTTTTCTGTGCCTTCATTTTTTTGTATAACTTGTTAGGTTACTTTATATATAATTTTCTTGTGTAAACTCTTTTGACATGTAGATGCAGCTCCAGAAGTTGGGTAAAAGTATTAATTCAAACCGCTTTTCTTCCTCTCCCTGGTTTCTTATATATCCTAAGCATAGCTTTCTTACTAAATATTAGCACATTTTGAATAGGCAGGTGGTGCAGGTGCGCAGTGCCATTTCTCTGTAATTTCTAGATGATACAGTCACACACACACACACACACATATATATATATATATATATATATATATATATATATAATAAAGATGATGTCAAAAAATGAACTCTATTGCACTCCATTTAGGGTTATAATAGTGCTGTATTGCTGTGTCGTAGAGTTATTTTGGATCTCCAATTAACTTAAAAGAGTCGTTCTTTGTAAAGTTTGGAGAGAGAATTTATGCAGCCTATATTGATGTAATTAAAAATATGAATATTGGTACTGCAATGTGTTTGATCGTGAATAAGCTTTTTTTAATGATTTTTTGGTACTATTGGATTATAACAAGGCTTTGATCTCAATTCATAACTTCTTAATTTAATTATGGGTGTTCTTTTTCAACACATTCAAGATGAGGTTCTTATCGAAGACTATATTCTCTTAATTGGTAATACTAGGGATGGAGTTGAAGCAAAATTTGAGTTGTGGAGAAATACTTTAGAATGCAAAAAAGCTTTTAGCACAGTAGATTTAAAATCGAATATATGAAGCATAAGCTTAAATGTAATAAAAGCTATAATCACGAGAAGATAATTATTGAGGATTATGTGATCAATAAGAGCGAGATGTTCACATAACTTTACAGAATACTTCCCACCCCTGAATAATGAATTAACATCCCGGTGCATTTACTCCACTATAATAAATGTATGTTTAACAAAATAGAAAGATATAGAATGGAGTTGTAATTTTGTAATATGCAAGTATTGAGTGATATTTGTATAATTGGCTCTACTTTTCATTCATGCATGCTTTTTTACAGAGATAATTATCAAAATAATCTCTTGACTCTTATAATTTGCTCATTTTAATTTTTGACTCTTGCTCATATATAAAGAGTCATGATTAAAATAAATAAATTACAAAGATCAAGGTATTATTTTAATAATTTTCTTCTTTTTTTGCATGACAGCATTGAAATAAATTTTCATTATGTATATATTTTTTAGTATTTTTCAATCTCTCCCCTTAACATGTTGGCACTGTCTTTGCACAGATGCCACTTTGCAATGCATGATAAAACAATGCTCATAGGCGCCGATAGCAGCCACGTGGCTGATAGATGCATCCGCGTGACAATACATCACTGTTTTTTCGATGGCACGCGGCAGAGGCACCCTCGCCTCCGATTCGGCAAAGTTCACCTTTACAACAATTATACAAGAAACTGGGGTATATATGCTGTATGCGCCAGTGTAGAAGCTCAGGTCTCTCTCAGCCCTATTTCTTACATTATTTGACCCTTTTTTCTATTAAATTATGGCATATTATTGATTTCTCAGGTTCTCTCTCAAAACAATATATATGAATCAGGGCAGAAAAAGGCCGTCTTTAAATACATGCCTGAAAAGGTGCCCCTTTCTTTCCATTATGTTTGTCATGTTTACTCTAGCTTATTCATATTCTAGTAGAATATTTTGAGTTTAATCGTAATCGAATCGGGGTATTGAGCTGATTCAGGAGTCAAATGCCAAATTCGAAGTATTTCTTAGTCAATTGGGCCGCTCGATTTGTGATTCGAGTCAACTCAAAATTTTATACATCTATATATATACCCCCTTCTTGAGAATGAAAAATTCACTGCATTACATGCTTTGTCATAAGTAAAATACAATGTGGGTCAACTCAAATCAATTACAAGCCAAAATCAAATCATTTCAAATGTGGTGGGCTAAAGTGTTGGCTTACTCTAACTAGACTCGAAAAATATGATAAAATGTTGCAAAAATGTTCTATGATGATTGCAGGCTGGTGATAGGGAGGAGGTGAGGGCTGGGTGGATAAGATCTGAAGGGGACCTATTTCTGAATGGCGCCCAGCCATGCCTCGCTGAGGCCGATGGAGGTGAGCCCATTTTCAATGCCCGCGAGTATTATCAGGCATGGACTATGGAGCCTTCTTCTCCTGCCCTTAAGGCCGCCCTTCAGATATGCACTGGCTGGCAGCCCGTCCCGCAGCCGCCGGACGCTGCTCCCGTATTAGCCCAGGTATCGGCGAAATGCTCTTGATTGTGAGCTCATTCAATGCATGTGGCGCCCAAATTTTGATGTTTTTATATAAAGAGCCATCGAATCGACGTGCTGATCTTGTGAAATTTGAGTTTTGGGCATCTTTGATTTGTGTTGTAGCCTAGAGACCGAGATTTTAGATTTGTTATCGTGCGTCACGGGTTAAGTTCCTATCGATCCAAATTTGTTTCTTATTTGAAGCTCAAATATACTTTTGATGTATTTAGTGCTATGCATGTAAAAATCTCTTGTATTTTTCTTGTGAATATACAATAAAGTTGTGATTGTGGGACCATTGCAAATAATATCATGTATATGATTGTAAGAATATTTCAATTTCTCTCAAATGTTAAAATGATGAGATATTTATTTTTTATTGAATTAAGAAAATTAACAGTGAATTAAATTCAACGTAATATATATATATATATATATATATATATATATATATATATATATATATATATATGTAAAATAAAATATAGTTGTAATTTCTTAGGCGTTTGGTATTTTTGATAATATTTATAAAATACTTGATTTATTGTGGAATATGATAATGTATTTTTTTATTATAATGAAAATATTACCTCTTCATTAAAATATAATGAAATTTTATATTCGCATTAAAATTTTAAAGAATGAAGGATTCGGACTCTTAGCACAATAGGAGAGATATGATGTTATACATAAATTTGTATTCTTAGTCTGTTTATTAGTATGACTATAATCTAATCTGATAAAATTATATTTTTAATTTTGTTCATCAACCTCATGATTGATAATTTGTATCTAAGAAAAAGCTACTATATTTTCAACACTATTCCAGCATCATTAAAATTTTAAATTTAGTTAATAATTAATATTCACTAATCAAAATTATAAATCCATTAAAAATAATTAATTACACGAGAAAAAGGGGTATTTTTAGAGTATCCAAATATTTCTGAAAAAAAAATTAAACTCAAAGAAAAGAATAATGCATAAATATTTATAATTTTATTGCTACAATGATAAAAGTGTAGCTTAATGAGTTTGCTAATAATAAAGTATTTTAAGAATTAGATTAATTTGGGTGTTTGCATTAGTAAATAAATAATATTAATATGAAATATATCAAGTGGAAGAATTTCAAATATCAAATATTATTATTAAATAAAATGTGTATAAATCAATATTTCCAAGTATTAATTATTTATTATAATTAATTAATCTCAAAAAGCCCACAACATGGCTTATGGGCTTTAGTGGGTTAAATGTGGCTTAAAAAGCCCATTAAAAAAGGGCACTAACCCGTCTTTGTTTAATTTTTGAAAATTAAACCTAAAAAGCCCGTCTTTCTCAATTATTTCAACCTCAGATTCCGCTTTTTCTCTGCCCGCTGGACTCTCTCCCAATAAATTGGCGTCTTTCTTCTTTACGGGAGTCTCGTCGATCGGATCGCTCTCGCCTCCCTGCGATCATCTTTCTCCGCATCGGGAGGAAGAAAGCGGCTTTGAATCGAGCCGTTTCCAATTCGTCCAGCTAGGTATTGTTTCTTGGATCTCAGTCTTGTTGCTTCATCTTGATTTTTTGTGTATGCGATCGGATAGCTTTTTGATAGATCTGGATGTTTGGGTTTATCTGGATGAGCTTTTACGTCGTATTTTGTAGATGTTTGGATGATCGGGGAATTCTTTTATCTTTTTTTTTTGTTGGAAGCAGAGGCTTTTGTTTTCTGGCCCAGATCTGATCTTTGGATACAGTAACAAAGAAGGCATATGTGATTTCTAATCTTCGTTGTTATAGGGCAACTTTGTTTTTATCAAAGGATGAGAATTTCATCTAGGGTTTTCGATCGCTTAAACTTTATTCAGATTAGTTTTTTCAAGGGCGGATCTGGTTATGGCACGATTTGCCGTTTGAAACGTCAGTTTGTAGGAATACATCTTGCAACTTTCGACAAAAAAAAATTAAAAATTAAACTTTGAGCGTTGAGTTGTCGAAATATTTTTTACTTTTTGAAATTATAATATCAGCTGTGCCCTTTTCTAGCAAAATTTTTTGATAAGCAAGTGTTTTTGTTTGATAATTTCAAGTAAACAAGCTTATCTCTGCTGCATGAATTCTAGATTCAGAGTTACTGAATTGATATTGGAAATATTGTTTTCTTGCTGTGTAATTGTAACGAATTCATCTTCAAATATCTTGCTAATTTGTATGTATTTAGAGAGATTTGTCTCCTCAGCTTTGATCATGTTCACCCAATCACATTACTGGATTTGATCTTCCCTTCTGAAAGATGTAAATTTTGTCTAGATACTCCTCATAGGTTATTCCAATTTAGAGTATGAATTACAATTTAGATTATATATTTATTTGCTAAAAGTGAGCTATGTTAGCTCGCTTCATTGAAAATTACCATCTCAAGCGCCAGTGGTAAATTTTGTCTAGATACTTTCTTGTGCGAAAAAGAGATTTAGTCCGTATGGTTGTGAGTTCTGGTTTAATGATTTAGTGTTTTCTTTCACATGATACTTCAGCTTTTTCCTGCAAATTTGTGAAAGATGGCCGATGTTGATGATATTCAACCTCTTGTCTGCGACAATGGAACTGGAATGGTTAAGGCAAGTCTTAATTTTAACGTCTTAGTCAAGGAAAAGCTCTGGTTTTGTATCATTTGTCTAACTTGTGCTTGATTAATAGGCCGGATTTGCTGGCGATGATGCGCCCAGAGCAGTGTTCCCAAGTATTGTGGGTCGTCCTCGCCACACTGGTGTGATGGTCGGCATGGGCCAGAAGGATGCCTATGTAGGGGATGAAGCACAGTCCAAAAGAGGTATCCTTACCTTGAAATACCCCATCGAGCACGGAATAGTGAGCAATTGGGATGATATGGAGAAGATTTGGCATCATACCTTCTATAACGAGCTCAGGGTCGCTCCCGAGGAACACCCGGTTCTCCTAACTGAAGCCCCTCTCAATCCCAAGGCAAACAGAGAGAAAATGACACAGATCATGTTTGAAACTTTCAATGTGCCCGCAATGTATGTCGCCATTCAAGCCGTTCTCTCCCTATATGCAAGTGGCCGCACAACCGGTTTGTATCATCACATAATTTAGTTTTTCTTTCATGCAATTTTGTTGGCTTTTTGGTCAAGTTTGAGTTAGATTAGACATATCCAAAGTTTGAGGTTCACTCAGCTCAAATGATTCAATTTTGAGCCGGGTCTCAATTTGAGCCAATTTATAAACTGAATTTTAAAAATTTGAGAACAATAATGATGGCTTGAAATCGATCTTGGGCACACTACCACAAATCTTTTGAACACATTTCTAAAAAAAGTATCTTATTATATTTTGAATTGGTTTGGATCATGAACCGGCGGGTAAAAAGCTTAGTTGAAATCTTTTGACTCAATTTCAAGTTGAATTAAAACTTGACCAAGTTCCAAACACTGAAACTACACTTGTTCGTAGGCATTGTGCTGGATTCTGGCGACGGAGTTAGTCACACCGTTCCTATTTACGAGGGGTACGCCCTTCCCCATGCCATTCTCCGGCTCGACCTCGCTGGAAGGGATCTCACTGACTCCTTGATGAAGATCCTTACGGAGAGAGGGTACTCCTTCACAACCACGGCAGAGCGGGAAATTGTTAGGGATATCAAGGAGAAGCTGGCCTATGTCGCCCTCGATTACGAGCAGGAGCTGGAGACTGCAAAGAGCAGCTCGTCCATAGAGAAGAGTTATGAGCTTCCTGACGGGCAGGTCATCACAATCGGGGCGGAGAGGTTCAGGTGCCCTGAGGTTCTGCTCCAGCCGTCCCTGATCGGAATGGAGTCTGCTGGGATTCACGAAACCACATACAACTCAATCATGAAATGCGACGTGGATATTAGGAAGGATCTCTACGGGAACATTGTTCTTAGTGGAGGCTCCACCATGTTCCCTGGCATCGCTGACCGCATGAGCAAGGAAATAACCGCCCTCGCCCCCAGCAGCATGAAGATCAAGGTGGTGGCGCCGCCCGAGAGGAAGTACAGCGTCTGGATTGGTGGTTCTATCCTTGCCTCCCTCAGCACATTCCAGCAGGTTCATCTTCAATCAATCCTTAAACCCTAATCTCTCTCATTCCTCCCACCCTAAACCTCAATTGCTTGTTCATGATTGACAGATGTGGATCTCGAAGGCGGAGTACGACGAGTCTGGCCCTGCCATTGTCCATAGGAAGTGCTTCTGAGGCGCCGCCATCTCCTGCTGCAGGCGGCTGGTTTTCCACGAGTTGGTTTTCGTGAGGGGGATGTATTACTGGTGATTTGGGTGTTTCTTGGTAGATTTTGATGTCTTAGTTATTATTATTATTATTGATATTATAATGCGGTAATGTTTTTTTATATTAAAGATATTTTCTATGGTTCTGCTGTTTGTAGTGTGCTGCCCATAATTTGTAGGGCAGCAGAACTCTTTGTGTTTGGTGTTAAGAACCTGATGCTTTGCTGCCTCATTCTGGTTATTATGTTCACAGTGATAAATTGGGGTCGTCTGTCCCTCTTTTATATTTTTGAAGAACATCCCTTTGTTTAAGCTGTTATAATTTTGCGATCCAACGAGCTTTTTTTTTTTTTTTTTTTTTTTTTTTTTTTTTTTGTAAAAATACAGTCATAAGAGAAATGTTATTTATATGTGGCATTTAAAAAAATTTATTCAATAAAATTTGAATAATATTTTAATATATATTTTATAAATAATATTTATATTATTTTAATATAAATAAATATAATAAAATAATATTTAAATTTTATTAGATGAATTTTTTTTAAGTATAGTATTTCTCTTCACATCTTGTCATATATAGTATATAAGAAATCTTCTATTTTACATAATTAAAAAAATGTATGTATATAGCACGTGACAAGAAAGGAAGAAAAGGTTTAGAATTGTGACAGCTAAACGCCTTTAGGTTGTCTTTTATTTCGTCTCTATTAGTTTTAACTTTTGGATTCTAATGCATATCTTTTAACATTCTTTTTTTGTGATGTGAGAACCGTCTTATGCCTCAATTCAGGCTCAATTTTTTAGAATTGATTCTTGAGTTGAATAGGTTGATTTGAATTCAAATCAAATTCAAGTTAGGCTCTAATTGAACTGGGTTCCAGTCTCTCAAATATATATAAAGAATAATATAAACATAGTTTATATATATATATATATTATAAAACTTATAAAACCTTTATAATTTTTTCTGCAAATAAAATATATTTTATATATTTCAAACCTGACTCGAACTCAAACTTTATGAGTCGAAAATTAATTCAAGATTTTCGAGTTTGAGTGTACCTAACTCGACGCCTAACTCAACTGACCACTGATTAAGACCTCTCTTTAAAAGGGGAATTTAACAATTTGCTATAAAAATATTAAGAAAAGATTAATAATCAAATATGAATTTACTTAAAAGGGGAATTTGCAGAAACTCTCCAAAAGAAAAAGCAGAGAGAGTGGTGACAATATGAATGGATTGAAATGTAAAAAACTCTCTTCAACAAACCTCTCAATTGTATCTACATTTTGTTTATGCAGAAATAAAGACTTGTGTTATATTTGCTATGTTTGCTCTGTTGGCTTTCAAAGTTTTAGAATGATCCTAATGTTAAACAAAAGTTATAACACAAATAGATGAGGAATTAAGTCATAGGTAGCAAGAATGGAATGACTCTAATGGCGGTTATGACCAAATGGTTCGGGCATATTAAGTGTAGACTATTTGAAGCTAGAAAGCTCAAGTATATGAATTTTACCCATATTAAATAAGGAAAATAAAAACTAGAAAAGACTTGGAAAAAACAATTAGAAAGAATCTCTCTATTTGGAACTTATGGAGGGCTTCTATTTGATGGTTAACAAATGAAACAAGAGATTCATATAGCACACTCTACCTAGTGGGATTAAGACTTGGTGCTGCTATTATTATTATATAAGAATTTTACAATTTAATGTCAAATCAACAATAACCTAGCTTGCCCTCCCAAATCTCAACTTCAACTTCAATCTTTGAAATAAAAATTTGCACGATAAATTGCAAAATTTGACAACCCATCTATTGTGGCAACTCTTGACAACTTGTACTATGAAGTCTTAAACTCTCCAGGGTTTATGGTTTTGCACTAAGGACCATTGTAGGACTTCGAGTAGAGTCAGCCCAAATTCAAACTCGAAATTTTGGAGTTTGAGTCCGACTCGAACTCAACTTCGAGTGGAACTTAAGGGATGGTGAAAATGGTTCGATAGTGAAGGAATTTTAAGGGATCTTGTAGAGTATGGTTAAGTTTTGTTGTAGCTAAGTTTGAGTGTGGTGATACATGTATTATTGCTTTTAGTGGCAATGAAGATGATGGATTTTTTTGGAAATATAGTAGTATAAGAATTTAGAGGTGGAGGCAAAGGTGGCAACATGGGTACTATTTGTTCTTTTTGGGCATTACATATCAGTGATATTTAAGAAATGATGGTAACGGTGGAGATATTGGTATTCTTTTAAGAATGGGTAAATGTTATGGTAGCAATATTAATGATGGTGGCAGAGGCAGCAAAGTCGCATTAAATTTTAGGATTAGTGGGGAGCGAATGAGAGAGTGGTGATGAGCATTATCATCACAAATTTTAGATTGGAAAATTTTGCCAAGTGTTGGGGGAAAGATTTTGGTAGATAAATTATTAACTTAGGTTTGGATTTGGAAGAATTATACACTTTTGTGGTCAAAATTATATTTTATAGTGCAATAATATTACTTTCGAATAATTCATCTATTCTTTTTAAGAAGGGTGACAAACAAATATAAGGATTTTGGTTTACTTTAAGTTGGGAAAAAATTAGGGCTAATATGATGGCTGTTGAGATGGAAGTAGATGGATTTGGTGAGATTGTTTAGGTGGAGAGGGGGTAGTTTGTGGCATACCTTCAATAAAATTTGGATATAAGCTTTTCTTTCATGAGTTCATGAAGAGCTAAAAAATTATTCTAATTTGCATAATCATACCTTCAATAATCATTCCTCTTTTTCAATCATCTGAATTCTCATGTCATTGCTCGTATGATAAAAATTGAAAAATTCTTCTATGGTTTAAGCACTTGTAAAATTCGAAAAGTTAAATAAAAAAAAAAAATAGTACTATTGTAATAATAGTGATTACAATAGACTTTGGAAAATATATTCTCTATAATTCAAATATTAAATTTAAAGTTTGGGTATATATAGTACTATTTAAATATTCATGAAAAAAAATATAAGCTTTGCCAAAAAATATATCCAGCCAAAATTCAAATATTCCAATTTAAATTTAAACAGAAAAGAATTTACAATTTATTGTTAAAGCAGCAATAGCATAATATGCCAAAAATACATTCCTCCAAAATTTCAAATTCAAAATCAAAATTAGAATTTAAATTTGGGCAAAGTTTTACAATCTATAAGGGTTTTAAAACTACATTAATCAAGACTATCTGGTGTGGCAATCCTTGACATGTATTTTGCATTGGATCATCATCAAATAATTTTTATTGTCTTACATCATAAAATTACAATCTACAAGGACAACCATCTTATAAACCAGTCCACAATCAAATCATAGGCAAACCTCCCTAAAAGTCAGTGGAGATACTCTCCAAGGTCGGCTGGGTATGGGCAATGGTAGGTCTTCAATTAATAGAAAAAATATTTTAAGAAAAGAAGACCTTCAATTATCTACCTTGGAAGGCCTTGTGATGAAGCATCAAAAGACGTTTATTCAGAGAGTTACAAGAAAAAAAAGAATTATTGTGGCTTACATTAAAGTTATTAAAGACATAGATTTGATCGCAAAGTGACTTATCTAATGATTTTCTTGTTATAGAGGTTTTTAGTGAGCGCATTCAACAAGAGGTTCTTTGGCGCCTATTATTTGCAAATGACAAAACTAAAATATGGGGTTAAAGCAGAACTTGAGTTATGGAGAAGCACTATTGAATCTAAAGGGTTTCATCTAATTAAATCAAAAATGAAATACATAGAACTTAAGCATACTCATAATATAAACCTTAATCTCCTGAGCATAACTATCAAAGATTATGTGATCAAGAAGCGAGAGAGAGATTCAAATACCTTTATTGAATTATACAAATAATGGTGAAATAGAGGGCAATGTGATTAATAAGATCTAAGTTGGTTGGACTAAATGAAGGAACTTCTGAAGTCAAGCATGATCGAAAAATCTATTAAAGGAAAATTTATAAAAGAGTTATATGGCCAATTATGTTATATGAGGTTGAATGTTGGCCAACAAAAGAAAATATTGTTGATAAAATAGGTGTTACAGATATGAGGATACTAAATTAGATAAATGGGTGTACTCAAAAGGGTAGAATAAAAAAGGAGTTCATTGGCAATTTAGTTGGAATGGCTCCAATAGCAGATAAGATTAGAGTGTGTAATCTAAGATTCTTTTAACATATTAAGCGTACACCATCAGATGCCATTGTCAAGAAAATTGAGTGTGAATTTTGCCCATATTAAAAGAGAAAGAGAAAGGCCAAAAAATCTGTGGGAAGAAGCCATTAGAAAGATTATCTCTAGTTGGAACTTGGGGAGGGGCTCCTATTTGATCATGCACAATGCAAACAAAGGATCGAGGTAGCCAACCCCACCTAGTGGGGCAAAATCTTGGTGTTATTTGTATATAGTGAATTCTTTACCATGATTCTTCTCTTTTGGGGTTTTCAATGTGGAAAGTCTATCAAGAAATATATGTATAAGATATTTGTGCAATACTAAGATCATCAATTTAAACTACCACCACAAACTTTCTTGCACGTAATAAGAGTATATAGACAATAAACTAAATATATATTTCACTTTTCTCATAACAAATTCAAAGACTCTCTCTTCCTCCTAATTACATTTAGTCAGAATATTCAGATAAAAATTTTCACGCGAATCTAAGTAAATATGAATTATGAGATGTCAATTTATAAAAGAGTTACCTATCTGATTTACAAAGAAAGCAGCCCAGCCAACTCTGCTGTAGCAGTTTCAGTATAAATGGAGAAAATACATCACTTAGCACCTCGCCAGAGATCAAACAAGCTCTCAGCATATCCAATGCCTGCATCATAAAATATTAACTTTGAAAAATGAAAGAAGAAAAAAACTGAGGTGGGAGAGCATTTATAGGATACAAGGCCACGGACATGAAGACTAATACAAAAATTGGAGCAATTATTTTAGGAAAATGTTTTGTTTGCAGAAATTGGTTCAATTTAGATAAAACTAACATAAGAAAATATCCAGATACAACTTGAGGTCAGAATGCAATATAGGATGTGAAGTTTGATGTACTAGTACCAATGACAAAGCCAATCTAATAGCTTTGAAATGGGTCAGACCAAAGCTAGTATCAGGATATCTTGACACGATTGTATTATTTATAAGAAAATATTATGCTTCACAATGTGCACAAAACCCATATCAGTTAAGCAATCATTAAGGAAAACCATTCAGAATTCTTCCAGGCAATTCTATTGAAAACTCTTCTCAAGCTTGATTAACAAGCCTATGATGGATTTCAAATGATTATATATGTAAACTTTTTTGTAGTGTTGCATTGAACTAATGTTTTTAAAAGTGCTGCTATATTTAAAGACCATTCAACTGAATGGAAATGGTTAAAACAGAATCTAAATTAAAAAAAAAATTTAAACTCACCTCTGCTTCTCCAATGCTAGCTGTAACCTCCTCTAGACGATTGATAGGCACCATTAATTTGTTAATGATGTGCACACTGGCGATTGGTGACAGCTGGCTCACTTCCATCCCATCTGTGATAAGATACCATCCCATGCCTTTCATATATCCCCCTCCTACTTCTAAGCCCGAGTCTTGCAACTTAGGGTTCATCAGATTGTAGGATGACACATTGTGTCCATGAGAGCATCGGAGAGCTGAAGAGAAAGAAAAGCAGGTTTTGCAAGCACACGACTTGATTGTGCGAGGTAAAGCTTCTTCAATTTGCAGCATCTTCTTGTCAGTGCCGAAGAAAGGAGCCAACTTTGGAGATGACAACATCTCCTTGCACTCATTTGAGATTAGGTAGTTTGGTGAATTGCTCAATAGCTCAGCGCTCTTGTATAAGTTGTCCATTGATCCCAAGAAAGAATTCTTCCCCAAAAGTTTTATAATGGAACCGAGTGGAAAAGTAAGGAAGCTGAACAGAAGGTTCACCACCTCTGCACTTGCTTCGGCATACACTACCTTGTCAGTGTCTTTGCTTAGGAAAAGCTTCATTTGGATTCTCATGCTATTGTCACTGCTTATTTTCAGCTTTTCCCTTGTTTGAATAATGTTGGACATTGACATTTTTTCAGTATACTCTATCGTGTCGGATTTCTGAAGGAAGACATCTGTCAGAGGGAACTTTGAGACGAGCGCTTTCTTGAGCAAATTCAAAATCTGTTAATCAAAAAAAATAAATTAAGGACCTGTTTGGCACGAAGAAAAAGAAGAGAAAAGTAAAAGTTTTTTCGGGTAATGTCAGATTCCCGGCGTTTGGCTTGCCGTTTTTCAGGTGTAAGGAAATAAATCAATGTAAAACATTTACACCGGTATAAATACAAACGGTGCAATTGGATTTCGGCCAAATTGGCCAAAATCTCAATTTATGCAAAGCTCTCTCATGTGACACAAAGCAGCAAACTCAACTCGAAGGAGCCCCCTCTTCTCCGACGCGAAAGAGCTCCCTCTACTTCATGCCTTCGCCCATGGCTTCGTCCACGCAAACAAAACTTTCGATTCAAACAATTTCGTTCGGAGAAACCGTCGAACTATTTCAATATCGGTTTCGATTTCGGAATCGTTCGAATCGAACGATTTTGTCAAATGATTTCTAAACCAAACAAAATCAAAATCGTTTGATTTCGTTCAAATCGATTTCGTTCGAATCGAACGATTTCTCTAAACGAACATTTGTTTGTTTTCTTCTTTCATGTCATAGTGAAATCTTTGTGGTGTGGTTGAATGATTTTTTCCCATCTTAAGCTTTCCATCATAAATCTGATGTCTTCTTCTGTGTGTGCTGTGATTATGTGTGTTTGTCTACATCATTAAACTTTGCTCGTGTTCGCTTCCAAGGAAGTCTTCACCCACCCCAACAATGAATTTCACAGCAACCAATATTGGAGTGCGATGCTATTCGTTCAAATAGAGCGATGGTAGACAAATCAAGGTACACCATTAAAAAGTTCAATGACACAAACTTTGTACTGTGGAAGATGCAAATCGAGAATTAGAATAAGCTTTACTTGCCACTAGGTGGTGTAGAGAAATAATAGAATATGAGCGACAAAAATAGGAAGATTCTGGACAAAACTGCCTTGGGATTGATCCGACTCTCAATGTCGTCAATGGTCATTTTCAACATTGTAAGCGACAAGACCACGATGAATATAATGAATGCCGAGACAATAAATATAATGAATGCCGAGACAATGATGCACCATAAGGTCTCAACATCCAATAAGTTGTTCCCAATTAAAAATTTATTCAACATATAGATTGGGATGACAGCTCAGTGACAGAGCAAATAAATGACTACACTATAACTAATTAGTAGTATTCGGTTCACATCAAATTAGATGATAAGTCAAGAGCACTGTTGTTTATATCTTCTTTGCCAAATAGCTGATATGGGATGTTCTCTTGCATGGGACGGTATGTTCTCGATCGTCGGCCAACGTGACCGCACGTACGGGAGACCGTAGTCTGCTTCGCAACTGCAACAGGGCTTGCTGGAGTTGGGTTTTCCGGTCTAGCTCTAACATGAAAGACCATAGAGGCAAGTGAACATATATGAAGAAGGAGAGGAATTATTTATTCAGCACAGACTGTATCGTATTGGGGGGATTAGATGGCTAATCGGTAAAGCCTGTTAAATAGTTAGGGGCTAAGGTTTTCGCTAAGAATATGAATGCGATAGCCAAGTAAGTTTACCTCCTCTCTGCCCAAATGCACAGTCTTCTTCTCAAGGACGTAGCCATCATCGATCCCAAGCTCCTTGATCAGAGCAAAGCTAGTCCCAACTGAAGCAGGGCGTACCATTAGATCGTCGCTGATGATAAAATTGATCGCCTCCTTCACAAACCCCTTCCCCGATTCCTCGCATCCTCGCCAATCCAACGCCAGAATAGGCGCTTCCGTTGATCCACCGCAGGCGCATCGAGCTCCGAACACCGAGCTCACACAACTACAAAAAGCCCTCGAAGAAAGGCAACGATAGTAGATCCAGGGTTCAGATTCCTCGTCGAGCTCGAGGGCAAGTCCTTTACAACGGGCTTCCGCCACGCTTTTGGGGTTGAGGAGCATCTTCCGGCATGCGGGGGTTTGAAAGCAGCATTCCTCGAGCTTGGCGACGCTCTCGTAGAGACGATCTATGGAGCCGGCACCTAATTTCTTGCCGAGGAGGCGAATTATGGAACCAATCGGGAGAGTAAGAAAGCTAAATAGGATATCGACGAAATCTTTGTCCGTCTCGGCAAAGACTACTCGATTGCGCTCCTTGTCGATGAGAAGCTTGAGTGTGATCTTGGGAGGACTACTGATGGAATCGATGGAAGAAGACATAGCCGCCGGGTAGAAATTCGATTATGGTTAGAAAGGTTGGATCCCTCTAAGAGTTTTATTGAGTTGGGGGACTGTAACATCACTTTTAAAGGGTGATTTTTTTAGGTGTTGTTGGAGATCTTTTAAATAAATTTTTGTTGTTTAGATTTATTGAGATGATATTTAAAAAAATTATTCAATAAAATTTTTTAGATACATTCAATACAAATTTTAAAAATAATATTTTATATTATTTTAATATAAATAAATATACATTAATTAAATATGTCGAAATGAATTACTTCAAATTTGTATACAAAATATTTCATTCTTGTTGTCCAACAACGTCATAAGACTCTATCAGTCCCCCTCAGCATCATTAAAACTTTTAAGCATAGTATTAAACTCATAATAATTAAGATTCTTAATTCTAAATTATAATTATAAATTCATTAAAAGTAATTAATTACATGAAAATAAAAATTGAGATATTTTTAGAATATTTTACTTTTAATGCATATATAAATATTTATTTAATGTTGATATTTGAAGAAAATGCATTTGCTATATTTAAAGCACTTTAGCCACAATAATGTAAATATAAAATAAGCACTACATCAACTTTCTTAATAAAAACCTTAACCTTATATATATATATATATATATACACACTAGCGTTCAATGGGATCACGTGGGAAGGTTAGAGGGGAGCATAAAATGGGGCGTCGATAAGGAAAAAAATATCTAGGTTTTTAGAATATTTTACTTTTAATGCATATATAAATATTTATAAAGACTCTATCAGTCCCCCCGAATTCTTCTACTGGTTCCAAGGCAGCGTCCCAATTGGCGACGAGGATTCCGACACATTCAGGGACCCGACGATCGCCATGCCTATGGCTCCGGCGACCATTTTCCCGCTCTTGCACAGTGCAGTGAATTTCTTCTTCAACCATCCCAGCGGCTTCTTCTTCGGTTTCTGCAAATAATTGTGAGAGATTGTTAGGGTTTGTGGGAAAAACTTAAAAATCGAAGGATTCGAACCCTTACTCCTCCTGAGTGCACTGCCGGCATACTATTCGCCATTGATGACAAGGATTGAGAGGATATTTCCGGATTCTGCATGCGGGGTCTGAATTTATAAGAGGATTGGACGCGATTTCTTCGGGCAACTGCTTCAATGCGGAAAACTGCTTGCAACTGCTTCAAATTCAAAGTTCCGGCAACTGCAGCACGCGACCGCGAGCATGGTAAGAAAAAAAAATCCGGTATATAATGATTATATTATTAATTTGTGTGAGCAGTCATTCTTTCATTTGGCCATACTTTGCCTTTTGTAACAAGGTTGTGTACATATTAACTGCCATTTGTACCAAGGTTGGATAAGATTAGTGAATCCCATCTTTTTTATGTTTTCATCGAATGGATCTGAAATATAACATATGATTTCTTCGAACGAGATTCGTTCCAATGAGCAATTTGAAGAATAAAATTGAAGGATTCGTTCGAACGAACGAGTCAAAAAATTCGCTCGATCAATTGATTCATTCGAACAATTCGTTATGATTCGTTCCAATAAAATCCTAAGAAAAATTCAGGAAAAAAAATTTATAGGGTAATTATATCTCCTCAATTTATTTAAAATATTACAATCACAGATTATTTTATTTTAAATATAAAAATATTAAATTCTTTTTTTTTAAACTAAATAAATTATCTTAAACTCAAATTATGTAAAATAATATTATGTATTATGTATTTTGTATAGATGATTTTGTTTGGTTTTATTTTATATTTTTATCATGATTTTGTTCAAAAGTTGTAACTCATCGCTCGAACTTTGAGTTATGAATCGAGTCTCAATTTTGAGATTTGTGTCAAATGGCTTGATGTATGTTCTTGGAAGGTTGTGGTTACAGTATAACCTAGGCACCGGCCGGGCCTTCACGGGTTGGACCTTGGACCTGGCCGGGCCTATCAGGCAGGCTCTTACTGTGTTGTCAGGCCGAGCCCTGTCTCTCAGGCTCTTACTGCATGCGGTTGCTCCTCAGCCTCCTACTATTTTTCATGAACCATATATGATTACTCAAACCGCAGGCAACCACAAGTTGTTCCAAGTGGTTTCTCAAATCATATGCAATTTCAAGTTATTTCTTCTTCATGATATATATATATATATATATATATATATATATATATATATATACTTATACCTTCATCAGTCTCGAAGATTTATTCATTTAGCAACTAAGATGACATTGGTGTGTGACATAAATTTTATAATTTGACACTTGTTTGAATACTTTGAATCTATTATGAATCTCAAACTTAATATATTTATTCTTATCTTAGTTGCATTTGTAAGCAAGACACAATTTATATTTAAATGAGTATTCTTCTTGCTTAGATGCCCTGATTCTACATTGTCTTAACCATTCTTTCCATGGAATTGCATACTTAATGATTTATAAAGTTAAAATATGTCTTAAGATAAATCACCACATCTAAATTGAGCATTCAATAATTCATATGATGCTCAATACAAAAAAAGGTTTTATTAGGGAGATTTGCACAAATCTTAAAGTCTGACATGCTTTACTATAATATTAGATATAAATTTACATGCCTCATAATATTCTCAAATTGATACTTAGAAGGAGCTAATATGATGGATCTAGATTTGAAAGTGTTTAAGGTTATTGTATCAAACAATTACTTGAAATTTTCGATCACAACCTAAATGCAATTTCTTATGGAATTAAGAACTAAATCTTCTAACTAAAAATCTTTCAACATAAGTTTTAAAGGTTTTAATGATATTGGGCATCGTAGGGGGTGCTAGTCAGAGCATTGTAGCATGTGTTCTTGTAAATCCTTAATCATTAGGTTGAATTTTATATTAACAATATGATGATCAAGAGTCCAAGACTTCATATTCTAAGATGATTGATTCTCTTTTTAAATTTGAAATATGGAGTTGTGATTTTAGTGCTTTTTATCAAGATTTGCTTGATTAGTTATTTTAATATTCATACATTAACCTTTTTGCTATTAGTCTATAGTGAGATTAGCTATAATCAGATTTAATCTCATCATTTCAATATGAGAAATATTGTTTAGACCCGCTGAGGTGGCACCCAAAAGAGCCCATCCAATGGGATTTTTTGGGTGCATTCAATACAAACTTAAAAAATAATATTTGTATTATTTTAATGTAAATAAATATACACTAATGAAATATGTTCAAATTTCATTGGATGGGTTTTGTTAGGTGCCACATCAGCGGGTCTAAATAACATTCGTCTTTCAATATTTAAAGCACTAAGTGTCTTCTATCAACTAATTTGAACTGTTGAAATGATTTATCTATTAAAACCCCATCGATACACTATTATTATATTATGAGAAATGGGTCTAAATAGTATTTCTCTTATATTATTCCAAGTTGAATAATAACATCTGTCATCCTTTTCTATTTTATACATTTCTTGAAAAATTAGGAGTACTTGTAGCAGTCGATCGAGCGAGTGTGTTCATCTTCTTCAGCGAACGAACAATTTCGACGAATCCTTCGTTCGAACAAGCGATATGAAGAGAATTGCTTAACCATTCGTTTGTTCGTTCCACGAACAACTCCTAAAAATTTTCAAATCGATTTGAAGGAATGAATTGCTTGAACAAATGATTCATTCTTTCTTTACATTCGAACTCCTAATACAAAATACATACTCATAGATTACTTTATTTCAAACAGAAAAATGTTAAATTCTCAATAAAATTACCAAACAGTGCAAAGCAACAATATTACATAATAATCGGATTAATTTACGCTCAAATTTTTTAGATGTCCCTGTGACAAACAGCCTCTAAAAGTGAAAATTACTCATTGCTCATAAGCATAACCAAAATTGTATCATAACAACTTAATTATTATACATTATCAATGGCAATATATATATATATGTATAATGATGAGGAACAGCATGATGATGAAAATAAAGACAGACATGGAGATGGAAAGGGTGGAGGAGGAGACAAAAAAGGTGAAAAAAGAAAGGTTGCTCCTCCTCGTCTTCAACATCGCCATGATGATCACGGGCGGCACCGCCGGCGGCCTGCTCATCAGGCTCTACTTCCTCCACGGAGGCTCACGCAAGTGGCTGGCGGCGGGGCTGCAGACGGCAGGCTTCCCCTTCCTCCTGATCCCGCTGCTCTTCTCCTATATCCGGCGAGGCTGCCGTGGCCCACTCCTTCGTCTGACCCCTCCCCTCCTGCTCTGGTGCGCCTTCCTGGGGCTGCTCACAGGGGTAGACAACTTCATGTACTCCTACGGGGCGTCCAGCCTCCCCGTCTCCACCTCCTCCCTGCTACTGACCACCCAGCTAGGCTTCACCGCTCTCTTCTCCTTCTTCCTCGTCCGCCAGAGATTCACCGACCTGTCCGTCAACGCCGTCGTGCTCCTCACCCTGGGAGCCGCTGTCATCGGCGTGCACGCCGGCGGGGACCGGCCGGAGGGCTTGTCTCAGCGAAAGTACTTTTTGGGCTTCTTTCTCACTCTCACGGCCGCCGTCAGCTACTCCTGCGTGCCGCCCCTCCTCCAACTGATGTACGCCAAGGCCTCCCGGCATCCCGTCGCCTACGCGCTCGTCGTGGAGACGCAGCTCGCCATCGGATTCTTCGCCACCGCCTTCTGCGCCCTCGGAATGGCCCTCAACCGCGATTTTCAGGTCACTTCCCTCTTCTTCATCCTTGCATTTCTAACCTCCTATCAACTGCTAATTTTATTAGTATTTTTTTAGATTTTTTATGTACCGTATTACAAATTTAATATAATTTCTTTAAATATTTTTTATATATCACAAAATAATAATAAAAATCATATTTTAATTTTATCTAATCACATTTTATTATATAATGATCAACAAAATAAAATTTTTTTGATATTTAAAATATGTAGAGAAAAAAAATTTTAAAAATATGATTTTTATGTTAAAATATAATTTTTATGTTAAAATATAATTTTTATGTTAAATATTTAAATTTATAGTTTATATATAAAAATTTTAAATTTGTAAATTAAAAAGAAATTTGTGATATGTATATATAAGAAATTTTGTTTTATTTTTTGTCCTTAATCCTTAATATATATATATATATATCATTCATAAATAATATAAATATATAATCAGATAAATTGAACTCTTCTTTTATCAAAAATACAAACTCAAAAGACAAATATCATTTTCTGATAATAGAATTATCATTTATTTCTTATAAGATAAATATATAATTAAATAAATTGAACCTTTGGTTTATAAAAAAGAAAAATATTACAATACTCCAATAAATACTTCAACATTTTTTCTTAGGTTATTAATGAATTTTTAATAATAATTATAATAATGAATTTTATTTATTATGAGTTAATCATTAATTTTAAATATATTAATAATTATTTTAAATGTAATAATGATTGTGAGACATAGATCTTCGTATAAAAGAATACAAATTCAAGAGATATTATTTGCCAAAACTATAATTAACATTTTTTTGTCCTAATTATTTGATTACTATTAATTATATTTGTTAATGTGCCTCATTATCATTAAAGTATCTAAACTAAGTATTTAATTCATATTCATTAATTAAAATCGTAATTTGTTTGAGAACAAAATAATTTCTTAACTCTTAATTTTTCTTTTTAATAATTAAAATCGAAAAATTGAACTCTTAATTTATAAAAAATATAAACTCAAAAGACAAATATCATTTACTAATAATATAATCATCATTTATTTAGTTGATCATTAAAAAGATAAATATCTACTTAGAAAAATTAAACTCTTGATTTATTAAAAACACAAACACAGTTAACTCGTAATATTATTATCCTTTTATTCTTATTTTTTTTTAATTAGTTGATCATTAATAATACAAGAAAAATGATATTATATTTTAACACTCAAAAAAATTTATTCAATAAAATTTAAATATTAATTTATATTATTTAAATTTGTATTAAAGTGATGTTCAAATGTCATTAAATAATTTTCTGAGTACCACATTATTCAACTGTTCATTTAAATTTTATATTTTATGCAAAAATATATATATATATATATATATATATATATATAGGAAGCTATTACAATTATTAAAAAATTATTTTTCATAATGAAATGTATTATTCGGTATTCCCCAATTCAATTTGGTTAGGTGTGATTATAATTTCTCTATTATAAAATTAACTTTTTGTAATTAAAAATATTTCTTGTCACTTTCTGCATGGCTGTCTTTTGTTGTTTTGCGCACTTTCTTAATATTTTGTTTTTTTAAATAGTTCTTATATATTTCTTAAAAATAGTATTATTAGACTTACATATTAGTATATATCAAAATATATAAATAATGTATTCATTTAATATGTAAATAGATTATTAGTTGAATAAATTTTTTGATAAGACTTAGTAAAAATTACAAAAAAAAGAAAATTTTTAATTAATTATGAATATTTTTTGATGTATATTCTTATTAACTATAGTATTTTCCTTCTAAAAATAAGAATAATTAAGATTTAGAGAGTTAAATATAATAAAAAATTATTATTAATCTATTTTTGATTGGGGGACGCTCATAAAAATATATATTTTAAATTTTAAATTCTAATTATTCATAATTTTTGGAATATATTTTGGAGTTAAATAATATTTTATGAAAACTATTATAATACCTCAAATATACCTCTTTAATATGATTAATGAATTTGATTAATTTATAATAAATGAGATTTATTATCTAAAATTATGATTAAAATAATAATAACTTAGAAAAAATGCTAAAGTATTTATTGAGGTATTTAATGATTTTACTGAATAAAAAAATGATTAGTGCAAGACATTCAGTCGACATATATCTCTAGCCAATGGAATCAAAACTTACATTTAAAATAATTTATGAAAAATGTTATACTAAAAATATTTATTTTTTATAAAAATTTTGTATATTTAATTAATAATCTATTTATATATTTAATTAATACATCATTTATATATTTTGATATATATTAATGTGTAATTATAGTAATACTCACATAAACATAGTTATGCGAATCAAAAACAAATAATTCACCAACTTTATGGGAGATGAGAGAATTAACAAAGCTATTTATATACAAAAAAGGCATAATCATAGTTAAATGAAGTTAAAATGTGATTTTAAGTACATTAATAAAAAATTAATGTATATATATTTAAAATATATATATATATATACTTATATTCAAAAATTAAAAAAAAAAAAGAAAAATTTATATTAATTTTAAATATTTTTTGATGTATATTTTTGTGTAATTATAATATTTTTTATTTAAAATATGTTATAAAAAGAAAAGAAAAATGTTATACTTATGAATTAATAGAAATTTTTTTATATTTTTTAATTTTTACATGCAGGATTTATAAAAAATATATTTAATAAATAATTTACTCATTCTTAAATCTATACATTATTTATATATTTTAATGTACATTAATGTGGAATTATATCAGTATTAAAAAAAAATGCCAGGCAATAGGTCGAGAGGCGAGGGAGTACGGATTGGGGGAGGCGAAGTACTACGTGGCGATAATCTCGATAGCGTTCGTGTCGAACATGTTCCTATTGGGTCTGGTGGGGACCATCAACGGCTCTTCGGCTCTCCTCAGCGGCATCGCCGTCTCCGTCTGCCTCCCTGCGACGGAGGTGCTCGCCGTCATCTTCTTCCGCGAGAAATTTGACGGCGAGAAGGGCGTCGCCGTCGCTCTCTCGATTTGGGGCACCGCCTCCTATTTGTACGGGGAATACAAGGAGAGCATCAGCATGAAGAAGATGGCGGAGAACGATGCCGTATCTTCTATCCAGATTCGAGAGTAGCCGCTTTGTTATACTTCAACAGTAATGTTATTTTTCCTGAAATATCTGTAATTACACTGTTACTGAATCGGAAAAATTGATGGAACAAAGAAGAAATGCAGCTTTTTTTTTTTATCAGTCTGCGTCTCGAAGGAAGAAATTTCCCCAATCCATTTCCTGTTCCGCTGCCGTTCGCCTTTAATCGGAACGAAATTCAAATCAACCCTTCTCTATAAATAGCGCGCTTTCCGTTCAAAAAAAACCCTTCTTTTTTTTCAAGCATGGGAGGCAAAGGAGGTGGCGGCGGCGGAGGCGGGAAGGCCGCCGGCGGAGGCGGGAAGGCCGCCGGCGGCGGCAGCAGCCGAGGCGGAATGATGCCTGCGCCCGGGGGAATTTGGTATTTCCAGGGGCTTCATCACGGCGGCGTTGATGGAGGAAAATGAGGACTTTTCTCCATATATATGTTATCTTGCTAAGAACCTATGCAAAAAATCTACAACTAATTAATAACTTTTTGTAAATATAATCACTGAGCTCTCGTTCTTTGCTATGTAGTATTAAATTTATGAAAAATGATCAACTTTCATAAATTAATTAAAAATTAAAAAAAAAATGATACAGTATAATAATAAAAATTCATTATATATTATACAATATAATTACATATTTTGATGCACTATTATAATATTTTTTTGTTTTTTTTTTATTTTATGAGTTATTTGTTAAGAAGAATAGTATAGAAATCCCAAACTGACTAAGTATAACGAATGATTCAACACATTTCACATTTTTTTTTTAAATTATTATCTGGAGAAATTATATAATTAAACTTATATATATATATATAATATTTATTTTTAGTAAACTTCACAACTAAATTATATATATATATATATATATTTCAAAAACTATTTTAAAATTATTTAAAAACTGTATCAAAACCATTTTAATTCTTAAAAAAAAGCTACTTTTGTATCACTTTCAAGAACTTATGATCTTTTTATTATAAAAAGATGAACAACTGAATTATCACAATACCTGAATAAGTTTTATTATACAAGTCAAAATATAAATCCTACCAAAGAAGCCCTAAATATTTAATGGAGCTATAGGCAAAGAATGAATGCTAAGACTGCCAACAAGAACATCCCAAAATCTCAGCTACAAATTATAACATTATTGAAAATAATGATGAATAGAGCTCATATGCAAATTTGCATTGACTAATTCCTAAATAGTATTTAATCACATTCTCATTTTTAGAGATTTTGGGGCCATTTTGAGGGGGTACTCTATAGCTAAATATCTCAAAAATTGTGAAAAGAATGGCACATTCCAAACGCCAATAAGAGGAGAATGCACTTTAAAATCAAAGTAAGCCGAGATCACGCGGCATGGTTGCCGAGCTGATAGGTCCGCCCGATATAAGACAGAGCCGCCGCTCCTCTGGAAGACGGTCCGGCAGGCAGCAACGGCGCCTCCTTGTCCGCTCCCAGCTCAGCCGCCATCGCTGTCCCCACCACATTCCCTCCACCCCCCGCCGCCGCTCTTCGCTTTGTCATCGTCGTCCTCTCTGTGTACGTCCGATGACTTCTTATCCAGTCTCCAATCCTTCAAAATTTACAAAAATTACACCCAGTAAATAAATTAAGAACAATTCAGTAAAATGATGATCTTACATATATATATCAATACATGCTTTGGACTGCTCTGCATATATATATATATATATATATATATATATATATATACATATAACCAATACTTATATAGATCCTAAGTTTGTGTATGTCCGACAGACTTCTTATCCAGCTTCCAATTCCTTCAATATTTACGAGAATTACACCCAATAAATAAATTAAAAACAATTCGAAAATTGATGATATTGCTGATGATATAGCTACCTTCATGGCTCTCTCAGGAATGCTCTCCATAGAGGCCTGACTGGATGATGCCCGAACATCCCTCACCTTCAAATAGTTATACATCACAACTCCCGAAAGAGCTGCCAAAAAATGAAACAAAGCAAACAGATAGATACAAAATAACAAAGGCACAAACACAAGATTATCGTACTTGTACCTATCGCATAGCCTATGATATTGAGGCCGGTGATGGTGGATTCCGGGAACACGACAGTGGAGAGGGCGATGAGTATCCAGTCCTTGAGAACTCCAGCGACCCTTATGGTCACAGCCCCGGTCCTGCCTATCACCAAGAATATCGAAAAATTCAGGGCCAGGGCGCAGACTGCATTCGTGAAGAATATCCAGAAATTGAACTGGATCTGCGAGACGTCCATCTCCACCTTCTCCAGCAAGTACCACGGCACGAACAAAAACACAAAGCTGCCAAACATAGGGTGCTTTCAGCAACGCAGGAAGGCAGCTCTATATGAAGCAAAAGTATACCTGCAGGGGGCGATGTAGTAGAGGCTGGTGATGGGATTTAGGGTCAGGCCCTTCTTCTGGAGGAGGACCTGAGTCAGGACCAGCCTGAGAGCCTCTGCGAATATTCCGGTGACCTGAAAGACCGTTCCTATTGCATTGAAATGAATCTCCCCGTACGACGAGACCACAACCCCAACGCTAACCAGCAGCATGTTTAAGAACAAGTCGCCCCTCAGCCTATCGGTGCCGCAGATGACGGCAACGAGAAATGTTGCCACAGGCACTGCATCATCACACAAATACATAGAGAGACGTTAAGAATAATTCAGAGGGCAACTACCCGATATTGGGTTAGTGAAACTGTACATACATTATGTGTTAATTCCATATGACCCTATCGAGTCATTAGGTATATTTTCAATTAAAAATGCAACATAAAACTCGGCCATTCAAGAAGAAAATATAAAATTCATTCAATCCTATTTAAGTCTATAAATATAAAATTAGTATTTTCTAATTTTAAATTGAATGGAATGAATATTATTTTTCTTCTGATAAAATCAATAACTCAACATCAGGTGATTGCACGAAGACTAGGGTTAAAATACATGTTAATAGCCCAGTTGACTTACTCAAAGCTTTGAGCATTTGAATGAATGCTACGGAAATGTGCAGATAAGCAGTGTTGCCAAACCTATGAAAAAAGCTCTGGAACGTTAGAACGCGCGAGACAAAAGGTCCTCTGCTGCTTTTATTAAAGATTGTTTACCAAAGACTGGATGCAAAGAATGCGCTGATTGGTATCACGCATGTCGCATATCTGTATTAGAAAGCAAAAGGAAAGTGTTTAATAACAAAAGAAACCAAAATATTTAAGAGCGATTGTTGGCATCTCCCTCACATTTGAAATGTCATCTTAACAGGTGCGACAATCTGCATATGGCCAAAACAGCACGTATAATTAGTTAAAGAATGAATGAACATAAAGAAGGATTAATATACTAAAACAAACTCAGGAGATAAATGTAACTCACAATCGCTGCTGCTTGTGGAAAAGAGCAGCAGCGTAAATATTTTTACATGACACGAATACAATTAATATATAACAAAATAGCGACTGAACTTTCATAGTTGATGTTTGGGTTAATTGATTGAAGTAAAAAGTATTTAGTTAAATCGAATAACAACTACTCCTTGAGTTCCAACAAACTAAGATTTTTCTTCACCATATCATTTTTGGTCGTCCTCTTCCGCTTTTAGAATAGGTAAAATTCATAGATTAAACTTCCCAAACCAACAAATTCACTAACTTTGGCGGCCTCTAAGCAATATGCCGAAGCCAATTATGACGACATTACCTAAACATAGCACAAAGGAAGCTACAAATGATGTTATTTCTCATCATATTCTTGTGTTATATATCAATGCATTCACTTGCTTTGTCGGCCAGAATTCTGCCCCAAATAATGGGTTGAATAGCTGTTCTATACAACTTTTCTTTTCAAGTTGATAATGAGTTGCAAAAAGAATAAAAAACATAAGCTATGTTCAAGGACTAGGAATGGAATCTTAAGAATGAGAATAGATAAATAGTCAAGAGCAAATTTTTTGAGCTTTGACAAGAGACATTAAGTTAATAATAAGCGACAAATAACTTCCAATTACATTTATGATGTGACTAAGATATTCTTGGTGAATTTAAAAAAGAACCGTAAGCATAAAAAAATACGCAATGATAATAAATTGTCCAAAAAAATATTAAAGAAAAAGATTGGTAATAATGAGTGGTTCAAATGTAAAAAGAATGATAGATAAAAAAAAATTAGCCAACCATGACTTAAATAATGTACATAGTGATAGATGCTAAAAATGCGACTTTTTAATATTTATATAAATTAAATACAATTGAGAGAAAAGCATACATATGTGTTAGCCAAATTGAGGATAAAAATTAGAGACCCGACTGAAATAAAAAGTAAAAAAAAATGTAAATCAAAATATGCTTTATAAAAATGTGAAACTAAATATATATATATATATATGAATAATTTCCATAAGCATTTTAATGAAAGTTGTGATAACATGATTAATATTACTTTATCATCTTTAATGATAAATATCAATTACCCTTCAAATTGATAGATGTGTCAAAACAAAAAAATTAAATGCATTAAGAAAATAAAGAGTATAAAGGTTGTCAGTTTGGGTGACATTCTATTACGTAAATATATTTGGGTGACGGGTATTTTGACTCGAATATTTAATATGATTTTGAAACTAAAAATATATAAAATAGAGTATGTAACCCTTAATTGCAAAGATAAAAATATGTATAAAATTGTTCAAATTAAAAAAAAAAATTGAAGTTAATAAACCATAATTTGAAATTTTAGGAAAGAGTAATTGAACACAAATTACAATAACCAATCAAGGTTTCACAATCTCAATTTGATTTAAAGACAGGTAATTGGTTATGAAGGTTAAGCATTTGCTAAAATACTTATGGAAAAATTTAGAGAGAAATGAATATCACCATTTTCCTCATATACTTACAAAGAAATATGATCAATACAAATAATTTTTTGAAGAGTTTTTATAAGAAAATGGTTTATTATTAGTACATTGAAAAGTATGAGAGAGCAATTACATGTATGTCAACTACATCAAGGATCAACTCTAAAAAGCTCACATCTCATTGCATTCACTTGAATGTTCTTATGGAACACATTCAAGAGATGCCTTGGTGTAAAGACCGACTTAAGTAGTAATAAACAAAACTCTTAAACAACAAGGCGCCTTTTCAGATAACGGTGAAGTTCTTGAAAAGAATTCCAAAGTTAAGCGTGCTCATGTGGGAGCACTCCTAGAATGAGTGATCTGCTGGAAAGTTATCTTCCAATGGCAAAATTGTGAAGCTTTTCAAGCCAAAACGGACAATACCTTAGTGTTTAAGAGTTTGGGCTGTTACAAAAGATATCAGAGAAGAACATAGAGTGTCAGATAGGAGCTAAATGTCATACAGGATAAAGTACTACTTCATTTGAGCAACCTCTTAAACCCATGATGGTTAAGGTGCTACATGGTTATTGGTACCTTTTGAGGCTGTATCAATCACCTCTAATCCTATCTACCCAATGGATGGTTATTGGATCTGTGTGTGGATATTGACGAGGACGTCAGTTACTTAAGTTGGGGAGATTGTAAAGACCCACTTAAGTAGTAATAAACAAAACTCTTAAACATCAAGGCTCCTTTTCAGATAACAGTCGAGTTTTTGATAAAAACTCCAAAGTTAAGCGTGCTCATATGGGAGCACTCTCAAGATAGGTGACCTGCTGGGAAGTTATCTTCCAAGGACAAAATCGTGAGACCTTTCAAGCCAAAGCGGACAATACCTTGATGCTTAAGAATTTGAGTTGTTACATTTGGTGCATGTTATTTGCAGATGATGCTCTTATTGATATGACAAGATGTGGGTTAAGAAAAGCTCAAGCTATGAAAAACTATCATAGAATATAAATTGTTCTTAGTAAATCTAAAATATAATATATGGAGTGTATGTTTTATGACAATTGAAGAACATGTTATCAAGAATATCTTGATTCCATCATACAAAATTTACAACTCGCTCGAACTTGTGAGCATTGCCTGAATGTGAATTCTTTAATCGCCGTTCATGTGGCCATGACCGGTTTTCATAAAAAAAATTTGAGAGAAACCGGCTAATAATAACAATGTTAATAATGAATTCATTCATTTTAAAATAGTTATCACTAAGATTTTCAATTATTTACTGTATAATTAAATTTACAAGTGACAACAAGGATTGGTCAAATTTAAGAAAAGATGAATTTTCTATTTTTGCCTTGGGTATTAGTTCTTGAACTTACTAATCTCTAATTTCTTGCAGAATTTCTATATGAGCAATAATTAAATTTTCATATAAAATGGATATGCATTTTGCTACAATTTAATCAGAAAATACAATTTTTTTCTAAATTAAAATTGATGTGCTGCAAATCTAGTTTGTATGCACATGCTCTCATTAATCTCACTCCAAATTTGTGTTAGCATAAAATTATGCATCACCCCATGAATCCTCATTTTTTATATCACACTTGAATGTTGCATAAAGCGCTTGATCTACTTTATGCAAATAAGATTCCAGATGTTGCAGAATAATACAACACTAAAACACCCTCTTTGAGAAACCTTTGCAAAAATCTTAATAGCTATAACAAAATATGAACTTGATGTAATCCACGCAATTTAGTTGCTTATGTTGTCATTCTTTCATTATGGCTGAAAATATTGATCCCATACAAATATTAACATTTTTCTTGTTACTGAATACTGGTATAAATATATTTAGATTTCTCCACTTCCCATTTCTTTTTTGAAAGAGGAAAGCCTTCTTAAGAGACAATAATGCAGCTAGTGGAATTTGAACTTTTAACCCGGAGTAGAAATTTAAAAACCTTAACCACTAGGTTGCAACATCATCCATCAATTTTTATTCCTTGATACAAAATTGGTTATATAAATGAACAAAACATGAATTTTTTCTGTTTGCTACCTTTCTTCAAAGCCTATAACTTCTTAATAATTATTAAAAATCTAGGCAGAATTTACTTTGTTAGTCCCTAAAATCCATTTCTTTTCTTCAATTTATAGCTTCTTAATAATTAATAACATACTATAATCACAAAATTAAATATAATGAAAATTAAATTAGGGTGATTAAATAAGCAAGCCAAGTATTTTAACTTAGTTATAGTCAAACATCTCCTACAAAGTTGATTATTGTACTAGAAACATTTATTTTACAAAGAAATAAATTTTCTCAAAACTCTTTAAATACATAATCTTTATTTACAATTCTATGAAAATAAAGAATACTTGTAATGTCAAGGCCAAGCACAGAAATAAAAAATAATAATCAATAGCAGTAATTTCAATAAAAAAGCGCACCTTCAAAACACGAACCACAATAACAGCAACAAAAGCGGAAAACCCCATATGAATCATAGTAAGTGTTATTGGAAAGGGGAATTTGAAATACTTTGGAGAGAGAACCCACTGCAAAGATGAAAACCAGGCTGTGTCGATATCTTATCATGTTATTAGCATAAATAAAATCGGTATGACAAAATCTATATCAAAGTGCAGTTGCACAAAAAATAACAATAACCTTATACCTTGTTGTACAAAATAACACCAGAAGAAAGACATATGTAAATGAGCAAGTACAAATAAGTCAACAAAATTTGCTTGTTGATCATCTTGTTTGCAAGCTAATTTACAGCAAATGTTACGTTTGGACAAGCTCAGATTTAGCCAGTAGACAGAAAAGTTGGAATTATCCAAAGACACTTTCCCATCACAAAACCTTCATCATTTTCACAAGTGATTCCTGATTTCCAGCAATAAACTGAGCAGTTCTTAACACCGTACTGCAAAATTAAGCAATTGTTATCTAAATATAGTAAAAGAAAATAGGAACGCTAGTAAGAAGCATAATGGAATACCACGATAAAAAATCAAAAAATCATTAATAAGTACTCACTAATCTACACCGTACTGCAAAATTAAGCAATTGTTATCTAAATATAGTAAAAGAAAATAAGAACGCTAGTAAGAAGCACACTAGAATACCATGATAAAAAATTATAAAATCATCAATAAGTACTCGCTAATCTACACGCTGTTTTTAACATGGTTGTTCCAAAGGTTGTGGAAACCTTGAAGACCTAATCACAAATAACAAAAGTTTGATACAACTTTTTAAAACAAATAGAATAAAAAACAATGCAAGTATATCACACAATGCATCAAGAAAAAGAAAACTCAAGAATTGAGAAGTATAGAAAATGCACATAGGTTTAATAGCTTATAGATTACCACATGTCTATAAAAGTAACAAGCAATTCCCCAATTTGTATGTCTTATTAATTACACAAATTGAATGAGTAATTTGACAAAACTATACCAACGTGTGCTTTGAGCTAAAGTATTTACACACTTTGTAGAATAAACTACTTAACTAGTATCTGTAAATTTAAATAAATTATATACGAGAACAAGTTAAAGTTCATATGATGGCTGAACCAACATGAAGTATTATAACTGAATCAAACCAATATGCCTCATGGGATACCCATTTCTACTCAGAATCATTATATCAAATACACTCATTTTCCTTTCATTCACTTGAGGGAGTCATCAGCATGTTACATCTTGGGAAAAAAGTAACTATATGAAGTGACAAATAATGGTTCGCGTGGCACTTTCAACAATGAATCCCTCACAAATGAGATTACTTTTTAAATAAAGAACAATGGTTCAATTTACAACCGTGTTGCCTTAAACCAAACTCCTAATTTGAACAATGAGAATCTTTAACCTCTTTTGTTCTGTAAACACTTGCTTAGCAGGTTTCTCTAGACAAAGAGCAAAGCGATCCTACAATGATTTTGATAAATTTATATAGATGAAGTTTGAATCCCATTCCTTTATCATCAAAAGATTTATAAAAAACAATTTCCACTCGTATTCAAGGGATGTTGACCCCATGTGTAAAGAGGGATAACTAACTCGATGAAGTACCTTGAGCCTACAAGGATGATTTAACTTTATCATAGTTCCTAAGGCAAAAAAAACAAAAAGAATTTTTGCAACATTCAATCATTTAACTAGAAAATGTTAATCTATACTTCCACATGCAAGTTTGTTTTCCTTCAAAGATTTACCTTTCAAGTACCAAGCAATTCTCAACCTTATAAAGGCATCTCAAGACCTATGGCAAGTTTTTGTATCAAGCATTAAAAGGAATCCCTTAAAGATTATGTACACTGCATAATGGGAGCTAGCCCATTAATAACTAAACCCACTATGATTTTAGGACATCGAGAGGGTTCATCCAAATAGGTTTTGCTGAAAATAAGGCACCAGATGGAAGAAAAAAACATTTACACTAAGAAGATTGTTTCCGATTCTTGATCAAAATTTTTACAGACCCCTCTTATGATAATAGCAACAAAAAATTCAGTCTCATCAAAGATGGCCTACGAAACAGTTCAAAAAAAGTTAATTTGAAAGGGTCAGTTACAATTTCTTTTACAATTCAATAAATGTTATGATAGACCAAAAGGTTTTCACCATAAGAACATATTACAAGAGACATGAAATATTTATCCTGTCAATTAATCTACGGCCACAGCATATATAGTACTCCAAAATGATACAGGTGCCTAACAGAACAGTCTATTCAGCTGTTAGTGTTAATGTTGAGACAATTAATTTGAAATTCTTTAAAATAACATTTGCTGATTAGTTTACCAAAAATGATTACACATTCAGCAATCATCAATGCTATAATTGTGATTGTGATGGTAAGGATGACTTTTTATTAATTTCTTCTCAACCAACTTTCTGCATAAGGTTGGACCAAATTGAAGGATTCTAGGTTTTAATTCAGTCACATGAATGTAGAATTCATGCAAATAAACAAAGGTCGAGCTCATGAAAAATAGGAATTATATTTTGCTTACTGCAATCTATATCCTTCATAGTATCATCAAAGTTACATTAAGCAAAATAAGACAGAAATTTATGCATGAGACGGTGTGCATTAGTCTTTATTCAATTGAAGGAATTAATCCATGGTTAGACCATGGTTTGAAGTAAAAAATAATACTAAAATAAAAAGATAGCATGTAAAATATTTTCAGGTAAAATAAATATTGTGTAGATACGTTTTTAAGCATTTGACAGTTCCCAGAATAAATTGACAAATATATTATTAAAAATAATACTAAAAAACGAGTTATTGTGTCTGATCAGAAGAACAACCGCTGGTCAAGCCATTACCGACGTATGTTGGTGGGGGTTGCAGAGTCTAGTTAAGGTTGATGGAGACTGCAAATGATGCTAGAATTCTTCTGATGCCCACAAAGTTGAATGGCATCAGGCAATCCCCGATCTGGGCCTCAAGAGGGTATGGAAAAGGGCTGAAAGAGTCAGTGAAGTTGGTTGGATGCTGACAAAGCCAAGGGCCCACTTGAACGGGGGGACACAATTTTTTTCTTTTAAGCGTTGCTGGTGAAAAATAATAACTTTTTGCCCGATTTGAGCATAAAGTTTTGACACAAAAAGGGGGATTTGGGGGGAGGGGGCATTAATTTTATTTACACTTAAAATGCAGCAAAAAATGTTGATATTATGAAATTACAAATAAAACTTCTACTCTACACTATAAATCCAGCCAACCAAACACCCCGTTAACTTCTTTAAAAGACTTAAAAATATTCTTCTAGGAAGATCTATCTTAAATTTAATTAACACGGACTACTTTATTAATTGAGGTTTCATTGTAGTCTTTGAAGTTTCATTGAGGGAAATATTGACCTGAATCAATTCTTTTATCATTATTCAGCCATTTATTCAAAAGTACCAACGCTTTCAAGGAGGTGCCCTAGTACATGATTGCAAAAGTTATTCTGTGTTGATAACAATAGATTAAAATAAAACTATAGCTATGAGAAGCCGCCAAAAAACTTTAAGAGTTTCATCTTAGTAAAATCTATATCAAAATATATGGAGTGTAAGTTTAATCATGATAAAAAAAACATCAAGGACAATAATTGAAATTAAAGTGATTGAGAAGAGTAGGTGATCAAGATATATTGATTCTAGCATACAAAACAATGGTGACAGAAAGAAATGTGATTATCAACACCAAGCATGTTGTATGATGGATGACTTGCGAGAAAAAATATTGATCAACAATATTATTGACAAATTTTATAGAATTGTAAGACCAAAGAATATAATATGGGGTAAGATGTTGACTCACTAAGCAAAAACATACAAATAAATTAAGTGTTGTGGAAAATGCTATAACATAGATGAGTGGATATATATACAAAAGTCTATGGTGAAAAACGAGTACATCTATATTCAGAGTAACTCCAATTGAGAAGATACGCTCAAAGAAAATTAACTTACATGGATTAGACAAATTAAGCTTAGATTGTTAATTGCTGTAATAAGAAGAATAAATGAATCTTGTCCATGTTAAAAGAGGGAAAAGGTAGGGCTATAAAATAGCTATACCTTGAAACTAGCACAATATTTGACTCGAATATAAATCAACCCAATTTTATATCAATTTTGAACTTGGTTTCAAACTTGAAACCGACTTCAAGTTAGTAAATTCAAATGACTGTTTTATGCCAAAACTTGACAGGAATGGGATGGTTACATGCTTTTGAAGAACTCTAGCAATTTGATAGTCCTGGAGAATCAAATAAATAAACATCAATAGATTTCCTTGTCAATCTACATGTGTGTGTGCATACACCCTAGACTTCATGTCAAACCTGGATATCCAAATAGGCATTACAGAACAACCACCACCCTTTACAAACTAGCATCTAGCCCAAACTCATACATTTCTTTTATTTTTGCCATAAAAATGTAAACAAGCCAAACACAATCTAGTAGGACTTTGCTATACTTACACCACCATATACACATTAAAATGAGAATGATGTGGCAATTCTATGTGTAAATATATAATTGGTGCAATTCATTTTTTGCTTGGAACAATGTATAAGAAAAAAAAAAAAAATAGGAAAGAAAATTTTTGATTGGTGGTGGATATGGTTGTGTATATGATGGTGTAAGTGTAGCATTTTTCATCTAATTAAAATCTTATTTGGCTTAATAAGTTATACTTTGTACTTGCTTGTTCCATTGAGTTTGTAAATGATTATGAGCCAAATAAAACACATTCAAACCGGTGATCATCACATTAGACTTGCTTTCAAGCATGCTGATTGCAATTTCAATGTTAACATCATTTAATATCAATATTATTTTGATTTTGTAGTTCTTGATTTTTACAATATATTTGATTTTTTAATGTAAAAATTTTTCAAGTATTTATGAATAAAATAGAAGTTTATCTAGTTGACAATGCCATCCATCCACCTTTCTGACATCCACATCCCAAAGCTAAGGCAAGAACATTCAACTATTTTATATTACATTTCAATTACATATGTTTGACCTAGTTTATATAAATTGAGCTAGATTTGAATTGATATCGGGATCTTTTAAGTTTTGCTCTTCCAGCCAATGTTTTACTTTAGGCTTTCTCAAATTTAGGATCATGTTTAGCATGATAAATGATACTATTGATACTTAAACTTTAAAAATTAATAGTGCTTAAAATAAGCTAAAAATTATTTATCTTGAAGTTTACAATGATAACCAATGATCAACATATGAATTAATAAATATGTTTATTTAATACGAGGGATAAATGAGCTGAATACCAATAAATATACCATTATTTATATTTTGCTAATGAAGAAAATAAGATTCATAATATATGTTCAAGATTAGCCCATTTATTTTATGATTGAGTAAAGCACATGCTTTTAGTAAATTGGACACAAGTTTGTAAATGACGAGTCTTTTGACATTGTTTATGGTAAAATTTCAAAACGCAAAAATTGAATTATATGTTTGTGAATAAGTGGAAGATAGTTTTCATCAGATGCGTAAAGGAGTAATACTTCTATACACACTAGAGCTCAAAAGTAATACATTTAATTGATAAAATCTATTAATAAGATTAGTAAAAGCAATTAAGTAACATTACAAAGTACAAAGGATTAAGCGGCTCAATCTTATGATCAACTTTAATTATGTAAGGACTAAATGAGTTTTCCTATTACTCTAAGATATGAGTACTGTCTAGCAAATGTGCGTTAGATAGTTATTTGTATAGATATGTTGAAGGTGCAATGCAAAAAGTTAATTGAATCATATAAATTGATTTGCAACAGTTAGAACTTAATTGCCTATTCAATTGTTGATTGTCATTGCATATAAAATTGCAATATTTTAAAACTCTTGGGTACGCCTGACTTGTATCTGCCAAGTAATACTCGCTCAGCTCATAGTTGTGTAGGCTTGGCAAGTACCTGTTTCACCTAAAGGTTAATTTCTAAAATTCTAACGCTTATTTTGATCTCCTGGTCATCAGCCTTGGCGAGTAACAATTATAGCTTAGTTGAATTGGCACATAGCTGACTTGTGCTTAATGTCAACAAATTCTTGCATACCCGCTAAATATAGCTTGATCAGTTTATACTTAGCTCTAATAGCTCGTTTGTTATTTGGTTGTCTAGATGTGACAATAAATTGATTGGCTTGAGTAAGCCGGTTCAAAAATAATCTAAAATGCTCAGCTGAAATAAAAGTTCACCATCTGGTTAAACTAATCTCCTAATCAGCTGAAAAACAATTCATCCGTGTAGTCGGCTGAGTAAGGTTCCAATCACGGATCATTGGAAGAGCATGTGCTTCCCTGCGTCAATCTGTTTAAACTACTTGAACGGCAAACTTCTATGTTTATGCTCCCAAAGACAATATGAGCATAAGCCTCTTCGGCATCATGAAAAATTTTAATGTAACTTTCTTCAATGTTAACCCTCAAAAAATCCCAAAACAACACCTTTTGTCAATGATGAAAGTGGTAATTCTCTTCAACTTGGCCTTAATTCTTAGTACGCCTTTATGGTTCAAGTTACCTAGTTTTTTTAATTATAAATAAATTATGCATTTGTGTCCAAAAAAGCCTTCGCTACAAAGTAGCCATTTGTGTCGTAACTATTTGCAGTATGATGGAGATAAAGCTATCATCTTTACTAAGCTTTCTTTTGATTTTATAAAGAGGTTAATGATAAGACTTTGCTATCATATTTTCTCTAATTTCATAATGGATTTATTTGTTAGTGTGACTCGGTAGCTTTTTCCTGTATTGGAATTCCTATATAAATATGTGTTTTGTGCTTGTGGCTTTTGTGGTCTTGATTTTTGCAATCGTATTTTGCTCTTATTGCTGTTAGGTAAAATGATTCCAATGTAGTGTCTAAGTTGACATTTGCATAATTTCACAACAATGCAACCTGCATAGTGTAAAGGAACTTGACACTTTAGTATTCTCTCTTCCTTGTCGCCTTTTCCCACGCAAGGGCAGACCTAGGTTTGTCGAGATTCTTATCTCTCATTCAAAGTGACAACTTTGAAATTGAGTTCCTTTGCACGTTTTGGCTTTTTTATGATCCTGTTAACTTTCTTAATTTCTTGTTGCTTGTCTACGCCAGTCGCTGGAAGCTTCCAATTTAGTCCTTGTCAATAGCTTCAAACATCATATTCCTCTCAAATGTGCCTAGTTCACGACGCCACATCATGTTGGAGTCTCGTTTAGGCTAGCATGATCATGCCAATGTCTTTTAGTTTTTGTGATCAATCACTTTTCCAAGCTCTAATAATAACATTCGAATTATTTAAAAGCAACGTGTTCTAGTTATTTTTTCGTTAATCTAGATGTTCAACATAGTAAAGCAAAATTTCATGGCAGTTTAACCTTGCCTATTATTTTTTATGTTAAAACAACAACATTGTTTATTAATCAAGTATGCATGTTTTGTTGAATCGAGTTTCCAATAAAGCCCATATACCTAAAAAACATTTAAGGCACCTTAATTTTTTTTATTTAAATGTGGCAATCTAATTTGTGGTACCATTTGTTAATGAACACTTAAGGACTTTTTAAGCTCATTTGAAATCTCTTTGTTCACCTTCTCATGTAAGGTATCATCTATAATCACTAAAAAAATTTACTTCATTTTTCAAATTGAAGTATTGCACCAAAACACTTATTTAGTGGTTATTTCAAATTTAGATGCTTTGAAAATATTTTTTACATTTTGGCTAAATGTTTATTGTGTGCTTATTTAAATATTTGTATATTATGTTCATAAATGCTAAGAGATTGCTTAAGCTCCTTTACAACAATTGCTTGTTCACATGCTCATTTAAATTATCATTTAGTCTCATTTAAGATATCATATAAGCTTAGTTTATGTATTGTTTAAGAAGCTCAACAAGAGCCTAATAATCCATAACTAAACAAAATATGAACTGAGCCCAAACCAAGCCAAAACATGGCATAATTAAAATAAACCAGCCTTGCACACCTTTCAAATACTCAAAGCAAGCTTGAACACAAATTGAACAAATTGTTACAATAAGCTTGAATCAAATGGATGAGCAATTGCAAGAAAAAATCCCACTAATTAGTGCTTCAAGTTACTTTGCAAGCTCTAATGATTATAAATAGAGATAGACGTTGGATCACCAATCCCATTATTCGTCTATGCTTGATCTTCATATCCCTTCTTCACAATTTGATTCATTACTAATACTAAGTTCTAAGCTAATCATTAGCAATATGCTTATTGTGTGCATGCATTTTGAGTTCCCTTTGAACCTTGGTAAGAACATCATTTACTCAATGTAGGGATGAGAGGTTGTCAATTGTTCCTTAGCATCTCATATGATTGTTTTAATAGATGCATGATACCTTCCCTCCTAGATGTCGCTGAATGAAAAATCATCTCTTTAACGCATGGTTAGTAGAATCTTTCTTGTGACTGTCATAAATGAGTAATGAAACAAAATTAGAGAATATACTTATGGGCAACTAGTTCCTTGTTGAACTAAAGATCCAATAGGAATTGTAGTTGTAAAATTGGAGGGAGTATTGTTTGTTGGGGGGAAAACACTAATTTTCATTAGTTATTGCAAGTACATCATTTGTAAATGTGTTAATGACTGTGAGATGGAGCACAAAAAATATCTTTCCTACAAATTAATCGTGTAACTTGATCTCAAGGTTTTCAAAATCAAACTGAACATTGAACCAGAAAGTTATTGGTTTATAGATAAATTGATCCAACCAATCAACCCCCTTGTAATTATGATTTATATATTGTGAATATTATTAAAACTAAAAAACTTGTTGCTATATCAAAAATAAAACAAATATCAGCACTATACTAGAGATTAAAAAATAGTGTATCACTACTTTGAACTATATCTGAATGTTTCCCACAAGCATAAATAGTGTGATCCTTAAATTAAGAAAATTAAGACGTGTGTCATGCAAATAATCATCTCATAACAAAAATAGTAAGCAAGATATAAGAGTTATAATAAGAATTAGAAAATATGAACAATTATTGATCATATTAAAAATTTTAAAGGATAAATGTCACATACTTTGAATTGAAAAAAGAAATCAACCAACTCATTATTTGTTAACTCAAAACTTGGGAGTGGCACACCTGATAAAGTAAAAAAAAAAATTGTTAGTAGCTCTCACTCATATATTTTAATTTTTTAATGAAAAAAGGATTATACAAATGATGAAGTTTAAAAGCATGTTTGTACCAAAGGTATTTTTGTTTTTGTATTCAGTGTATAAAGAAAATGTTCACCAATATAACATATTTTTAAAGAATAAACACCACATATCTTAAGTAGAAATTGGAAAAATAATTCAACAAAGATTTGTTATGCACCAAGGAAATCTAGAGGACAGCATCATGAAAGATCTATTTTAACCTCTTCTTTTTGACTAAAAAGGACATACAAGAGAATTAGAAAACTAACATCTCATACTAAGTTTCATCAAATTAGACTATTATCCTAGTCAAGATCACGAAATAAGGCACTAGTAGATCAATAAAAAATCAAAATATAAATGCAAGTACATCGGATCTTGACATGGGATCTATAACGTTACCTAACACATTTCATCTACACAAAACATAACCAGCCAAGACTGCAACAACTCGTACTAAGTTTCACAAAACCAAATGAAAACTAAGGGGCTATTTGGGTGAATGTCAGATGAAAAGTTATTAAGATAGCATGTTATTCAAATAGCATGTTATTCAGATAGCAGTGTTATTCAGACAACAAGAGTTGTTTGGTTCAGTGTTATTTAAATAACATATATCAGTATTATTCAGATATATGATGTTTGGTTTATTGTCATTCATGTTATATTACACATTAGGTAAAATTATCCCCAATTAAGATTCAAATATAAGTTAACAAAACACAGTAAATAACTAAAAAAATAATTACGTAACCAAATTATGGACCAAAAATACAAAATATTTTCTTTGTACTTATATATATATATATATATATATATATATATATATATATTCTTGTTTGAATCAAGCACTATATATATATATATATATTCTTGTTTGAATCAAGCACTAAAACTAAAAAAACATGAATAAAAATAATTCAGGATCTGCAAATATAAATTTACAAAAAAACAGTATCATCAAAAAGACATCTCATATTGAATTTTTCAGCAGTAACTCTTGCACGAACAACTTTTTCGCCATTTGTGGTCGACAAGAACATTATATATTATTATAAAATTTGCTAGAATAATATATCCAGATTCAACTAATCAAATAATATCAAAATATCATAAAATTATTATACAAACAGCCAAGAAAGAATCATTATTTATTGACATTAATAATCACAGATACTCACTCCTACTATAAATTTGTTATAAATCAACCCTAGCAAATTTTAAAAAATAACAAATCACAAAACAAATTACCCTAAATTGTTTATAATCAAATGACAATATCAAGCTAATCCTCAAAAAAAAAATAAAAGCATTAATTTACCTCAGATGTCAGGCGAGCCTCTGCGGAGTGCGATGGAGTGCTGCTGCTTGCGAGAGGGACAGTCGGGCGAGCCTCTGCGGAAGCGGGAGAGAGGATCTCCCGGTGTACGGAAGCCAGGCTAGGCTAGGCAAGGCGTACGGCAGGCGATGGACCGGCTCAGCGTCTGGCTGAAGCGGAAGCGAAGTCGACGCGAGATCTCCCTTGCTATCTGAATAAATAGATCGACAATCATATAACATTCAGAATGGCATTTAGTTAATTTTTGAGATGTCATTAATTAGATAATATTAAACTAAACAGCCTTCATCTCATCTACTTCTTTAAATAACATAAGATTACCTAAGATCTGACGGTGAATCAAATATCCCCTAATAGTCGGAAGCAAGAAGTACAAAACCCTATCCAAAGAATTATGTGTTTCCAAATCAGCCAAAGGGAAGAAAGCAATGATGATGATGCTGAGAACAAAAACTACCGACTCTGCAAAAGCCGATCATCGAGGGAGCACTGAAGGAAAGAAAATGGTGAATTAGAATGTGCTTCTCCTCGCCACTGCAACGGCGTTTTAGCGCTGGACCGGTTTAAAGGCAATCGATTCTAACATATTTTTTTATTCCCTTAAAATTGCGCTTTCTTGGATGATGAAATGAGATGTTCCTCTTTCCTACATTGTTCGATGCAAATATAGATATATCGAGATCCTGATCTAATTTTATAAATTAATTAAGAGTATTGTTACACTTATATATACTAAAATATATAGATGATATGTCAATTCAACGTGTAAGTAGATTATTAGTTGAATGCATTTTTTGATAAAACTTATATACAAAAATTACAAAAAAAGAAAATTTCTAATTGGTCCTGAATATTTTTTGATGTATATTCTTATATAAGCACAGCATTTTTCATTAATCAAGGGTTGTTTAGTTGGAGAAAAAATGTTTAAAATTAAAGGTTTTATGAATTTCCCAAGTGTATTTTGCAAAAAAAAATTGAGAAAATAATTTTTTGAGTAAAACTCGTACAAAGTGGTATAAATGCAACCGTTGTAAACGATTTACAGCCAAATCGGCTGTAATCTTACTTTACTCAACTTTCCCTACTTGCATCTCGCGAAGCCTTAACTCCTCTCCATAATCTGCAATTTATGAACTACTTCCAGCGTTTCTCGTTCGATCTGTAAACTTTTTTCTTTATAGTTATGATGCACGTGATGTGGTATTTGTCATTCAAATGATCTTTCGTTACTTCTTTTTCTCTTGAAGATTTGATTTTTAAGGTTTAGCAATTTTTCTGTGAATGTTGTTTTAATATCGATGGCAGTTCGAGTATCTACTGTCTTCCTCATCCTTATATCATAAGCAACATAATACTTTTTTAATGAATTGAAAATGATTTTAATGTAGTTTTACAATCCCAGTTGCATCACATATTCTGCTATGGAAACAAAGTTTAAGCAACACAATGTTTTAGAATGCTAATAGTCAAGCAAGGAGTAAAAAACCATAACCGAAGAATTAAGGGTTTCCAACTCGGGCAAAGGGAAGAAGGTGATGGTGCTGAGAACAGAAGCCACCGAACCTGCGAAGGCCGACCATCGAGGGAGCATTGAAGGAGAGAAAATGATGAATTATAATGTGCTCTCATCGCCACTGCAGCGGCATTTTAGCGATGAACCAGTTTAAAGGCAAACAGTTCTAACAGGTTTTTCTTTTCCCTCTAAATTCGTGCTTTCTTGGATAATGAAATAAGATGTTCATATTTCCTATGCTATCACTACAAATATAGATATCTGACTCATGATAAGATACTGAGCTAATTTATAAATTAATTAAGGGTTGTTTGGCTGGAAAAAAAAAACGTTAAAAAATAAAGGTTTTATGAATAAACAATAATTCCCCGTATTTGTTTTGTGAAAAAATAGAGAAAATAATTTTGCAGGCTAAAACTCGTTTACAACGGTAAACATAACTGCTGTAAATGGGTTTATGGCCAAATCAGCTGTACATTGACTTACCATACTCACCGTCTTTCAAAGTCCTAACTCATTTCCCTGATCTGCGATTTTTGAGATCCTTCCAGCATTTCTCGTTTGATTTGTAAACCTTTCTCTTTATACTTATGGTGTACGTGGTGTGGTATTTGTCATTCAAATGATATTTCATTACATCTCTTTCTTAAAAATTTCATTTTTAGGGTTTTAGCGATTTCTCTGCAAATGTTGTTTTAAAATATATGGCAGTTCGAGCATATATTGTCTTCCTCATTCTTAAATCACGAGCAACACGGTATTTTTTTAACGAATTGAAAATAATAATATTAACGTAGTTTTACAATCCCAGTTGCATCATATATGCTGCTATGGAGACAAAGTTGAAGCAACACAATATTTTTAGAATACTAATAGTCAGAAGCAAGAAGTAAAAACCCCTAACCGATTAATTATGGGTTTCCAAATCGGGCAAAGGGAAGACAGTGGTGATGCTGAGAACAGAAACTACCGACCCTGCAAAGGTTGACCATCAAGGGAGCACTAAAGGAGAGAAAATGGTGAATTATAGTGTGCTTCTCCTCACCGGTGCAGCAACGTTTTAGCGTTGAACCGATTTAAAGGCAACCAATTCTAACAGGTTTTTCTTTTCCCTCTAAATTCGCGCTTTCTTGGATGATGAAATGAGATGTTTCTCTTTCCCACACTGTTGTTGCAAATATAGATATCTGACTCATGATAAGATGCTGTGCTAATTTTATAAATTAGTTAAGGGTTGCTTGGTTGGAAAAAAATGTTGAAAAGTAAAAATTTTATGGATAAACAATAATTTCCCGTGTTTGTTTTGCAAAAAAATAAAGGAAATAATTTTTCGGGGTAAAACTCGTTTACAGTAATATAAATATAACTGTTGTAAACGAGCTATGTCCAAATCGGTCGTAATCTTACGTTACACAACTTGTCTTACTTGTCGTCTTTCAAATCCCTAACTCCTCTCATTGATATGCGATTTCTGAGCTCCTTCCAGTGTTTCTCATTTGATGTATAAACCTTTCTCTTTATAGTTATGTTGCACATGGTGTGGTATTTATCATTCAAACGATATTTCGTTACTCCTCTTTCTCTTGAAGATTTTATTTTTAGAGTTTTAGGAGTTTCTCTACGAAAGTTGTTTTAAGATTGATGGCAGTTCGAGCATGTATTGTCTCTTCCTCATCCTTAGATCACAAGCAACACAATATATTTTTCAACGATTTGAAAGTGACTTTAACAAGTTTTACAATCCCATTTGCATCACATATTTTGCTAAAAAGACAGAGTTCAAGCAACACAATGTTTTTAGAATGCTAATAATCAGAAGCAAGAAGTAAGAAACCCTAACCAAAGAATTAAGGGTTTCCAAATAGAGCAAGGAGAAGAAGGTGATGATGCTGATAACAAAAACTATCAGCCCTGCTGTAACAACACAAGATTGTTACTTTGGCTAATTTAAGCTAAACCAAGCATTAATTCTCATTCCATTATGTAACAACCTAAGGTTGTTACTCTAGTCAATCAAGACTTAATCAAGTTCTGATCTTGGTCTTAACACCCTTAACAAGTCATTAGAATCGCACCATGAAATTTTGGTTCAAATTAGGTATCAAATGGATCAAACCCTGATTCTGAGAATTTTAGGAATCCTAGATATTGACCTATTTAATTTGAACTCAAATAAAAAATTGGACTTCGTCATTGCGCTCATCACTCCCAAATTAGCTTGGAGCAAAATTTTGAAGGCATTTGGAAGTCGTTAGATTTTCGTCGAATATTTTAATATATTTAAAATATCCCGAAATATAGTAAAATTAAAATCTCGTCGAAATCAAAATCTGACTTCACCGTTGCGTTCCTCACCCTTCAATTAGCTATGGGTGATTTATTGGAAATTTTTAGAAGCTATTTAATTATTTAATTTTAATTTAAAAAATATGAAATTAATATTTAAATTCTCCCTAAACGGCATCGTCTGCTTAACGCTTGAGCCGTCTCCCTCTGTCATCGGATCAGACTGCCGATCAGGGCAGTATGATCATCAGATCATATGGCGGGGGCGTCGCCCCCTACGCGCTCGCCACCCGTGGCATGCGTAGCGACGCTCGTCGCTCACCGCCGTTGTCAGCCTATCATCGCCATGCATGGACCTTGCAAGCTCTGCCAAGGTCCCCATTAATCCCCCACCTACTAGCTTAGGCCGTGTTTGCGTGATTAAGGATCTTTTGGAAAGCTCAAGAGGCCTCCTTCGTCTTCTTACAACTTCGACCATCCGTTTGAGGTACCCCTCGATCTCCCCTCCGTTTTGCATGATTGACTCCATTTCAATTCATAACCTTATTTAATGCATCGAATTAACGTTTGAGTGAGTCCAATCAAACTCATATGAGTTCCATTGATCAAGTTTTAGCGGTATTTCACTGTAGGGTACAATGCCTTGTCGCTGTCCTCACAACCTAAGAACTAGGATTAGGATTTGTCGATTCACCAGGCTACTGTATGTGTTGATTTGCATGCCATTCAAAAGGTCTCTCAGAAACCTTTCCAACGACGTGTGGGTTGCTCTCTGTCATCGCCGAAAAACCCCTCCTTCTGTTTGCCCTAGCCGGTCCGTCGCAGTTGGTGAAGAAAGCTGGGTCGGGCTGGGTCGACCTAGGCCCAACTCGTAATTCCTCTGGTCGCGTCTGCACTGTCCCGATGCGTCTGTCGTGGATCTTGCAGACGTCAATGATGCCGTGCGTGGGGCTCGCTATCCCGATCGAACTGCTGCCGTGGGCTATGCTCATCGTATCTGCATCTGTTGTGTCTTCTCAGTGAGTCCCACCGCCTGTACAGTCATTAATTCTGTTTTAAATTAAGAATAAATTAACTATTTTAATTACGCTTATTTAAATTAGATAATTGCAGAGTTTCAAATGCTCGTAACTCTTAATCCACCGATCCAAATATATTGAATATATATGTCATTTTAATCAACAAAATTCAAGGAAAATTATGTACTGAATGAGTATTTAATATAGTGACATTTTAGGACCCCTTAATTAACCATAAACCCTAGAAAACTTCAAATGGCTATAACTTTGCAACCCTAGCTCTACACATAGCCAATATTGTAATAACTCAATATTGTTACCCAGCTTAATTTGAGCCTAATCATATCTTAATTATTATTCTATTAAGTTCATCTAGTCATTAGAACCAAACTCTGAAGGTTTAGAGCAATTCAGAGCTAAATCCAATATTTTGGATTATTTTAATATCTAATTAATTAGAAATTTGATGTATTTATTTTGACCTCGAAATTGAAATTCAACTTCGCCGTTACGATCTTCACCCCCAAATTAGCTAGGGGTGATGTTTTGGACGCGTTTGAAAATCATCGAATTTTCGTCAATATTTTAATATAATTAAATACCCCGAAATTTAGCATAATTAAATAATTGTCGGAATCGAATTCTGACTTCGCCATTGAATTCCTCACCCCCCAAATTAGCTAAGGGTAAATTTTTGGGAATTTTCAGAGTGAATTTCAAAAATATAAATTTTCAAAATATTAAGGAAAATAAATATGTAAATATGCAGTCCCCAAATTGCAATTTCCATATTATTCTATTTTTCATTTTTGGCTGGCCATCACCTCAGCCGGTGCCCCATGCCCCTTGGGCTGAACTTTTAATGGCCTCTCCTCCTCCATCCTTCTCCCTCTCCCTAGGCATCATGATGGCCTATCAACTAGGCTCATCATTTCTTCTCCTCTTTAAAGAGGAGCTAAGCCTTCCTCTTTTGGCTTGCTGAAAAATTTCATCACTTCCTTCTACCATTTATGCTCTAGTGCTGAAGAAGAAGAGGTTCAGCTCTCTACCTCCAAAGCTTTTGAAGAAGACAAAGTTCTCTCCCTCCCCTCTCAAGGACTAAAGGTACCCTTTTTGCTCCTCTCCTTATCTTTTTCATGCTATTATAATGCTGGAATATAGCCTTGGGAAGTCTATAAGCATGTATGTAAGCCATTATGACTCTTAAAAGCTTCACAAAAATCTGCTCTGTTTTTGTCTATTTTGCACACCCTGTCATTCATCCATATTTTTCGTATAGTTAGGATACTCCGTTTGTGCTGATTTTGGTGTCAATGGAAAGATATCAGAAAGACCTTTCCATTGATATATGGAACCACTCATGAAATACTCTAGATTGGGAGCATTTGAGCTCGAAAAATAGTCCTTAAATTTTCGTCTAGGCGAAAAAATGCCGTCTGGCGCTGCAGCCCGAAGTTGCAGAGCTAGGTCGTTGCAGCGCGCTCCAGCGCGCTGTAGCGGGCTGCAGCGGTAGTTTGGCATAAACTTATAAAAACATACATTAAAGTAATTAAATAGCATATTTGCAAATTAGACCACTACAGCGCACTGCAACGGGCTGCAGCGGTATTTCATGAAAAACTTAGGAAAATAATTAATGAAGTATTTAAACAGTATTTTGCAATATAGACCACTACAGCATGCCATAGCGCGCTGCAGTGGGCCACGGCGCACCCAGCGCTAAAAACGCTATCGCGCGAAAAGTGCTACAGCGCGCTGCCGTGCAAAAAGCGCTCCAGTGCGCTGCAGCGCCCAATCTTGCAAAATTACCAAAATTTTTCTAACAAGTGCCCAATTTTGGCTGAAATGGCCAAAACCTCCCTGTTTTTGTATCTTAAGGTCCCTAGGACCCTAGTGGGGCTAAGTTATACTAAATTTGAACTTATTTTAGCTAAAATTGAACATTGCATTAATTTATATATAAAAATTAAGTTTGAACTTATCATTTTCAATAAGTGCTCACAACCTACTCTGTAACTTAAATATATTTCATGCCAATTGCTAGAAGATGGAATCCCTTGAATGCTTGAATTAAATAGGTTTAACCTTAACAACTAAGTAGCATGAAATCTAAGTCTTTTTGATTTGTAATTAAGTGCTAATCCCTTTGGTGTGATTTAGAATTTAATTAGCGTTAATTACCTTTTATGTCATCTTTTCATTTATATGCTTTATGATTTTATGATATATATTAGAGAACTATAAATATTTTTTAGACATTTAAGTACACTTAAATTGACATTAAACTAAACTAGAACATAAGAATCTTGATAACTTGATTAAGTAGATGATACTTAATTCAAACTTAAGTTTGACATCAATAATACACTAATAATACATTAATTTTTCATTGACCTTAAATTAACCTTTGGTCTTAAAGATAGGGAGGTTAGGGGTTAAGCCCTAACTTGTCTTGATTAGGATCTAAATCTTAATCACCTAATTAATCAACTTGATTGAAAGATAATTCAATTGACATTATTCCAATAATGCACATGATTTGATATTGATCTTAAATCGTTGAATTAGAAGTATTATGGTTAATATTGAATATGTATAATTGGATTATCTGAATCTAAACCTTAGATCCTTGATTTTCCCTTATATAAGACTATTAGCATAAGATGAATAATAAAACTATAATGATTGATGAAATGACCTAACTCTCATAATATTCTTGATTTTATTTCATAATTGCAGAATAGAAATTGATCAAATGAATTTTAATCATTTGATCTGACCACTTGAATGTTAACTTATGAAGTAGAAGTGTGAGATCTTAAGGGTCTTACTTTAGGATTATCTTGAAATGTTTAAAGACTTCAAGTATTGATACATTGAGGTAAGAAGGACTTTTGTAATTTATTGAAGTAAGAATCTTAAACGATCCTTCACAACTTTAGAAATTAAACATGATACCTTGTGGTAGGGATCACCTAAAGTACTTAAATTAGGACTTATTCCTTGTGGTAGCAGCCTATATTGAGTGATCCTATAATCACATCTATGGAGCCTTGTGTAGGACTCACCCATTTAGAGTAAGGAATAATAGATTTGATAAATTATTATGACTAAATAGAGTTGTCTGAACTCAGGTCATTGATTGGTGTAGTATGGTATACCCATAGTACTGAATTATTTCAATAGTATCCAGGAATGATTTGAGTCACTCTAAGTGAGATTTATCTTTGTGCTATCCTGCAGGCTTAGGTAGATATAACCTCGCTCAAAGTAATTCAATTAATCCTAAGAGTGTTATAAATAGGGACTCATTCCTTAGTTTGATTAAAATACAAATCGTCATCGGGTGATGCCTCATAGCGAAGATCGCTTCAATAGGTGTGGCTTAAACAAACTAAGTAATTTGAGTCACCTTCTTTAGAACACTAAGTGTGATTGTGAGTTGGGCATCTTAATGACTTAGCTTGAGATACAAATCGCCATCGGGTGATGCCTCATATCGAAGATCGCTTCGTTAGGGTGGCTTAATCAAACTAAGTGTTAAGGATCACCTTTCTTGCAATCATGCTAAATATGTGTATACGATCATCACATCTAATGATATTTAAGTAAATTCTCGACTTTAACTAATTATCGAACTAGAATATATGAGTCAGAATCCTTTTAGCAAGATTTCGCACAATGAAGACCTAGAATTCATTATTGGATTTTAAAGTATTTTCTGGATTTTTGGATCTATCTCATGTAGTTTAGAAGCATGAGCATGAGCATAAGCATGATGTTGAGTATCGGTGATGACATATGAGTATCAGTGATGATTTATGGGTTATGAAATATTGCATACATTGACTGGAGAATTTCAAGATGCATCGGCATCACAGTTCCCAACTGGATGTATGTATACATTGGACCGTACGACTCATAACAGTTCAGTGATATTTTGGTTGCATATCAGTGGCATACAGTATTGTGACATATTCATATGCACAATTTTAGTGACAAGCAGCATAGTTTTACATATGATTACCTATTTTTAGATGCATTACAATTTCAGTTATTTTCAGTATTCAGTTTACAATTTAGTTTTACTTTACTTTGCTGCAGTTTTGTACAGTTTTATACAATTTTATGCTTTTAGTTATCTTACAGTATTTCAGCAGATTTATTATATTATGTAAATGTTAAATAAATAACTAGAACTGTTTAGATTAGTTTCGATGTGTTGAACTTATTATCTAACACGGGTATGCTAGCCCGGTGCCGGTTCAGCAGAAATCGTTTCGACATTGGGTGTTCACTTATCGCATAATCATATTGAGTAATGAAAGAAAATGGACATATAAAAATATAAGACATTTCTCATTTATTTCAAACTATATATTACAAGATTTGACATTGAACTACTCGCACAAAAGCATAAAAATAAATATAAAATATAAGCAAAAATAGTGTCATCGTAGATCCATTGCAGATTAAAAATTTTAAGCATTAGAGTTCTTGCTTAAGCTCTTCAAGAAGTACCTGACCTGGTATTGTACAACAAACAATACCGGGATTGAAATTTCCAATAATTAGAGAGTACTCTAAGTGCCACAGTAATCAATGTAGTATTACATTTTATAATAACACATATGCGATTTACGAAAGAGATGCAGGAAAAATATTAAGGTAAAAGTGCAAATGAAATAATTTATTTCCTGCAAAAGATATTAGCACAAAAATATAAGTTACTGATGTCATTTTTCTAGTAACCTACCACGAATGTTGTTACTGATGTCTTCCTTCCAGTAACAACCCACGAATGCTATTACTGATGTCATTTTTCCGGTAATTAGCCACGAATGCCATTACTGATGTCATTTTTCCAGTAACTAGCTACGAATAAAAAGGATATTGGTTTCTAACAATCAACCAAGCATTAATGTTACTAATGTCATTTTTCCAGTAACCCACGAATGTTACAATGTTGGTTCCAAACAACCAACCAAGCTTCAAAACGAAATTTGGCTCGAAGCAATTTAAGCGAAGCAAAGCAGTAATAAAAATGCAAAATATAATACATGTCATATATTGGGTACCTTTTGTCCTTTAAATTTGGATGAGTGACAGTTCACTCAATCTGCATTTAAATTTCTCAATATTTTAGCCAATGATCTTTAGGAATATTATTTTTCTTTTAAGGATTTTCTTATATTCTTCTTTTATTGTCTTTATTCTTTCACATTCTCATAGTGATATAAGTCTTTATTTAATCATTTCATATAATATTTATCATATTATTGTTATGAAAGAATAAGGATAGAAATATATTGATTGAAAACATCTTCATTATATTTTCAATGTTATCCATTATGGTAATGTGAACGATGTTTTTAAGACCATTACTAATGATTAAGCATAAAAGGAAAAATTTCATTTCTTTTATTTTCCATTTCTTACCTTAGATTAGGATTACTTTGAAAATGAAAAAATTATGAAGGCTAGAGGACTGTGGGGGCTGGTAGGGGCTGAGGAGGAAGCTAGCAGCTTGCTGGCTGCTATGGGTTGAGGGAGGAGTTATTGTGGGGGCTGGTATAGAAGTTGGTAAGGGCTGGAATGAGAGCTGGCTGATGCTGGTGTGGGGCTGAGGAGAAGATGACTAGTGCTGTAAGGCTGAGAGAAGAGGATGGCTGCTACTGTAGGGCTGTGAGAGACTTGGTAGGGGGTTGCCGGCTGTGGTAGGGGAGCTGGTAGGGGTTTGGGGGCTACTGTTTGAGAGGAGAAGGAATGGAGCTGCTGGCTGTGGGAGAAGGAGAGGTTGCTGGAGGCTTGGCAGGGGGCTGCCAGATGGGAATGGGAAGCTGGTTGAGGATGGGAGCTTGCTGTTTTAGAGGAGAAGGAAGGAAGCTGCTGGCTGTGGGAGAAGGAGAGGTTGATGGAGGCTTGGCAGGGGGCTACCGGCTGGGAATGGGGAGCTGGTTGGGGCTGGGAGCTTGCTATTTGAGAGGAAAAGGGAGGGAGTTGCTGGCTGTGGGAGAATGAGAGGTTGCTGGAGGCTTGGCAGGGGGCTGCCGACTGGGAATGGGGAGCTGGTTGGGGCTGGGAGCTTGCTATTTGAGAAGAGAAGGGAGGGAGCTACTGGTTGGAATGGAGAAGAAGGAGCTGTTTGGCTATGGGGCTGAGGAGGAGGAGGGCTGGCAGCTTGCTGTTGCTGTGAGGCTGAGGGAGGATGGCTGTGGGGCTGAGGAGGAGGAGGGCTGGTAGCTTGCTGCTGCTGTGAGGCTGAGGGAGGAGGGCTGTGGGGCTGAGGAGGAGCTGGGACCTGTAGCTATTGGCAGTTGGGAGAGGAGGAGAAGGCTGTGTGTGTAGGAGAAAGAGGGAAGGGAGAGGGTTTTAATAGAGAATGAGGAATGGATAAGGGATAATAGTGCATTTAGCACCATTACGGGGTTAAAGGCGGAAGTTACGACTGTTTTAACGGAAGTTACGGGATTTGTCGTAGGAATGGGGGGGGGGGGATAAAGGAAAGAGAAAAAAAAAAACTTAAGAAATTTTCTTAAAATTACTTAAACTTGAATTAATCGCATTTTTTCCACCGTTTGACGCCCACTTACGATGAAACTTGACACCGAGGTGTGTTATAGCATTATGAACACCCTCGCGTCAAAATTTTTTGATTCGAAGTAATATTTTATTTTATATTAATTTTTGAGTTTAAAAACTTCAAAAATTAATCACGATCAAACTGGCGCTCAGAATTTGATGAAACTTCTCGAGCAACTTTTGAATAATACACTGATCATAACGACACTAAAAATGATAAATTCGGGCATGTATTTCAATGTTCAAGATTTTTAGAATTTAAATAATTCAGAAAATAAAACAAGAGCTTCCGTTATTCGAATTTCTTCCAAACTATGGCACTTTGATCTTTAAAATAAATCTTACCTATTGTATTTTTGTTTACCATAATTTGAAATTCCTCAGGATCCTAATTTCTAAGGTGGGTTTTGACCTAATTTGCAAAGTAACGACTTTGGGTCATTACAACGGGGTACTTTTAGGATCTGATAATTTGCTAGATCCTGAGCAGTATATTGAGACAGGTTAGGAGGACACCCAGTAGATTCAGGAGGAGCCCGTGGAGCACTAGTGGACTCTCCTTCAGTTTTACTTCATGTATAGTATTTTCAGTTCAGTACCTAGTTTTATTTCAGTATTTCAGTAAACTGTTTGTAATAATTCTGGATGTATTTTCTTTTCTTTTCTGAGATAAATGTTTTATACAGCTTATGTGATGAATGTTTCTGGATATTTACTTTAAGCTTCCTCACTCTATTATATTCTACTTATACTTAGTATTGTGATATGATCAGTCTTCTGGAAATACTGATATATTACATATATTAGATTCCTATTGCATTCTAAATCCAATGTATATATCTATCTAATACTTAGGATAAGAATACTTGTGGCGACCCTCACCCTTAACCCTCAATAGGTTTAAATTAAGGGTGGAGTGTCACTCTGGTTAACCCCTCACTTAGCATTGGATTAGGATAAACTCCACAATCCACCTGATTAGAGAAAGGTTAACTCAGAATCAATCAAGCAGTCACTATATAAGTAAAAATACAGAGTACGGAAGCGATAAATAAATGACATCTAAGCATCATAATATATATAAGGAGAGAAATATAACTCAGAAAAGTAGCATAGTGAAATCTGAACACACAGTCACAGGTACCTGTATTATTACATTAATTAAAATTTAACAAAATAAATGTTCAAAATCCACTCATCCTCACAAGCAGTAAATGACTAGATATCTTCTGGCCCCAACTGCTGCGCCTCCTCTAAGTAAGGCTCCTCCTCGGGTGCAGGCTCCTCAAACTGCTCTAAGCCTGACATTGTCGGTTTCACAATGTATGGCCCCAGCAAAAAAAAAAAGAAAATCTGGTTAGACAATTATCTAAGTACATTTTAAGCTGAATTTTTAATAAGGTTATATAATATCACCATTTTTACCATTTACTTCTAAGCATGATGTGTAAATACAGGAGCAGTAAGCAACACAAGTAAAAAGGTAAACTATAGACTATGCTCTATAGTATAAACAAGGCAAAGAAAAGTGGCTGAAGCATGCCTCGCATAACAAGTAATCAAGGAAAGGCATTTAAGTGTAAATATAACTGAATAAATGCTGGAAAAAAAATTCTACATCCTAAACATGCTGGTGATCAATAAAAATAATATGCTAATAAAAAATGAATAACTCAGCAGTGATATATACATATAGCAGCAAGATTATAACATCCTAAATTTATATATAGCAGTACAAGGAAACAGCTGACTGAAAAAGAATATACTGAAACAACCACAACTGCATATAAATCTATAATATATCAACTGCCATACAGAAAAGAGCTACACTAGCTCATCAAAAGAAACTGAAGATCTTAGCACGATACGGCTATGGCTACTCCTAGCTCGATACGATTAAGCCAACAACAATCACATATATGGCCCTAACACAATACGACTAGAGCTACTCCTAGCTCGATACGATTAGGTCACCAACTATCATACCGAAATATCCTAGCACAGTACGGCTAGGGCAACTCCTAGCACGATACGTGTAAAGACCCACTTAAATTCGTTAAATTTCTCGCAAATTTCAGTTTCCCGTTAAAACTCCCGCTAAAATTTAATTTTTTCAGTTTCAATTCTTAATTTAAGAGGTTTTAAAGACCGTTTCAACTGAAATTTGCGGGAAATTTAATGAATCGGGATTTAATTTTTTTGCCTTATAATGACCTAGGGTCATTACAATACGGCTAGGGCAACATTCGGTATGATCAAAAGAACACTGAGAGACAGCTCAATTATATCAATTCATTATCATTTCACTTATTTACTTTAATATTTTCATAAGGAATCTAAGGAGTCTCCATAATTTCCTAACATTTTATTTATGCATCAAATGTCTTATATGATATGTTCAAAGAAAATATAAGGCACAAAATTACAAGTATGCGTAGCAACAAATAACAAGTAAGCAAGAGACTTGACTACACATGATGATATCATTTGTTTTCTACTTAACCAGCTAACTATTCCAAGTTACACAAGTTCAGGATCATCATTTTCCTACTATCGAGTGTAACTCAGAAATTTATCCTTATAAGTTAAAAAGGATTGGAACTGATCAGGTTCCAATCTAGTTCAATCAAATAGACGACTACGAATTAAACGAATAAATCATACGTCCTAATTTTGTGAATTTAGACGTTCTAACTAAGATCTGATCAAGATCTTCTATACATATAGATTATGGATTAAACACTACGAGGTTTTACGTTTAATCATATAATCCCAACTGGATAAGACCTAAGTTCTACGTTTTATACTATAAGTGATCTACTAGTTAAGGCAGATCCTATTAAGTAATCAAACTTAATAGGATGAATCTCCTATCTTAAATCTAAAGTTAAAAGATAAACTAATCAGAATGGGTTGTAAAACAAAATAATATCTATAAACTACCAAAACCAAGGTTCCACTCATAGGGTAACCCAATTTACCCAATGAATGAACTCTAACCTAAGATCTAGTCCTAATCTCAGGGAAGGTCCTTAAGGTGGGGTGCTTAAGACTTAGGAAAAATTATTAGAATTCAATTTAATGACTTTTTTTATTTACTTACATGGTACTAATATGATCACACTATTAATTCCTAGTATCCTAAGAATTTAATTAAGGGCTAAAGTTGCGCATTTCCAATTTTTAAGGTAAAACGACTATTTTGCCCCTACTTTACGGGTCAATCAACTTTTGATTTATGGGTCCAAACTGAGTTCTCTTCTCCAACTAATTCCTTACTATATAATTTGAAGATAGACAGTAAGTATGTCCAATTTGGACGAGAAACAACCGAGTTATGGCTAAAATAAGGCTAGGGGTATTTTGGTCATTTTCCTAAATTTTAGGGTTCAAATCCTAAATATTATTTTTGTGAAAATGATGACATTGAAATTCTAAACTAGGTAGCTTCTTGAATTTTCACTAAAATCAACTCTAAATTCTAGAGTTGACTTTTTGTCCTGATGTCCAAATAAGAAAACTAATACTACCATGGTGATGGGGCCGCTCTCCTGAGCATTTAAAGACCCATATTGACTATGTTTCGATAATCGAGTAAAAAGTTATGGGATTTTAAAGAGGCTCTAAAATGCTACCTCGTTATACGTACCCAAAACGAAATTTTACATTGCGCCATTTGATCCTAAATATTTTTCTGAGTATTTTAAGACCCATATTGGCTATGCTTGGATCATCCTACAAAAAGTTATTAAACTTTTAAGTTTTACTATTCAAAAATACAATTTGAATTATTTTACTATTTATTTATTCAAATTGAATTATTTTACTGTTCATTCCTAAAGTTTAAATGTAATATTTCTGATTTTTAATTAATTATTAATTGATATTAATTAATTAATTAATTTTACTGTAGCAAAGTAATTAGTGTTAATTACTTTTTAATTAATCTTAATTAATCTCTAATTATATTAATATTTAAATCTACTGTTCATTCCTAAAGTTTTTATTTAATTAATCACTATTTAATTATTAATTAATTAATTAATTAATTTTACTGTAGTAAAGTAATTAGTGCTAATTACTGTTTAATTAATCTTAATTATTTGTTAATATTAAATTAAATATAATTAATTAGGTTTTACTATTCAAAAGTAATTAATTATCCTAATTACTGTTTAAGATTTAATTAACAGTTAATTAATCCTAAATTAATCTTTAATTATAATTATTTAATTAAAGTTACTGTTTAAAAGTAATTAGTACTAATCCTACTTTAATTAACCACTAACAGTAATTAATTAGGACTAAACAGTAACTAACAGTAACTTAATTAATTTCTAATTAATCAACAGTGGGCCCCACTGACACGTGGCACCTTCAGAGGCTGCCACGTGGCACAGTGGACCCCATGGGCTGCTGACTCAACACAGCTGACTGGACAGTGGGCCCACCTGACACGTGGCACTGTGGGTCCCACGGGCTGCTGACTCAGCTCGGGTGACTGGACAGTGGGCCCACCTGACACGTGGCACTGCCAGAGACTGCCAAGTGGCACTGTGGTCCCATGGGTTGCCACGCGGCGCTGTGGGCCCCACCTGGGCTGAGTCAGCTCGTGTGATCGGACAGTGGGTCCCACGTGACACGTGGCGGGCCCGTAGGCGGCCACGTGGCCTGGTGGGCCCCACCAGCGTTGACACGGACCCGACCCGAGCGGGTCGGGCGCGGGTCGACCCGGCCCGGCCCGGAAGCGCGACGCTTCGCCTTCTGGGGGGTTCAGCGGACCGAACCCAGTCCGCTTCGGGGACCTGGTGCGCCCGATCGGGTGGGTTTTAGCCCGATCGGAACGGTGGATGTGAAGAGGACATGTTGATCTACATATCCTACAATTTTTGTAACGATCGAACGGTAAACGAGGGAGATCGGGGTACCTGAAATTCGGATCGGCGAAGGTTTCGGCGGAAAAATAGGGCTGACTTCCGGGCTTGATTTCGGCTCGATTCGGGCTCCGATCGGTGAAAACTGGAGCCTAGGGGTAGGCCGAGGTCTTATAGACCGGACGGCGACCTCGCCGAGGCCTGGATGCGGCCGGATTGGCCAGAAATGGCGACGGGCCACCGCGTGTCACGCGGGCGGAGTCGTCGAGGAAGACGACTCCGCAGCCGTTGGATCTGGGCCTATCCAACGGCTGAGATGGCGCCGGCCGTCCAGATTGACGGCGCCGTCAGCTATAGTGACGGGTCCGTTAAGTACTTAACGGCACGCCGTTAGCTACAGTAAAAATATTATTATTTTATTTATTTATTTATTTATTTATTTTTTTTGAAAAATTTTAAGAAAATTTTGAACATGTTTTTCTTAGCTAAATTGGGATCAAGGAATTCAATGGCGCAGTCGGATTTTCGATCCGATGAGTATTTTGATACCTCGATTTCCGGGATATTTTTTTTATTAAAATATTTGTCGAAATTTCGACAACTTCCGATTGACACGGAAACTTCACCCCAAGCTAATTTGATTGAAGGTCAATTTAAATAGGTCCATTTCTAGGGTTTCTAGATTTCCAGAAGTCGGGATTCGATCCGTTTGACTCCTGATTTGGACTAGGTCTCAAAGGTTGCCTCCACTTGACCTAATTAGTACTTATAATTGAGTTTAAGACTTAGAGTTAGTCCTAATCAACTATGGTAACAACTCGGGTTGTTACAATACTACTCTTATCTTAAGTATTAGCTCTCAATCCTCCTTGAGGTTGAGTCAGCAGCCCTTCAGATGGGCTTGGTTCTCAACTATTTGGGGAGACGGGTTATTCCTCCCCGAGTGGCGCACCGTCCCATCACCGAACTTAATTATGACTGTTTCTTTTACGCACTGCGATGGGGCAGGGTGCTACAAATATAGGTCCCATTTTAATCAGGGGAATGTCATGAATGTTTTGATAATATTAGTTTTATAGTTGGACTTGTAGTTTGACTAATGACTTTTAGGACTTTCCCTAATTACCCAATTTAACATAAAAACTTCATTAGGTTATAACTTAGCCATTTTAACTCTAAATTAGGTCATCAAATATATTATTTTGATCAAGAAAACCTAAGGATTAGTAAACTGTAAAAAATAATTAAGTTTTGGTGATTTGTTTTCTTAATTTGCACTAATCGCCCTAAAATTTAATTAGCTCATAACTTAATCAAATGAAATTCAATTTGGGTCTACTCCCAATTATAGTACTCAGTATTTTATAGGAAAGCTATAGCCACCGAGTTTACTAAATTTGTACATCATTTAGAAAGTTAGGTTTTTGAACTCTTCCTAAAACTCATTAATTACCCTTTTGGACTCAAATATTATTTTGGCCATAACTTGGCCAAATGACTTTAGAATTTAGTGATCTTAGACTCTATGAAATTATTAGATAGTAAACAATAAAAGTATAACTGAATTTTGAAATTTTATAAGTATAATTACTAAATTGCCCCTAATGACCTAAAACCTTAATTTTAGCTCATAAGGCTTAATCATTGTCCGATTTGGGCGTGCTTACTGTCTATCTTCATATTAGATAGTAACTAATCATTTGCTATTAACAAATTTTAATTTGGAACCATAAATCAAAAAGTTATTTTTAGACCCTTAAGTTGGGGCAAAATTGTCATTTTTCCCAAAATTAGGTTTAAGCATTCTTAAGCATTAGAAATCTGAATTAGTTAGTAAAATCAGTAATATAGATGATTTGAAATCAATATTAACTTAATTATGCTCATTAATCTTGAATTCCAATAAAACTCATATTTCTTTCTATGCTAGAATTCTTCCTTAAACCTTAGGAATTTTCTTAGAATTTAGATGTAGATTTAAGTTAGAGTTCATTCATTGGGTAAATGAGTTACTCAATAGATGAATGTAATAACTCAAGGTTATTACCCAGCTTAATTTAAGTATAATCATATCTTAATTATCATTATGTTAAGTTCATCTAGTCATTTGGATCAAATTCTAAAAATTTGGAGCAATTTGGAGCTCAATCAATTATTTTGGATTATTTTAATATTTAATTAATTGGAAATTGAGATATTTAATTTAACCTTAAAATCAAAATCTGACTCCTCCATTGCGATCGTCACCCCCAAATTTGTTAGGGGTGATGTTTTGGACACGTTTGGAAGTCGTCGAATTTTCATGAATATTTTAATATAATTAAATACCCCAAAAATCAGGATAATTAAATAATTATCAGAATCAAATTCCAACTTCACCGTTGGATTCCTCACCCCCAAATTAGTTAGGGGTGAATTTTTGAGAATTTTTGGAGTGTGTTTCAAAATTTTGAATTTTTAAATGATTAAAGAAAATAAATAAGTAATTATCTAGTCCTTAATTTGCAATTTTCCCTCCTTCCTAATTTTCTATTCACCTAACCATGCTTCTTATTCGATGCCTCCTCCATCACACGTAAGGGAGAGGCTGAGTCCTTCTACTCCTTGCCTTGATGTGAGGGTACCTCCTCATCCCCTCTCCTAGTCATGCTCTACCCTCTCCTCTTCCTTCTTTAAGAAGGAGCTCAAGCTACTTCTTCATCTCCATTTTGGCAAAAGCTGCAGCTCTCCTTTCCCCTCCATTGCTTGGTCATGGGCTGAAGAAGAAGAAGAAGAAGCTCCTCCTCCAAGATTTTTGAGTCCTCTTCCTCCCTTTCTTGCAAGGCTAAGGTACCATTTTGTTTACTCTCCTTGTACTAATTTGTTCCTCTTCTTTGCTTCCTTCATGTTGCTATTATGCTTGAATATATTATTATGAATCCATAAGCATGTATGGAAGCCATTAAGGCTCCTTAAAGCATCACATTTTCCTTGAAATAGAACTGCTCTGTTTTTCATCTATTCTGCACACCCCTGCATTTATCACTATTTTGCATATAGTTAAAATGCTCAATTTGTACCGATTTTAGTGTCAATGGAAAGGTATCAAAAAGGCATTTCCATTGATATATGGCATCGCTCATGGAATGCTCTGGATTGAGAGTATTTGAGCTCAAAATGAGGCCTTACGGGTTTCGCACTGGCGAAAACACCATCTGGCGCTGCAGCACCCAAATTGCAGAAACTGGACCGCTGCAGCGCACCATTGCGCGCTGTAGCGAGCTGCAGCATCATTTCAGGAAAATCATATAAAATCAGTTATTAAACTAATTGAACAGTAAATCGCAAATTGACCGCTGCAGCGCGCCATAGCGCGTTGTAGTGGGCTGCAGCGCCATCCCAGGACAACTATATGAAATTAGAAAAATAAATTAATTGAACAGTGTTTCTGCGAGTTAGTCCGCTATGGCGCACTACAGTGCGCCATGTAGCGCACCTTAGCGACCGCCTTTCGAAAAATTAAGGGCCGAGAACCGCTGTAGCGTGCCGTAGCGTGCCGCAGTGTCTGAAAGCACTACAGTGAGCCACTGCATCAAAAACACTGCAGCGTGCCGCAATGCACTACAGCGCGCTACCGCGCCAAAAGCGATGCAGCGCGCCATAGCGCCCAGAAACTATAAAATTGCCCAGAATTGGCTGAAATGGCTAAAATTTTACTGTTTTCGCATTTTAAGGTCCATAGGACCCTAGTTTAGTTAAAATTGAGCATTGCATAAAATTTTATGTTAGAAATTAAGTTGGAAACTTTGTCATTTTTAATAAGTGCTCAAAACTTATTATGTATCTTAAACGTCTTGTGCTAAACGCTAAATAATAGAGTCCTTGAATGCTTGTGTTGAATAGGTATATCTTAATAACCAAATGGCATGAAACCTAAGTCTTTTTGATTTTTAATCAAGTGCTAATTATTTTGCTTTGATTTAGAATTTGGTTAGCCTTAATTACCTTCTATGTTATATCATCTTTGTATTTATATGCTTTTATGATATTAAGGTGTATATTAGAAAAATTTAATATTTGAATGGATACTTAAATGTGCTTAGTTGACATTAAACTATAATTGAATATGAGAATCTTGATAACTTGATTAAGTAGATGATACTTAATATAAATCTAAAGTTTAACATCAATAATATACTAATAATACACTAATTTTTCGTTGACCTTTAAATTAACCTTTGGTCTTAATGGTAGAAAGGTTAGGGGTTAAACCCTATTTTATCTGGATTAAGATCTAAACCTTAGTCACTTAATCAATTAACTTGATTGTAAGATAATTCAACTTATATTATTTCAATAATGCATCTGATTTATTATTGATCATAAATCAATGAACTAGAAGTGCTAAGGTTAATATTAAATCTGTGTGATTGAACCATCTGAATCTAAACTTTAGATCTTTAATTTTCTCTTATATAAGACTATTAGCATAAGATGAATAATAAAATTGAAATAATTTCAAAAATGATCTAACTCCAATAATATCTTTAATTTTATCCCATAATTATAGAATAAAAAAGGATCAGATGAATTTTAATCATCTGGTCTGATCACTTTAATCTAAGTCTAACAAGTAAATCTTAAGAAGTAAAAAAGTGAAATCTTAAGGGTCTTTCTTTAGGATCGTTCTTGAAATATTTAAAGACCTTAATTATTGATACATTGAGGTAGGAAGAACTTTTGTAATATATTGAGGTAGGAATTTTAGATGATCCTTCATAACCTTAGAGGTTGATATTGACACATTGTGGTAGGAACTACCTAAAGCATCTAGAATAGAATTTCCCCCTTATGGTAGAAATCATTATTGAGTGATCTCTATGATCACACCCTTGGAGCTTTGTGTAGACCTCACCCATTTAGAGTAAGGATTAATAGCTTTGATAAATCCTTGTTTATTAAATAGAGTTGTCTGAACCTAGATTATTGGTTGGTGTAGTATGGTATACTCATAGTACTGGATTACTTCAGTAGTAATCGGGATTGGTTGATTTACTCTAATGTGGACTTATAACCAGGTGCTATCCTGAGGGATTAGATGAATACCGTCCCGTTAGAGTAAATCTTTCAAGACTAAGAGTATTATAAATAGGGACTCATTCCTTAGTTTGATTAAAATACAAATTGCCATCGGGTGATACCTCATAGCGAATATCGCTTCAATAGGTGTGGCTTAAACAAACTAAGTAATTCGAGCCACCTTCTTTAGGACACTAAGTGTGATTGTGAGTTGGGCATCCTAATGACTTAGCTTGAGATAGAAATCGCCATCGGGTGATGCCTTCTATCAAAGATCACTTCATTAGAGTGGCTTAATCAAACTAAGTGTTAAGAACCACCTTTCTTATAAATGTGCTAAATATGTGTATACAACTATCCAAGTTAATGATTTTTAAGTAAACTCTCAATATTAATCAATTATCAAAATTAGAATTTTAGGAGTCAGAATTTTTTTAGCATGATTCTACACAATGGAGGTATTGAGTTCATTATCGAATTTCAAAGTATTTTTTGGATTTCTGGATTTATCTCATGTAACATAAAGCATGAGCATGAGCATAAGCATGATGTGTGAGTATCAGAATGATGTATGAATATCAGTGATGATTTATGGGTTACGAAATATTGCATACATTGACTGGGGAATTTCAGGATGCATCAGCATCACAGTAAATGGTATTCCCAATTGGATGTATGTATATATTGGACCGTACTACTCATAGCATTTCAGTGATATTTTGGTTGCATATCAGTAGCATACAGTATTGTAGCATATTCAGATGCACAATTTCAGTGGCATACATCATAGTTATACAGATAATTACTCAGTTTCAAATCCATTACTGCTTTTTTAGGTTTACTTTCAATATTTAGTTTACAGTTCAGTTTTACTTTACTTCTTCAGTTTTATACAGTTTTATTTAGTTTTATACTTTCAGTTACCTTTACAATTTTTCTATAGCTTTACTTATATTATGTAAATGTTAAATGAATAACTAGAACTGTTTAGATTGTCTAACATGGGGTAGTTTTGGGATTCGACAATTTGCTAGATCTTGAGCATTATATTGAGCCAAGTTAGGAGGACACCCAGGAGATTCAGGAGGAGCCAGTGGAGTACTAGTCGACTCTTCTTCAGCTTTAGCTTTCGCTTAGTTCAATTTAGTACTTAGCTTCTATTTCTGTATTTCAGTAAACTATTTGAAATAATTCTGGATGTGTTTTTCTTTTCTTTTCTGAGATGAATATTTTATTCAGCCTCTGTGATGAATGTTTCTAGATATTTGCTTTAGCTTCAACACTCTATTTATATACTACTTATACTTAGTATTGTGATGTAATCAGTATACTAAAAATGCTGATATCTTATATATATATATATATATTAGATTTATATTGTATTCTAAATCCAATCTATGTATTTGTCTAATACTTTGGATAAGAATACTACTCTTATCTTAAGTATTAGCTCTCAACCCTCATTGAGGTTGAGTCAGCAACCCTTCAGATGGGTTCGATTTGCAGTTATTTTGGGGAGACAGATTATTCCTCCCCGAGTAGCGTGCCGCTCCGCCGCCGAACTAATTATACTTATCTTTTGCGCGTGGCGACGGGGCGGGGTGCTACAATGAAACCTTATTTTTATTAATTTCTAGATTTCATATTTTATTTTGATTATTTTGTATTTAAACTTTAGTTTAAGATTAGAGATCAATCTTATTAAGCTTGATTTTGCTTAATAAGATAGCCATAATTTATAGAATGTGAGAGTTGGGATTATTCCTTTACCATTAGTCTATATAACATATTAGATTAAGAGGTTAAACCATAATATTTGAAGTTTAACTCTTAATCACTCAATATTGTTTTGTATTAATCAATATTAGCTTGGGTTTATTATTTTGTATTAATCAAAATCTCCAAATAACAGATTCTGAGCTGTTTGAGGTGGCTGAGCTAGGAGTGGAGCTAAATCAGGAGGAAGAGCACCATGCTGTTGAAGATCTTTAGTTTCTTATTTGCTTGTGAGGCTGAGAATTTTTTTTTTTTTTAGTTTAAACTTTTAAAATACTGTAATAATACAGGTACAATGTGTATTTTATTTTTCACAGCATTATTTTATTCTGAGCTGCATATTTTCTTATTTTCTGCATTATGGTATAATATATGTAAATTTATTCTCTACTTGCTTTCGCACTTTAATTGAAATGTATGTATTTAGTGAATGGTTCCGTTGATTTTCTTAAGGGCTTATCCCTCCCATATCAGTAGATTGGGGATCATACTCTAATCTAATGATAAGTGAGATTTGTCAAGTTACGACCGCCTTCTCTTAGGGGCGGGCCACCACAAGATTGCTTAGTGATGCTATACCGATGAGGTGTTGGTTACTCAGATGAGGGCTCGCTCAGTCAGCAGTGTGTGCTTGTGGCTGTGACTTAGAGGAGGACAGAGAGCACTTTGTGATTCATTGTAGCTACACAAGGGTCATCATGGAGATATTTGTTCATTGGGGCTTGCTCCCGGTCACACTCACCTCCTAGGATAAGTTCACAACATTGTTCTAAACTACTTCTGCATCTCGACGTCGCCAGTTTAGCTGTCAGCGTATTGCATACTCGCTCTATCAGTCATTGAGGAACAGAACTGAGCACTCTCACCGTCGCCCGCACCCTACACCGATGGTCTACGCGGGCTCGATACTTTCTACCATAGTTAGTAAGATAACCTTAGGTTATTACTTAGGCTAATCTTAACTTGATTGTAGCCTAAATATCATTCTATTCAGTTTATCTGGTCATTAGAGCTAAATCCTGAAGATTTGAAGTGATTTGAAGCTCAATCGAATAATTGAATTATTTTAATAATATTTAATTAATTAGAAAATAGAGATATTTAATTTGACCTCGGATTAAAAATCCAACTTTGCCATTGCGCACGTCACCCCCAAATTAGCTATGGGTAATATTTTGGAAATATTTGGAAGTCGTCAGATTTTCTCAAATATTTTAATGTATTTAAATACCCCAAAAATTTGGATAATTAAATTGATCTCCAAATTAAAATCTGACTTTGCCTTTGAATTCCTCACTGTAGCACCCCGCCAACAGTCCGCACGAGTAGCGCACCGTTCCGTCGCCAACTATCTTATTATTCTTTAAACATACCTCAGCTGCACGCGGCAATAGGACGGGGCATTATAATTAGTGCTTGACTGCACGACGGGTGTGGCGCCCCACCCCCTAATCGACAGGATTAAGCCCAAGGGGTGGTGTGCCACTCTGGCAAATCCCTCACTTATTATTAGATTAGATAAGATTCACAATCCACTAATAAGGGAAGGACTGTGCACAGAATAACTAAGAAGATCAGCCACTAAATCTGACATGCATACAGAGTGTGGAAGTAAAATGAAATAAATATTGCATCCATACACCATATATCAAGTAAGAAATAGTACTATAGCTCAGTAAATAATAAAGTACAGAAAAGTAATCACAGTCACAATACATATATTATTATAACATTTAAATGAATAGTTTAAAAGATTGAAATAAAATCTCTCATTCTCACAGAAGGCTAAAAAGGAACTAGACAACATCTAGCTGTCCTGGTTGATGCTCCTCCTCTATGAATGACTCCTCTTCCTCAGCACCTAGCTCTTCAAATCTATCTAAATATGATATTATCAGTTTCATAATGCTAAGGGCCCAGCCAATAAAAAAAATCTTATTAGACAATTATCTAAGTACATTTTAGGCTGAATATTTTAAATGAATTATTAATGTCACCATTTAAACTTAAGCACAATAAAAAGGTAAACTAAAAGTATATGAGCAGTAAGCGTACAAGGAATGGGATAAGTTATAAATGTAGTATTTATAACTAAGCAGAAAGTGAGGCAAAAACACACCTCAAGCAAACTAAGTAAGGAATGGGCATATACACATATAATGCAGTAAGTAAAAGTACTGAAAATAAAATATAATCCTAAATATGTTGATGATCATATGATATATACTGATTAAAAATAGTATGTCTGAATATAGTACATATAGTAAGCAATAAAGTCTAGCATCCTATAAATATATACAAATGAGCAGGTAAGTAAAGAAACACAGCTAACTGAAACATGCATCAATAATACAGTTGTGGTGCCCCGCTCCCTAAGCCCACAATCATTAAGCTAAGGAGCAGAGGTCACTTGTGCAAATCCTTCTCTTATCATTGGATTAGGTAAGATCCACAATCCACTAATAAGGGGAGAACGTGCACAGGATAAATAAGAGGATCAGTCACTAATTAAGATAGACATACAGAGTGCAAAAGCAAAAGAAATAAATAGTACATCCATTCAGCATACATCACATAAAAAATAGTAATAAGATAGCCTAGAAAATAATAAAGTACATAAAATAAATCACAGTCATAGTATCTATATTATTACAACATTTAAATAATTTAAAAGACTGAAAGATAAATCACAATTCCTCACAAGCGGCTAAAAGGTACTAAGCAATATCTGACTTTCCTAGCTGAAGCTCCTCCTCTAAGTGGGGCACCTCTGCTTCAACACCTAGCTCCTCAAACTTATCTGAATTTGATATTATCGGTTTCATAATGCAGGGCCCCAGCCAATAAAAGAAAATCTTATTAGACAATTGTCTAAGTACATTTTAGGCTAAATATTTTACATGAGTTATTAATATCACCATTTTTATACTTAAACACAACAAAAAGTAACTAAGCTGTATGAGCAGTAAGCGTAATAAGGAATAGGGATAGTTATAAATATAATATTTATAACTAAACAACAAATGAGGCAAAAGCACACCTCAACAACTAAGCAAGAAATGTGCATATACATGTATAGTACAGTAAGTAAAAGTACTGAAAGTAAAATTTAACCCTAAACATGTTGATGATCATATGACATATGCAAATTAAATGACAAAAATCTGAACATAGTACATATAGTAAGCAGTAAAGTCTAGCATCCTATAAATATGTACAAGTCTAGTATCCTATAAATATAGCTGACTGAAATATGCATCAAAATACAATACACAGTAAGCTAAAACTGAAATAGGTATGTAAAGACTGCCATATAAGAAAATTGGCCATCGGGCCGATGAAACCCCCAAAGCCTTTCTGGGCTTGGGCAGACAAAAATCCCATAGCTTTTCTAAGTTAGGGCAGATAGAATCCAGCAGCAGAACTGATGAGACAGTAAATACAAATGCAGAATCTTTTAGTTATTTTACTTTGTTTATGTGGACACGACCAGAAACAGTTGAGGAGTCGAGCATGTCTGCAAGACTATATGAGTTCCAAGCTTAACACACACTTCTCAATGAGTAATGTTAAGCATCCTTATTACTCCTTATCCTTATCCATTAGGGTAAATGTGCACCCGAATCTACTAAATATACTGAATCTAAAGACAATTATTATCCTAATTATTCTAAGTTTTTATATCATGCATATAGTTCTCTTATATGATATGAACAAGGAATTTAAGCACAAAAGACAAAGAGTGCATAGCAACAAAAATTAATCAAGTAAGTAAGAGATTCTTCTATATATGGTGACACTGTTGTCATCTAATTTAACTATTCTAACTATTCTAAGTTACACAAGTTCAGGATCTCCAATTCCTACTATCGAGTGTAACTTAGAAGCATGGCCTTATATGTTTAAAGAATTAGAACTGATCATGTTCTAATCTAATTCAATCAAGTATGGCTATAAGTTTAATTAATAAATCACAACATCCTAATTTGATGAATTCAGATATTCTATCTAAGATCTTATCAAGATTTACTAAATTATAGATTATGGATAAAATACCATGAGATTGGGTTTAATTACATAATCCAAAAAAGTTAAGACATAAGATCTAGGTTTCAGTCTAAAAGTGATCTATTGATTAAGGACCCTATTAAGCAAATCAAATATAATATGATGAATCTCCTTATCCTAAATCTAGGGTTAAAAGACAAAGTAATTAAAATAAGTTGTAAAATTTATAAAAACTAATAAAACTAAGGATTCATTCATTTAATAACTCACTTATCTAATAAATGAAATCTAACATATGAGCTAGTCCTAGTCTTAGGAGTAGTCCTAATGTGAGGTGAAAGATCTAAGGAAAAGACTTAGAGAATTTTGAGGAATTTTACTAAGTTGACCTAATGGTTGATTTTTCTCACTTAAATGATTATAATATAGTTCTAATATTGGTTTGAGTGATTTAAAACACAGATTAGAGGTTAAGGGAACTTAACTGAAATTTTGGGCAAAATGACCATTTTGCCCCTACTTAAGGGCCCAAAAAATCAACTTTTGAATTAAGGGTCCAAATTGAAGTTTCTTAGTACCAAATGGTTCCTTACTGTCTAACTTGAAGATAGGCAGTAAGTATGCTTAATTTGGATGAGAAACAGGTCCTATAAATCCAAACTAAGGTTTTTGACTTAAGAGACATTTTAGTAAATTATACTTAATAAAATCTAAATTTTTATGTAGTTTACTGTTGGTTGCTATTCAAGGATTTCATAGAGTCCAAGAACACTAAATTTTGAGGTCTAATGAGTTAGTTAAAGTCATTTGAATTTCTAAGGGTAAATTAGTAATTTTTCTAAGTTAAGAGGGGCCAAAAAGCTAACTCTTCCATTTGGTGTCCAAACTCAGCAAACTCAGTAGCTATAGCTTCCCTATAGCACACTAAGTGCTTTAACTTAGAGTAGACCCAAATTGAACTTCAAATGGTCAAGTTATGACCTAACTAAGGTTAGGAGTATTTTGGTCATTTCTTCTAATTTTATAGGGTTCAAAACCTAAATATTATTTTGGGTTATTGTTGGCACTGAAATTCTAAGTTATCTAGCAATTTGCACAATACATTTAAGGTACAAAGTAAGTTTTGAGCACTTATTAAAAATGACTAGGTTTCAAACTTAATTTTCATATAGAATTTTATGCAATGTTCAATTTTAGCTAAAATATATTCAAATTTGATATTATTTAGTCCCACTGGAGTCCTATGGACCTTAAAATATAAAAATAGTGAAGTTTTGGCCATTTCAGCCAAAACTGGGCAATTTTTCAGAAAATTCTGGGAATTTTGCAAGTTTTGGCGCTGTAGCGCGCTGTGGCGCTTTTCGCGCGGAGTGCACTGCAACCCGCTGCGGCGTGCTATGGCGCACTGCAGCGGTTTATTTTGCAAAATTACTGTTTCACTAATTTATTTTGACATTTCCTAAAGTTTTTTCAAAAATTTTCGCTGCAGCGCGCTACGGCGCGCTGTAGCGGTCCATTTTGAGAAATGCTGTTTTAATTAATTAATTAGACGAATTTATTTAATTTTTTTCAAAATGTCGCTGCAGCACGCTGGTGCGCTGCAGCTCACTACAGCGGCCTATTTTGTAAAATCAGGCGCTGTGGCGCGCTGCAGCGGCCTATTTTGTAAAATCAGGCGCTGTGGCACGCTGCAGCGGCCTATTTTGCAAAATCAGGCGCTGTGGCGCGCTGCAGCGGCCTATTTTGCAAAATCAGGCGCTGCAGCGCCAGACGGCAATTTCGCCAGGATGAAACCTGGAAGGCCTAATTTCGAGCTCAATTACTCTCAATCCAGAATGTTCCATGAGCGGTGTCATATATCAATGGAAAGGTCTTTCCGATACCTTTTCATCGACACTAAAATCAGCACAAACGGAGCATTCTAGCTATACGAAATATGCTAACGAATACAAGGGTATGCAAAATACAAGGAAAACAGAGCAGTTTCTTATGATGCTTCTAAGAGCCTTAATGGATTTCATACATGCTTATAGGATTCTAAGAATACATTCAAGCATTGCAACAACATGAGGAGGATAAGGAGGGGAGCAAGGGGGTATATTTTAGTCTTGCGAGAGAAGGAGGAAGAAGACTTGGAAGGCTTGGAGGAGGAGTTTCTCCTTCTTCTTCTTCAGCCCAAGGTATACCAATGGAGGGGAAGGGAGAGGGCTTTAGAGCTTAACTTGACAGCAAAAAATGAGGAGAGAGGGCTGAGCTCTCTTAATAAAGGAGAAGAAGAGGATGGGAGTAGGGGCTAGGCCATCATGAGCCTAGGGAGGGAGGCCATCAATGGGCAGCCAAGGGGCATGAGGGCGCCAGCTAGGGAGGGGAGTTGACAGGATGCATTAGAAAATTAGGGAACAATTGTAATTTAGGGGCTGGGTAATTACCTATTTATTTTTCTTGATAATTTAAAAATTCAAATTCTAGAAACGCACTCTGAAAATTCCCAAAAATTCACCTCTAGCTAATTTATGGGTGAGGAATTCACGGTAAAGTGGGATTTTGATTCCGACGATTATTTATTTATTCTATTTTTCGGTGCATTTAATTATATTAAATATTCGCGAAAATCCGACGACTTCCAAATGCGTCCAAAACATCACCCCTAGCTAATTTGGGGGTGACGATCGCAACGACGAAGTCAGATTTCGATTTCGATGTCAAAATAAATACCTCAATTTTATAATTAATAAAATATTAAAATATTCCAAAATAATTGATTGAGCTCCAAATTGCTCCAAACCTTCAAGTTTTGGTTCTAATGACTAGATGAACTTAATAGAATGATAATAAGGATATGATTATGCTTAAATTAAGCTATGTAACAATCTTGGGTTATTACAATAATACACAGTAAGCAAAAACTGAAATAAGTATGTAAAGACTGCCATATCAGAAAATTGGCCAATCAGGCCCAGACAGAAATTCCCATAGTCTTTTTGGGCTAGGGCAGACAGAATAGCAGAGCAAAACTGAGGAGGCAGTAAATACAAATGCAGAATTTTTTAGTTATTTTATTTTTGTTTCTGTTGACATGTCCAGAAATAGCTGAGGAGTCAAGCACGTCTGCATGACTATACGGGTTCCAAGCTTAACACACACTCCTCAATGAGTAATGTTAGGCATTCTTATTACTCCTTACCCCTGTCCATTAAGGTAAATGTGCACCAGAGCTTACCAGAACATAACTGAACCAAAGGAAACTGTTATCCTAATTATTATATGTTTTTATTTTATGCACAAAGTTCTCTTACATGATATATCCAAGGAAATAAACACAAAATATAAGGGATGTGTAGCACAAATAAATCAAGTAAGCAAGGGACTCTTCTATACATTGTGACAATATTATTACCTAATTAAACAATTATAACTATTCTAAATTACACAAGTTCAGGATCTCAAATTCCTACTATCGAGTGTAACTTAGAAGCATAGCCTTATAAGTAAAAAGTATTAGAACTGATTAGGTTCTAATCTAATTCAATCAAGTACGACTACGAGTTTAATCAATAAATCATAACGTCCTAATTTGATGAATTTTGACGTTCTATCTAAGATCTGATCAAGATCTACAAACCTATAGATTATGGATTAAACACCATGAGATTGGGCTTAATCACATAAGACATAAGATCTAGGTGTTAGTCTAAAAGTGATCTATTGATTAAGGTAAATCTTATTAAGCAAATCAAACTTAATAGGATAAATCTCCTATCCTGAATCTAGGGTTAAAAGATAAAATAATCAAAATAATATGTAAAATCTAGAAATTAATAAAATTAAGGATTCATTTATTGAATAACTCACTTATCCAATGATTGAAATCTAACATATGAGCTAATCCTAGTCTTAAGAATAGTCCTATTGTACAGTCCTAAGAAAAGGCTTAGAGATAATTTAATAAATTTAACTATCTTGACTTAATAACTGATTTTAACACTTAGAATGATTATATTACAGTTCTAATATTAGTTTTATTGACTTCAGAGATAATTTAAGGTTTAAAGATGCTTAATCTAAATTTTAGGCCAAATAACCATTTTGCCCCTTACTTTTAAGGGTCCGAAAAGCTACTTTTTGAATTAGGATTCCAAATTGAAATTTTTTACTGCCAATGATTCCTTACTGTCTAACATAAAGATAGACGGTAAGTACACTCAATTTGAATATGAAATGGATCCCACAGGCCCAAGCTAAGATTTTTGACCAAAGGGGCATTTTAGTAATATACACCAAATGGAATCTAAATTTTTATGCAGTTTACTATTGTTTACTGTTCAAGGATTTGATAGAGTCTAAGAGCACTGCATTCTGAGGTCATATGGCTGAGTTATGGCTATTTCAATTTCTAAGAGTAATTCGATAATTTTGTCAGTCAATGGGAGACAAAAACTGAACTTTTCCGTTTGATGTCCAATTTCAGTAAACTCAATTTCTATAGCTTCCCTATAATATACTGAGTGTGTTGACAGGGAGTGAACCCAATTTGGATTTCAAATGGTCAAGTTATGGCCTAGTTATGGCTATGAGTATTTTGGTTATTTCTAATTTTCTAGATTTCAGATCCTAAATATTATTTCAGTTTATTGATGACACTAAAATTATAAGCTAGTTAGCACTTTGAATTTCTGAATTTGGAGTTGAATTGACCAAGTTATGGTCAATTGAGGTCTATGAGCATTTTGATTATTTTTAAGATAGGGTCATAAATGTTACTTTTCAAACTAAGCTCCAAATGGAGAAACTAATACTTCTATAGTGTTGAGGCTATTCTCCTAAGTATTTTAAGACCTATATTGACTATGTTTGAATAATTATGTTAAAAGTTGTAAGGGTTTGTTTAAGTCTTAAAATGTGACTACGTTCTACGTACCCCGAAATAAATTTTTAAATTATGTCATTTGATTCCTTTTATTTTTCTGAGTAAAATGAGATATACATTTGCTATGTTTGGGTAAGTATTTTCAAAGTTACGAGACTTTAAAATTTTAAACTAAATAATTTAATTAAATAATAAAGTTATTATTCATTTATTTAATTTGTATTATTTAATTGTTCATTCTTAAAAATGAATTTGTTGTATTTAATAATTAATTATCTAATTGAAGTAATTTTATTTACTGTTTATTTAAGTTAACACATTTAATTATTACTGTTTGATGCATTAATTAATCATTTAATTAAATTAATTATTTATTTAATCTCACTGTTATTTAATTTAACTTGAATATTAATTAATTAATTTAAACTAATTACTATTAATTAATTATTAATTATTACTTAACCAATTTAATAATCTACTGGTTTAATTAATTTAACCAATTTAACCATCTTATATTAATTAATTATCTAATTTAATGTTCTGTTAACATTAAGCATTAATTAATGAATACTAATTAACTTTATTTATATTAATTAATTAATATCTTAAAATTTTCAGTTTTGATATATATATGTCATTAAGTTAACTAACGATAATTAGTGCTAATTAATATGTTTAATACTAATCTATTATCCTTCCTAACCTAAAGTTAAATTCATACAACTATGTAAGTACATAAATATATATATAGTTATATATATATATATATTTAATATAAATTATATTTTATTTCTAATTTCATTTATGCAGGTTATTAATGGCATGGAACCCAGGACACGTGGCACCTTTTCATTAGCCACGGGTCTGCAGCGAGCCCCACAGCTGCTGGCGGGCCTCACCGAACCACGTGGCAGCTCGGGAATGAGCCACGGGTGCGGGTGGGACCCACAGTTGCGGCCGAAACGACCGCAGCGGGCACCACGCTAACGACTGCTAGCGGATCGTGGGCCCCATACGCGACACGTGGTCGCGAGGCGAAATTGGGTCGGGCCCGGGTTGACCCGACCTGGCCCGGACTTCATCTCCCTCGCGAGTCTACCCGAGGACGCCGGGCTAGGGCAAGGCTTTTGCCGGCCTTTCCGGCGCCGAACCACCTCGGCTCGCCCGGCCGACGATATCCCTCGGCGGGGGGGGGGGGGGGGGGGGTGGTCACGGAAGGTGGCCGGAGTCGCCGGCTAGGGTCAACCCTAAGTGGCTAGGGTTCGACGGTTTAGGGTTTAACGGTAAGTACTATTGGATTGATTCACAATTTCGATCGATCGGGACCTCTGATTAACAATCAGAGCCGATCGATGGCCAATCTAAACTACGGAATAAGCTTACGATACGACAATGCAATAATTGATTAAGAGGGGTTAGGGATTGGAGGGGTACCTGACGAGCGGCTGAGGGAGGATAGGTTTCGGGAGACGCATCCAAGCCTCGATCGCACTAAACGTGCGTCCCCGAGCGCGGAAGGGGATATTAACCGCACACAGGCGGAGATAGCGAGGCTACGGGCGGGCGGATTGGGCGAGGCTGCGGTGCTTCTCCGCGTGGAGAGAGGGCGCGGAAAGACCGAGGACGATGAGCCCGAGCCATTCGATCGGTTCGATCGAACGGCTATGATCGTTAGGTCGAATCAGACGGCGGGCTGGACGGCGTCCGCGAAAAGTAACGGCGCGTGGAGAAGGTGACGGCGCTGTTTCTTTAATTAATAAATATTATAATATTTAATTTAATTCAATTAATTTCCTAATCAAATTAAATAATTAATTAACTTCTGAAAATTTCCAAATATTCACCCTTAACTATTTGAGGGGTGAGGAACACAACGACGATGTCGGATTTTTGATTCGATGAGTATTTTAATTTCATCCTAAGCTAATTTGGGGGCAATAAGTGAAATGACGAAGTCCTTTTTTCGATTTGAGGTTAATTTAGACATGTCAAATTTTAGGGTTTCTGGATTTTTCAAAAATTAGGATTTGATCCGTTTGACTCCTGATTTGGACTAGGTCTTGGTGGATGACTCCTAATGACTTTGATTAACATTTAGGATCAAGATTAAGATTGAGATTAGTCCTAATTGATTAGGATAACAACCCGAGTTGTTACAACGGGTCTGACTTCTGGGGTCCCACGGCCCATCAGGGCCCATCCACCTTCTACAGATAATCCCCTCACCTGAAGGTTTGAAGTGATTTGGAGCTCAATCGAATAATTGGATTATTTTAATGATATTTAATTAATTAGAAAATGGAGAAATTTAATTTGACATCGGATCGAAAATCCGACTTTGCCATTGCGCTCGTCACCCCCAAATTAACTAGGGGTGATGTTTTGGAAGCATTTGGAAATTGTCAGATTTTCTCAAATATTTTAATGTATTTAAATATCTTGAAAATTAGAATAATTAAATTGATCTCAAAATTAAAATCTGACTTCGCCGTTGAATTATTCACTGTACACCCCGTCAGCAGTCAGCACTAGTAGCGCACCGTTCCGCCGCCAACCGTCTTATTATTCTTCAAACATACTTCAGTTGCGCATGACGATAGAACGGGGCGTTACAATTAGTGCTTGACTGCACAACGAGTATAACTTCTGGGGTCCATTAGGGCCCATCCACCTTCTACAAATAATGCCACCCCCCCCCCCACCCTCGACCCGTTGGTTGAAGGCGAACATTGACGCGTCCTACAGCTATGAATAGTATATTGCTTTTGGGGTAGCTGTTGTCCGCGACTCTGACGGACAGTTACTGGTTGCTGCGGGAGATAGTTTACATGCACAGTCTCCTATTCATGCAGAGATTTAGGCAGTAATCATTCTGCGGCAAGCCCTCCTGGCTACGGAGGTGGATACTGATAGAATCATCATAGTGGGTGACTGCTTGGGAGCGGTTCGAAGGCTCTGTAGTCTCTGGGAGATGACTCTCCGTTCATGAGGTGGAGAGCGTCATGCAGATCATCTCGCTTTCTTGCTTATTTTTCCTAGTGCTATCTTTTCCCACCGATTGCGCAACGCGAGTCGGGTGGCGGATTTTTATGCTATGTATGCTCATCATGGTGCTTTTTCTTTTGTTAGTGGAGATGTGCTTCCCGGGAGGCTTTTGAACCTACTGGCACATGACACCATGGAGTTTGACCTCAGTTGAGTCGTTGCATTGTTGATTTATATATATATATATATATATATACACACACACACACACACATATAGATTACGACCGTCTTTCATAAATTTCCAAATCATGGGAGTTTAAATTAAACATGATGCCTCATAAATAACCGGGATGAAGATATTACGACCATGCGTTTGTGGAACGTTTGATTGTTTTTGTAACAACCCATTGTTATTAGGCTAGCTAATTGAGCTTAATAATCTTAATAAGAGCTAGTGTATTCTAAAATAATTAATTAATTATAAACATAAAGTATATTTGTTTAATTAATTTATTTAAAATCATAAATATGTAATATAATAATATAATCGAACTATGAAATATCATATATAGATATTGATACAATGAGAAACACTACAATTTTAACAAGAAACATATTTCTAAATGATTAAACACATAATTTTTTTTAAATGATTAAATATATTTAAAGTAATTATAATCATAATTTTGACTAATAAATCAATTTTACACTAAACTTAAATGCATTAATTATGTTTGAGCTGTGGATGGAAAATCAATGCAAGATTGTATGCACAAGTAAGAGTTAGAAGCAAACAATGATAGAATAAGAGATTGAAAAGAAGAGCAAAACAATTAATCAAATTACATTAATTTCCGTGAATAATTATCTAATTAGCTACAGTTCACCATTGTTAAATTAAAAAAAAAAAAACACAAAAGATTAGCTAAAGTTTCTTAACCAACTCAAGCATTGAATCAACAAATATACATTACAACTTACTACAAAGACAATCCAAACTCAACTTTTTTAAGCACTGCCAAAGCAGAAGATAGCCATCATTTACAAATTCAGAACATCGTTAGAAGTCTGAACACATCACTTAAAAAATGAACCAAAACCTTTACTGATACTATAGAGATTTCTGCCTCTTGCTAGTTAAGCACTGCAGGCTGCCAGCGCATTGCTCCAAAAGAGGCCTTTTTGCCCTACAAACTGAACTATCAGCACCATAAAAAGGCATTGATGATGATGTGGAAGCAGACTGTGATCCTGCGCTAAAATCCTCAAACAAATTGTAGCCTAAATTCAGAGCCCCATCACCTCGAATAGACAGAGGAGGAACCAAAAGCGGCTTCAGTGGCGGAGGATTTCTCCATCGAGGAAGCGAACCAGCAACAAAAAGAGTGTTAAGGATTGGCCCGGCGTCGATGACGGCTTTAAGAAGCCTGCCTTTCTCTGGGAGAGGTTTCTTCGCAAACTGATCAAATAGCGCCTTCATGACCTCGTCATGTGTGTTTGTCACATGATGCTGAGAGATTGAGGCGTTAGTGCAGGAGTGTGCAAAGTTATCGGAGTCAGTCATGCTAGATGAGCCCAACGCTTGTGGTAGCTGAGGGCTTTCTGGGTGCCGAAAGAAAGGGAGTGAGAATAGCTCTACGGAGTCTGACTGCGATATCTTATTGAGAAGGATTTGAAGCTGGTCCTTGGCTTCATCCCTCTCTTGGTTAGCTTTCTTCACAAGCTGAATCAACTGATTGATGCTGTCTTCCTTCTTCAGAATTTCATCCCTTGCATTATTTTTCACTTCTTCAAGCTCACATATGGTTGCCCATAGCTTATTCTTCAGCTCTTCTAGGGTCTGTTGAAGATTCATAACAACAATGTCAGTGAAAGGCATACCCAAACCACTACTTTGCTTTTAATGTTTGTGATACACTATCTCAAAAGCAAAGAATGAATATGCATATCATTTATCAAAAATATATAAAAAGCATACTTATTCAGTCATTCTCATTTCTACTTTTTTAAAAAGAGAAACGCAAGATGTCTCAATAAGCAAACAAATAAGACATTAGATAAAAAATTAGATATTTTTTTATAAAATAGAGAAAAATATAATCATATTTTACAAACAAAATTGCATATCACCAACTTTATTCTTATACAATTAATGCTATTATACCCACTTAGAAATAACTCATAAAAAACCACTGCTTCCTATTCTATTTCATAAATTTTAAAGTCAATGTGAATGAATGCATTTTATAAGTAATATCTAGATGAGTTTGATAAGAAACAACTCCTTTCACATATAAAATTGCTAAATTATTTAAGCGTACTGTTGCTCGTGGGTCATAATTATATTTTTCTCAAACTTAGAAATAATTGCATCATTTTTATAGAGTTATCTATTTATTTTTTTGAATAGTGCCTGTTTTCTATTTATTGATCTAAATAGCAAAACACTCATCAAGTGATTAATTTGAGGAGAAAAACTAGATGCCCATGCATTTGACTTGATAATAAATGCTTAGTTAGAAAACCCAATAATGAAAAATGCTATACTTACACAAAAATATACTCTAAAAAATATCCAGAACCAATTGTAAATTTTTTATTTTGCATATATAAACTCCACAATAAAGTGTATTCAACCAATAATCTACTTATAAATTAGATTGACACATCATCTATATATTGTATACTAGTGTATACATTTTAAATCCAAATAACTTAATGAACATGTCACAAGACCATTACACATAAACATTCTATTGTACATGTTCAGTTGGACAAATCTGCCAAGATTAGGGAAACTCTAATGTTCCCCTCATATAGCCCAACATCCTTATAACGCGTGAGAAAATAGTGATACAGCCCCCAAATTTATCTAATCACATGAGTAGAAGTGCATAAGATCGTCCAAAAAAAATTTTAATCAAAGGAGACCCAAAATGGGCACCGTAGCAGCTCCCATAATAATAACAACAAAGTAACTATTTTGCAAGATAAAAAGTTATGAAACTTGAAAAAATTATTGAAAATATCAGTTCAGCATAACTTCGGCTTTCTGCTGCCCACTCTAATGAAAGCAAAACAGCAAGCTTCAACCCACAATAAAAACACAAAAAAAAATGGAGGCTTTTACATTGCGGCACCAAAATCTGAACACCGAACAAGAACTTAAAACTCAGAAAGAAACCCATTTAATTGGAAAATCTGCTCAACCATGAAAGAATTTGGGCAGCCTACTCATTCAAAATAGAATGTCCCCAAAAAAGGAAGGTTCACGCATAATCAAAAGTTTTTATTGGCGCAAACTTTCCCCACAGTTCACCAATTGGAATTCCAAGGCAAAGTATCAGGAGAAAGAACCGTTAAGAAAGCTAACTAATCAGTGTTTCAAATTCGAATCAAAATCTGAAATATAAAAACAAAAAAGCCATCCAATATATGCAATTGCAGTAGACAAGAATAACAAAAAACCCCAAAAAGCTATACATCAAAGAAAAAATCAAATACCTCGATTATGCAATATGTAAAATCAAATATAAAATCTTAGCCGAAAATAAAGCCGTTTCCCCGGTAATCAATCCCTCTTATAGATAGATAGATAGATAGAAAGAAGGAGAAAGAGAGAAGGAGAAAAGAGAGAAAGAGAGAGACCTCTTGGTAGCCCCAAAGGGTAATGGCGGACAGGGTTTCCATGGCTTTTTTCCTCTGGTAGAGGCTTCGCTTTTCAATACAGCAGAGGGCCGTTTGGAAACGCAGGATATTGAGACCGCAACGTTCTCCGACAGACCAAAAAACCCTAAGCCAAGCCAAAATAGAGAGGCGGAAGTGTAGGTAATATACGTGGATTTAAGTAATAATTATTAATATAATTAAATAATTTTATGTATTCTAATTGTTCAGTATTATATTGAACTAAATTGGGAAATATGTATCAAAATCTTAATGATAATAAATAATCGTTTAATTAAAATATTTTAATTTTAATTAGATAATTATAAGTGATTTTACATACTTTTATTTTAAATTTTGTATCTATCTATTAGTATATAATATGCATATAAAAGAGATAATAAATGATATGTCAAATTTTTTTTTTTTGTCTCTTCGCCTCCTTTCAGCTAACACAAATGGAGAAAACTGTCCGCCGCGAGTAAAGGCTCGGATGCACTCTTGGAACACACACGAACACTTCGCCTAGAACTGGTTGTCATCCACGCGCAAGCGTTTCGCCTGGAACTGGCCGTCATCTGCTCCATCTTTGATATTCTCACAGGGTTGCCCGATACTCATAACACGCCTCACTGCTGACCTGGCTTGCAACATGTAGGTAGAGATAGGGGTTTACGCTATTTATCTTCCTGTTAGCAAAATTTATGATATTTTTTGCTTGAGTTTTTGGTTATTTTTAGTATTTTTGGTTTTAATTTTATTTGAATTTCTTAGTCTAATCCTAATTTTCGCATGCATTACTTTCATCCAAGTTAAAATAGTGGAATAAGTTATGAGGGTTCAAGATAATTTAATTATAGAAAACATAATAGTTGTATGTGTGATAATATTCAATAAATAAATTTGTGAAAATATTATCCCAAATACATGAGTGAAAAAATAATTTATTGGAAAGCACATGAAAATCATTATTATTGATAATTGGAAGAGCTAAGAAATGGTTTGACGTTCCGTCGACGGTCCGCCTCCAGCCATGCGCCGCTTGATGGACAGGAAATTCAGAGGATTCGCGAAGGTTCAGCTTCTCATAGTTCGTGTGAGAATACTCGGACAGGGTCAGATGACATGCTAAATGTATTTCGGGCAACTTTTTACAGTGCGACCAAGCAAGTAAACAACAAACATTTTATTGGATAAAAGTTAGAATGACAATCAAAGACTTTTTATCTACACGTTATTTTAGATGTTAATATCCTGAATGAAATTTTTGTAAGCGAGATTATGATATCCCATAAATTAAATTTTATTTATTTATGAGTATTGCGCTAAGTAACCTTTAATCTAATCCTAATTTTTTTTGAGGCTCTTTTGAGTATTTAATTGAAAAATGTTTTTTTTTTGGAAAAATTGGGCTTAGACGAAATAAATATATGATCATTGAAATGAAAAATTCTTACACTTTAGCATTTTAAGAAGGATTTAATGAAATATATAATATAGTTATTAAATATAATATTTTGTATTTCTTAAGAAATTATTTTTAAGTTAAATTTTTTCTTAAAGAGAATGATACTCTAACTCAAATTCTGATTATTTGGTTTAAAGTAAAATTGGTGTAATGTAGTAAAGTAAGATTAGGTGTATTTATTTTGAAGTAAAATGAGTGAATATTTATATTATAAATTAAGATTAAAAATTTTTAATTATTAATAAGTTAAGGAATATTTGTATAACAAATATGTAGTAATAATAAGAATATAAGGTTATTGTTGATAAAAAAAATAATTTAAATTATTAATATTTATTAGGAATGAAGAGTATTGATATATTTAATAATAATTTCAATTTTAAATGGTATTTTACAAGCAGTGTGATAATAATAGCTAAAAATGATATAGTTATATATATATATATATATTTTTTTTTTTTTCAATGTTCATATATTAAGGAATGCAAATAATATGTCAATATAATATAATATGCATTAGTTCATTAGATGATATGTCAATATAATATAATATGTAAATAAATTATTGGTTAAATGTATTTTTTAGAACTTAATGCTAAAATATAAGATAAAAGCTATCTTAAAATTGAATAAATGCATAAATATTGGTTATAAATAATAATAACAAAATCTCTCCAACAATAAGATGGGGGATGGAGGAAAAATTAGGGTTTAAACAACTCTAAATGGTAAATAAGATCACACTTTTGCGCTTATCGTGTGCTAATCCCGCATATAAACCAACATTTTCACTTCTCTCGTGGCACGGGCACGCCTCATACTCAAGACTAAGCTCACATCTTAGACCGATTAGTAACACTTAAATATATTTGCATCTAAAGTGAAACATATCATTCCTTAATTTATATTGTAGCTAGCTACCCCATAATTTTATTAAGGTAAGTAAGAAAATATAATATGAAAATGAAACTTATATTCCAACTCTAAACTCAAAGCTCCCAAAAATTATATTAAGAGAGAAATATTTTAATATTAGAAAGCTTTTAAATTAAGGTAAGAAATTAATAGACAAATTATATAGCTCCACCTTTAAAAGCTCCACTACTGTAACATCCTGATGTTGTACTAGTTCGATTAGACATAATTCTGAACAAAAAATAAAATCTTGATTTAAGTAAAAAAATGTCCTTAGGTAAAGTGTACAGAGGAGATTCTGCTGTGAAAGCTTACCCAATTAGGATCTCGGATCATCCTAAATTAATTTGTGAAATTTTATCTTCAGAATATGATAATAAATAAATTATGAATTCGAAATTTAAAAAAATTTACAGTTTTAGATCGCGCATCATAGGAAGATACTATGTTTCGAGTTTCGTCAAATTTCAAGCTCAGGATTAATCGTAATGAATTTTTTAAGTTTTTGCATTTAAAAATTAATATAAAATAAAATACTCATACAAATTTGATGATGTTTTAACTTACACAATCGTCTTGTCGAGATGGTATAATCGATATAAAATTTGTAATTTTTGGAGCTAAATCGAAAGATTTATGCTTAAAATACAATGAGAAAAAAAAAGCGGTGTGTACACCGTTTACGCCGTTAATGGCGTAATGGTGGCATCAACAGCGTCGTCCATCTAAGCGGCAGATTCGTCGACTCTTGTCGGTTGCCGCTGAAGCGGATGGCGCAGATTCAATCTGTGCCTAACTCCATCCGCTATGAAAGCGACATGCATCAACAGCGTCGTTAACTGTAGTAATGACGCCGTTAACGAACAGACGAACCGAAAATTTGGGATTTTCAAATGCAAAATTCGGCTCAACTAATTATCCAAATTTAGTGTCTATAGATTCCTATCATCAAAGCCTATCTCATGAACACCTCATTTTGAAATTTTGGTGAGTTTTATGAGATTAATTTTAGAGAAAATTATATTTTTATTTTTAGCACATTTGGTCAAATTAAATGAAAATTTGGTAAAAAATTCATCTTAATTTTATTCTTAAGAATATACCATTTGTATTTTAGCAGAAATTTTTCTTATTTGAGCACAAAATTGAGCACCTTCAAATCTTAACCATCAAAACTCTCCATGATCAAATAATTTCCCTTGAATTCTATCATAGTTTATTTATGGAGTCCACTTAATCATAATAGGGATGGACACTTTCCCATCTCCTCAATAACTCCATAGATAACAACATTAAATTTAGAACATCTCATCTCATCATACACATTTCAAAAGATTAAGAGAACATCAAGAGAAGACTTCAAGCTTCCATCAAGGTGATAGAAACTTTAGCAAACCATCATCATCCTCCAACCTCTCTTTGTTCCCAAGGTGAACAAGTAAATTACAAAGGTAACCCATTTCCCTATTTCTCTTATGTAAAGCTTAAATTAAATTCTAAGTCATGAATGATAATTTAGATTTGATTTAAATCATTTTATAAGTAAACATAAACCAATAATATGTTATGAGGGATTTATAAATCATATTTAAGCTTAAAAGAAATAGTGAGTTTTTTCTTGAAATATTTATGTTTACTCAATATCAAGAGAAGATTTCAAGCTTCCATCAAGATGATATTTATGTAATTTAAGTTTATATCTTCAAGTTTTTATTCAAATTAATATTTAGATTTAAACTTATAAGAGTTGCAAAATCATATCTTACATAAATATGAGTTTCATATGTTCAAATTTTTATTTAAATTAATATTTAAATTTAAACTCATAAAATTTGCAAAATCATATCTTACATAAAGATGAATTTCATATGTTTAAGCTTTTATTTAAATTAATGTTTAGATTTATTCTTATATTAAGATGAGATTTGCAAATTCTTAGCTTCTATTATGATCAAGCATTAGATGATGAATGTAATAGAAAATGACTAGTTTAATTTAAATCATGGCTTAAGTTTTAGGAAACGACTTTTAAAAGGAAGATTCATTAAATGCATATTAAATTTTTTTTTGATCGAATTAGTTGTGTTTGATCATAATTGTGATACTTAAGAATAAGAGAGTGTCGTAACATTTAGAAGGGAATTATCATCATAAGAAGATTAATGTAACATCCAATATAGTCAGTTAATTGATTAAATAGTTTATAGTTAAGTTAATATATTGAGGTAGGAAGCCTTAAATGAAATACTTGGGTAGAATCTTAGATTCACTATGTGAACCCTATAATTGAACTTATTTTTGTGGTATGATTAATCTATTAGAAACTAGGCTTGTACTTACTTTCTTGCAGTAGTAGACCCAATAGAATGTCATGACTTTGAAGCCTAATGTTACAATTGTTGCATTTAAAGTTTATCTCCTATAGCTTGAAAATCCTTGAAACCTAAATGGTTTGTTTAAGATTTAATCCAGTAGAGATGTTATCATATGAAAATGAAGTGTATATCTATAACATAAACTTGATTTCTCATTTGATTTAGGAATTGGTTGATTTGCTCTACAAGGAACTGTATAGTTACTGTCTTATCTTAAGTAATTAAATAAGTACATTTTCTTTCAATATAAATATCACAATCCCTATGTGTGTTATGAATTAGGGACACCTTAGTTTGGGAGAATAAACTGTGAAAAGATATTTATCTCATATCCCTATGGGATAAGTGCAATTAAGCAACCTAACTATCCAAATTCACCTTTATTAGAACACACTACTTGTATGTATGCACTTTTAACATATGGAAATTTTGATTTAATACTTGATTTGATATTGAAATCAGTTGATTAAATGTTAAGTATAATTATAAGTTGATAAATACTTAAATTATATAGCTTTACGAGCAATTCTTGAACAGCTTGGAACTTGAATAAACATACATAGTAATATGTGACAAGATAAATAGTTAGATAGCAAAAAGGGGTATCTTTTTGATGTTCCTTTTCTGGATTATTTATTATTTAACTCTTTCAATTTTGGCATAACATGAATTGCATATACATAACATATCATTAGCGGTGCAATAGCACACCTAGGATCAGTTAGCAGTGCGATAGCACACCTAGGATCTGTTAACAGTGTAATCACACACTTAGGATCTGTTAGTGGTGCGATAACACACCTAGGATCTGAATTCAACATGCATCAAAGTTATATGTATATATGATATATTTTGCATCATTATCAAATGCATAAACATTGGCATGAAATTGCAGTTCAGTTTCATATTTCCATCTAGTTTATAGTTTTATTTCCAGTACCTTACTTTCAGCATGTTCACCTTTGCTTTTAGTATTATTCAGTTTCTATTTTAAAACGTAGTTTACAGTACAACTTTATTTTTAGTTTATTCTCTTGATTTTAGTTTTACTATTTATTTAATGCTATACTGAATAATATTTCTAAAATGTTAAGAAAGGAAAAAATACTATAAGAAGTTTAAAATGTACTTAGACTCATTATCTAACATAAGATTTTCTCTTTCTTTGGTTGGGGCCTTAGTATTGTGAAACTGATAATGTCAGGCTTGGAGCAATTTAAGGAGTTTAACTTTGAGAAGATTCATAAGACCCAGGAGGAGACAAGGGGGCAACAACCACTGGATTACTGATTTTTAGTGTTTAGATTTACTTATTTGCTGGCGAGATAAGGGAGTTTACTCATTTTAACTTTTAATTTCTAGTTTGTAATAATTAACTCTGGATGTATTTTTACTTTTCTTTTCTGAGATGAATGCTTAGTTTTATTACTGTGATGAATGTTATGGATAAATGTTTAAAGCTTTCACTCTCTGACTTAATATCTTATCTTATACTCAGTATTATGATGTGATTGATATTTTAATTTTACTCCATATGTATTTTCTATTTTCATAAAAATTCTCATAATTACCCATGCATAGGAGTAAAATATATATTTCTTAAGGTAAGGATACTATACTTATCTTAAGAATTAGTCCCAACTATTGCAGCTTTTATTATAGAAGTTCAGGGGGAGTACGATAACTAATTTGATCCTAAGCAACCCAACAAGATGTGTTGAGATCATTTTGGGTTAGTATGGGTTATTGACTTACTCCCGCTGATGTCCCAGATTAACTAACTGCCTGTGATTAACTCGGGGCATCACAACTAGTCATTTTCCTTGCTTGATTTGGTTTGCTTGTAGACCTTCTGGCATGGCATATGAAATGTACCAAGAAAAGAAGGAACAATGATTACTATTATTAACCTTACATGATTGACAATTCTCTTGTCACTGATAAGTTTTGATGTTTAAACTTTAATTCATGTCACTATATGGCCACTAACAAATGTAAAAAATATGCATGCTAATGAGGTTTTGAATCACTTTCTATATCACAAAAATAAGTCAAATTTCATGTCAACAATGCTTTATATGCCAGCTTTTCTTATTTTGCCACATGTTAATTCTCATTTTAAATCACATAATCTATTGCAATAAGCTAAAGAAATGAAGAAATGATCAAAATAAATAATTTAAAATTTTATTTTTAGTTTGGTTTGCATTTATAATTGGTCACTCGAATAAGATAATTTGTTATATTATTGTACGTCTACTATGTTCTATCAGCTCTACTCATGCGTCTAAAATACGAGTCTTCCTTATTTCTCAATTGAATAATGCCCATACTGATATCTGAACAGATTCATATACCCACCAGTGTGAAATTATTTATTTTCATATTTAAGTCAACCAATTTCTTTAAGACATACTATGCAACTTATACAAATATGAAATGAACAAATACTGATACAAGAGCAATTGTAACGGGCACAACACATGCAAATTTTCTATGACAATATATGATGAATCTTTGCATGTAGTTGTTGTGGCATGAATGCATGGACATGTCATGCTATTCTTCAGTCATTATATAATGAATGTTCATAGTTTTCTAATCCAATTTGTTTACCGCACATCATGCAGTATTCAAATCATGAGTAAGAAGAATTTTCAAGTTCCCGTGTCAAGCAATAAACAATTTTGAAGATGAAGCCAAATAAGCATGTTCATCAAAAAACTTGAAACCATCGGCAGAATGAGGTCGTTATCTTTGATATCAATGTATACTAGGCAAATATGATTGAAATAGGTAAAACAGAGTCAACTAAACTTCAACTAAAAAGTCTTAAACCAAACAATCTTAAGATGCCCCTTTTTTAACCACAAATCCTAAACCTTAAAACATAAGCCATAAACCCTAAACTCTTTTAATTTCAACTACTACAAATTCTAAGCTTTTGAAATTACTATTAATATATATATATATATATATATATATATATATATATATATATATATAATCCTTGAGAGATGACTTACTATTAAAAGTTGTGCAAGAGAAACCTTGACTGATTTATTGCCATACCTAATCTTGATTATTAAGCATGGTTAATTTATTTGATTATTATTCCTATTCTATCCTTAGGCCTGCGATGGCTAAATTTCTGTCTCCCAAAGAGTGGCACAAAAGTAATGATAAACCAAACCATGCTAAAGTTGACCTACTCCACATATATATATATATATATATATATATATATATATATATATATATATACATTTATACATTTGTGCAGGACATACATAATAGAACATTTAAACATTATATATTATCGATAACCTTAAGTTAATTTAGCCATAATCTCAGCTTAAAATAAATAATTAGTTGAATCGATCGATTATTATTAGTGTTTGGCACGCAAGTAACGATTCCGACGAATCCTTCGTTCCTTTCGTTCGAATGAATCATAAGAGATTTCAAATGATTCGACATAATGAATCTTTCTCGTTCCTAAAAAAATTTCAAAAAAAGATTTTTATTTTTGTAATTTCACATCATAATTTACTCAAAATATAATACTCACATATTAATTCATTTCAAATAAAAAAATATTAAAATTCCTGTAAAATATCAAACAATGCAAAATAATATTATTACACTGCAATCATATTTTTCAAATTTTATCATGATAAATCAGCCCCTAAATAAAAATAATATTTTTATTACATTGCCCTACTTGTGAATATACAAGTCATATTAAGTCGACAAGAGGTGAAACAAAAGAAAAACGGGCTGAGAACAAGCTCTTGAACATGAATAGATTTTGGTCGGGCGCTTTGATAGTCTTTTCAGATAAGAAGCAAAAGCATGGGAGCCCAAGTGCCTGTGGATGTCAACTGGGTAAAGGGCTGAGCGCTTTGACATGAACTAAGCCATGGAGTGGGTGCGCTGACATGTCCAAGTGCTAATTGGATGTAAAGCGATGCAGGAGCACTCCTTAAATGACCAAACTAAAATGTATATGTAAATCTCTTACAAGACTCCAAATATGGGCGGGGGAAATTCTTACGCCATAGTATAACAAATTTAGATTATGCGGAGCTCGCGACTCTTGAATGTATAAACTCGCATCTCATCTCGGGTTTCTGATTCATCTCATCTCGTCTCTATGCCTCCTCTATGATCCATTCATCTCTCACTGCGTCAATAGTCCAATGCCTTCCCCCACGCAATTCTCTCGAGCCTATGCTGATGCCAAGCACACATTCCCTAAATCATAAAGGGCCTGTGTCAAGCGTTTTATTGTGATGATGTTTATTTAGTTTTTTTTGTGAATGAATTTCATGTTTAAGACAAAATAATAAGAGTATTACTAAACTTACATACTAGTATATATCAAAATATATAGATGATGTATCAATTCAATGTGTAATTAGATTATTGATTAAATATATTTTTTGTGAGGATTATATGTAAAAATTAAAAAAAAAATTATATTGAACCTAAATACTTTTTGATGTATCTTCTTATGTAAGCATAGCATTTTTCAATAAATTTTCAAAAAATCTATTTAATACACATAAAAGATAGCTTAACTCAACAAAATCATAACAATGATAATGTGAAGTCTTAGTCTCACCAACGGCGCATATAATATATAATGATAATGCGAATCACTTTAATTAAAATATTAAAGTACAATTAAAATGCTAATAATTGTGATTAATTAAAATCATGCTAATTTAATAACATAAAAAATAACATGTTGAGTTAGAAGAAGACAACACTTGAAATCTGTGTGTCTTGCGCGTTAGATCTTATATGAACTCTCAAGTCTTCGCGCCTATCTACTATTTTTATCCTAAGCACATATATAGCTACTTTTAGATATTCATTTGTTATTTTTAAATTTACTTAAAATTTGTTTAATAATCACTTAAATTTTTATTGATACAAAATCAATATTTAAATGATTAGCACAAAATAACACATATTCGATTGGGTTGTCCAAAGCATTAGGTGTGAAATTGTTGATGAAGTTGCTCATACGATAGCTAATATTGTTTTTATCTGCTGATGTAGAGAATATGTACGACGGATATTGGCTACCGACGAAGGTGAGCATATTTTGGCAGGTGAGCCACGGTAAAAACATTATATTACACACGATAAATAATAGAAATCAATTATTTTATACTCTAGAAAATGTTTCATGCATATATAGTAGATTACATAAAGCATATTATTATTATAATCATCTTCATTATTATTATTATTATCATCTACATGATATTGATAATAATAATAATAATAATAATAATATTCATATTATTATTAGTATTATTATCCTTATAATATTTTATTTCTCCTCATTAATAATAATAATAACCCTATTATTATTATAATCATCTTTATTATTGTAATATTATCATTATTTATTATAAGTTCATTAAATGAAATTTCATGAATTTAGTTATTTAAATCTAAAATAGTTAAAATGTTTATGATAAATTGACCCGTTAGCATGCACTAAAGACAAAAATCACGATATACAATGTGTTTTTTATTTTTTATTTTTTATTTTTACATGCTTTAACTTTGCTATGAATAAGGTGTGCAAAAATAAATTATTATTCCTCTAAAATATTGAAGATTTTTTAATCTTTATATGACAAGCATTTCATTGTCCAAATATGGTGAACCAAAACTCCAAAGGATAGCAAGCTAGCTCATTTGATCCATTTCCCATTCACAAAGTCAATGAAGAGCAAGGCTTGAGGAATATTTTGAGGGAAAAGTAAGATGTCAAAAATTGGCATAAAATTCTGAAAAATTTGAAGAGAATATTGACATTCAAAAAAAGATGTGAATGATATTTTGTCACCGAGTGACCAAAAAATAATATGATCATAATAAATACAGTAAATATATAAATATCAGTTGTTTTTAGCATTGTCTTATAATTTTCTACAAAAAACAAGCAAATTTTAATTTATAATATTTATGCTAGACCAGATGATGCAATAAAACAGCAAGTGTATTACAATATAATTGCTTAATACCAATTTATATCATTAGCATTGTGTATATATTGGTATAGCATTTAAACTTTTCAAAAGCAACATGTACAAGTTTTCAAAACCTACAACTTCTAATAGTTTGAGTGTAATTACACTTTGTGTCTAGTTCAAAATTATTAGCTTTCCATTATTAATTAAAAATGGTTTCTTTCAAGTGAACCAACATTGCAGCTAAGTAACAATTTATTCAACACAATTAAACCAAGACCATTCTCTCTCGGCATCGCTGTTATATCCCAAGACAACACATGATCCTTTTTAACTTATGAGCCAAGATCTAGAAAGTGTGAGCAATTAAAGTAAATAAGAATAATTTTAGAGGTCTGAATATGAAGTGCATGAAACCAATGAAGTAAAAGTAGCCAAATGGAATATTTCAACAGTTGTAGTATGCCCGCATGACAGGAATTTGGATGCCCAACATGTAGCAAGCTTACAAATTTATTAATTAACGGGATACAATGCTGAGCCTTAGTAGCAACATGGGAGATATGAAGCCCCAAATATCACATAGGAATGGTGAATTGCTCATTAAACAGTGAACGACAAATATCACAATTGCAAGTTCTTATATATCATAAAAGAAAATGCTACTCGTTCATTGAATAGAGTAATTCCATAATGTTATTCTCCATAAAGCGCCATGGGCAAGACATTATACTCGAGTATGGATATGCATCCCAGCCAAAGTTCCTAAATGAAAGAGAAATATGAATATACTTATCGAGACAGCTATATTGGTACTTGCAAAGCACATTGAGTGAACAGACAACTTGGTTTACTAAAGACAGTGGTGAGCAGAGATTGAATGCTTTACTTGTGGAGATTTGCTGCTAGGTTAATAGGACTAATCCAATGTTATGCACTCAATTCCCAGGATCCTATTGGGACTTAGATAGTATCATATTAAACACACCATTTTAATATCTTGAAACACTAGAATAATAAAAGAAATGCATTGATTACAAAAATAATCATAATTTTACAAAATTCATTATATTTAAGAAAAATAAGCTAAGATTGATTATAATAAATAAAACTAATTTATTGCATCAAATTGCTTGTCGTGCACCTACTCTTCTTTAAATAACTATACCTCAGACTGCTTCTTATCCGCTATATATATATATATATATATATATATATATTGTGGGGACCCTCCTCATGCCGAATTGATATCAGAGGATCAGCCCCGTATGAGGTTCCCCGTCGAGGAATCCGATTGAGCAGTTTAAGTAGTACAGCAAGTAAGCATAAATGAGATCATCCATTCAATTAAAATAAAAATTATATCACATAGTTTAATTTAGTACAATAGCATAAAGAAAAAAGAAAAATAAAAGAGATATGCTGAGCCGATCCTCCTCACTTCTCAGCTACCTCGATCTCCACTAGCTCCTGACCTGGCACATAAAAGTGCGGGCGTTGGAATGCCGGTTAGTCCCGTAGACTAAGTACAAGATATAAGCATACATTTATAAAAGCGTTAGCGGTAAGCAATAAAGGGGATAAATACAGGAGGATATGCAAAAGTTTTATCCTGTAAAGCAATTTGTTAGGTCCATAAAAAAATTCACAAAAATGTGCTGAATATGTCACAAGAATCAGTATGATATGTCTTGCATCAGTAAACATAATCGTAAACAATTTGTCCTGCTGGGCAAACACGGAACTTTGGGGTCAGACAGAATGTGGGTTCATATCGTAACATAATACCGTACTGTGCCCCCCCATAGGCTACAGCACGCTCCCTTATCTCCCCTCTTGGCTAGCCCTGCCATATATCCCACCCAAGCCACCGTTTCGAGAACCAAAAAAAAATAATGCATGCATTCTCAAGATATTTCATTCAGTATTTAAAGTGACAGTAATAGATAACTTAAAAATGAAAGTAAAATTGAATATAAGGCTCAAAGCAGTGCGAAAGCATTTAAAAGAAATTAAGTAAGAAATAAATGTAAGAAAATATCCAGTACCTTTCTTGCATGATTTCCAAGTTACCTGCATGGTTTAATATTTAGACTAGTTAGTGATTAGTTGATTAATCCTCCTAATAAGGCTACTTGGCCTAAATTTGAGTCTTGGCATGCTTTACGAGGCACAAAAAAGGAGTGTGCAAGTTTTAATTATTAATTATTGTTTATTTAAGTTATCCAGGTGATTATGGGCACAATGGCAATAATTTTACAAAAATCTGAAAATGACACGCTTTACGAGGCAAAAATAACTTTTTAAACTTTTGAGATCAAATAAAAAATATGATAATATTTTCAGAATCCTTGAATTTTTTTGATCATTTTGATATATAATATCACTATATTTGGACTCCTATTTTGAAAGATATGAATTTTTGAAGTTTTAGGAATTTTCTAAATTTTTTACTATTTTTGGAATATCCCGTTACCGTTAACGGTTTCCATTAAGTTACCGTTAACGTTAACCGTAAGGGAATATTCTAAGAATATTATCTTTTTGTTAACAGAATCTGTTAACTGCGGATGGCGGGTGCCAGTGGCGATCACGTGGCTGACACGTGGCTGAGCGTACACAGAAATCTGTCACGTGTCATGTGACACGTGGCTGCCACGTGGCACCGTGGACCTTTGAACTGCCACGTGGCAGTTACTGTTCATCTTCTCTGGCGTACCTGATGCGAACCTCCGCCTCCGGCGAACTTCGGGAGCTTTTTCCGGCGAACTCCGGCGATCTTCCGACGATCTGAAGGTGCCCTCCCCTCAGCATCATTGAGGCCTTTAAATAGGCAGGGGCACCCCCCCTCGTAGGCTCCGTTGCCTCCCCGCCGCCGCCACCGCCAAATCCCGGCGTGACACGTGGCAGCCACCTGTGCGTCGGCGCTGCGGTGCTGCCACGTGTCGCCACGTGGCATCCGCGATTGCGTGGCGCAACAGGGTGCTACCACGGGGCGCATGGTGACACGGTCCAACGAGGTGCTGCCACGTGGCGCCCGGTGACGCGGTGCAACGAGGCGGAGCTCATGCAGGCGGCCACGTGGCAATCCGAGGCTCCACGCGCTGCCACGTGGCGCCCGAAGCTCATGCATGCTGCCACGTGGCGCCCGAAGCTCTGAGCACGTCCACGTGTCGTCACGTGGCAAATTTTTTTTTTTTTTTAATTCCGAAAAATACAAATTTAATTAAAAACTTTAGGAAAAATTTAATTTCAAATATATTATGCGCATTTTTTGTCCGTTTGAGCTCCGAAAAATCTGAAATTTTCCCTCCTAGCTAATTTTGACGTTCCAGACCTAAATTTTTGGTCAAAATTTAATTTTGAGGTGTTAAAATAATTTTAAATTTTTCGGGAATGGAAATATTATATTTAATTAATTAATTAATTTATTTATTTGTTTACTTAAATTTTAAGATATCATAACTTTGAATATATTGATCCAAACATATCGAATATAGGTCTCATTTTACTCAAAAAAATAAATGGAGTCAAATGGCGTAATTCAAAAATTCGATTCGGGGATTATTTAACCTAGTGACATTTTAGGCTCTAAATAAACTCCCATAACTTTTTACTTATTTAACCAAACATATGCAATATGGGTCTTAAAATACTCAGGAGAATAGCCCCAATATTATGGTAGTATTAGTTTTTCCATTTGGACATCAGGACAAAAAGTCAACTCTAGAATTCTTAGTTGACTTTAGGGAAAATTGACCAAAATGCCATTAGAATTCAAATAGCTATAACTTGGTCAAATCAACTCCAAATTCAAAAATTCAAGATGCTAATTAGTTCAGAATTTTAATGTCATCAATAAACTGAAATAATATTCAGGATATGAACCCTAGAAATTTAGATAAAGACCAAAATACCCCTGACCTCATTTTGGTCATAACTTGACCAAATTAAGTCAAAATTGGGTCAACTCCTAGTTAAAGTGCTCAATGTGATATAGGAAACTATAGTTGCTGAGTTTTTTTTTTTTTTTTGTTAATAGTAATACTATTTAATGATGACACGGGTCGTCACACACACACACACACACACACACACACACACACACACACACACACACATATATATATATATATATATATATATATATATATATGCACTCACACACACATATGACCAAACCAAATAAAAGAAGAAAATAAGAAAAAATAATAATTAGACACAGAGGTCTAAGTAAGATTTGTAAGATATTATCATTTACATATAATATTAAGTGATATACATTGCTATAAATATCCATTGAAGGATATTAAAGACATAAACAAAGAAAATATTGGGCAATATTGAAGTAAACACATCTCTGCAAAAATTATCAGAAGTGAAACAAATATGAATATATATGTAAGTGTTAAAAAGTGTGCTCATTCTGAAAGAAAATATTATTAATTATAATATTTATTCTGTTGGGCAAATGTGCATAATAAATTAAGAGTCAGATATATTTATCTAACTATTTAATATATTAGGCTTCTAGCTATATACACATTCCCCATCAAAGACTATGTAGTATTCTTATTTATTTAGATATCAGCCTACCTTGGCCTAACATATTATATATATAAACTTGATAATTTACCTGTAATAAATTATGTTTAATTTATTTCAATTTTTGAGTACAAAATCTCATATGATTATCAAAATGGGATATAACTCAATAACGATGGAGAGAAGTGATGAACAAAATAATTAGATGTTAAATGGATATCCTTTATTTTTACTTTTATTATAAGATAATAAAAAATATAATTATAATAACATTCATAACCTTAATAATAATAAAATAATAATAATAATAATAATAATAATAATCATATTAATAACATTTAATAAAAATTAGAATAATAATAATAATAATAACCTTAATAACATTAGTAATAACAATAATTAAATAATAATAATAATAATGATAGTAATAATAATGATGTAAGAATAGAAAATGATATAAATAAAATAAATGGAAAATAACATAATAATAATTATGACATTATGATAATAATAATATTATTATTATTATTAAAGTTTAAATTAATAGCTATGATTGAGTAATTAAGGATATTAAAAACAAAAATTATTAATTAAAAAAATCTCACTTTCTCTCCTTTGCTTTCTCTTATCACAATTAATGGTGGAACTCTTGCAGCGACCAGAAGCAGTGACGGTGGAGGCTAGGGTAGGATGGGAGGAGCGAGAGATAATTACTAGTGATACAAGGAGACTCGGTTGTAACGGCCCTAATAATTGGATAGAAGATTAATCCAGATATTGGAGTGTTACCTTAGCACCCAACACTTGATTAGAAGAAAACAAATCAAGTGCTGATGCTAAGTGGCCAAGTCTCTTTATAAGCATTTGTTAAGTTAAAAAAAAATAAAAAAAAGAAGATACAAATAAATGCAGTAATACAAGCATTTACAAAATAGGTAATCCACTCATTCATCCCAAGCAGCTTTAAGCATAGAAGATACAACACAGATTAGTAAATATAGGCAAAAGTAACTTAAATAGTTTATTACAAACTTTAAAAGAAAGAGAAAAATGCAGTAAGTAAATCACTCTCTCTCACTTATACATGTAATTTAAAAATTTAGCGGAAGCAGAATTCTTTATAAGTCCTTCAACTACTTGGACCTGCATCACCTGAATAAAAGGGGCTTTTGATCTATCATATTTTAGTATTTAAATATAATAGGGCAAAGCCAAGAAAAAAAAAGTGTAGTTAGACTAAACAGTCTAAGCACATTTTAAAATTGGCCATGTTTTTAGATTAACAAGATATCACAATTTATAATTTATAATTTAAAGTAAGCAGTGGTGCAATAAAAGTTATAAAGTATGGGAAAGTAAAGTAAACATAACTGTAAGGAAAACAGTATAAAATAAGTTGAGAAAAAATACTTACTATTAATAAAGTTCAAGCCTATTACTAAAAATTAGTAAGGAAGGCATTTTAAAGGCTAGAAACTAATATGCATATGAAATATAAGCAATTTATATGATTAAATAGAAAGTATGCTAAGTAAGCAGTTGACATACAGTGAAGCATTAATTGAAGTTAAGCAACATACACTGTATTCAAATTAACTGAAGTAAGTAATACACAATATTGAAAATAGAGAGTGTAAGGCTAAAAGAAATGAGAAAATATCTTAAATTCTCAATCTAAGATAATCATAGTCTAAAACTATGATACGAAAGCATAACTAAATAGTTATGAAGAGATTTTACAATTTATAAGAAAATCTCTTATATTTTTAAGTTAAAGTTACATTTAGAAATACCAATTCTGTAGGAGTACACAACAGAATGAGCTAGGAGTTAAGCACATCTGCTTTACTAGATATAGTGGGGAAGTTGAACATTCACATTTACCCTCTCTAAAATGTGAAGTTCTAATGTAAAGATTTTCATTTGTACTCGAATTACTTTAAGGCATTTCCCCTTTAAAGTTTTAAGAAAATCTTTATTTATGCACAAAAGTCTTGAATATATGTTCAAGGATAGGAGGCTCAAAGTTATGCAAGCATTCAATGGATTATAAAAATTGTAAAGTATGTGATATCTTTTTGTTATCTAAATTTTTAATAATCTACTTTATAATTGGAGTCAATTAAACTCCAAATTGACTTATAGATATTTAATCTTAAGTCAATTTTAAATAAAAGTAGAAGGAATTGTAAATAAAATTAGAAAGATAATACAATTTAATAAAATAAAAGGAGAACTTATCCAAAGCTTAAAAAGAAAGAAATTATTAATTTCAATTAAAATTAAAAATGAACCATTGAATTGAATGTTTTGAATTGAATGTTTTGAATTGAATGTTAAAGTTTTCTGAAATATTTCTAAGTCCAAAAACTCTTAAAAATTTCGACAGAGTCTCCTTTGTTTTTGTTCAAATTTTCAATTTACACAATCAATCTCCAGTTCTAAATTAGAGTTCAGTCCTTTTTACAGTACTGCTCATTTCCAGTTCTAAATAGAGTTTAATTCCAGTTCTAAAAATAGAGTTCAGTCCTTTTTATAGGACTGCTCATTTCTAATTCTAATATAACTTCACATATACCAAACTATATTAAACAGTTTATATATACTATATAAAATGCAGAAGTAAAATTTAGCATTTATAAGAGCAGCTTTATGTGGTTTTTCACACATAGCATTTATTTTAGCAATCATGTATTTACAACTTATCCTGCAATGAATCATTTAAAGTCAACATTTTAATATAAAAGAAACAAGGACTAAAACTTAAAAGCAGCATTTGATTATATAAGAAGGGCAGCAATAGATTTATTTATACAATTGATGGTAACATACAATCTTTTCCTCAATTATTAGTAGCACCTATTCTCTTACACATTTAATTGTAATATGAGATTTTTCACATGATAAGTGGTGGCATTTAATCATTGATCTCTCATAAAAAGATAACAGCATTTGAAATACCTAACAACTTATGAATTTCTCTACTCAAGTAGTAATATGAGTTCCTATGGCATTATTTGTTCTCATAAATTTGCAAATAGCAAATGATCTCTTATGGCATAGCAGCAATCAATCCCTTATAAACATTTCACATTTAAGTTCATATGGCTTTACTTACTCAATTTTATGATCCTTTCAATAACCTTCAGCATTGATTTTTATTAAATCAAGTAGCAGCATTTAGAGAGAGATACAACAAATATAAGCAAAAAGAGTAGCATTTTTCTACTATTTAAAGTGTCGAACTATACATTCTTAGTATGTAATGTATTTCAGTTTAAATTCTGCAATTATAAAATAAAACTATAGTGATTCAACATTTCTAAATATTTCCATCTTTTGCTTCCAACATTTAATCATATTGATTTAATTGGCAGCATTTGATAACATTGCATTATTTATAATTCCAATAACTAAAGATAGTAGCATTTGATCACATGTAAAAATGACAGCATACAATCCTTTTATGGCAACATATGATTTTAATGAGAGCATTGTAACTCACAATCATTAGCAGTTTTTATTTTTGACATAAATGGCAGCAATTATTCTCATAAATTAGATGGTACTATTGAGTTTATAGCAACATTTGAACTATCTTAAATGAATAACAGTATTTATTCTCTTCAACTTAGCTAAAAAAATTAGTTCATACTAAAATTAATGGCAGCCATAGTTTGCTATACTTAAAAAGTATAGTATCATTCATTCTCAGCTTTTAACCTCAATAATTAGGACTGAAGTATGATCATTAATATTCAGCATTCATTCATAATATGGCCGCAATGATTATACAAGGTTTATCAATACACATAGACTTATAGTATAGGATCTTGTAATATTTTCCTTACTTAATAATAACATGAACTTAAATAGATCTTATTTAAAAAAAAAAAGCAACATTTGATTCTACTTATGATAGATAGCAACATTTAATCTCTTAAACTAACTATCAGCCATTGATCATTTCGATTCAGCTAATGATACTTAACTCCCATGGATCATTTGATAACAGCTGTATGAATGGCAGCATATAAGTTTATGAAAGAAAATGTGATAGCATACGATGTTAATATGAGAAACATCAGCATATGTTTTCTTTTACAAGATATAACAACAATTTAATCTTAACATTTAACTCTTAATACATTATTTAACATCAATTGGTTTAAATGAAATAAATGAAACATTAAAGTTTAAGCCCAACACATAATATGCAGTCTAAGTAAATCATTTGATCAATGAATTTCATTTTGGAATTAAAAGCAACACTTGATCAGTTTGATTTGACTCTATACAAAAGGCAGCTTATAATTTTATTTATAAGAAATGACAGCACTTAATCACATTTGATCTTACTTAAAATGGAAGGGCGACATTTGATTTCATTTGAGATATGGCATTATTTGATCTCTTATGATTTCTCATTATAATAGATAGCATTTGATTTATAAAATAAATGGTAATGTCACCAATAATTAACTAAACTTGATGCTTGCAACAAGAAATATTTAAAGGGAAGTTGCCATACAACTAAATTAGTGATACTAGTCAAGTAAAATAGTTAATAAGATTTATCATTGTCAGATTTACTAAACCAACATTCATCAATGTTTTTCACAACTAAATGTTAAGATTTTCCAAATCTATAAAGGATATAAGATAATCACATACACTCCACTACTTAAGAGATTGTTCTACTTTAAATGGATAACAACATTTAATCACAACTGAACCAGATGGAAGTAATCAATACTAATTTACCAAGATTGAAGCATAGCGTTTATATTCGACATTTAAAGGATCACAATTTAAATTATGCAATCACAAAATATAGCTTTAAGGACTTAACATATAAGATGCAGCAACATGTATTAATTACAATCCATCATTTCGTATGGAACTATCATTAGACAGTAAAAAGAAAATTTCAGCATACTCTAGTCCTCCAAACCAAATAATAAATGCATTTAAATCACTAAGTTAACTTTTCATAAAAATATTAGGTTGAAAGTTAATTCTTATGTCCATATTTAAGAATAACACAAACCCCGCTATTCTACAGTAATGTTAAAAGAAAGTAAGGCCTGCAGCAAGATAAGCCTACTTTACAATCTCACTATGGTGCTAATGAAACCCAAGTATAACTATTATTTTAGCAAGTGCAACAATGAAACATTAACAGGTATTTTGTATCCTATTAACAAGATGTATAAATGAAATATTTAATGTCATCGAATTTTTCAATCTATATAACAATGATAATATTTACAAGTTTGGGAATAACTTTAAACAACTTATTCCTCATTAAACTAAAAGAATAATACATTTGCATTTCAACTTCCTATAGTATGAGGAGGGACTTATATTTGATCATTCATAATAGAAATAAAAATGTTCATGTATGTGAAGCCACTTAATGGGACTAAGGCCTAGAATTGTTGTTGTTATATTATAATTAAAAGTTAATTCTAATTTCCCTTGTTACATTCTCAGCAAGAAGACTAATGATACTTTTTCATAGTTGCACGATACATATTTTTCCATTATTCATTATGTAATAATTTTTTCAAAAAACTAAAGACAGTGAGAAAGTCATGCTCAAGTAAACTTCATTATTAGCTTGATTCAAGATGTAATATTTGACTTGAAATAGGACATAGTCTACTAGTTTAAACTAATTGTTAGAAATTAACAAGATGAAGAAGTTCCATCAATTCAGTTATTGCTAAAGTAGAATATAGATTAAATTAGATCAATCTAAATACTGAGATCGATCGGCATCTAAAGATTCGATCCACTTACAAATAACTCCTTTTAAAAAAAATGGTAGTTATTACATGAAATAGGAAGATAAATCAAAGATCGTACATGAATCCTTTGTAAATTCATTTGTTTCGATATGCATGATTCGATACAGAAATATTATGCAAAGGAAATCACATATATAGGATATGAATTAAAATGGAAGTACTTAAATTATTATATGATATAAATTGGAATGAGAGTACTGATATGCCTCTCAACATTTGCTTTTAAACGTATAAGATCCTCAACATATCGCAATTAGTCACTAGTACCCTAAAAATCGAAGTTCAGCATTCAGCAATAGAGCAAGGTGAAAGGAAGGGAGTACCTTTGTTGGTGCTTAGAGATCGTTGTTAGGGTTTGAGAGTAAGCTTCGTTATCTTACCTTCGGATCAAGACTCCCGTGCCGAGAGGATGCGAGTGTCTTAAAGACGAGGGGATCGATTGGAGGTTCGACTGCGATTGGGATGCCAGCACACTCCTTGCTAGCTCTCCCATTGGCGAGAGTAGCGATGAGTGGCACGCGTCATCTACCTTGGATCGATGGAGGGATTCTCGGGACGGGGAGGAACCGCATGCGTATGGAGCGTCGGCCGTGTAGAGGGATTAGGTTTTTTTTTTTGTTTTAGATAATGAAGGATATATTATATGTACTTATATATATATATGCTATTTTATTTAATTTAGAATTTTCATTTATTAAATTTATATTGTAATATATCTCTAAATGAATTTTTGAAAAATTGTTTGTTAGCTAAATTGAGGGTAACATACTCAAAAATGAAGTTGAAATTTAAATCAGAAGTCATCTTAATTATTTTAATTATCTAATTATGAAAATATAATAAAATAATAAAGAAATTTTGACTATCTCCAAAACTTACCAAAATTTTACCCCAAGCTAATTTAGGCGTGAGGAATGCAATTGCGAAGTCCATTTTCGATTCTGAAGTCTAATTAAATTAGGCATCTTCAAAATTATTAGAAAATCAGGAAACGTTGGAAATTACCAAATGGTCTCCAAATCGCACGAAATTTGAAGTGGAGACTTTTAACTCTATTGTAAGAGTAATGAAAGAGATTTAGAGTCAATTAGAGCACTAATTGATAGGTAATAACTTCTGGGTTGTTACATCGGTAGTGCCCAGCTTATGGGAAAATCTCAGAGGAGAAGGGGGATAGTGTAACAACCCTATGTTGTTACTTAGTCTAATCTTAGCTTAGTTATATCATAAATATCATTTCATTAAGTTTATTTAATCATTAGAATTAATCATTGAAGATTTGGAATAATTCGGAGCTCAATCGAATATTGAGAATATTTTAATAATATTTAATTAATTAGAAAATTGAGATACTTAATTTAACTCCAAAATATAAAAGAGTTAAACAATCATCAAAATCGAAATCCGATTTCGCCATTGCGCTCGCCACCCCTAAATTAGCTAGAGGGTGATATTTTGGAAGTGTTTGGAAGTCATAAAATTTTCTCAAATATTTCAATGTATTTAAATACACCGATAATTAGGATAAATAAATTGATTTCCAAATTAAAATATGACTTCACCGTTGAGTTCCTCACCCCCCAAATTAGTTAAGTGTGAATTTTTAAGATTTTTTGGAGCTTGGTTATTCATCCAGTTTTAATTAGAGAAATTGGGTTAATTAAATAAATTAAAAAAAATGATTAATTATTTCTTAAATCTATTTTTTTTTCTCTCATTCTCTTCTCTGCTCCTAGGACCCAGCCTCCATTTTCCTGCAAACGACCCCTTCCTTCTCTTCTTGGTGCACGCAAGGGGGCTCAGCCCCCCCTCTCCTTCCCCATGCTGTGGATGTGAGAGGACTTACCCTCTCTCCCAGCCCATGCCTGCCATCTTCCTCCTCTTCCTTTAAATTGAAGCATTAGTCGTCCTCCCTCTCCATTTGCTCAGCTGAAACTTCTTCCTCCCTAGAATCATCAGCTTTCTTCCTCCTTTGTTGGTAGCAAAAGAAAGAGAAGCTCCTTCCTCCCAAGCTCTTATAGAAATATAATAACTCTAGGTTATTACCCAGTTTAATCTATGCTTATCTATGCTTTAATTATGTTTCCATTTCACCTAAGACCTCATTAGAAGCTAACACTGAAAATTTGGGTTATATCGGACTTATCTAGGTCAAATTGTAATTTAGATCAATTTAGATACTCAGAATAATAGCAAAAATATTTTGATCTCAAAATTAAAATCTAATTGCATTTTTGAATTCATCACCCGTAAATTAGTTAGGGGTGAAAGTTTGATAATTTTTGGAGGTCATTTGGACCATAATTCAATTTAAATTAAATTAGGATAATTGCACATAAGGGATCCCAATGGATCCAATAATTTGATTTTGCAAATCTACCCTAAACTGAATTACCCATCTGGGATCCGTTGTGCGAACCGTGGGCGATCCGCTATGGAGCCCAGGTCACGCTGTAGCAGAGCACTGCTCCATCATACCATTCCTCCCGTAGATCCGACAGATAAGATTGAGATCAGCAGAGCCACAGATCCACCATTAGATTAACCCGTGTATTATACGGCCTGGATCGCTCCCTCAATCGGCTGTTAGGATCTGAGAGATCCGAGCCGTTTTGCCATCTGATTGATAAATCAGACGGCATCCGAAGGTCCCGGCATTGTGGACATTCGTCCCAAATCGCGCCCGTCCCCGTCAAGAAGGATCCCCCGTACCGCCCAACTACCGGGCCTGTCTCCCACTCGCGTGTCCACCTCAGCAGGTCATTAAGATCTCCACCATTTTCAGTCTGCTGAGCTCTCCCATGTGTCCTAGGTGTGTGTACCGCTGATAGTAGGTGTCTCTTGGAGTTCAGGAACCCGAAGAGCCCTCTGAAAGTGTATGTAACAACCCAAGGTTATTACCCAGCTTAATTTTAGCATAATCATATCATAATTATCATTCCATTAAGTTCATATAGTCATTAGAACCAAACCTTGAAAGTTTGTAGCGATTTAGAGCCCAATCAATTATTTTGAATTAATTTAATATTTAATTAATTAGAAAATTGAGGTATTTATTTTGACCTCGAAATCAAAATATGACTTCGCCATTGCGATTGTCACCGCCAAATTAGTTAGGGGTGATGTTTTGGGAACATTTGGAAGTCTTCAGATTTTCGCAAATATTTTAATATTATTAAATGCACCATAAAATGGAATAATTAAATAATTGTTGGAATCAAATTCCGACTTCGCCGTTGAATTCCTTACCCCCAAATTAGCTATGAGTGAATTTTTGGGAATTTTCGGAGCGCGTTTCAAAAATCCGAATTTTTGCAAATTAGAGCTGCACTTATTTATTTTCTTTGATTATTTAAGTCCTAAATAAGTCCTAAATTGCAAATTTCCCTATTTTTCTAATTCCTTCGACTGATAGCCCCTCTCCCAAGTCGGTGCCCCCATGCCTTCCTTAAGCAAGCTTGATGGTCTCCTTCTCCCACTCCCTAGGCCTCATGATGGCCTATTCCCTAAACTCATCATTGCTTCACTTCCTTTAAGAAGGAGTTCAAATCCTTCTTCCTTCCCTTTGCAAAAAGCTGAGCTCCTCCATCCTCCTCCATTCTTCTTCTTTCTTTGGGTGTTTGCTCAAGGAGAAGAAAGTGCAGCTCTCCACCTCCAAACTTTTTGAAGAAATCAGAGTTCTCTTCTTTCTTCCTCCTCGCAAGGCTAAGGTACCCGTTTGCTCACTATCCTTGCACCAATTTGCCTTCTTCATATTGATATTATGCTTGAATGTATCTTTAGAAGTCCATAAGTATGTATGGAATCTATTAAAGCTCTTAAGAGTATCACAGAAAATTACGCTATTTTTCTTGTATTTTGCACACCCTTGCATTTATCATTATTTTTGGTATATTTAGAATGCTCCATTTGTGCTAATTTTGATGTCAATGAAAAGGTATAAAAAAGACGTTTCTGTCGATATATGGCACCGCTCATGAAATGCTCTGGATTGAGAGTATTAGAGCTCGAAAGTAGGCCATTATGGGTTTCGCACCTGGCGAAATCATCGTCTGGCGCTGCAGGTCCCAAAGTTGCGAAATGGGCTGCTGCAACTGTATTTCAGCAGAAATCATATAAAATTAATTTATAAATAGTGAATCGCAAGTTGGACCACTGCAGTGCGCTATGGCGCGTTGTAGCGGAATTTTGGGAAAATTGTAGGAAATGTCAAAAATAAATTAATTGAACAGTTATTTCGCAAGTGACATACAATATAGCTTCACATATGATTACTCAGTTTCAGATTCAGTACTGCTACAGTTTATTTTCAGTATTCAGTTTATAGTTCAACGTTACTTTACTTTATATAGTTTTATACAATTTTATGCTTCCAGTTATCTTTACAGTATTTCTGCATATTTAATTACGTTATGTAAATGTTAAATGAATAACTATAACTATTTAGACTAGTTTCGATGTGTTAAACTTATTGTCTAACACGAGGTACTTTTGGGATTCGACAATTTGCTAGATTATGAGCAGTATATTGAGCCAGGTCAGGAGAATACCCAGGAGATTCAGGAGGAGCCAGTAGAGCACTAGTGGACTCTCCTCCAGTTCTACTATTTTTCTGCTTAGTTTATTTTTAGTTTGGTACTTAGCTCTATGTCTGTTATTCAGTAAATATTTGTAATAATTTTGGATGTATTCTTTTTTCTTTTCTAAGATGAATATTTTCATACAGCTTCTGTGATGAATGTTTTTGGATGTTTGCTTTAAGTTTCCGTACTCTGTTATGTACTTCTTATACTTAGTATTGTGATGTGATCAGTATACTAGAAATGCTGATATCTTATATATATATGTTGGATTCCTATTGTATTTTAAATTCAATGTATGTATTTATCTAATACTTAGGATAAGAATACTACTCTTATATTAAGTATTAGCTCTAAACCCTCCTTGAGATTGAGTCAGCAGCCCTTCAGAGGGGTTGTGTCTTTAGCTATTTCGGGGAGATGGGATATTCCTCCCCGAGTGGCGCACCTCTCCGCCGCCGAATTATGATATTTACCCCTTTGCGCGCGATGATGGGGCAGGGCGCTACAGCGTAATTAGCCCCTGCATTGCTCTCTGTCAATCAATCCGAGCTCAACCGAAGAACCAGGTACCCCCTTTGCAATCTCTGAGCCAATAAGGTTCAAGCTCCCCTCATTTAATTCGTATGGCATGTAATTGTGAAATCAAACTCAATGCAATCGTAATTAGGTTTCAAGCTAGTCCCAATCCATCGAAATTGATCAATCGGGCTGAACCCCGTAAGGGGGCTGGGCCTGAGTAAGGACCCAGCGATCTAGGCCACTCCATACCCAGTCAACTTAGGGGTTGTAGTGCTCCGTCACTGTGCGCAAAAGAGACGGTTTTAATTAATTTCAGCGGTGGAGCGGTGTGCCACTCGGGGAGGAATATTCCGTCTCCCCGAATAGCTGAAAATCGAACCCGTTTGAAGGGCTACTGACTCAATCTCAAGGAGGGTTGAGAGCTAATACTTAAGATAAGAGTAGTATACTTATCATAAGTATTAGGCAAATACATACATTAGATTTAGAATACAATAAGAATTCAATATATTTATAAGATATCAATATTTCCAGTATACTTATCATATCACAATACTAAGTATAAGTAATATATAAATAGAGTGCAGAAGCTTAAAGCAAACATCCAGAAACAGTCATCACAGAAGTTGTATGAAAATAGTCAACTTAGAAAAGAAAAAAAAATACATCCAAAATTATTACAAATATTTTATTGAAACACAAAAATAAAGCTAAGTACTGAACTGAGATGAACTAAGCAGAAAAGTAAAACTGAAGAAGAGTCTACTAGTGCTCCATGGGCTCCTCTTGAATCACTTGGGTGTCCTCCTGACCTGGCTCAGTATACTGCTCAAGATCTCGCAAATTGCCAGATCCCAAAAGTACCCCGTGTTAGACAATAAGTCTAACACATCAAAACTAATCTAAATAATTCTAATTATTCATTTAACATTTATATAATATAAATAAATCTGTAGAAAAACTATAAAGAAAATTGAAAGTATAAAACTGAATAAAATTGTATGAAACTGAAGTAAGTAATGTAAAACTGAACATAAATAAAATATTGAAGGTAAGCCAAAATAGTAATAGATATGAAACTGAGTAATAGCATGTAAAACTATACTATATGCCACTGAAAATGTACATCTGAATATGCCATGATATTGTATGCTACTAATATGCAATAAAAATATCACTGAACTACTATGAGTCATATGGTCCAATGTCTATATACATCCAGTTGGGAACTGCGATGCCGATGTATCCTAAAATTCCCCAGTCAATGTATGCAATATTTCGTAACCCATAAATCATCACTGATACTCATACATTATTCTGATATCCATACATCATGCTTATGCTCATGCTTATGCTTCTAGGCTACATGAGATAAATTTAAAAATCTAGAAAAATATTTTGAAATCTGATAATGAATTCAAGATCTCAATTGTGCAGAATCCTATATAAACGAAAGATTCTGACCCCTATATTCTAGTTCGATAATTGGTTAAAGTTGAGAGTATACTTAAAAATCATAAGATTGGATGATTGTATACACATATTTAGCACGTTTGCAAGAAAGGTGATTCTTAACACTTAGTTTGATTAAGCCACCCTAACGAAGTGATCTTTCGATCGAAGGTATCACCCGATGGCAATTTGTATCTCAAGATAAGTCATTAAGATGCCTAACTCACAATCACACTTAGTGTTCTAAAGAAGGTGACTCGTATTACTTAGTTTGTTTAAGCCACACCTATTGAAGCGATCTTAGCTAGGAGGCATCACCCAATGGCGATTTGTATTTTAATCAAACTAAGGAATGAGTCCTTATTTATAACACTCTTAGTCTTGGAAGATTTACTCTAACGGAACTGTATTCGTCTAATCTCTCAGGATAGCACCTGGTCATAAGTCTACATTGGGGTGAATCAACTAATCCTGAATATGCTGAAGTAATCCAGTACTATGGGTATACCATACTATACCAATCAATAATCTGGGTTCAGACAACTCTATTTAATCAACAAGGATTTATCAAAATTATTAATCCTTACTCTAAATGAGTGAGTCCTATACAAGGCTCCAAGGGTATTATCAAAAGATCACTCAATATAGGTTGCTACCATAAGGAATAAGTCCTATTTTAAGTACTTTAGGTGATCCCTACCATAAGGTATCAAGTTCAACCTCTAAAGTTATGAAGGATCATCTAAGTTCCTACCTCAAAAAGTTACAAAAGCTCTTCCTACCTCAAAATATTAATAATTAAGGTCTTTAAATATTTCAAAAACGATCCTAAAGCAAGACCTTTAAGATCTCACTTTGCTACTTCTTAAGTTAACATTCAAGGTTTACTTATTAGTTTTGGATTGAAGTGAATGAAATCCATCTCATCAAACTCTATTCTATAATCATGGGATGAAATCAAATATATTATTAGAGTTAGGTCATTTCATAAATCATTAAAATTTTATGATCTATCTTGTGCTAATAGTCTTATATAAGAGAAAATTAAAGATATAAAGTTTTAGATTCAGTAGTTTAATTATACAGATTTAGCATTACCTTAGTACTTCTAATTCAATAATTTAAGATCAATACTAAATCAGATGTGTTATTGGAACAATGTCAATTAAATCATCTTTCAATCAAGTTAATTGATTAAGTGATTAAAGTTTAGATCTTAATCAAGATAAGTTAAAGTTTAACCCCTAACCCTTCTACCATTAAGACCAAAGGTTAATTTAAAGATCAATGACAAATCAATGTATTATTAGTGTATTATTGATGGCAATTTCAGGTTTAGATTAAGTATCTTCTACTTAATCAAGTTATCAAGATTCTTATGTTCAAGTTTAGTTTAATGTTAATTACACACAATTAGGTGTCCGAATAATTGCTTAGAGTTTTCTAACATACAACTTAATATTATGAAAGCATATAAATATAAGATGACATAAAGTAGAAGGTAACTAAGGCTAACCAAATTTTAAATTAAAGCAAAGGGGTTAGCACTTAATTATAATTCTAAAAGACTTAGGTTTCATGCCATTTAATTGTTGAGATATACCTATTCAATTCAAAACTTAAGATTCTATTACTTAACATTTGGCACAAAATATATTTAAGGTACACAGTAGGTTTTGAGCACTTATTAAAGATAACAAGGTTTCAACTTAATTCCCATATAAAATTTTATGTAATATTCAATTTTAAAATGCAAAAATAGTGAAGTTTTGACCATTTTAGCCAATTATGGGAAGTTTTCAGATATTTATGGATATTTTTGCAATTTTGGGCGCTACAAAGTGCTATGGCGCGCTCTAGCGCGCTGCAGCGCGCTGTGGCGCTTTTGGGGCTACAGTGCACTGTGGCGCTTTTGGTGCTCCACCGCGCTGTAGTGCTTTTAACGCTGCGGCCCGATGTGGCATGCTATGGCATACTGTAGTAGTCTAACTTGTGAAATTACTGTTCAATTAATTCATTTTTCTGCTTTTTCTAAAATTCTCTTAAAATACCGTTACAGCCCGCTGGAACACGCTGTGGCACGCTGCCGCGATCAAATTTATAATTTACTGTTTAATTAAGTAATTAACGGATTTTAATATGATTTTTCCGAAATGCCGCTGCAGCGGTCCATTTAGTAACTTTAGGCGCTGCAGTGCTAGACGATGTTTTTCGCCTGGATGAAACCCATAAGGCCTACTTTCGAGCTCAAATACTCTCAATCCAGAGCGTTCCATGAGCGGTGCCATATATCAATGGAAATGTCTTTCCAATACCTTTCGATTGACACTAAAATTAGCACAAACAAAGTTATTTAACTATATGAAAAATGATGATGAATACAGGGGTGTGCAGAATACAAGAAAAATAGACCAATTTTCTGTGATGCTTTTAAGAGCTTTAATGGATTCCATACATGCTTATGAACTTCTAAAGATGCATTCAAGCATAATAGCAATATGAAGAAGGTAAATGGGTGCAAGGAGAGTGAGCAAACGGGTACCTTAGACCTTGTAAGAGGAGGAGGAAGAAAACTCTTTCTTCTTCAAAACCTTGGAGAGGAGTTTCTTCTTTCAGCACAAGGGATCAATGGAGGGGGAAGATGAGAAAATTTCAACATGAAGGATACGAGGGGCTGAGATTCTTTTTAATGGAGGAGAAGAAATGATGAAGGGGATAGGCCATCATGAGCCTATGGAGCTAGGATGTGAAGGAAGGAGGAGAGCTCATCAATTTTCAGCCCAAGGGGCATGGGGGCGCCGGATGAGGTGAGGGGCTGATAGGATGCATTAGTAAATTAGGGGAAATTGCAATTTAGGGACTGAATAATTGCTTATTTATTTCCCTTAATTATTTAAAAAATCAGATTTTTGAAATGCGCTTCAAAAATTCCCAAAAATTTACCCCTAGCTAATTTGAGGGTGAGGAATTCAACGGCAAAGTTGGAATTCGATTTCGATGATTATTTAATTATTTTATTTTACGATGTATTTAATTATATTAAAATATTTGCGAAAATCCGACGACTTCCAAATACGTCCAAAATATCACCCTTAGCAATTTGGAGGTGACGATCACAACGACAAAGTCGGATTTCAATTTCGAGATCAAAATAAATACCTCAATTTTTTAATTAATTAAATATTAAAATATTCCAAAATAATCGATCGAGCTCCGAATTGTTCCAAACCTTCAGCTCCAAACTTTCAGGTTTTGGTTCTAATGACTAGATAAACTTAATGGAATGATAATTACGATATGATTAGGCTAAAATTAAGCTGGGTAACAACCTTGGGTTGTTACACCGCGCCTTTTAGTATTTGGGCCGACAGCTAATTAAGGAATTTTTGAATTAATTTCCTTAAGAAAATTAATTTAGAAAAATCAAATCATATGGTTTTAATTTAAATAAAAATACTGAATAAATTATTTAAATAACTTTATTTATACTTATCCAAATGGTATAATCCAATATTCCATTTTAATCAGAAAAGTACAATGAATAATAATATAAAATAAAATTAAGGATCCAATGGTTAGATTTTAAATAAATGCCCAATTCTTCTCTGGCTATATTTAAATCATAATAAATTCATTAAATATCCAAAAATTTTGATTAAGGTCTTTGATTGTTTATGAGACCATAAGGAACTTATGTAGACCATTAAAAGTAATTTAAGACCTTTAATTTTGCTAATCACTCCTTAATTACCCTAAGATGAGATTAGTAAATTAAGCCTTGAATTAATCTTTGATTTTGATGGATCTAGTTCCTAATATCTTATTAAGGATAGCAGAGCCTATAAATATAATTTGATCACTCTAGGATGCCCTAACTTTCTTAATCACCTTAATCGGTCTTAAATTGAGATTAGTGCTAATTAGGCTAATTAGATTATCAAATCCTAAGATAAGTGTATATTCCACTTTATTAATTAATATGAAGCTCATTAAAATAGATTTGAATTAATTTAGATGATTAAATTATAAAATCTTATTTTTAGCCTTAAGAGAGGTATTTTGGTCATCTTGACCAAAATGTGTTTAAGTACCCTTAAATCTAAGCAATCTCAAGTAAAATGATTATAATCAGTAATGAAATGTATTAACATTAAGTGTTAAGTTGTATCACCTCAGGAATGAATCCCATTGTTTAATCCTAAAATACTTAAGTAAGCTCTTAAGATCTTAAGTGATATTAAGACCTTTCACAACAAAAGTCTTAGCTTAATCAATATTAAAGCTATGGTTTCTAATCCTAATTAGCTTATTAAAGTTATTCATGAATTACAATATTGAAGAAAACAAAAGCAAAAGCCTTAAATAGCTTTAAGCTTAGACTTCTTAGTTTAGATCTTAAGTGATCAAGTCTTAAATATTAGTTCTTAAACTTTAGATCATCTGATTGAATTGAATCATCTTATTTGGAATTCCTTAATTGATTTACTGTTTAATCCTTTTGAGACCTCCTTGTGGGTGTAGGATTTATTCAATCTATAGAATAATATAATTATTCTAAAGATAGAATATAGAATCTTAGATTCATATTTTATTAATTAATTATTTTATCTTAAAATATTAGAATTAACTTTTCACTAAGCTCTTAGTTTCTAAATCTTTCAGCTTATAAGATTCTTTATCTTTATATTATGCTTAAGTGTGAACCCTAGATCCTTATTAGTGTATCACATTGGATTCAGGATTTGAACACCATATGTGGAGTTTTGATTCAAAATCCTTAGATCTTGATTTATCAAATCAAGATCTGGGTTAAGTGAGAAAAATAATAATTAAGTCATTGATTCATTTACTGTAAATTGCTATAGTCATCATCTGATTTTGAATTAGAACTTGTTAAGTTCTAATATTAGCATTAAGGTCGTTAATTTGAAATTATACTTGATAGCTGGATATTAGAGATCCTAAATTTGTATCTTCTCAAAATAATTAGATTTGGATAATTTAGGTAACAACATATATCACATAAGTCTAGTTGAGTCTCTTGCTTACTTTGACTTGATTACTTTGTACACCTTAAATATTGAGCCTTATTCCTTGAGCATAATAGGTGAACTTAGGATATGGAAGATACATCCTAAGTTAGTATTTGAAAAGCACAACATTCATTTAGTTCTCTTAGTACATTCAGTCAGGTAAGGTATGTCCTAGCTTAGCTTTCCTCCTCAGTTCTAGTTTGTTTATATAATAGACTCGGAACCTACCTTCCACAGAGATGTCTCTATCTCGCAGACTAAAAGCGATGATTATCTGAAATTCAAAGCAGATATTAAAGGTGGTCGTCATCATGATTTGCAAATGCGCAATGTCATAATTTATCAAAGTAATAGTTTATGGATTCCTAAATCCATGCACCGTGAAGTGTTGATTGAAGGTCATAATTCTAGGTTTCACATTCACCCAAGTAGTACCAAAATGTACCAGAATTTAAAGCAATCGTTTTAGTAGCCCGGTATGAAGAAGGATGTAGCCGATTTTGTGGCTAAGTGTCATGCCTACAATTTGGTAAAGGCCGAGCACCAAAGACCTAGTGGTCTTCTGCATCTATTAGAAATTCCTGAATGGAAATGGTTCAATATATCGATGAATTTTGTCATGGGATTGCCTCGTGCAAAATCTGGTGCCGATGCAATATGGGTTATAGTATATCGTTTGACTAAATCAGCATACTTTCTTCCTATCCGCCAGACTGACTCTGTAGAGAAGTTAGCAAAACTCTATATCAATAAAATTATCAGGATGCATGGTATTCCAAAATCAATTGTATCCGATAGGGATAACAGATTTACTTCTAAGTTTTGGCAAGTTGTGCACCAAGATCTGGGTACTACTCTAGCTATGAGTATAACTTTTTATTCTCAAACGGATGGTTAGAATGAAAGGGTGAATCAAGTCCTGGATGATTTGCTTAGGCTTTGTGTCCTTGGTTTTGACAGTTTATGGGAAGATCATATTCCATTAATGGAATTTGCCTACAACAACAGCTATCAGACCAGCATTAAAATGACTTCATACAAGGCATTGAATGGTAAAAAATACAGTACTCCACTAGCTTGGTCAGAAACATAAAGCATTCAACTTTTTGGGTTTGAGTTAGTTGAAGAAACTAATAAGAAGATTCAATTAATTCAGTAGAGAATTCGTTAAGCTCAAGATCGTTAGAGCAAGTATCATGATGCTCATCATCGTCTCTTAGAATTCAATATTGGTGATCCTTCCTATTTGAAAGTCAGTCCAATGAAAGGTGTCAATAGATTTGGTGTAGCATGGAAACTCAGTCCCCGCTATGTTAGGCCTTTTGAGATTTTTGCCAAAGTAGAATCATCTGCCTACAGGTTGAATCTTTCTGATGACTTTGCAGCTGTCCACATTATGTTTCATATATCGTCATTAAGGAGTTGTCTCAGAGACCGTTCTCATCTTGTTCAGCTTCTAGCCGTAGAAATTCCACCTGATCTTTCTTATGCTGAAGAATCTATAAAAGTCTTAGCTCGTGGTCAGAAATAGCTAAAAAATTGTTCAATTCTTATGGTCAAGGTCCAGTGGAAGAATTGATCTTTGGAAGAATTTACTTATGAGAAAGAAGTATATATGCACAATAAATATCCACAGCTTTTTGCAAGTCCATGTATTGTTTTTTTCTTTCTCATCTATTTTATTTAAATATTTCAGACCCTGTAGTACTTTCTTCACTAAGTGATGTCGGGGAAGACATCGTTCTTAAGTGGGGGAGTCTGTAATAACCCTAGTTGTTATCATAGCTAAGTTCATATTAATTAAGCTAAACCAAGTCCTAATTTTGATTTTATTAGACTCAATGAGTCATTTAAACTTAACCCTAGAAGTTTGAAATCAATTGGAGCTAAATTGAGAATTTTAGTATTTTTAGCTATTTTTGTGTACTGAAAAATACCTAAATTAAATTGATCTCTAAATTAAAATCTGATTTTATTTTTGAATTCCTCATACCTCAATTAGCTAATGGTGAAAATTTAAGAATTTTTAGAGCTCATTTAGTCCTAAATTGAATTTTAGGAATTTATTAAAGTTAATTATTAATTAAAGGATTTAAATTATTAATTTAAATTAAATAATTATAATTTTAAATGAGGGATTCACTGTTGGGACCGCAATATATCCACTGCGGGGTTCCGACAGCGGCGCATAGGGTCGTACTAATAGAGGCGTTAGCAAGAATCTCCGTGCCTCCATCCAACGACAGGATTTACCCCACGCCGTAATCAAATCCAAGCCACTCGATCAACATCCTAATCCAATGGCTCTTCGCGTCCCGTCTTAAGTAAATCAGATTGATCATTGGATCACTTCAATTTGATCCGACAGACGATCTGCCCCCCCCCCCCCCCCCCCCCCCCCCGATTGGCTGTTACTGATCGAAGGATTTGAACCGCTCCATCCCAACTGACGATCCATCGAACGGCTACGCCCCCACCAGTCATTATTCAGCTTCATCCCCAAATTTTTAAGAGTGGCCCCGACAGCTCGCCCACTCCTACTGCTGTGGCAGTACGGGGGAGATCCTGTTCCCCACTCCCTCTTGAATCGCAACGGCTAGGGGTATGAAGTTCTGGGTCTACTCCTCGTGGGCCGTGGCTCGATGCCTAATTCTCCTTGGGTCGGCCATTGGAGGCTAGCCCAAAGCTCCCACACTACAACTCGGGCTATAAATACTGTAACAACCAAGGTTATTACTTAAGTCACTTAGGACTAATCTAAGTCATTATTATAATTATAGTACCTTAATTAAGTCATTAGAAGCTTATCTATGAGATCCAGTCCAAATCAGGGATCATATGATCAAATCCTGACTTTTAGAAAATCCAGAAACCCTAAAATTTAACTTGTCTATATTGACCTCAAATTAAAAATAGACTTCTCCATTGTGCTAATTACCCCTAAATTAGCTAGGAGTGATGTTTTCATGTCAATCGGAAGTCGTCAAAATTTTGACAAATATTTTAATATTATTTAAATCTCCATAAAAGTTAAATAATTAAATACTCATCAAATTGAAAATCTGATTACGCCGTTGCGTTCAGCACCTCTAAATTAGCTAGGGGTGACTTATTAAAAAATTTTTGGGATATGTTTAATTAATTACTTTTAATTAATGAAATATGTTAAAATTATTTAACAGTTGCCGTCCATTCCCTCTGACACCGTCAGTATCGGGCTTGGCCTGCTTTTGCTTGTCGGGCCGACCTGTTTGTCTTTCTTCGGGCCTGAATCGGGCCGCACCCAGTGACCGGGTCGGTCTGAGCAACCTGGGATCCTCCTCCTCCATGCATCTGCGCGTGTCGCCCAAAGGACACGCGGCTGCAGCTCGCCTTTGCTGGAGACCTCCACCGCATTGAAACCTCCATTTAACTATATCCTCAGTTTCTCTTTGCCAAAAAAGGGGATCTAATACCTAAGGAGCTCTCATATATTTCTCGAAGACCTTTGAACTTTCGGTCGCTCGAGTAGACATCAGGTACTACCTCTTTCCATATTTCACAATTTCAAAACTTGTAATCGCAATTCAATTATTATTCAATAGTATAATTTTGCATTCAAAATGTTGTTGTTCTTGTATTTAAGCTCCAAGAAGTTTGAAAATTTTCATTCATCTCTTATAGACGTTCAACTCATTCTAGAAATTTTTAGGGCATCAGTTTCCATCAAGTGGAGAAGATGATTGAAGGCCGTTACTTGGCTCGTCGTAATAACCAGACCTCAAGCTTCAAGTTGGCGTTGGGTTCGTCCAATGAGAAGTGTCGTGCGTCAATTAGGGTTCTACCCTAGCTTTTCCCCCACCTTCGACTAACCTATTGGGGGGACGAAGCTCTCGCTTCCTGGGCCGGGTCGGGTCGAGATAATCTCGACCCAATTGTGTATTAGGCCAGCTGAGTGCCTCTGCCCTTTTTGTGCTCCGTGGGATTAAGAAAAAGAGTATATGCAATGTATTAAAATAAATTGATTAAATTATTATTTGTTTAAACAACATAGCTTAAAATTCATATATCCAAGTATAGCAAGTAAATATGCCATTTCACTCAAGAAAATGTAAGGAACATTATAGTGTTATCAAATTTTTTGTAGGAAGTTTATTTTTGCAAATGATGTTTTATGATATTTTAAAATGTATGAAAACTTAGAAACTTCAAATGCTTCTATCTTTGTATACACTAGTCCAAATATAGACAATGTGGGTCTTAAAATGATCAGTAAAACTTCTAGAATAACTTAGTAGTGTTCAATTCTCTGTTTGGATTAGTATTAGCTTAATCACTTTTAGGACCTAACCCTAATTAATCCTATAACTTTAATTTACCATAACTTGGTCAATTGAGCTCCAAATTAGGTCTTCCAATATACTATTTTAATCAAGAATCCTTCGTAGTGAAAGGCAGTGGAAGACAGTCGCAATCCTTCGTAGGAAGATTTAGTACTCAAGCATTGTTGATCAATGTGATGAAAGCAGAAAAATTAGTCAGAAATGGTTGCGATGTGTACCTCGTAACAATATTGGGAGAAAAGAAACAAGTTGTTCCTATTTCGGAGAATCAAATAGTTCGCAAATTTCCTGATATCTTTTCTGAAGACCTACCTGGTCTTCTTAGAGAAGTAAAGTTCATGATTGTGTTAATCCATAGAACCCAACCGCTATCGAAGGTTCCATATCACGTAGCGCCTAAGGAGCTGCAAGAACTGATCAAGCAACTTCAAGAGCTGCTAAAAAAAGATCTTATTCGACCGAGTTCATCTCCTTGGGGAGCGTTAGTTTTATTTGTGAAAAAGAAATATGGCTCGATGCGGATGTGCATCGATTATAGGGAATTGAATAAATTAACCATCAAGAACAAATACTCATTGTCGCGTATCAATGATCTATTTGATCAATTATCCGGAGCTAAAGTCTTCTCCAAAATCGACTTGCAATTCAGATTATCACTAGTTATAAGTTAAGGATTCAGATGTTGAGAAAACAACATTCAGAACCCGCTATGGACATTACAAATTTCTGGTGATGTCTTTCGTCTTAACAAATGCACCATCTATTTTCATGGATTTAATATAGCGCGTATTAAAAGCGTATTTAGATAAATTCGTTATCGTCTTCATCGACAATATTCTGATATATTCAAGAAGCGAAGTTGATCATGAGAACCATCTGAGGTTAGTGCTAAAAGAGCTTAGAAACCACGGATTATATGCTAAATATTCTAAGTGTGAATTATGGCTTGACTTAGTTTCTTTTATGTGTCACATCGTAGACGCGCAAGGAATCAAAGTTGATTAAAATAAAGTTAGCACAGTTCAAGATTGTTCACAGCCAAAGTCTGTGACTGATATCAGAAACTTTTTTGGTCTAGCAAGGTACTATAGAAAATTCGTTAAAGGCTTTTCGCAGATAATGTCTCCTTTCACAAAGTTGACTCATACGACAGTGCCATTCGTCTGGAGTCCAGAATATGAGAAGGCATTCCAAGCATGCTCTTTCTTCTGCCCCAGTATTGGCCTTACTTAAGGAAGGTCTCAACTACCAAGTTTATACATATGCATCTAGGTTAGGCTTGGGATGTGTACTGATGTAGGAAGAAAAAGTTATAGCCCATGCATCTTGTTAATTAAAATCACATGTAAAGAATTATCCCGTTCATGATCTCAAATTAGCTATCGCATTTTTAGCCTTAAAGATCTGGCGTCATTATTTATATGATGTTCAATGTTCCATATTTACTGATCATCAGAGTTTAAAGTATATCTTCACCCAGCATGAGCTCAACTACCGACATCGAAGATGGCTCAAATTAATAAGTGATTGTGATTTAAGCATTCAATACCATCCCAATAAAGCAAATGTTGTGGCTGATGCGCTTAGTCGTGATGCCACACTTTCCTCTATAATAGTGTCAAGTTCATTAGAAGAAGAATTTAGAAAGCTCGATATCATGCTAGTTCGTGGTGCTATGCTAAAAAAACTGATATCTATGGGTACCATTGAACCAACGTTTCACCGCGATGTCTCCATCCCCCAAACAAAGGATGAATACTATCTGAAATTTAAAATGGAAATTAAAAGTGGTCTTCGATTTGATATACAGTTCTAAGGAAATATAATCTTTTAAGAATATCATTTATGAATTCCCAAATCCATGCATCCAGAGATATTAGTGGAAGGCCATAAGTCTAGTTATCAAGTACATCTTGGTAGTACTAAGATGTATCAAGATTTGAAAAAGTTATTCTGATAGCCTGGAATGAAGAAAAACATGACAGAGTTTGTAGCAAAGTGCCATGCTTGTAATTCACTCAAAGATGAATATCAGAAGCTTGGAGGACTTCTCCATCCTATAGCAATTTTTGAATGGAAATGGTTTAATACTTCTATGGACTTCATTATGGGTTTGCCTAAATCAAGGTCTGGTGCTAATTCAATTTGGGTCATTGTCGATCGACTGACCAAATCATCTCATTTTATTCTTATGCGTCGGGTCGATTATGTAGAGAAATTAGCAAAGTTGTATATTATGGAAATTATCAGGCTGCATGGAATTCCAAGGTCAATTACATCTTATCGAGATAGCAGATTCACTTCTAAATTCTGACAAGCAGTGCATCAAGACTTGAGAAATATCCTAGCCATAATCACCACTTTTCACCTGCAAACTGATGATTAAATGGAACGAGTTAATCAGATTCTTGAAGATATTCTTCGTCTATGTATTCTAGATTTTGGAAGTTTTTGGGAAGATCATATTCCTTGATAGAATTTGCGTATAATAACAGTTTTCAATCAAGTATCGGCTGGCTTCGTATGAATCTTTGTACGGCAGAAAGTGCAGTACTCTCTTAGCATTATCTGAAACTGGTAGTGTTCAGTTATATGGCTCAGAATTAGTTGAAGAGACAAACAGAAAAGTATAATTAATTCAACAGCGAATTAAAATAGCTCAGGATCGCTAGAGTAAATATCATGATGCTCATCATCATACTCTAGAATTCAACATTGGAGACTTTGTGTACCTTATGGTCAGTCCGATGAAAGGTGTATATCGTATTGGTGTAGCTGAGAAGCTAAGTCCTCGCTATGTCGGATCATTTGAAGTTCTAGAGAAGATCAGTTCTGCAACATATAGATTGAAGCTCCCTCAATATTTCTCTGCAATCCATAATGTTTTTTACATATCCTCATTGTAGAGATGTCTTAATAATCCTTCTCATATAATTCAACTTACAGCAATTTCTCTTCAGTCGGATCTTTCCTATACGGAGGAGCCCATAAAAATCTTAGCTAATGATCAAAAGTAGGTGATAAATTGCTCTATCTCCATGGTGAAAGTTTAGTGGAGGAATCGTTCTCTCAAAGAATCCACTTGGGAAAAATAGGATGATATGCAAAGAAAATATCCACATCTATTTGAAATTCATGTACCTTTAAATTCTAAATTTTGTTCCTAAATTATGTGTTTTATTTCTCATCTTAAGATGATGTCGAGGACGACGTCATTCTTAAGTGAGAGAGTCTGTAACAACCCTAAGTTGTTACCTAATTTAATTTAAGCTTATCTATACTTTAATCATATTTCCATTTCACCTAAAACCTCATTAGAAGCTAATCCTAAAAATTTGGGTACAATCAGACCTATATAGGTCAAATTATAATTTAGATCAATTTAGATACTCAGAATAATAGTAAAAATATTTTGATCTCAAAATTAAAATTTGATTATATTTTTGAATTTCACACCCCCAAATTAGCTAGGAGTAAAATTTTAGTAATTTTTGGAGGTCATTTGGATAATAATTTAATTTAAATTAAATTGAGATAATTGCACATAAGGGATCCCGATAATTTAATTTTGCAAATCTACCCTAAACTGAATTACCCGTCCGGGATCCGTTGTGCGGACCACGGGCGATCCCATTATGAAGCCTAGGTCATGCAACAGCGGAACCTCGCTCCATCCTACCATTCCTCTTGTGGATCCGACAGTTAGGATCCAGATCCGTTGTTGTATTAACAAGTGGATTATACGACCCAAATCACTCCCGCAATCGGAAGTTAGGATCCAAGTCGCTCCACCATCTAATCGATAAATCAGATGGCATCCTAAGGTCCCTGCACACTGGACCTTTATCCCGAATCATGATCGTCCCCGACAGGAAGGATCCACCGTACCGCCAGCTACCAGGCCTGTCTCCCACTTGCGTTTCCACCTCAACAGGTCATTAGGATCTCCCCCATCCCGGTATAGATCCCCGATCGAGCCTCGTGACCTAGCCAAGATCAATTTGGAAAATTGAGAGCTCAGCCATGGCCCGATCTCTTGGGCCTCCCCAGCCAGAGCCCCTGCCTCTAGAACCTTCCCATTCCTTCTTTAAGGCTATAAATAGTCTCAGGTTTGCTCCTATAATCAGCTTGCTGATCAATTAGAGTTTCTTCCTCTCCACCATTTCCGGTCTGCTCAAACTCTCCCAGGCGTCCCAAGCGTGCGTACCGCTGATATTAGGTGTCTCCTGGAGTTCAGGAACCCTAAGAGGCCTCTGGAAGCATAGCTAGCCCCTGCATTGCTCCCTGTCGATCAATCCGAGCTCAACCTAAGAACCAAGTGCCCCTTTGCAAGATTTGAGCTAATAAGGCTCAGGCTCCACTCGTTTGATTCGTATGGCATATAATTGTAAAATTTAACTCAATGCAATTGTAATTAGGTTTTAAGCTAGTCTCGATCGATCGGGCTAAACCTCGTAAGGGGGCTGGGTTCGAGTAAGGACCCAGCGATCTATACCACCCCATACCCAGCTAACTTAGGGATTTGATATGTCTCACCTCCCTAAAGGTGTAGGGATCAAACCTAGGGCGATTCGTGCCCTCTGTGGGGAGAATTGACTCCCCATAGTATCTTTGTAGTAGAAGATCTCGAGTGAGCAAAGCCAAGGCAAACCCGACCATCTCACTTGGGGCTTTGGGTCTCTACTGATGCGTCTAGTCATGGTGAAAGTGTAGCAATCTTTGGTTGGTCGTGCCATAGTCTGGATTCATGGGAATTAGGTGATTATGGCTTATTTAATTGGCCTAAGGTCGGGACGAGAGAGCGGGGACGATGCCACCGTGCGGGTCAGGCTGACCCGTAACCCGTGCGGTGCGACAGTCCTGAGTCCTTTGGGCCCCGGTAGACCTACGTCTTTTGGTATTGGGCCGAACCTGTTTTAATAAATCCGAATTATTGGATTTATTTTCCTTAAGTAAAATAATCCAATTAATTAAATCATAAGGAAATTAAATTAAGAAAATGCAGAATAAATTAATTGAATAACTTTTGATCAACTAATCCAAACCCTATAATCATATATATCAAATTGATTAGAAAATCGTGAGAAATAAGAATATAAAATAATATTTCATTTTTAATGGTTAGATTTTTTTATTTACCCTAATTATTGTAGAAATTAATTAGGGTGTATTAGTATATTCCTTATACCTTGTAGAATGCATATGCTAAGTGGATTATTTTTTTGATTAATATATTTTTAATTATGCTATAATCTTATAAATGTATGATTAGTGAAAATTAGAGTTTATGATTATTCAAATTTAGTAAACTTAGTTTTTGATTGTTCACATGAATAAATAGAATATAATTACCAAGTTTTATAAATTTATAATAATTGAATTTGTAATTAGGTGCTAATCTATTTGTACTAATTTAAGGTTTGATTAGCACTAATTACCTTCCATTTTCTATAAATTGCTATTATTATGCTTCATAATAGTAGTATGAATATAAAGAACCTCTCATGTGTACCTTAAACATTTAATTTAGCTAAATTGATTAAAATAGTAAAATTCCTTAATTAATTTAAAAGATCTTAAGATCTTTATCAAGTGATTAATACTTGGTTTAAATCTGAGATTGTCATCAATAACACACCATTAATACATTAATTTGGCATTGATTTTTAAATTAACAATTTGTCTTAATTATGTAAAAATATGGGTTAAACCTTAATATATTTGATTAAGACTTGAACCTTTAATCACTTAATCAATTAACTTTATTGAAAGATAATTTAACTGACAGAATTCTAATAATGCATCTGATTTAGTATTGATCTTAAAATCATTGAATTAGAACTGCTAAGATTAATAAAGAACTTTAGTGATTAAAACATCTGAATCTAAGCTTAAGACTCTTAGCCTGAGAATAATAATAAAACTGTATTGATTTATAGAATAATCTAATCATAATAACATTCTTAATTTTATCATATGATTGTAGTATAAGATATGATTAAGTGAGTCTAACTATCTGATCTGATCAAATTAATCCAAGCTTAATAAGTGAACCTTATGAATTTAGTATAATTGTTAGGGGTGTGAGATTTTGATGATCTTATTATATAAGTATTTTGTAATATCTGAAAGGCCTAATAAATGTTAATATATTGAGGTAGAAAGATCTTTTGTTGAATCTTGAGGTAGAAAAATTAGATGATTTTTTTTTAGCCTTAGAAGTTGATCTTAAACTTTTTGGTAGACTTCACCTAAGGCATTAGAATGAGATTTCTCTCATATGGTAGCAAACTATATTGAGTGGCCTTTTAGTTACATCCTTGGATCCTTGTGTAGGATTCACCCAATTAGAGTAAAGATTTATAGCTTTGGTAAATTCTTGGATATTAAATAGAATTGACTGAACTCAAATTATTAGTTAGTTATGATCATGCATACCCATGGTGCTGAGTCACTTCAGCAATGTTCAGGTTTGGATGAGTCACTCCAATGTGAACTTATGTAATAGCCCAAACTCTTAAGCACCAAGGTATTGTCCGCTTTGGCCAGAAAGGCCTCACGGTTTTGCCCTCAGAAGATAACTTCCCAGCAGGTCACCCAATTAGAGTAAAGATTTATAGCTTTGGTAAATTCTTGGATATTAAATAGAATTGACTGAACTCAAATTATTAGTTAGTTATGATCATGCATACCCATGGTGCTGAGTCACTTCAATAATGTTCAGGTTTGGATGAGTCACTCCAATATGAACTTATATAACAGCCCAAACTCTTAAGCACCAAGGTATTGTCCACTTTGGCCAGAAAAGCCTCACGGTTTTGCCCTCAGAAGATAACTTCCCAGCAAGTCACCCATCCTGGGAGTGCTCCCACCTGAGCACGCTTAACTTTGGAGTTCTTATCAGGAACTCCACCGTTATCTAAAAAGGCGCCTCGATGTTTAAGAGTTTCACTTATTACTACTTAAGTGGGTCATCACAATCTCCCCAACTTAAGTAACTGACGTCCTCATCAGTATCCACACACAGATCTAATAACCATCCATTGGGTAGATAGGACTAGAGGTGACCCCTACAGGCACAAGAGGTACCCACAATCATGTAGCACCTTAACCATTATGGGTTCAAGAGGCTACTCACATGAAGTGGTACTTTGCCCTGTATGGCACTTAGCTCTTATCTGACACCCTATGGTTTGCTCTGATACCATTTGTAATAGCCCAAACTCTTAAGCACCAAGGTATTGTCCGCTTTGGCTAGAAAGGCCTCACGGTTTTGCCTTAGAAGTTGATCTTAAACTTTGTGGTAGACTTCACCTAAGGCATTAGAATGAGATTTCTCTCATATGGTAGCAAACTATATTGAGTGGCCTTTTAGTCACATCCTTGGATCCTTGTGTAGAATTTACCCAATTAGAGTAAAGATTTATAGCTTTGGTAAATTCTTGGATATTAAATAGAATTGACTGAACTCAAATTATTAATTAGTTATGATTATGCATACCCATGGTGCTGAGTCACTTCAGCAATGTTCAAGTTTGGCTGAGTCACTCCAATGTGAACTTATGTAATAACCCAAACCCTTAAGCACCAAGGTATTGTCCGCTTTGGCTAGAAAGGCCTCACGATTTTTTCTTCAGAAGATAACTTCCCAGTAGGTCACCCATCTTGGGAGTGCTCCCACCTGAGCACGCTTAACTTTGAAGTTCTTATCAGGAACTCCACCGTTATCTGAAAAGGCGCCTCGATGTTTAAGAGTTTCACTTATTACTACTTAAGTTGGTCATCACAATCTCCCCAACTTAAGTAACTGACGTCCTCGTCAGTATCCACACACAGATCCAATAACCATCCATTGGGTAGATATGACTAGAGGTGACCCCTACAGGCACAAGAGGTACTCACAATCATGTAGCACCTTAACCATTATGGGTTCAAGAGGCTGCTCACATGAAGTGGTACTTTGCCCCGTATGGCACTTAGCTCCTATCTGACACCCTATGGTTTGCTCTGATACCATTTGTAACAGCCCAAACTCTTAAGCACTAAGGTATTGTCCGCTTTGGCCAAAAAGGCCTCACGTTTTGCCCTCAGAAGATAACTTCCTAGTAGGTCACCCATCCTGGGAGTGCTCCCACCTGAGCACGCTTAACTTTGGAGTTCTTATCAGGAACTCCACCGTTATCTGAAAAGACGCCTCGATGTTTAAGAGTTTCACTTATTACTACTTAAGTGGGTCATCACAACTTATGATCAGGTGCTGTCCCGAGGGATTCGACGAATATAGTCCCACTAGAGTAAATCCTCCAAACCTAAGAGTGTGAACTAGATCCTTAGTTTGGGTGAAGCATAATTGTAATAGGGTTCTGCTTCCTATCTTGGCGAGCCTCGATATGTGCAGTTATAAGCAAAATAAGTATTAAATTCACCGCTCTTGAAGACATATAACCACGTGTATACAAAAATTCCAATTGATAATTTTAAGTAAAACTCTAAGTAAAAGAAACTAATTATTGGAATTAGAACTAGGAGTCAGAATTCTCTTAGCAGGATTCTGCACAATGGAGATATTTGATTTATAATATGATTTTAAAGCATTTTTTTGATTTCTGAACTTTCAGATATGTAGTGTAGAGACATGAGCATGAACATAAGCATAATGTATGAGTATCAGTTATTATTTATGGGTTACAAAATATTGCATACATCAACGGGGGAATTCATGATGCATCGACATCACAGTAAACTGTATTTTCCAACAGGATGTATGTAGACATTGGACCGTACAATTCACAGCAGTTCAATTATATTTTAGTTGCATATCAGTAGCATATAATATTGTGACATATTCAGATGCATAATTTCAGTGGCATATTAGTAACATACAATATTGTAGTATATTCAGATGCATAATTTCAGTGACATACATCATAATATTACATACTATTTACTCTATTTCAAATCATATATTATTTTATTTATTACATAATTATAATCATAATAATCTCATAATAATTATATTGATATTATCATCATCATCAATAACATCATCATTATTATTATTATTAATGTTATAATTATAATAATTATTATTAATATTGTTACTAATAATTTTAGTATTATTACATTTATCTTTTATTATTAATTCTTTGATGTCGAATTATTTCATTTATTTATTATTATTTTATTATAAAGTGCTAATAAATAGAAATAAAGAGGAGAAAGAGGGAGAAATAAAAAGAATATAATGAATAGGAAGAATAGAAAAAAAAGAGAGATTATAATAAAGAATGAATAATAGAAAAAAATTAAAAAAAAAAGAGAGAAATAAAGACAAATAAATATATAAAATATAATAAAGAATAATATTAGAGAAAAGAGAGAGAAAATAAGAAGAGAGAGAAAAATAAAGAGATACATAGATAGAGAGAGAAAAAATAATTCTTTTTATATAAATAAGAAAATGAGATAGAAAAGAATGATAACGAGGACATTTTCTTTTAATTTCTCAAAATTTCTATTAATTTTTAAAGATTAATTGAAACTCATTGACGTGGCATATAAAAAAGTCCATCCAATAGAATTTTTTGGATGCATACAAACTTAAAAAATAATATTTGTATTATTTTAATATAAATAAATATACACTAGTGAAATATGTCCAAATTTTATTGAATGAATTTTTTTGGGTGCCAGATCAGCGGATCATTCTTCTTATTTTCTATCAAATTTTATGAGTTTTTTAATTAATTTGTGAGAAACTTTGAGTAATTTTTATTTTTTTTAATAAAATTATATTATATAAATTATAAAATATAAATTTAATTATTTTCTGTCGCCAAACCTGCCAAACCTGCTAAACCTTAGGTTTTCTTTGACTTCCTTTCCCTTGTTTCTATTTCAACCAGTCGTCTCTCCTCCATGGCCGATGGTTGCCCTTCCCTGTCGCCGGCCACAACCACCCCGATCGCCGCCTGGCATCATTCGGACAGTAGCCTTAGCGTACATACTTCCGGGCATTAGCTCGCTGGCATCGTCGCTGCAAGCAAGCCAGCTGTCTCTGAGTGCTGTTGACATCCCCTGCTGTTCGATTATAAGTAACGTTTATTTTGTATGATGAAAATAAATTCATTTAAAATTATCATACAATATAAACACATAATAATTCTCTATGTATTTTTAATTAAAATGTAATACAACGTTGTTTATGTTTAGATCGATTGGGTGATTTGTTGGGATAAGGTGGTAATTCTAAGGTTTTGGGTGGTAAATTTATAATACTAGTTTAAGGTGTTAAATGGGTTTATAAGAAAGATTTCCATGTTATAGAAGAAGTTAATCCTAAGCTTTGATAGGAGTGTACAGACATCTCTATTCACTAATGATAATAATGATCTTATTTTTTAATAAAAAACTTGCATAAATATAATTGTGTAAGCATATTTTGTAGCTTGTATAAAATAAACACACACAGATATAAGAACAAAAAATATAAAATAAATTATGTACGCACACACGCACACTCTCACACACACATATATATCTATCTATATATATATATATATATATATATATATATATATATATATATATATATATTTATAGAAGAAGTTTGCATTTTAGATTTGCAAATTTGAAAACTATCATTATTAAGTCAATAAATAAAAGGTGTGATCAGTATGGTTACTTGTGGATGGGTTTTATGCCAAGTATATTTTCGAATTTGCACAGATGTATTGCTAGCATATCGAGAAAAATAAATAAAGCTTTTGTCCATAGGAAGGGGCATTGATATTATTTTTGAAAGACCCACCTACTTATTGTTTGAACACCACAAATGTGTGGGTGCATACATTCTTAACAGGGTAAAGGAGCTTAGCTGAGTTTCCAAGGACTCTAATTCAGGTATATTATTAGCGTGATGGAAATTTATGAGCAGAATGCTTCAATACCCCCAAAAACACTTAGCTCTTCTCTCTAAGTAATTAATTGCCTTTAATGAATTTATAATCTTGATTTTAACTAGTGAATCTCAATAATTATAAGTTAAACATTAAGTTTAGAGGCATTAATGGTGTTGGAGTATCGGAGGGGGCACTGATGGGGATATTGTAGCAGCTCTCTTTATGAATTGGGTCTCTGGGAGATGAGTTAAGTTCGAATCCCAACATGTTCTTTGAAGATCACAAGCTGTTATTTAAAGACAAAAAATGAAAATGTTCTTTTTGTTGAACTATAAGTATTGTTCCTGAGTAATCTCTACTTTTTGTTGATATTAGTCTTGTTCTTACTTAGCTTGCTAGTATGAGATATTATTTGTTTTGTTGTTCATATATTAATGACTTTCTTACACCCACAATATTACTTTACCTTGCATTTAGCATTGACTGTTTGTTTAACTTAGTGTATTTCACCAAATAATTTTTAAGCCCTTGATATCAAGTTTTGGAGAGTTTTGATAACAATTCTTGTTCTATCATAATCAAATTATCTGATGGGTATTTCAGTTTTAGTAGCTGTTTTATTTTCTTGAGCATGAAATATTATTATGGGGAGGAATTAAATGTAATTTTTTGTTATTTTAAAAACTAGGATTTTGTTATATTTGTTTCTATAAATTAATAAATAGTTGTTAGTGGCTCTGTTGCATAAAAAATTGACAGTCATTTTTTGTGGATTAAGTGAGTTGAATTTTACAAAGACACTCAATTCCTTAGCCTAATCCTTGGGTCATTGCAAATCCTCAAATCTTCTCAAACAAAGATTTATGCAGAAGTGTCCGAGGAAAAAGGAGCCTAAGATGATAAATGACTTTTTCGAGAGACTTTTATTTTTGCAAATCAAAGCTTGCTTGGGACTTGAATTTTTGAATATAAGGATTACTGAGAAGATTCTAGTTTTTATACCAGAGATATGAAGCCACCCCAGCAACCCTGGAGAAATGCATTCAAAACCCTGGAGATGAGTTAAGTTTCGTTGGCTAAGTTGTTTTGAATGCATTTCAGACTCAAGGGCAAAGATGCTTAAAAAGGCAAGAATCCATTGTTGGAGCAATAGTAATCAAGTATCATACCTATAATAAAAATAGGAAAAATGTTAGTTCAAGCAGATGGAGTGAGCAAAGGGCAAATAAATGGAAAGGGAAGTAAATCAAATAAAAAAACAACATGTCTACCTTGCAAGCATTGTGGTAAGAAGGCTCACCTGCCATTCAAATATTGGAAAAAACTTGATGCTAAGTTCACCAATTACAACTTCAACAAAAATTGTTTAGTGTTGGCCAATTAATTGAAATAGTTTTTAAAGTAACCTTTGAAAACAATTGCTGCTTGGTAAGAGATGCAACCAATCAGAACATTTTTAAAATCAGAATGAAAGGAAAAACTTGCTCTAAATCTAATGAAAGGAAAAGACTTTTCCAATCAAAACAATGTTACTGATGTTTGACATATAAGGCTAGGAAATTGTCACTGCAAAGACTTGCTGAAATTAAAATTTGATAATATGGCAAATGATATTTTGAAATTTAATGAATATATTTCAAACTGAAAGCATGTCAGATTAATAAGCAAAAACCGGAAACCTTTTCCAAAGGAAATATGGAGAGAGCATGGAAAAAGTTGCAATTGATTCATATTATCATATTTGTGACCCTCAAAAAACAACTTCATAGAAAGGTAGTTTTTATTATATCATTTTTATTGAGGATTTTACAAGAATTTGCTGGGTTATTTTTCTTAAAAATCAAATCAGAAGTAGCTCAAGTTTTCTGAAATTTAATGCCAAAGTTGAATATGAAAGTGGCTTTAAAATTCATATTGTGAAATCTGACAATGCTAAAGAATATACTTCTACTGAGTTTAATAATTTTTTTGATGATGCTGGTATTGAACATTAGGTCACCTCTCCTTTCATTCCACAACAAAATGGAGTTTGTGAGAGGAGAACTCTGAAAATTTTTGCTAAAAATGTTGGCCAGAAGTAGCAAATACTCTTGTTTTCTGCAAAGCCAACTTTCATCAAAGGCAGTTAAGACAAAACACCATTTGAGGCATGGCATGGATTCAAACAATCTATGAAATCTCTTAAAGTGATTTGTAGCTTGTGTTACTCATGTTTCACAACAAAGAGACAAGCTGGATAAAAGAGTGAAACCAGGCCTACTCATAGACTATAGATTAGTTATCAAAGCTTATAAAGTTTTCAATTGCAAATTGGAAACATTGTGATTAGTTGAGGTATTCATTCTATGGAAAATGAAGAATGTAGCTGATCAAAACTCAGAAACTGTAGAGCACATCATAACTATTTCATGTAATTAAATGTCAAAAAATGAAAATTGGCTAAAAGAAACTTTTGATCATGTTTCAATTAGTGATACGAGATTACTTACTAGTAAAAGTGTAATATTGCTGTTTTGAACCAGAGAATTAAGAAGAAGCAAAGAATGATCAAAAGTGAGTAGCTGCAATGAAGGAGCTGTCAATAATAGAGAGGAACAAGACATGGCTTCTAGTCAAATGGGTATTCAAAACTAATTTCAATGTTGATGGTTCAATCAACAAATACAAAACAAGGTTAGTGGTAAAAGGATAGACACAAATATTTTGTGTAGATTATTGTAATAGTTATGCTCCAATCGCTCGACTGGGTACTATTAGACTATTGTTTGCCATTGCCGCTCAATACAATTAAAAAAATTTACCAATTTGATGTTAAATCAGCATTCTTAAGTAGCTTCGTACATGAAGAAATTTATGTAGAATAGACTTTTGACTTTGCTTTGCAAAATTAAGAAAATAAAATCTTTCTACTTTAAAATACTCTTTATGGCCTAAAATGAGCTCTGAGAGCTTGGTATTGTAACAATACAATGCCATTACTTTGTAAATTATGTTAAAATTCCGACTCTAACATCAGGATTCTTAGGAACTTCAAATTAATGTAAACAAAAATATATTTAGATGAGAATAAATTTTAGATCAGAGTGCCCTAGTTTAGGAGAAATTCGAATAACAGAAACTCCCGTTTTATTTTTTGAGCTTTTTAAATTCAATAAATCAAGAACATCAAAATACGTGTCCAAATTTATCAATTTTCATATCATTATGTTAAGAATATTATTTAAAGGTTGTTCGAGAAGTTTCATAAATTTTAGAGCTTGGGTTTGATCTTAATTAATTTTTGAAGTTTAAAACTTCAAAAATTAATTAAAAATAAAATATTGCTTTGAATTGAAAATTTTCGGCGCAAGGGTGTTCGTTACATCATAACACACACCGGTATCAAGTTTCGTTATTTTTGGACGCAAAATGGCAGAAAAATGCGAAAATTTTAACTTTAAGTAGTTATTTAAAAAATTCATAAGGAATTTTCTTTACCCCCTCCTGATTCCTGATCAGCCAGGTGGGCCCCACCTGGAAGACTCTTCCTCTTCCCCCCATTCTTCCTCTACTTAAACCCCCTCTCTTCCTTCTTCTCCACAAACTCCCTCACCTTTCCCACAACAACAACAACCCCTCCCCCTTACCCACAAACCAGCTCTCCTCCTCAGCCCCCTCACCTTGCTGCCAGCCCCCTCTCCTTGCTGTCAGCCCCCTCACCTTGCTGCCAGCCCCCTCACCCTACTGCCAGCCCCCTCTCCCAGCCAGTCACCAGCCTCGGCCACTCCATTCGGACCCTCTAAACCAGCCAGCTCCCTCTCCGGCCTCCCCACTTCGGCAACCCAACCGGCTTCCTTCAGCTATGTCCGGTCTCCTTCCATTTTCCGGCAACTCTAACCAAGGTGAGAGGAGAAGGAAAAGAGAAGGAAATTGAGAAGAAGAAAAAAGGAAGGAAATTGAGGAGAAATTTTGCTAATACTATTATTTAAAATTCATTATTATACAAATATTAGTCATAAATATTACTATTGTTCTTATTAATTAATAATGAGAATAGTTCAAATGCTATAAAATGACTATTACATCCATTCAGGCATTTTTCATTATAACGTTTTATTATTATTGTTACTTTCTGCAATTTAGTTTCAGTTATTTCCATTCTGTCTTTTACTTTCATATATTATTATTATTATCATTAAGTGAAGATAATAATAACGCTAACTTAATGTAAAAGCGAAAGAAAAATATAATGGAAAAGAAGATAATAATTACTCCTAAAATATTGGCCAAAAGCTAATTTAAAATATCAAAATTTAAATATAGATCCAAAATCGAACTGTCTAACTTTGGATCTTAAAGAACAAAGGTACCCAGTACATGACATATATTATTTTTTTTATACTATATTGTTGCTTAGCTTCTCTTCTTCACTTTGAGCCAAAATTTATATTGAAGCTTGGTTGGTTGTTCGAGACCAACGTAACATTCGTGGTTAGCTACTGGAAAAATAACATCAGTAGCATTCGTGATTGTTATTCAAAAATAATATCAGTAAACATTCGTGGGTTGCTGGAAAATGACATATGCAACATTCGTGGGTTACTGGAAAGTGGTATCAGTAATATTTGTGGGTTGCTGGGAAAATGACATCAGCAACATTCGTGGATTACTAGAAAAATGACATCAGTAACATTTGTGATAGATTACTAGAAAAACATCATCAATAATCTACATTTTGTGATAACACTTGTTGTAAGAAACTTTTATTTATTTTGCGATATTTCCTTAATCTTTATACATTTTATTACATCATTATATCTGCTAATCGCATCTCTGTTTTTATAAAAAAATGTAATATTATTTTGTTTACGGCAATACTTAGAGTATTCTCTAATTACTGGGAATTCCAATCCCGGTATTGTTTTATGAACAATGCTAGGTCCAGTACTTCTGGGGGAGTTTGAAAAAAAACTTTAAAACTTAAATTATTAAATTGTCGATGGCTCTATGGCACTACTCTACTTATACTTTTTTTTTTTTTTTTCAGTTCATCTTTTATGAACTTTGTAAAGAGGAACGTTAGAAATTTTTTGTAATATGAAATATTAAATGAATGAGAAATATCTCTGGGCTTTTGTATGTGTATTTCCTTTCCTTTTAAATTGCTCAATATGATCCTGCAACATGTGAACACAGGAATGCCGGGATGATTCCCGCTAAGCCGACATCGGGCTATCACATGTATAGTGTAGAATAGATGTGTACCCTTAGTATAGGGTTCAAAAATAATTTATATGAATCCACACTATATGTTAAAGAACAAGAAAATGATTTTCTCATATCAACTTTTTATGCTGATGATCTTTTAGTAACTGAAAGTAAAGAACTTATTTGAAAATTCAAAAATAAAATGATACAAATGTTTGAAATGACTAATACTGGTCCATGACCTTTTTCTTTGGGATGCTATTTAGAGAAAGTCAAAATGTAGTGTTTATTTGCTAAAAAAATGAGGAAAAGAAATACTTAAAAATTCAAAATGGAGAAATGTAAGTCTAGAAAAATCATCACGAATTAGAAAGAATGCTTAATTGGTTGCTTGATATACCTCATAACCCACATTCTAATACTCTGCTGTTAGCATTTTATCTTCTTTTATGCATTATGTTAGTGATTTGCATCTTGAAGCTACATATAGTGATCAGATATATGAAAAGTACATTCTATTATGGAATCAGACACATTAATATTAATAAATTTAAATAAGTTGGTTTTTTAGATTGATTTGGGAGGTTTTATTGATGACTTGAGTATTTCTGGTTACTATTTCACTTTTGGCTCAGGCATTATTTTGTGGAGCTTAACAAGTAAAAAGTAGTTGCACAATGGAGTAGATATTGTTGCCGATTCAGTGGAAACCGTTCCGACATCGAGTGTTCACTTACCGCAGGATCATATTGAGTAACTTGAGAGAAAAAGAGTGTACACATACAATTAGCCAAAGATATTTTTTATTTAATTCAATGTTCATATTACAAGATCTTTTCAACACTCATCGTACAAAAGTGAAAATAAAGAAATAAAAAGTTAAAGTAGCACCGTCGTAGATCCATTGTTAGTTTGAATATTTTAAGCATTATGGTTATTGCGTATATTCCCCTAGGAGCACCTGACCTGGTATTGTACAAAAAATAATACCGGGATTTGAATTCCCAGTAATTAGAGAATACTCTAAGTACTGCAGTACACAATAATATTTACAATTTTTAAAATATGCGATTAGCAGAAATAAGACGGTAATAAAATGCAGGAAAAATAAGACAATAGTGCGATATAAATAAACAATTTCCTGCAACAAGTCTTATCACAAAATAAATGTTACTGATGTCATTTTTCATTAACTAATCCCAAATGTTACTGATGTTATTTTCTAGTAACAATCTCGAATATTATTGATGTCATTTTCTAATAACAATTTTGAATGTTATTGATGTTATTTTTCAATAATAGCCTTGAATGTTGCTGATGTCATTTTTTCAGTAACAACCCCGAATGTTACTGATGTCATTTTCCAGTAACAACCCCGAATATTATCACGTTGGTTCCGAACAACCAATCAAGCTTCAATTTGAAATTGGCTCAAAGCAAATAAGCTAAGCAGCAGTAAAAGTGCAAATGTAATATTCGTCATGTACTGAGTACCTTTGTTCCTTAAGTTCAGAAGTTCAATAGTTCAGATGAGTGACAGTTCGCTCAATCTACATTTAGATTTGGATATTTTTAAGTTAGTTTTTTAATCCAATATTTTAGGAGGCATATTTTTCATTTTTATTTTGATTATGTTCTTTTTCCGTTTTTCTATTAAAATTAAAGTTCAATTTATTTAAGCTGTTATAATCATTAAAGCGTTATGATTATGATCATTATAATGTACGAAGGAAAAAGTCAGAATAAAAATGACTGAATTGACAAATTGAAAATAATAGTCATTTTAGAACATTTGAATTGTTCTTATTATTAATTAATGAGAATAAATTAATATGAATGACTAATTATTAATTTAATAGCTATGATTTTAATAAGTAGAGAGTAACAAGATTAGAAAAATGTTCTTTTCATTTTCTTCCTCTCCAACTCCTTTTACCTTAGGATTAGGACCTCCAAAAAATGGAGGGAAGCCGGAACGGGGTGGCCGAATGGCTGGCCGAGGTGGCAGCAGCAAGAGGCTGGCTAGCAGTGGCTACTGAGTGGCCGGCGGCTTGCTGGCTGGCTGGAAGGAGCTGTCATTGGCTGGTAGGACTGAGGAGGAGCTGGCCGCTTGCTGGGAGTTGCCTGGGAGAAGGCTATTGCTGGCTGTGGGAGGAAGGGAGGAGTTGGCTGACAGCTGGGCTACTGTTGGCAGGGCTGTTGGCTGGCTGTGGGAGGAAGGGAGGAGCTGCTTGTGAGGAGGAAAGGGGAGGGCTGGGGGTATTTGCAGGAGGTGAGAGGGAGGGGGAGGGGATCGGGGGGTCGGCCTACTTGGCCGACAGCCTGCGCCATAGGCAGGCGAAAGGTTCCGCTGCAGGCTCTGTCCTGCGATCGAACAGGGGGGCGATATGGGAAAAACAAAGGAAAAAATAGAAAAAATGGGAAAATTTAAACTTAAATTAATCGCATTTTCCGCTATTTGGCGTCCAAATACAACGAAACTTGACACCGAGTTGTGTTATGACATAACAGACACGCTCGTGCCAAAAATTTTGATTCGGACAATTGATTTTGTTTTATATTAATTTTTGAGGTTTAAAACTTCGAAAATTAGCAACGATCAAATCGGCGCTCAGAATTTGATGATACCTCTCGAGCAGCCTTTAAATAATATACTTAACACAACGATACTGAAAACGATGAATTTGGACACGTATTTCAATATTTTTGATTTTCAGAATTAAAAAAAAATACTGAAAATAAAGCGGGAGCTTCCGTTATTCGAATTTCTCCCAAACTAGGGTATTTTGATCAAAAATTATTTCTATCTATTGGTGTTTTTGTTTGCCTTAATTCGAAATTTCCCGGGGTCCTAATGTTAGTATTGGGATTTTGACATAAATTGGAAAGTAACGACCTCGGTCGTTACAACTGTAAATCAGGCTTTTTGGCTAAGGAAGACCTCTAAGAATCTCAATATGTAATCAAAGGAATGCACCGCTATTGTGGTTGATAATCAAGCTACAATTTCTATTCCACACAATCTATTTTTTTCCTTTCACTGAAAAATTTATTACTTTAACATTAAACATTTCTTTTTGAGGGATGTGTAAAAGGATGGAGCTATTGTTTTGATATATTGCACAATGTAAAAGCAGTTTTCTGATTTGCTTACAAAGTCATTATCTTTTAACTAGTTTTAACTTCTGAAAGAAAAATTTGGAATGTGCAACATTCAAAACAAGGAGGAGAAGTGTTAAAATTATGCTTTAAATGCTTTTAGTTTGTTTTGTTAATTAATGTTTTATATGCTTAGACAAATGCATCCAGGGTCCTGGTTTTTTATCAAGTGTTGTTTATGTGGCGTTATTACCCTGCAGTTCTTTGATAAACTGTAGTATCAAGTGTTATATGTATGTGAGGGTGTGTTGCGGTTAATTATCTAGTTGTTAATGCAAATGAAAATTTTTATCTCATTTGTTCTATATGGTTTTTTCTGCTTCGTTGAATCTTCTTTATGTAATAAGGGCTTTGTGTGGCTTGAGCTTATCCTCTAGTTCAGGGGTTCCCCCTTGCACTGTGTTGAATATGCACGCCTAAAATCTATCGAAGGCGGGGTTGCTGATTGTCTGAGGAATCGTTTCGTTTTTTCCTGCCAAACCTTCCATGGTTAGCTTTTATTTGTTGAAGTGGAGGTGAAAAATCTTGACATTGGTCATTTATAAATTTCAGACAGATGGATCTTTTGGTGGAGATTCAAATTCTCCCTCTAGTTCTCAGAGCATGCTGTTAAGATCCCTACAAGCTTCTCCAAAGGTTTGATTGCTCTCCATTTATCATTTGATTCAATTAAAGGTTGGGGATGCTCTTTTAACTTACTTTGATTGGAAAACTCCTTGAATTATGTTCTATTCCAAGGGACTATGCTGAGATTTGTTAAGGCTCTTAAGATTTTAGGAAGTTACCCAATGGACAATGTGGATGAGAGACCTTACCATAAGATTAGGTAATGTTTTTGACTATGCCTGTAATGACCCTAGGTCATTTTTAAGAAAGATCATACATTCCCCGTTAGGTTCAATTTCTTTAGATTACCCGAGGAATTTCGTTTTAAGTTAAAAATTCTCGCTAGAATTCGTTTTCGTCAATTCCCGCTTATTTCTGTTAACATGTTATAAAAGATTGATTAATCAGTGTTTTATGAAGTTTTGGGAATTTATTTTTATAATCTTGGTATTAATTATGAAATTGAATGTAATACAGATTTTTTTACAATAATTAATTTACTAACCTTAATTAAATACCTAACCAGACACGCACAGAAACAACCAAGCATTCAAAAAAAAAGAAATCGATGTTTCCCGCAATGAATTCCGACTTTGGATGCGCCATTAATCCCTTTCCCGTAACTTACGAGCATCCTCGGCTGATTAAGCCGCACGAAGTGGACGCACGTTATACACGCACATCCTATTTAATCCCATGGAAGGCCTCTCGACTCTTCCCCGCCTTCACTATCATTCGAACGCTTTCTCTTCCTCTCAGCCGTCCGAGCCCTCTTAGCCCAACCCGCCGACGCTAGCCTAAGCCGACGGAGACGACTCTGGAAGCCTACGGTAGAGGCCCAGAAGAGCGACGCCGAAGCCAACTGGAACGACTCTAGAAGGCTTCGATAGAGACGTAGATGACCCCGATCGTTCCAGCGGCTGACATCTTCCTGCACGACTTTTTTTCTTCCGCTCAATTTATCTGCGCTCGGCCTATTCCTAAGGTATGAGTCCACTTTCTAATACCTCTTCCTCTATAATAACGTTAATTCCTCTTAAGATGAATAGATGAAATTGCATTAGAAGTGTACTTAGAAGTCTTAACATTCGTTTATTGATCTGTGCACATCAGCTCTATCATAATTTCAGTCCATGCAGCAAATTGTAGTAGGAATTCTTGAAACAATTTCCGTAAGTTAAATAATAGTTTTTTGTTGAACACTGATACTCTTATCCCTCTGTGATTGCCGCAACCTGCTTCATCTCTAAACAAGCATAGGATATTACTTTGAAGAATATTTTTTCAAAATCTGGAATGAGTCTTACAAATATGTATTCACTTGATATCCAATGTATGGATTCTTTTGAATGATTTGTTCTAAAGTTTGCGTCTAAACCTGAATTGAGTCATACGAAAATATTTGTACTTGGTCTACCTACACTTTTGAACTCCTAAGTGAATTTATTGTAATGTACCTTCTACTATGAGATTTAATCAATCACTTGTTGAACCTACCTTACTATACTTAGACTTTGATTGATTCACATATTAATTTGTTGTACATGTTTCTACTTGTAAGGTTTAATACTTAATTTCATTTATATATCTCTTATCTAAAATCTAATAAAAAAATGTCATTCTTTTGTAATTTATTTGAATAAGAGATGTATGCATAGATCTTAAGTTTTCTTAATAAGATTAACCAAGATAGAACTAGGTATTGAATGCTATCTAAAGCAGATGATGACTACGAAAGAATGACATTTATCAGAGGAAGAGTCTTCCCAACTTAAGCAAGGGGGGGAGGGGAAGAGTTTTCCCCAACTTAAGCAAGGGGAGGAAAGAAAATTTCTTTAGAATTTTCTAAATAACTACTTAAAGTTAAATTTTTCGTATTTTTTCGCCGTTTGACATCCAAAAATAACGAAACTTGACATCGAGGTGTGTTACAATGTAACGAACACCCTCACACCAAAAATTTTCGATACTGACAAATATCTTATTTTTAATTAATTTCTAAAGTTTGAAATATCGAAAATTAATTGAGGTCGAACTGACGCTCAATAATTGATGAGACTTTTCGAGTAGCCTTTATATAATATACTTAACATAATGACATGAAAATTGATGAATTCAAACAAGTATTTAATTTTCTCAATTTATTAGATTTAAATAATTCAAAAAAATAAAATTGGAGTTTCCGTTATCCGAATTCTTTCAAACTAAGGCACTTTGATCTAAAAATTATTTCTATCTAAAGAAAATTTTGTTTGCCCTAATTTGAAATTCCCTGGGGTCCTGATTTATGCGACGGGATCTGACCTAATTCACAAAGTAACGACATTAGGTCGTTACAAACTCCCTACTTAAAAATGATGTCGTCCTCGACATCACACAAACAAAATTTAATTATGGGTGAGATTAATACCTGATACTACGTTATTGTTTCTAGGTGTTAAGACTGGAGTGAGCATGTAAATTATTGCGGGAGCGGGGTTACGAGGTGCGAGTTCTCTCCTCTGATTGGATGCGGTGCAGTTGGTGGCCTTGGGGCGTTGGTTGGTTCTGGGGTGGCTACTCTTGCTTGGGCACGGAACACGGTTACAGTGGTTGTTGTGTTCATGCCTCTTATAATGGTCACTCTGACTATCGTTTTCACGGATCGACATTTCCAAATTTGGTGGCCGGGTTTGCCGCACAGAAAACACATTTTTCCGTCGTGGTAGCACTTGCCGTAGGGATGAGGTCTCCAACAATCTCCTCTTATTCCTTGACCGGGGTTCTCTGAAGTTAGTTGGAAGATTTTAGCAAATGGGTTGGGTTGTTGTCTTTTGAAAGTCCCTTGGTCCTCTGTGGGATGATCATGCCTCTTCCCTTGTCCTGTGTGGTTAGAGGGCTTGTTATTCTCTTCGTGCTCCATGATTAAAGCGCATTCTAAAAGTTCAGAGAAATGAGTATATGTCTAAATGGAAGCAGGTTCCAACAAAAGGTGTCATTCATCCCTGACAGAAAACGGTTGCATCTTGCTTTCTCTGTACCTATCATGTTATGAGCGTACCTTTTGATTTAATTTAAGGAAAGATTGTAGGATTCTCTCAGAACGATGCTTTTGGGGTGATTGAAAGGAGTTTGATAAAGCTGCTTTCTTTTGGTTCTCTATGAGCTCTAGAACAACTTCCATGAAGCGGTCGTTGGTACTTCCTGAAACCTTCATTGATATAGGTGCCTTAATTAGGATTTCTGATGGAGGGCTTAAAAATTCTTCGTATGAATTCATCTTTTTGCCTAAAGGTTGAAAGTTTAAATTACATAGATTTATGTTATCCTTCTCTTTTCTCAAAATGAATTATGATTGACATTTATATATTACCTCTCAAATTTACACTCAATCCTGCTCTAATATCAACTGTGAGGACCTGATGCCATATCAGCGGGAGCTAATCCAACACCGGTTCTTGGGGATAACAAGTCCTCTAGTCGCAGGATCATATTGAGTGATTTAAGAGACAAATATATAGGCATCAAACATAATTCATTTATTCATTAATCTATAAGTCTTGATTACAAAGATCAAAATAAAACAAAAGTTACAAAATTTTAAAAGAGTCAAAAAGAGTGAGAAACTAGTAGGAAGCAGAATCAGCACTGGTTGGTTCTTAACACTCTTTCTGTAGGACGAACTCTTGATCTATGCACGTTTCAAAAGTCTGGGCATTTGAATACCATTTAGTTATGAAACTAAGTACTAATAAATGTAAATTTTACAATTGTTAAATAATAAGCAAAATAATCAATAATTTGACAGGAAATAAAAGTTATATAAAATTATTCCTGTAAATCTGTTTCAGTTGCACTGAAATTTTAGTATTAATAATTGCAGTCACAAAAATAAATATAGAATTTTAGCGTTTGTAATTTGGCGCAAAACATGATTTGTTATGCAAGTACAAAATCGAGGAAAATGGGTTCATCTTTTATATCACAACTTCCTTCTATACCTGCCTCCTCAAGGCTTATCAATATAGGCTTCTTATGACTCCCTATGCCGGACAGCCTCGTCATAGCAGTTGTCTGATCAGACTAAAAATATATCAACATGGAACCGTTGCTACTCAGTTATCCAAACTTTTTCATATATCATTTTATATGACTTTTAAAAGCATTTTTATCAATTTGTGCGATGCTGAACAGAAAAGCATATTTAAACAAGAGTAATAAAAGACATCTGGTGCCTTATTCTTTAAGTTCAATGTTCAACAATTTGATCGAATTTGTATTTAGATTTAATATTTTGAATTAGCTTTTTTTTTTAGCCAATAATTTTAGGAGTAATTATTATCTTTATTTTTATTCTATTTTTCTTTCATTATTTCTTCTTAAAAGAAGTCCAAATTTTACTGATGTAGTAATAATATATATAATAACATTATTATCATTATTTAATAATAATGATAATAATAATGTACAAAAGAAAAGACATAATAGAAATGGCTGTATATAATGCAGAAATTTTTAATAATAGTAATAATAAAATGTTAGAATGAAAGTGCCTGAATTGAAATTGACAGAATGGAAGTAATAGTTATTTTATAGCATTCGTACTGTTATTCATTATTAATTAATGACAACAATAATAATGTAATGACATAATATAGTAGTATATTTCTTAATAAGAAATAAAAAAAGTTCTTCTCATTTTCTTCCTCTTTTCCTTCTCCACTTGCCTAAGTTAGTGTTGTCGGAAAACGGAGAGAGGCCGGACGACTGAAGGAAGCCGGAGGGGCTGCCGAAGTGGGGAGGTCGGAGAGAGGGCTGGCTAGTTTGGAGGGGGCTGAGAGGGGTGAGAGCTATTGTGGAAGAGGGAGGGGGCTGCTGCTAGGTTTGGAGGTGGCTGAGAGGGGTGAGGGCTGTTGTGGAAGAAGGGAGAGGGCTGCTGCAATTGGGAGGGGGTTTGTGGGGAGAAAAGGAGGGGAGGCAAGAAAATTTCTTAAGAAATTTCTAAAAAACTACTTAAAGTTAAATTTTTTGCATTTTTTCGTCGATTAGCATCCAAAATTAACGTAACTTGATACCAAGGTGTGTTATAATGTAACGAACACTCGCACGCCGAAATTTTTTGATTCAGACAAATATTTTATTTTTAATTTTTGAAGTTGTAAACTTTGAAAATTAATTGAAATCAAACCGACTCTCCGAAATTTATGAAACTTCTCGAGCAACCTTTAAATAATATTCTTAACATAATGACACAAAAATCGATGAATTCGGACACATATTTTGACGTTCTTAATTTATTGAATTTAAAAAGCTCAGAAAAATAAAGTGGGAGTTTTTGTTATCCGGATTTCTCTCAAACTATGGCACTTTGATTTAAAATTTATTCTCATTTAAAGGTATTTTTGTTTGCCCTAATTTGAAATTCCCCAGGATCCTGATGTTAGAGGTGAGTTTTGACCTAATTTGCGAAGTAATGACATTGGGTCGTTACAGAAGCTATGGAACAAAGCTGACCCGGATTCTTATTATAATAAGTGAGTGAGGTTAGGCCTGAGAGGTAACAACTCCGCCTGTTCACTCTTCTCTCCTATACCGCTAACTGCCCTGAAAAAGAAAAAAAAGCGTTTAATAAGAACTCAGTCACAAGTTTGAAAAAGCGTATTAGGGTAGTCTTCTAGGCTGATCTGCCCTTAGGTAGGATGCTGAGAGGATTAGGCTGAGTACGGTAGAGCTGTTAGTTGGAGGACTTAATAATAGAGAATTCAAAATTTTACCTTCAAATCAAAGTTTACCAAACGTAGTTTCATATTATTAAACCTTTAATAGTTTCTAACATAGTTTAAAAATTATTTCCCTTTAATAGTTAACAAACTATGAATTACGCTTTCCAAACTTCCTAAACTTCTTTGTAGCTTTGCTAACTCAATCTTTATTGGTGGGAGTTTAGCGTTTACCTCGAACTCAAGGCTAAACATTCAAAGGGGAAGAACGAAGCTTAAAAGAATAGAAGTATACAAATCTAAAAGCCCGTAGGGGTTTCATAGTAGTGGGTTACTTGATTGGGAGCGAATTAATTACTGTTTTTTTAATATTCCGCAAATTAGATCAACGATTACCGTTCTCTCCTTTGTGAACGTACTAGGGAAAAAGTAGTTTCCTAATTGCTGGTTGTGGATGTCTTTTTCAATAGAAGATTACCTACTACGCGCCGGATAGTAATTAGTTGAGTACGGATAGTATTGGGCTAGTAGAGACTTTAATTCTTTTATGCTTCGAAGATTGTATGTGTGAAACATATAGCTATCTTTCACTTGATATGAAACCTTCTCTATAGATACGCTAAAGGGCAGCATAGCGGGGGTCAGCAGTAGGCAGAGAACTTTAACGAAGTGATCTTAGCCGGTAGGCGAAGATGAAACGATAGGTAGGTGACTGGAACGGTAGTTCTATTATTGTACTGGTAGGTAGATTTACAAAGGATACTTGGAGTTGATAAACAAATCCATATATAGGGAAGGACTCTCTTTTGCCAAAAACAAAAGATTCTCTGAGCACTGCTTGTTGGGAACCTTGCTGCTTGGGTTTCTTATAAGAGATTCAACTCAGAAGTAATAAGATAAGGATCACTCTAAACATAAACACTCTCTACTTTGACTAGCTAAAAAAATTAGTTCTATGGTATAAATTTACTAGTTTCAACTCTTAAATGAATTCTTTAAATTGACTGATAGAAAGTATTGGTAACTTTTTAGTGACTCATGGAGCATGTTGTGATTGATTAATTTCTAAAATTATATTCATTTCAATGCTCAAATGTTATGTAATAGATACAATTATGAAAGGATACTTCTGTTAAAATTGCTTAACTCATTTGACATCGTCATGTAAATAGTTTCCATCACATTTTGCAAGCAAGATGTTTAGATTCTAATGAAAGTGCTCCAAATTGTATTATTCCATTTTAAGAATAATGCCCTGCAGTCCTGCACTAGTATTGCTAAACTTGCTAACTTGCTAATGAAAGTTAAATTAACTTAGAATCTGTGCAGTGAAGTTATTTAGTATATAATTAAGATTTATATCAAGAGGTTTGGGAAGGATATGAGAATGAAAGGCTAAGTTGGGTAGTATGCCGAGTAATAGGATTTATTGAAACACTAAAAGCATTATTTTCAAAGTTTAATAAAATTTTAATTATAACTTTTGTAGACACATCAAATTTGTGAGTGTTTTGTCTTGACAAGTCAAACACAAAGATATATTGGATATTACTTTTTATACTTATTTGCTTTTATTGTTGCTTAAGCATTGCTTTGAGCCTATTTTGTATTGATATTAAATGTGTTATTTTTACTACTAATGATGTAAAAGAAAATGATGTTTATGTATCTTGTGAATGTTGCAAAGGGTTCCGAAACGGTGGTTGAATAGGTTAAGGACGGGGCTAGTCCTCGGGAGCTATAAGGGTGTCATCTGAAGCCTTTGAGGGGGCCCAGGTGAAAGACATGCTTTTATTGAATCCAACCTCAAGGTTCTGGCTTTGTCCATCAAAACTACTACGTCGCTTCATGATATTAAGATATAAACATAAACATGATTTTTTATGCGATCATCGTTTGAAATTTGATATGTGACATAACAATGATAAAGACATATTTAATTGCATGAGTTATGATTATCTTTATTTGCATTAAACTATATTTTCTTGTAATTATTATTATATCATTTTTTTTTTCATTTTTTCTTAAAAGTATATTATTTAATATCCTTTGTACTTAAAATGTGCACTAAGGTATTATTTTTATAATGTCAGTTCAGATACAGCTGGAGGAGATTGAGCTAGCTTAAATGTGTTTAAAAGAATTGTGGCGCAAATTAGAATAATAAAAATTTAGCTTTTACATTCTTTTCAGGAAACAAATATTTATTTTTGTATATTGTCAAATGTGTAATATTCTATATAATGTGATGTTTCATTGAATGAATGATATTTTTATTTCTTGTATGGCATCGATGTTATTTAAATGTTATTTTGTTTAACTGCCAATATGATTCTTGCGGAAAGATGCACTTATGTTAGACTGGTTTATTGCAGAAAGATGCACCTTGTTTAGAATGTGCACTAAGTCATTATTTTTATAATGCCAGTCCAGATACAACTGGAGGAGGCTGAGTTAGCTTAAAGGTGTTAAAAAGAATAATGGCGCAGATTAGAATAATAAAATTTTAGCTTTTACTTTTTTTTCAAGAGACACATTTATTTTTGCATGCTGTCAAATATGTAATATTCTGAATAATGTGATTCATTGAATAAATGATATTTTTATTTTTTGTATAGCTTTGAATGTTATTTAAATGCTATTTTATTTAACCACCAATATAATCCTGTGCAAAAATGCACCTATATTAAATTGATTGTTACAAACCTAATATGGGAGATGTACTTTGCATCTTCAAAGGTTTGTCTTTTCATGACATTTTTGCTGAACCACATCTCGTTATTATTTGAATTTTATTGCATGACTTGTAGCAGCCTTTTATAGAGATAAAATTTCTCTTCTCTATTGCAAGTGTGCTAGGAAACCATTCTATGAACTCAATTGTGACAATTACTCTATGCTCTCTTTGGCTTGAGCTCTGGTGAAAGTGGTTGTTCTGGCTGATTCACCCTTCAACCTTATGGTTGGATCTCTAGAATGCGGTTATCATAAACCAGTAGTTTTTGAGACTATTTTATCTATTGTGAAAGTTACTCTTATATTGAGCATGAATTTGATGATTGAATCTCTACAGTTTGTCAAGATTTGATTCTTTTGTTGTTTATCAGCCGCTTGTGCTTCTTGTGATCCCTTAGTTAATTAACTTTTTAATGAGCATTTTCTTAGAACAGATATTATTGCTGCTCTGCTCACATAAAATCTCCCATCATTTCAAGGGTGATGATTTCTTCTCATGTGGGAATCTCCTCTCCAAATCTTGAGTTTTATAAATGTATATAGCATCTAACTTAGTTCTGATGTCGTTTTCATGGTTGTTAGATGTTTGGGAAATTTGATTGAGGGCCATGATGTCGAAGATCCTTTTAGAGGTGATCAAGGGATCAATACTAAAATCATAGCCCATTTATCACTAGTGGAGTCGAGTTACTGCAAGCTTTCCCAATTGTCAACCAAGTTGTTATCACTCAATAAATTAGGAACTACATTAGTCGGGAACGATAAAGTTACTTATAGTTTGGTCAGTGTACTTGACAAGCACTTGAGCTATTTGCTGCCACATAAGAAGACTGATAATTGCCTGTGAACATATAATTGGCAAGTTTCATATCTAGGCTTGAGCCTGGGTTAATCTAGGGGGACATATAATTGTCTATGAACATGAGGTGGTTGAACTGTGGATTAATTTTGTAATTACTCTTGGAGCAACGTGCTTGAACACATGTCATTTGATAATAGAGATAGCTATATTATTGGGCAGTCAGTTACTATTGTGCACTTTATGCAAGGCTATAAATAACTTAATTTTGATTAATGAAATACATTAGATTTTGGGATTTTTGTTTAAACTTCTGGTTGCTGGTTATCTTTGCAGTCTCTTTCACCCCTAATCCATCTGATTATTGAGTAAGTCAAGAATTGACATGGTTAAAGTCTATAGATTAATTTTTTGCCATCATAGCACCTTGCTTCAGGTTTTCTTAGGGAGAATAAGATTATTGTTGGTACTGACTAGAATTGGATATTGAACTCATTGAGAAGAGATTGTCACCTTTGATTAACTGATGAAGAGAAAACAAGGAGAGGGTGCTGCAATGTGGACAGCACGTGAAGTAAAACTACTTGGCCGAACAAGTATCCATGCTGACAAAGCAGATAGCTACTGTTTTGGAGAAGAGACAGACACCATACTCATCAACAAAATGATTGTAGAGGCAAATCATCCAAAGGAGATTAGAGTTACGCAAGAAGACTAGTCAAAAGGTCAATGTAGTCTAAGCAAATTCGGAAATTAACTTGCTAATGTACATTGAAGTTCTCAATTTAGAACAGTGATGACTGGATTGATTAAATGGAGAGCCATTTTGTTTCCATGGTTGTATCTTCAAGGAGAAGATTATTTTCTCAAAATTGAAGGTGTCAAAGCATGTTATGACTTGATGGCAATTCTTAGATCAATTCGTTGGAGAAGATTCAAACATTATTTCAAGATGAATTTTATCCCATCTGCTATAACATGATATTATAGAAGAAATAATATTGTGTGTAAAAAAAGGGAACAAACTGTCCAAGAATATACCACTAAATTTTGTAATAAGCTCAGAAGATTAAATTATCAATAAATAATATTTCAATCATGTTACAATATAGAATGGGGATTGCACTGAAACTTAACATTTGAGTTAATATTATTCCCACGTGATAACCTCAAGCAGGCTAGTATTAATTTTTTTTTTTCAATTGAGAAGATGAATTAGGCAAAGAAATTTTTTCCCAAGAAATGCCATTAGTTGGTTGATAAATCGAGTAAGAAGAACACATGGAAATTGAGAAACCAAGAAGAAGACAGTAATAATCAGCCAATTTCTTGAAATGGCTATCTTGTCTAATATTGCGACAACTTCAAAAGAGCTTTCTCTGAATTTGCAAGACAGTAAGGTATGAGAAGAAGAAGTGCTGAAAAATGTCCTATGTTATTTTTATAGGAAGTTTTAAAACTCAAAGGATAATAAGGCTGCCATAGTGATTGAAGGCTTTAAAGAGCTTGCCGCAGTGATTAGTTTTTGTGATTATTCATGAAGAAAGTTGCTTGAACATGTCATTTAATATGATATTTAATTATATTATTGAGCAATCAATTATTATTGTACCTTGTGAGGATTTGAGGTTAATTTAGGAAATAGTAGATAATTACATCAAATAAATAATTATTTTATTATATATATTTCATTCATCACCATAAAACACAAAGTCAATTAATTAAATTCCTTAAATAAAGCATGAAATATATATAATCTTCTAAACACATGAATGCAGTTTATGTCACAATTATCTTTTAAAAAGATATACACATATCACATAAAAGGTCTCACTGCCACAATGTAAAAATAAAAGAATACCAAGTGAATTACATCAACAACAACTTAAACCATGAACTATGGGTTGTTCTTGTTGTGTTTGATTCTTTAAAATGTGTATGTACTGCGGTATACTATTATAGTATTTCTAGGTGTATATGGTGTAATAAATACAGGTTGTTGTGGAGATTATGGTTGGCTAGTAGAGGGCTTATGAGTAATTTATGGTGTAATATGCCCCCTCAAGTGAGACGGAGGTGGATCAGAAAAGAGCTGGCTAACAAGTAGTTGGTGTCGAGGATGTGAGGCTAGCTTCGTAAGCATGTCTGCAAGTTGGTTGGTGGTAGGCGTGCAGGGTACTTGTATTTGTTTGGATGATGTGAAATCACGCACGAAGTGGTAGTCGACCTCCACATGCTTTATTTTTGTGTTGAAGACCAGATTGTGAGTTTGTCGCACCACAATGTAGGTGTGGTACCGGAAGGAAATCCCAATTCTTTCAGCATTGCTTTTAGCCATATTACTTCACTAGCGGTGTTGGCAACTGCTTTGTACTCAGCTTTGGTACTCTAGTGAGTGACGATGGGCTATTTCTTGGAAGACCAAATGACAGTATTGCTACCAAGGAAATACAACATAACAGGTGGTAGACTTTCGATCATCAACACAATTTACCAGTCGGCATCACAATAGGCGTGAATATGCAATTGTTGTTGAGGGCGCAGATAGATACCGTGGTGTCTGGTGTATTGGAGCTGTCCAATATGCTGTGCTCAGCTGATGGATGGGCTAATAATGAGAAGGTATTGAAGGTTTCCAATAAGCTGACAGTAAAGTGGGGTATCTTGCAGTGGTTCGCCCATGAGATCGAAAGTTTGGTACCAACCTGCATAGGAGTATGACAAGGTTTTGATTTAAGCATACTGGCATTATAGAATATCACGTCGTTTGCGATAAATGGATGACCGGCATCAGACATCAAGGAAATTATGTAGTGAGCCAAGGTGTTTAAGTTAGAATAACTCGGAGAGCTGGCTAATGGTGGTTTGTATGAGATTTGGATCATCACCGGTGATAAGAACATTGATCGTTTGAGTAATGGAAAAGGGATTTGTCCAAAGTGCTATGTTGAAAATCGAGTTTGGCAATGGTGGTGGCGAGAGTTTGATACCAAGCTTGAGGCGATTGGTTAAGACCATGGATGGACTTGTTGAGTCTGCAAACAAATGTGGTATGGTTCGGATCAGTGAAATGGGGGGGGTTGCATCATGTAGATAGTTTCGTGAAGTTGACCATTCAAAAAAGCATTATTGAGATCTAGCTGTAGATAGGCCAATTGCGAGAGATGTCAACGGTGAGAGTAATTCTGATGGTGTTGGGTTTAACAAATGGGCTAAAAGTATCAGTGTAATCAATGCTGGATTGTTGGGAGAATTTGTGGAGTGGCTAGTTATTGTAATGGTCAGATGGCGAAGAATCATGTGCTGAATACGGCTTGATGGATGTCCAAGATGAGCATGCCATATTTTATTAGTTGTGGATGAACCGACGAGAGCCACAGGAGGTTTTCATATGAGGGAGGTTGGCGGCATTTGATAGAGACTTACTTTATTTAAACCTCGCAACTGGGCTGTTTAGAGATAAGAAAATGAGATGGATAAAATTCAAAAAAATACATTATTATCATACGTGAATTGATGAATAGAGAGCAAGTTCTGTTTATAGTTGGAATCTGAAGAACATTAGTTAGGGAGAATATTTTGTGGGGTAAGAAAGATTCGAATGGCCGGTATGGAGAATGCCTGGCCATTACCCAACTGAACATGTCGGTGCCAATGTAGGTATCATAGATGGAAAGGTTTTGAAGATCGGCTATAACATGGTGTATGGCTCCGAAATCGGGGTACCAATTATCTTGAATGTTGTAGACTCCACTGAATTGACTGAAACCGGACTGGTTGGAGGGTAGAGATTAGTATTTTGACGGTGTTAGCAATCAACAGTAACATGTCCATTGAACGAAGTTGCCACGTCCTTGGCCACATGAGCGACCTTTATCACTTTCTCGGAAGCACCCTTTGAATGAAGAAGTGGGGGAAAAGCGCTTGAGGCCATTGGAGTGGGAAGTAAACCTCATGGATTTGGAGAACCATATGCAGCCATGACGTTTGGAGCTACATCATTTGCAGAAGCTGCGATAGTTGCAGCAAAAGCAGTCGGGTCGGGAGGTGTTGGCTTGGTGTCATGATATAATAACTATTGATTTAATAGAAGACCAATATAATCATCCAATGGAATCTGTTCTAGTCGAGCGGTGATTGTAGCAGCAAGTGCAGAGTATTCTGGGCCCAATGCGGTTTGAAGACAAAGCACCATTTGTTGATACAATAAAGGGGCTCCAGCAGCAGCAAGATTATGGGCCAAGGACGTTGCACGATTTATGAAATCAGGCATAGACATGGATTCTTTCCTTAAGGTTCCCAATTAATACTCTAATTGTTGTATTTTGAACTTGGAAAGATGAAGCATAGATGTTAGCTAGATCTTTTCACTTACATGAGCCATTTCATGGTGAATAACATGCACAAGAGTGAATTCTGTGAGAGAGGAGATGCTCCAGCTTAGTGTGTGTTGATCTTGTTGAAACCAGCATAGGCTGTATTCAACGTATCTGTCGGAAGGAGGAGGATCTTTGAAAATCGGGATGAAGTGAGATTCCCACACTGGATAGTTGTACTCTAATTTTTTGTTGAGTAGGTGATATACGCCGGCGAGGGAATGAAGGACAACAGCGATCGGTGCCAATGGGGGAGAAATAAGAGGTTTAGGGTTTGTGCGGGGGAAATTGCTTCGGGAGAGTAAGTTTGCTGAAGGGGAGATCTTGCCGGCGACGATCGAAGGGGAAGAAGTGGAAGAGGTTGATATCTGCGCTTGTTAGTGAAGGATGACCATAATCTCTACTTTCTAAGGTTGCGGTATGGCCCGTCTCCAATTTGCCTTCAATTGAGGACGAGAGATTTAGCAATCGAATTGGCGGTGGTGGAGTTTGAGGGAGAGGGAGATGCCAGAGTAGCGATCGTTCTCACACTGGAGGAGAAAAGCAAAAAAAAAGGATAATCTCTATTGCTTTGATACCATGCTGAGGTTCTTTCGTTGAAATGTGTATGCATTGCGGTATACTGATGTGGTATTTGCAGGTGTATATGGTGTAACGAATATAGGTTGTTGTGGAGATTGCGGTTGGCTGGTAGTGAGCTTATGAGTGATTTTATGGAGTAATAGTTCTCATTCTCCAAATCAACCATTGACATTAAATTATAGTTTGTTGTATCATTAGTTGTGAGTTAATTCTAGTTTGGAAGAGCCGAGAGGATTTAGGTTGTAAGCAAATGATGACGGTGTGCGAGAGGCTTTGTAAGGATATTTGCAAGTAGATGTGTGCTTGAGACAACCAATGTGAATTTTCTTCTGATGTGTAAGCTCTTGGATGAAGTGGTAGTCAATGGCCATATGCTTCATACAGGTGTGAAGAATGGGTTGTGAGCAAGATACATAGTACTGAGTTTTTCGCACCAAATGGAGTTGGTTGCTTGAGCTGTTTGTCGAGTTCTTTCAACAAGGGGAATATTGTACATTTTGACAACTACTTAGGATTCAGCTTCAGTACTAGAACGAGTGACAATTTGTTATTATTTATAACTCCATAATTTAGGATTTGGTTCTTGAAAGATGATGTACCATGTGGTAGATAGGCAATTGGTTGGACAACCGGACCAAGCCTACATCATCGCAGGCTTGAATGCTGAAGTTGGAGGGTTGGAGGACAATGCTGCTAGAGATTGTAGCTTTGAGGTAGCAAAGAATTATTTGTCACTGTGAATGCTTCCTCATTGGGTGCAGTGTTTGAAGGGATCAAGATTGTGAAAAGATGAAGGAAGAATTAAAATATAAAATTTAAATCTTACAATCTTAAGTAATTACAATCAAACATTATGTAATATTTCAATGAGTTAAACTATTTTAATTTTTTTATTATTTTTAATTATCATTATTACTAGTATTGTTATTATTGTGGGTTTTTTAAAAGTAAAAGAAAATAAAAATATTTTATCCACTCGCCGCCCTAGGCAAGTTCAGACATGTGACAAGCTCAAACGCGTCGTAGGCGAGTCCAGGCGTGTGACGAATTTAAACGCACAACAATGAGTCAAAGCATGCCACCCCAGACACGATTTGGATCAAGATTGGTTGTTTTGCGTTAAATGACCCGTACTAAGCGGTACCAGTAGTAGTGCACCCAAATATGTCCCGAGTAAATACCTATAAAACCCCTTCACAGGGGAGCTTTTTTTTATTTCCAAAATTGTTTTGTTATCCTGCTCGAGTACCGAGCTGTCGTGCACATTTAGGAAGTTATGATTGAGTTGAGTTTATCATTGCAAGCATTTGAAGTGTTATTTTTGCAAACTTGGGAACCGATGTAATGGCCTTTACACAGTTTTCATTACATTAAGGCAATGATGTGCGCACTTCCAGGAGACACCCTAGCTAGCACAATTATTTAAATGATTCATATATTCGATAAAGTTTTGTGTTTGTTGTCGACTACTTAACTTAATCCTTCTCCTTTCTCATCCAAGACTTGGAACCCGGCAACAACGGAGTTCAAAAATTTAGCACTATGTTAAAAACCAAAAATTAAAAATACAAGGAAGTTTAAAGTTTACAATATATGGAAGTTAAAAGCCAAAATTTTGTGCCAATATCACTTCATTTTAGATTTGTCCCACTAAAATTCATTAATGAAGGGTGAAAAATGTGTAAAGAAAAATAATTCAATTTTAAATGGATAGAATATTTTCTCTCTCTCTTTATTTATATATATATATATATATGTGTGTGTGTGTGTGTAATGTCCTGATGCCGGTTCAGCAAGAACTGTCCCGGCATTCAGGTGGTCACATAAGGCATGATCATATTGAGCAATTTGAAAGAAAATGGATACACATATAAAAACCAAAAGATATTCTTATTCATTTCAAAATTTCATATTACAAATATCTTCATCGTACACCACGAACATTGTTCAACCTTTTAGAAATAAAGAGAAAATAAAAAGATAAATAAAAATTAAAGTAGCCCCGTCGATTCATCAGCAAGTTTGAAAATTAAGGTTCTTGTTTGAATTCTCCCAGAAGCATCTGACCTAGTATTGTAACGAAAATAATATTAGGATTGGAATTCCTAGTAATTAGAGAATACTTAAGTACCGCAGTAAACAATAAAATATTACATTTTTATAAAAGCAGAGATGTGATTAGCGGAAATAAGGGTGTAATAAATATGCAAGAAAAGTAAGGTAATAGCGCAAAAATGAATAATCAATTTTCTGCAAAAATATATTAACCAAGCATCGATGTTACTGATGTCATTTTTCAATAACAACCACATTATAAAAGGGATGTTGGTTTCAAATAACTAACCAAGTTTCAATGTTACTGATGTCATTTTCCAGTAACAACCACATTATGAATGAGATGTTGGTTTCAAACAACCAACTAAGCTTCAATACTAATTTGGTTCAAAGCGAAGCTAAGCAGCAATAAAGTGCAAAAAGTAAACATGTCATATATTAGGTACCTTTTTCGTTAAGTTCAGAGAGTGACAGTTCGCTCAATCTGTATTTAAGTTTTTGATTTTTTAAATTAGCTTTTTAAAAGTGATGATATATTCTTAAGGATTTTTACATTCTTTTTCTATTATGTATTTCTTTCATATTCTCATATTGATAGAAGTTCGTATTTTTAAATTATTGATGTAGTAATATAATATTATTATTATCATTATTTAATAATAATAATAATGCATGAAAGAATAAAGACAATAAAAATGACTGTAAAAGTTTCAAAACGTAATAATAATAATAATAAAACGTCAAAAAAAATACTTAAATGAAAATAATAGTCATTTTATAACATTTATACTGTTTCCATTATTGATTAATGAGAACAATAATAATGTGAACGACTAATAGAGAAATAGTATAATTGAAAAATAAAAGAAAATAAAAGAATCAAAATATATCCTCATTTTTCTTCCTCTTATACTTCCCTTACTTAGGATAATGCTGCTGGAAAAGCTAAGGGAGGCTGGCTATTGGCCGGCTGAGGGAGGGCTGCGGCAGGAGGGAGCTAGCTACCGTGGGAGGGGAGGCCGGCTGCTGCTAAGGAGAGGGAGGAGACTGGATGCTATGGGGATGGATGTGAGGGGTTGGCTTGCTGTGAGGGAGGGAGGCGGAGCTGTGTGAGAAAGAGGGAATGGGGGGGAGTATAAATAGGTGCAGGAGGGGACCATCCTGCGCCAAAATTTAATGGCGCATGGCCTCTGGCGTCTGTACAGGTGCTTTGGCACGTAAGGTTCTTCCGCCGAACCTTCACTTAATCAGGACTTGGGGGGAAGAAGAATTTCCTTAAGGAAAATCTTAAAAAATACTTAAACTTAAATTTTTTGTATTTTTCTGCCGTTTGGCTTCCAAAAATATTGAAACTCGACACCGAGGTGTGTTACGATGTAACGAAAACCCTCGCACCAAAAATTTTCGATTCGAAGAAATATTTTATTTTTTATTATTTTCTGAAGTTTTAAACTTTGAAAATTAATTGAAGTCAAACCGGCCCTCCGAAATTTATGAAACTTTTCAAGCAGCCTTCAAATAATATTCTTAACATAATGATACAAAAATCGATGGATTTAGACACTTATTTTGATGTTCTTGATTTATTTAAAAAAAAAACTCGAAAAAATAAAACAGAAACTTCCGTTATCTGGATTTCTCCCAAACTATGGCACTATGATCTAAAATTTATTCTTATCTAAAGGTATTTTTGTTTGCCCTAATTCGAAATTCCTCGAGGTCCTGATTTCTGAGGTGAGATTTGACCTAATTTAGCGAAGTAACGACAATGGGTCGTTATAAAATATATATATATCTATATATCTATATATATATCTATATATCTATATATATATATATATATCTGATTTCTTTTCAGGACTATTCTAGGCTACCAAGCTTGTTCTGATCTAAGCGACATGCAATCTCAAAGTAAAAAGTGAAGTAATTGATTGCTCAGTCATTGAATCTTCTTTCTTACTTATTTTTCATTCTTAAGAGCTCCATTGAATTTTTGGATTAACAACTACGCTAACAAACTTTAAATTCACCTAGATCCTATATTCTACTCTTTCAAGTACTTAACAAATTCTTTTTTCCCATAAATCCATCACTGCTCCTCCCCTTTTCCTTATTTAGAAAAATTTTCTGATAGCTAAGAAGTAAAGATACTGAGGTGCATGTTTGGGGGGAAGCACTAACTTTTTGATAATTGGAACTTTATGAGAAGAGGACCACTTTTTAGCCAAGGTGGAAGGGCTGGAATATCCTGTGTGCACTCCAATTTCTTATCGCTGCATTTTTCTAACTTTCCTATCATGCCCACTAATCTTCTTTTTAATTAATTACTATTAACAATTCTTTGTCCTCTTATCGAATTGAAGCTGACCACTTTTTCCTTCTTTTTTTAAATGCATAAGGGTGAAAAGGCCATCCGTCCACTTGTGCTAAAAAGCTGAATTGTGTTGATAAGATTACCATGATAAGAATGCTTAGTGATGATATTTGAAGGTGATTACCATGGTATGATTATAAAATTAATCTTGTAGTTGTGATTACCAGACTCAGATTATACAGCTAAGCCTCAATTGTTATGACCCTCGTGATTATTTTTAAATGCAGAGAAGATGATTAATAGTGATTTTGTTAGAAGAGTATCTAGTTTCTTGTGTGAAAAAATTAGCCAAACCATAGAGTATTCATATCCTTTTTCTGATACTATTTTTGATTCTTAACCCTAAGAGTTATATATATATTATTGGTGAGGGCTGATCACTTGATAAATATCTGCACCAACCCAGTCAACCTCGACGTGCCACCATGAAAATATTCCACCCTTGAATCTTGCTCAACTATAATAGAAGGCTGCAAATTTTGAACCACTCTATCCTAGACAAACCTTCGACACAGATTCTACTTTTTTGGAAGGATCATAATTTGGATCTTATATAATAGCGGTCACATTTGCTTTTAACCCAAAAGTGTTAACCATACTAGAGGGCCAGCTAGGCATATTTTTATATTCTATGCGTGAATAAACCCAAAAGTTTAAGCATCTTCACTTTAATCAGGATCATTTGGATATCTGATTCTATCACTAATCAAAAATCTGCCTTTATCCATTTGGCACACAAGCGTGAGAGTTAGCTAGAGCACCAAGTTTATAGTCCTGCGGAAAACTTTTTCACAGCAGAAAATGAAATGTCCACTGAAACAGAGTTGCCTTGCCCCTTTCCTTGCCATCATACATTCTTAAAACACACAAGCAAGCCAGAATATGATCATAATTCATTAAAGTGTTCATAGATATGGCGTTCTAAGAACAAGGTGAAGCCAAGGAATAGGCAGCAAACAACCTTATTTGCTATACAGAATACAAGTTTAGAACACAACATCGGCCATAGATTATAATGGTTGAATCTTAATATTACAAAGAAAGCTCCTAGTTTCCTAAGTTGCTAATAAATTTTCACATGTATAAACAAACAAGGTCAGAGGACGATATGGTTGGCACTTAGTTCAGTACAGAACTTAGAGACATGAAATCATTTGTAGCATCAACCTTGCTAAAGTCACTGTCATCCAACATCCACTGATAATCAACAAAGTGCTCCTGAACAGACGAAGAAGCAACTGGATGAGGGTCACATGAGATATGGCAACGCTCATATGAGTGCTGGTTTAAACTTGAGCCATCATTCGATTCTGAAGAGGCAATATCATTCCATATCTGTTCCATTGGATAAACTTTAATGTCGACTTCATTTTCTCTAGGCTTTGTTTCAGCCACCAAAGGACTCTCATCTTCTTTTTTTGTTGCAGTTGCAGCTAATGGTGATTTGCAATGAGTAGAGAGACATTTCGAAGCGGCTGAAGCTGAGGATGAAGAGTTTCTCTTCTCCTGCGCCATCTTTCTCATGTGGGTTCTCCAGTAGTTCTTTATCTCGTTATCGGTTCGACCTGGGAGTCTTCGAGCAATACGAGACCACCTACATCCAAAGCGTCATCATTTAATTCATGCACTGATTTGGAAGAAAGATCAAACCAGCTCAATGGAACAGTAGGTATATTGTAGGAGATGCTGATAAGTTCAAGATGAGGGTTGAGATGGTATAAATGAAATTATGCACCCAAACCTGTTGCCCCATTCAGTATGGAGTTCGAGAATGAGGCATTCCTCTTGGGGTGTCATGCGCCCGTGCTTGAGGCCAGGGTGAAGGTAATTAAACCACCGCAACCTGCAGCTCTTGCCGGTTCTGTTAAGGCCTGCAAAATAAGACAGCCAAATCCCTTTGCAGGGTTAAAAGCTTGTAGTTCAACATCTATATCGCGTTGCCATTGTAACCTACGCACGTAGTAGGCCCCCGCCACCTCTCAAACCTGACACTTTTGCTATGAAATCCCAACGACGTTCACCGAACAAGCTCACAAAGCATACCAGTTGCAAGTCCTCCTGCTCGGTCCACGGCCCTTTGCGAATCTCCTCGTTTACTACCACCATTGGCCTATGCTTTCTGTATTTGTTTATTAAGATACTTGTTCTTCGTCTCGTTTCCTCGGAACTGGCTTGCTTCTCCTTTGCCTCTGTATGATCAGTAGTGTGCCTGCTTTAAGTGGGCTTCCACTCTCTCTAATTTATAGACGCAAGATGTGGATAGGTGATGTCATGGCTTTGTGGAGTTTCCATACTGCAAGAACTTATCTTCAGTAAGGTTTTTTATTAAATTTGTATCAAGTGAGGTGGGGAAGAATTTCAATTTAATTTGATTTTGAAGTTTGTTGGTGTTGCCACTTTCCATAAAAATATACTACATGAAGTACCCTACCATTTTTGCTTTTCTTAAAGAGACAAAACAATATTACCTCTTTCTTCACTGTATGGCCTCCTCATCAATCTTGTATTTAAATAATTTTATGAATAAATAATACTCTGGATTTGTCTTTTAATTAAGATGCTAGTTCTGTGTGCACCAGAGATTTTCTTAACTGTTTGTTTAGTGGACAGTAAGTTAAGATGTTGATAGTGAGCTATGTTCTATCTTTCTTTTAGCCTTTAGGCCAAGAGGTCCTCATAGATAAAACTGATTGCAGCTTCTCAGATCAATTGGCAGTTTTTGTTTTATATTTCTTGCTGTAGTTAGGGCAATCCTTGTTTTGGTTGGAAATATTGCTGGTAGTTATGCTTTACTGCTGGATGGTTTACTGTTTTCTATCACATTTATTTTTAAGGACTTTTATAGTGTTTTTCTTCATATTTAGAGTTTACGGTTTAGGGTTTGCTAATAGTTTTGCTCATAGAGCCTTTCGCACAAATACAGATATGCACAGATTACATCAGCGAGTGGAATATGAGTTTGTGTGTAAAACTGACATTGGCTTTTATTTCTCTTCTGTTTATACACACACACACAACACTCAAATGTTTAATGCTGGACCAACAAACAGCAAGCAAGCAAGCACTAAGGTAACAACAATTAGAAGCAGAGATCGACTTGAAAAACCTAAAATAGGAAATGTCGTATACATGGCTTGGGTTGTTAGCATTAGTTTTTGTGAAACCTGATTTGTTCCGCGCAAGTTTGCGCCTTTGCTGAAGGATCGAAACTCGGTGGAAATTCGATTCAACTTGAAATTGAGTCGTAAGCATTTGTGCCGGGTTTCGGATCGAAGGGTTGAACTCTTGGTTTAATACAAGCTGTATGTTGAGAAGTTATAGGACTTGTATCTTCTTCTGTTGGTCTACTTTTCTACTTGATCTTAGTCATCTGGAACAGATCGAGAGTTTTTATCCCCACTGCAGCTTCAATGCTGAATCCATTTTTCTCTTAGACAGCATTTAGTTTATAGTCTGTTAGTTTTGCGTCTTTTCTTTCCTTTTCACTGTTCTTTGTTGACATTATTCTTATTAAAAATATATAGCTTTAGGTGGCAAAAAGGGTACTGTAGCGCTGACTTGGCGCATGCATCGAATTTAAGTCCAGCTCAGAGAGTTCATCGGATTAAATAAAAGTAGTAAATAGATGAGAAGGTTAGCTAATAGCCGAAGGAGTTCATCTGAATTTAGAGCCAAATAGGATCAGTTTGAAACTATGTTCATAGGCTTATAAAAGTTGCCAATATGTATGCAGCAGCTGAAAGTATTGAGTCATGGCTTTAAAATAACCATTAAACTTGTGTTCCAAAGAGTAAAATAACTCCACATCAATATTGCAATCACTCATAATTTGGAACTCGAACAAATAGGATGCATATTTATATGAGCCATTTAATACTATATAAACATTAGTCGGCTCCAGCAAAACTTTTTGATGACTTCAACCGAAAAACCACCCTACTGACCGAAATAAACGCATATATAATAATAGGCAAATGCATATAATATTTATATAATTTAAAAAAAAAAATAAAAAGAAGGATTTTTTTTTGTAATTTTTTGGTTTCCGGGGGATCCTCATCAGCTGCGCACGTGCCATTCCTGATTAACACGTGTCAAAATTAATTTAGCTCGTCAGCATCCGCTCTGCCGCTGCTTCCTCTGCTTCCGACGGCTCGCTCATCGTTCACCCGCTTGCTCACCGCCGCCGCCGCGGCCTTCGGCCTTCTCGGAATGCACTTGGCGCGAAAGCCCTCAGCCTCATCAGCCGCCTCCAAGCCACTCCTGAAAATATTTTAAGACAAATTTAATTATTTACAAATAGCAATCATAAAATCTATCTAATTACACAGATGAAAAATATAAATCAAAAAAATATTTATGATTCATAAATTATTATTATTTTTTAATTTTTGCATATAATGAAAAAAATATATTCATCAATAATCTATTTAATACTCTATTTACAACCCTAATTGAAAGTTAATGGGACTTAATTAGTGCTCAAGTGGTCAAATTTCTTTTTGGATGACTCAACAAAGGCTCATCAATAGATACTAAAATAAAATTAAAACTCCTAACCACAATTAATGTTCATTAATTAACTTTTTTAAATGTACCAAATTTTTATTATATACTTCTAAGATTAATTTTTATTTTTTCCATTTTAATCAAAAACAAAATGATAGTATTGTAAAGTAAAATCAATGAAATAATAATTATAATTTTTTTAAATTATATATTTATTAGATTTGAAACATGATTTTTTTTTTTTGTGGAATTGAAATAAGAAGAACATCTGACAAAACTGATCGAACGGCTAAGAATTAGTAAAAAGTTACCTCTCGGCGTTGTACGATGAGGATCGCTTGAGGACAGGGCCTTCGGGCGGGCCCACGTCCCCACCAGCATTGCCCTTCTTCTTCAATTCCACTAAACTGCCGCTGAAATACTCCTTCTCCTCGGCCCTCGATCCCGCAAACCCCATCAAACCGTTCATCTCCCTACCCTCCTCCTGATCCTCCAACGATGCTCCACGTGGCATCACTGTACGGTACGACGGGACCAGCGAAAAAGAGCCGCACGAGATCAGATGCATCACGACCGCCGATGCTGACGCCCTGAACCTCCCCGAATGGCAGTTCCCGGTGGCCGTTCCACCGCCGGATCCTCCGCCGACGACTGATCCGCTCTCCTTGTTCAGTGTCTCCACCGTCTCCGGGCTCGACGACGACGGAGGCGGCGAGATTTCATCGTGACCGATCTCCGTTCTAGGGTTTTCTTCCGTTTCCGTCCTAGTGTTTTCTTCCGTTTCCGTCCTAGTGTTTTCTTCCGTTTCCGTCCTAGGATCATCCTCCACGGACTGAGACCGGCGGCGGCGGCGCTTATCGTCGGTTTGAGTTGCGGCGTTTGCATTGACGAGGGGGGCGGAAGGCTTGATCTCGGACTTGTAGACCTTGTACTCGGCCAGATCGAGAGACCGGGAGGTCTTCCGTCTGATCGAGGCGAAACCAGGTTCGGATTCAGATTCAGGCTCATGCGGGGATTTCAGACAAGGGGGGGAGGAGCGGAGGAGCTCGGATCCTTTGAGGATGTACTCGTTCCCGAGGGCTGGGTGGATCAGATCGTCGTCGGAAAGATCGTGCCAGACGAATCCGTTCTTGTAATTCCTGAGAATCATCGCGCGACATTACAGAGGGGAAATGCGCGGTCGAAAATCGAAGCAGGGCATGTACCTTTTGGAGGACCAGGCGTACAAGCTCGCCATCCCTCGCCCTCGGAGGGAATCAAGGCGATTGAGGACATCTGCGGACGGGAAACGATGGCTAGGGTTAGGAGGAGAGAGGAAGGAAGGAGAAGCAGGTGGATGGGGATACCTCTGAGAAGGAGCCCGGCGGGGGAGGAAAGGTGCACCTCCATGAAATGCGGGTGCTCTAGCTGACCGTTGCGGGAGAGATAGTAGACCACCGGAACCTTGTAAAGAACTCGGTTCTTCCTCGTCTGGACCTCCATTGTCGCCGCCGTGGAGGCAAGAAGAATGCAGGAGCGGGAGGATTCAAAACGATGATGCCTGGAAAAAGAAGACGCGAGCAAGGAAACAAAAAGAGAGACTGCTGGAGACCTCAGGCCGAGGGGAAGGGGCCCTATTACTTAGTCTTCAGTACAATTCAATGTTTCTCTCTAACTTCTTCACAAAATATAACATTTAATATTAAATTGACATAAAATAATATATATACATTCAATTTAAAAAAGAATCCAACGGCATACTTGTGAAAATGTCATTTACTATAGGAGAACAAATTAAATAATCTAAGCTGCACTAAATAAGATGTTTTTAGTCACGGGTGGAATTCGGTTCAGCGTCGGAGAAGGCAGAGCGCTGGAAGCTTAAGGACGCAACGTTCCCCGTGGGCGATGCTGTCGAGAGCGAATGGGAAAAGAGCCTAATGCGGAGAACCGACCTAAGAGATCGAAGACGATGTTGGCGGGGAGAGGAACCGAAGGTGGGCTAAGGATCCGTCGTCTCTGATGGCCGATGAGAGCGAAGATGATGTGAGCGGCAAGAGGAAGGGTTTTTATTGTCTATACTATAGACTACTAGTATTTTCATGTTATCGCTAAGTAGTCGATTTTTTGTTTGGTTACCCGAGTCTATATCCAAGTTTATTAAATAATTAATTAATTAAATATTAATCTTATTTTTAAAAAAGGATTAGCTTTTAATAATAATCAAAGACTCTAAACCTTTGCTACTATGAAATGTCAATTCCTAAGCGTTAACTATTATGTCTTAAATTCGAAGCACTATTATGAAATTCAACTGATTTTAAGATTTCGAGTCGCCCAATATTGCTCTTTTTTTTTCTTTTTTTTTTTTTTTTGGTGCCACGGTTTAAAAATTATTTTTCTTAGTTATTATATTGAGCAGTTATAAGATTATTATTTTTAGTTGATTTGTTGTATATTAATTAAGTAATTAGACAGCTAATTTTAATCAATAAAAAAAATTAATTTTAATTTTTGTATATATTTTTCATAAAATATTTGTATTGAATTTAATGTGGCATCCAACAAAATTTATTCAATTAAATTTGTATATCATTTTAATAAAAAATTTAAAAATAATATTTATATTATTTTAATATAAATAAATAAATACTAATAAAATAATTTTTAAATTTTATTAAATGAATTTTTTAAATATAGCATTTCTAATTTTAATATATAGTAATATGTGAGTGTATTAAAGAGATATTTAAAGGATAAAGAAGGCGCGGTGGATCACGTGCGTGTCCAATGAATAATGGGTCAGAGTTTGACCTGACGGCGAGCGATGCGTCACCGGCGGTGAAAGCTGTTATGTTCACTTTCTCACTGGCGGAGTCTTTTTAGTTGAAAACGGATGTGACTCGATAGACCCGCTATAAAGCTTATTAACTTTTCTATATATTTTTAAGATGAGGAATTTGACATGTCATCCAAAAAAGCTCATTTGATAGGATTTAGATATATTTCTAATGTTTATTTATTTATATTAAAAAAATAAAAATATTATTTTTAAAATTTGCATTGAACTTATATCCAAATCATATTGGACGAACTTTTTAAGTGCTACATCAATAGGTATAAATAGATATATTTTTTATGTATTGAACTATGAAATTAGAATTTAGAGAATTATATATAATAAAAAATTATAAATTTTACTATATATCTCTTAAAAAAATTATGAATTATTAAAATTTAAAAAATTAAATATAATAAAAAATTATTATTAAATTGACTTTTATTTATGTGATATATAAAAATATATATTTTAAATTTTAAATCCTAATTATTCATAATTTTTTGTAAATATTTGAGAGCTAAATAATATTTTTATTATATAAAATATAACAATATAGTTACGCTTCACTCCCTTAAATGCAAACAGTGGGAGCCAAATATTGCTCTCATTTATTAAGAGTATTATTACATAGCTCTTAAATATTTTTTAAAAAATATGTATAATTAGAATTTAAATATTTAAATAGAATAAAAAAATATTATTAAATTCACTTTTATTTATTTACAGAGCTCATAAAAATATATTTTTTAAATCTTAAATTTTAATCATTTATATTTTTTGAGAAATATTTATAAGTTATGTTCATTTATTATAACGCTATTCACTTATTAAAATATTATTTTTTTTTGTAAGAAATTGAAATTTTATAAAAAATATATGTGATTTGTGGGATAAATTATTGGCATATTAAAATTTAATTTTGAAAGCTCCAACAACTAAATCACAACATTATTTCCTTATTAAAATATTATATTCTTTAGTGTAGGTAATTTTATTTGAATTTTTATTCTCATACAAATAAGGTTAAGCTAAAGTTCCAAAATTACAGTAATATTAATATTAATAATATTATTATTAAGTATGCAAATTACTTGAGGGGCGACCTAAAAGACAGCATCGGAAAAAGGTGTTTGCCAAAGTCAAAAGTTGGAATTAATTAAGCGTGATTAAGGACGCATTATTCGACATAATCTAATGCTAATAAAATAAAAGATGCCTCATCAAGAATACTTAGTCAAATTTCTGGGTCCTGTACTTTTAACTAATAAATTTTAATTATTCTTAATTTTATATTAATTTAAATACATTAAGTATGCTGAGACTTGAAAAGAAACAGCTATTAATGAAATCCAAGTAATAATGATGCTTTTCTTTAAAATTTTTGATACTATACTGATAGTATACATTGAACTTCAGGATTGATGTCTTGACAGAGCTTTAGTATTTAGCAGACCTCACAGACCTCACACTGAAGGAGCTGAATACAAAATTTTTTTTTTTTTTTTATAATTCCGAGTATTAGGTATTTTTTCCTCATCCTACTGCATGTTTACCTTCAATGCATTTCTTATTTTTTCAAGTTTTATTCTTTTTCTAGACTGCTTTTGTCAATTTTGGCAAAACTTCCTATTGTTTATCTGATTTTCTGGTCAATGCCCTAATCAATTTCAAAAAAAAAAAAAAAAAAAAAAAAAGTAATAAATTTTGGTTTGTACAGATTATTTAGGTCCTAAATAACTATCTAAAGGTTGAATGAAATATATATATATATATAGATATATATTTAGAGCTATAAAATATTTGTGAGCTGTGAATCTAATTCTATTTGTTTTGGACTTAATTACACAAGATTTAATTATATTCTTTTACAACTATAATTAAGGGTGAATAATTTAGATATAAGTGAGCAATATTGATCTCCGATATTCAGTAATCTCTTATAATATGTGAGTTCTTACAATATTAGGACTTTGATAAACATATTCGCCAGATTATCAGGGGAGTCGATTTCTAGGTTACGTGTTGGGCAAAACTGTGCCGCACATCAGTATGATTAGTCCTCGCATAATGAACTAGGTTTGTGCTCAAACAGCTCGCGCTCTTGCTACCGCAAAACACAGCCAATTGTTGATGCTGCACCCTCAGTGCCCCTATGGCAGTCATATACTTTGTCTATGTCCTCAACAATGCTATTAAAGACTGCAATGTAGATCTCCAACTGATTGATGCATCTACTAATGTGAACACATAACCTATTGTAGACTGACGACTATCATACTGACCGAGCTCACCATGTTCAAGCCTTACTCAAGCTCAAGAACAAGCTTGGCTTGCTCAAACTCGACACATTTACAAATATGCAGAGCCAACATACAATCGAATAAGTTCTTAGTGCATAATTCTTGAAGGCGTTGAAAATATTAGAGGAAGCTTGTTGGAATATATGAGAATGGATATATATATATATATATATAACAAGTGCCCAAACCATGTTACACCTCATCGCCTCCATACTTGAGTCACCTTTAATCAGCAAACATCTTATATTCCACAAATCAAGAAGATTGAAAACCCTAAACCCCCACAACAATTAAGTATACTTGTTTTATGGTGCTTTTAGCATATACATGATATGTGGAACAGATGTTAAACCAGAATTGTTAAGGCGAAAAGCAGAAGAGCAGTAATCAAAATATATAATTTTGTTAAGAGGTACCTTCTTAGATGCAAGCTTTATTTCTGAGTCAAGCAAAAGCAACATGTCACAAGTATAACTCTGCATACCTTGAGATATCAACAAGCCCTGAAAAACTATATATAGAAGCTTGTTCAAGGATTCAATGTATTCTCAAGATTTTCAAGGGAAAAAATTTTGAAATAAAAGGGCACAGTTACTGCCCGATTCCCCTCTAAAAGGCATTTGTAGTTGGTACCGACAATCAGAAGGGGAAATAAATCGGCTCTAGCTGAATTGCCTTCTCCACAAGCTCGCGCTGCTCCTTCTCATGGGCGGAAAAGAAACCGGTTGCAGTGGCGGCAGAAGGTGCCCTTCCGGCGTACTTAATGTCCTCCATTCTCCCTCTGCCGACGGTTCTCATGGCCGTGCATAGGCGAGGAGCAATATAGTGGTATGCACCCATGTTCATAGGCTCTTCCTGGCACCACACAATCTCCGCATCTGCAAAAGCACACAGAAAATTAAAAGCTTTATTCTTTTTATCAATGTATTATTCGTTTTTTTCTCTGATGGTCATATCATGTGAGTAATCTAGTACAAGTATACTCAGCTAAGGCATTCATTGATTGTTTATACGAAACAAAGAAAAATGGAAGTTTGCATACTCGGGTATCGCTTTAACTCCCTTTGGACGAGATCATAGGGGAACGGGCAAAGTTGCTCGACCCTACAAACGGCAACATCCTTACGATCCTTTTTCTTCCGTTCCTCGTCAATTTCAAAATATACCTACAAGCAAGAAAGAATGGTTTCAGTATATATCAAAAAACCAGAGCAAATATGCTAATAATGAAGATTTTGTGTATCATACAAGTGATTTTCTCAAAGTAATGCGCAAAAGGAAGGGCATTAGTACCTTTCCAGAACAAAGAACGAGGCGGCTGATGCCTTCTTCAAGTTCTTTGTGATCATTCTGATCTTTGATGAGGCGCTTGAACCGTGTTCCCTGTTTGTCAAATCCCGGGTGCCCTGCCACATCATCAAATTCCGAAAGATTTGATTTGCAGTCCTTATGACGGAGGAGGCTCTTAGGAGACATCACGATCAACGGCTTCCGAAAATCCCTATGCAACTATTCAAAGACAAAGAACAAGGCTTTGTTCACTTAAATTGTTATTCAGTTGGATGCTGATTTTAGCTAATAATTTAAGCATATACTATATAAACTAAGACGCTAAACTATTCTAACTAAACTAAGTTAAGATGAAGCAAGTTAATCTCTAAATGAGCATCATCAAATCTGTTATCAAGATTGTGTCAAAACCAAACTTACAACAGGACAAACTAACCTGGCGTCTAAGAACATGAAAATAGTTTGCAGGGGTTGTGATATTCACAACTTGCCAATTGCACTCCTGAATCTGTTTCCTGAGTGTCGGCTCCATCTCCGGAATAATATATGGGTTGTCATCACTCATCTGCACAAGGCATGCTCAACGTCAGTGGCCAGAAAGGTAGAAGGCTACAAGCATTATTAGTGGCACAACAAAAGCTAACCATTTTACTAAATTTTGAATAAAAAACAAAGAAAAACAAAAACAGCTGTGCTGCAACTGATTATGTAAAGAGTTGTACGAGTGAAAAAAAACTTAAGTTTAGCATGGATAGAGCTTACTGGTTTTTTTCGTTCTGTGCTACAGTGCCAAACAGAGCGACCAAACTGCGTCAAATGCGGGCAATGTAGGGTAGCGGAAAAATAAAAAAAAACTAAAAAAAAAAAGGAAACTGCACTTTTTGCACGGTATTGGACAAAATAACTGTAGCCCAATGCGTTTTGGGTAATGCGCTGGGTTATGTATCATTTTTCTTTTTTTTTCCTAGCCAGATGGGAATAAAAAGTTGTATAACAATTTAGGTGCATGATTTCTCATCTTAATTATTCCATTTTGTTGTTTGACACACCTCTCTTATGATTAAGCTATTTATTGTCAATTGTGTTTATAAACTATGAAATATTTTGAGCATTAATTAAAGAAGTTTAGCGTAATAAAAAAATTAGATGGTGATTTTGTAATATATAAGTTTTGTGTTAAAAATGTAAATAAAAATAATATTCATAATATGCATAAATTCTACAGAAAAAAAGAATCTCTGCATACATAGCATCCAAAACTCTATATACGGCACTCAATTTTTAATATTTTCAAATTAAACACTATCTTTTTACTAAAACTAAAAATCCTTCTAATTTCAAGTAAACATGGGGTGCCATGCACATTAGAAATATGGAGATAAAAGTGCCTACTTTGTAAAAATTAAGCTTTGTTTTGGTGATATATACACATCTGATAAAAAAAAAAAGTAAAACAAAAGAGCGAATGGCCAATTTTAGCAATCTATTATAAAAAGCCCTCCACGTATGCATAACATAAGAGAGTTGCATGAAAAACCTGAAGCAAACGCTCCAATCTTGCGCTTGAATGCTCTGGGCCTTGGCCATCATATCCATGAGGAAGAAGCACCACAAGCCCAGTTTGGCGAAGCCATTTTGACTCCCCGCTGCTCACAAACTGGTCAAATATAACTTGAGCACCGTTTGCAAAATCACCAAACTGAGCTTCCCATAGCACCAAGGAATTGGGATTCTCCATAGAGTAGCCCAATTCAAAGCCCAGAACACCAAACTCCGAAAGAGAACTGTAAGAAATTACAAAAATGAATACTTTAGAGTTACGAAGGGTGCACTACAACCTAAGAAAATACTTTAGCAAAGCACTTTCTTGCAAAACATGCTATTAAAGAAAAGCTTAACTGAAAACTAGTAGGTTTAAGCATCTTCAAACAATCATATAGGATAATGGATATATAACTGAGAATATGTTATCTCCTAATACTATGCCGATAGAAGTGCTTAGTTAACTGATATGCCATCTAATCTTCGAATTATTTACTAAATGCCACTACAATTAGTTATAAATACAACAGCCAAAAATTAACCGACGTCTAAATAACATGGAGTCATGCCTTTTTGCCTACATTGTTGCAAGTGTTGGCAATTTTTGTGAAATTAGAGTTGTGTAAGTTAATATCTGAATAATATTGTTATATTATGAATAGGATGTTTGAATAGCATAGTAACATATCTTATGACAAGCCAGCAAAAAGCCAAACAGTCAATGCCAGTGCCAATCTCCAATGAAAAAGATTGAGGAAATCATAAAAATATTTAGTTTTTTAGGCCAGACTGTACCCCCAAAAAAATTTTCTAGCCACACTACTGTTTCAACTATTTAGAAAAAACCTGAATTACAGCAAATAACCCCTCCCTAAACGTAGTCGCGTTCAAAAACCTAGGTTGAGTATGCTTAATCAACCAAACCCAAATAATAAACAAAGAAAAAAACCCTTACCATCACTTTAATTAGATATTCACGTAAAAAAGCCCAATCAGTAAGGAGCATCAATAATATGAAATTGTTGAGTGGCTGTGGGAGAGTTTCATAATTAGCTGCACACTAAGATGCGTGGAGAACAACAATAGAGATAGCTTTAGATGAGCAAATCCTCGAGAAGAGATGGGAAAGAGGATGTATTAGACTGAAGAAAGTAATATAATATAGAAATGAAAATAATGTGACAATAATCAGAGAAGACAATGTTAACAATCAGAGTATACAGCATCAATACCCCTCCCTTTTATTTTGTGCACAAGACTCCAAAAAATAACCTGAACAAAATCCAGCCTGGATGTCCTATCAGGTATCAAATATATTTGAACATGAGAAAGTGCTAACAGATTAATTATATTTCAGCTTTTATATTGCATCCCAAAATTAAAACCGCTAAATCAAATTCAGGAAGAAATTAGTTGTCATTCTGTTTTGACAATATCAAAGGTTAACTAATTGTCTGAAGATACAGCAAGAAAAAAAGTTAGCCTGATAACATCAAAAAATAATATCACAAGAAAACCTGTTGCTAACGGTGAACATCTCCTCATTTTGATTCATAATCAAATGATCCAGGGGGCAGTATATCTCTCCGGTTTCTTGGTCATGAACAACAGCATGGCGATGGCTAAATGTGCCTCTTTCAACATCTTGGCCACTTAACCTGACATGGTTTCCTTCGACAATAAGTGTTGCAAAAGCAAGAGCTTCTCCTACTGCCCAATCAATGCCCTCCCCAGTTTCAATCATTTGGGCTCTCTGATCAAAAACTCTCTTGATACCTCTGTGAGGTTTAAAATTTTCTGGGATGGTTGTGATGGCTTTCCCAACTCTCTTGAGAATTTCAGGTTTTACACTGAAGAAGAAGCAAAATTAGCGAAGTAGAAGAAGTAAATACAAATCCCAATAAGAATGATAAGAATAAAGAAATTATACCCAGTATTTCGAACACGGGATATCTGTTCTGGAGATTTGAATCCAGTCCAATAAGCAGAGAGCCAGTCCCTTTTAATTGGAGTATAGTCTTTACTATGACTGAATTCTTCTTCTAAGATGGTCTCCACCTTGTTATTAATCTTATCAATATTCTCCCTAGAAAATATACCAGACTCCACGAGTTTCTTTTCATAAATTTCAAGTGCACTTGGATGGTTACGAATCACCTAGAGTACAATATAAAAATGTCAACATTTGAGATGTAATAAAAGTTTGCATATAAAACTAGTCTAAAATCTCAAAATTAAAAATAATTTTTTGTAGAAATGCCTGCCTATAAAACTAGAGCATTTTTTTATTGCAAAAAGGATTAATAACTACTGCATTTAGAGTCATGAACCGAGCTGATCAAACTCATTGCTGCAACTCCTGTGGCACGCTACTCCTTATGAAACTTAAGCATTCTTTTATTGAAGAGGTTTAACATCAACTGCATTTAGATTCATATGCTGAGTTGAGCAAGCTCCATGATACTACAACTCTGGTGAGAGGCTGCCTTCCCATTTTTGCAAAACTATCAAATAGCAGATTAACCTTTTACCAGTCATACTCCTCTCACCATTACTCGATTTATCAATAAAGGAAACCGGGATTAGGGAATCACATGCATCCATCATCTTCCTTGAGGTCAGAGCATTGGACTCTTGCTTCCCCCATCACAAGCTGCAACTGAGACTGTAATCTCATCCCCTAGCCATCATAGCAACAGATTCTTCCCCTTTCTTGATGTTAATATTTTTACCACATCAAAAGTGCAGATTCATCCCCTAAAAATTTTAAAGCACATGACGGTTTCCCATCAAGCCCTAAAGTGGAAACTTTCTTCCTCTCCCTTAAATTGCTTCTCGACCTACCTAGCCATCATCATGGGCTCCACTTCTCTCCCCTAAAATTTTTTATAAGAAACCCAAATCAAGTTTTCGTAATTTTACCTTATTAAAAAATCTACTTGTCTGAATTGTAGCTCTCTCTTTTGAAATATGCGCCTTCTCTTAACCGAATAGGTATAAAGGGGGGACTGCACTTAGGTGCATTTGAATTATCAATGAAGAATACATCCAGGAAGTTAGTGCAAGTGGAACAAATTTTTATAATGAAAGACTACCATAAAAAATCACCCACAAAGCAAAGCAAAGACTACAAAAGGTTTAAGAGGATATATATTTGACAGCATCAATAAAAGAAGTGGGTTTAATAAAGCTGATAACCTGATACATCTTTGGTTGTGTAAACGAAGGCTCATCACCTTCGTTGTGGCCATGTCTACGGTAGCACACTATATCAACCACCACATCTGAATGGAACATCTGGCGCCACTCTGCTGCGAGCTCACTAACACGGACCACTGCTTCCACGTCATCTCCATTGACATGGAAAATGGGAGCATTTAAAGCTTTGGCAACATCAGTACAGTATTGAGAAGACCTCCCAGCCTGTGGATCAGTTGTGAATGCAACTTGATTGTTAACTACAATGTGGATAGTCCCACCAGTAGTGTAATTGGGCAATTCGCTGAGATGAAGAGTCTCATAAACAACACCTTGCCCAGCAAAGCTCCCATCTCCATGGATTAGAATACCCATATTCTTTGTCCTATCAACATCATTGGAGTAATACTGCTTTGCCCGTGTTTTACCAACCACGACCGGATTAACCGCCTCCAAATGGCTTGGATTTGCAACCAAAGACAAATGAATTCTCCTTCCACCTCTGGTTGGCCTGTCATAAGAAGTGCCCAGATGGTATTTCACATCCCCGGTTCCCGAGTACAAGCCATCTTCATCCGTCTGCTTTTTCTTGTCAAACTCGCTGAAAATCTGCCTCAGCGGTTTCCTGACAACATTCCCCAAAACATTCAGTCTTCCTCTATGAGGCATTCCAATAACGATACTTTCGACCCCTAAATCAGACGCTCGATCAAACATTTCTTTCATGCCAGGGATCAGTGTCTCTGCACCCTCAAGCCCAAACCTTTTCTGAGCAGGCCACTTCTTAGCAAGAAAATTCTCAAACCCTGAACTCCAAACGAGTCTGTCGAGGATAACCTCGCTTCTCTCCTGACTGTAACCACGAGGCTTGATGGTCTCGATTCTTTCTCTCAACCAATTGCATTTATCCCGATCCGCAATGTGCATGTACTCATAACCGATAGTCCCGCAGTAGGCTTGCTCGAGCCTGTTCAAAATTTCACGAAGGGTTTGGACGGGACGATTCTCCGAGAGAAAGCCAGCCATCCTCCACACCCCTAGAAAGAACTCTCTATCCAAATCCGCCTCGGTGAATCCGTAAAGAGCGGGATCCAGATCTTCAGGAATCGCGAGCTGTTCCAGCCCTAACGGATCGAGCGTGGCCTTCATGTGCCCGCTGACTTGATAAGCCCTAACGAGGAGCAGTAGACGCATACTTTCCTGGATCGTCTGGCCAGAGATCCCCGGCGAGGTAGCGGCCTGGCCGACGAAATTCCGGAAGAAGTTGTCCCATGACTCATCGACGCTGTTGGGATCCGCCTCCCATGCGCGCTGCAGCTCCTCGAGATAGACGCTGCTCGTACCATTAAGGAAGCTGTCGGTGAGGCGAGAGAGAGGGACGGGGCGGGGAACCGGCGTAGCAGCTCTGCGCTTGAGCGCCGTCGAGTGAAAGGTCCGGTGACCCGTGAGAGGCGGCGCGGCCGCGCTTCTGGTAAGATGGTGAGGAGATTGTGCTAGGTTTCTGCGAAGAGCGGCTCTCGCCGCAACAGAAGCAGCGCGGAACCAGGCCATCGGCGGCGATCCTCAAACCTGAATTCGACGAAGCTCAAACCCTAAGCAGATCACAAAATCTTCACTTCGGAGAAGGTATATGTGAGAGGTGCGGAACGAAGCTCGGATAACGCCTTTTGAGAGATTGCCTCGTTTTTCTCTAAAAGATTAACGACGCTTTGGTCAGGCTGTCTGCAAGTGGGCGGAAGCTGCGTGAAAGAAAAAATGAGAGGGAGCAAGAGGATGCAAATTTTCATAGAAGACTTCTCATTTGAAAATAATAATTAAAAATTCTACTTATTTTCTCTAAATAATTAATTATCTTTAAATTTATTTATAATTTTAATTTATAATTCTTAATTATCTATTAGATTTCTAGGTTTTAATGATGTTAATATTTTCTTTGAAAAATATTATGCTTACACACTAATATATATCAAAAAATTATTTAAGATTAATAGAATTTATTTTTTGTATATAGACTCTACAAAAAAATATATTTAACTAATAATCTACTTACACATTGGATTGACATATCATCTATATATTTTGATGTATATTAATGTATAAGGGTAACAATACTCATTTTTTTATTAATGTTTGAGAGTTTTTAAGTTTAGAGTCTCCCATTATAATTTTTTTTATTTTTTTGAAGGAATTTGTTTGTCATGAGAATTTAAGTGTAATATAATCTCATTAGTTAATTATTATTTTACTGATTTTTTGTAATATTATTGAAAATATTTTTTGTTAAAAATGAATTAATCTATAAGTGTGATCTTCTGAGTAGATAGTTGTTTCGATTGAGATAAAACAGGTGTAAAGTAAATTTTTTTAAGGTAAACTAAAATTAGCGACGTTTTGTGTGAAGTAAAACTAATTAAGAACTTTTACATTGTAATCAATTTTGCGTTAATTTATATAGATAGCTTGTGATCGAGTTATGCCCTAAATGAGTGTCACCGGGAGATTACGCAACACTTAGCGGAGCTATGAGAGCATTTTGTTACTTTGTTCAAATGAATGATTATTGTTTCCGACGAAGGATTTTATTGGTCGTTTTCTTCGGCGAACGAGTTGGTTAAATCCTTCGTCGAATCGTTCGTTCCATTCAAAATCATAAACAAAAAAATAATTGGCTCATTTTACTCAAAACAGCATAATCTCATATTACTTTATGCCAAACAAATAAATATTAATTTTCTTATAAATTTACTAAACAATAATAAAGCAACTGATGTAATCAAATTTTATTGTAATTAAATTATTTTACACTTCAAAATTTTCAAATTATATCATATGATCCATGAGTGAAGAGATCAAGCATACACTATCATGACATCTTTTAGATACTTGCCACAAGATACCATTTTATTACACGTGGCAAATGAGCCAAACAGAGAGCCGTCCTTACACATCCTCTGTACCACGCGGAAGCATTCCATTCTCAGTTTCTCACCCTTCAACTCGATTCACTGTGAAATCCCTTCATCAGTTTTTCCGAAATTTTGTATGGGCTGATAATCGGAAATAGGTGTTAGGGTTTATCGGCGATCTCGATCTAAAAATTTCCCTTCGCACCGACGATGCAATCGGTGCTCGGGGAGATCCTCCTCTGGCGATCGACAATGATATCGTCAGCGACTTCGTTACACTGTGGATCATGCTCCCATCGCCTGAAACAGATCGAGAAGTGGAATCGGCGTAGTAATTTAAGTTGACGCTTGGTGCGATTGATGGCGATAGAGTTCTAGGGCTAAGTTTTGGTCGTTCCTCTTTTTCCTCATCTTCACCGGCGATCTATCTGAGCTGATCGTAATCCAGAGGCTCTAGATTACAAATTCGCTTCGTATTTTGGAACTTACTGTCTCTATTTGGGATCCGAAAGTGCTAGATCTGATTTTATTCTACTTTCTGGCGTGGATTTCCTCTTCGCCTTGAGGTAATGATATTGGCAATGTGTTTTCTTGTTGTTCAATGACAATTACCCCTTCTCTTTTTTCATTACACAGTATCAACTCTCAGGTCGACCTAATCACATTTTTAGGGATTTTCCTTTGAGATTTTTAACCGATCAAGCTGTTTGCAGCACTACATTTATAATTTTGATATTACTCGGTAAATATTTCCTTCGATTCCAACAAATTTCTTGAATAGTTACCACTGTGAATTCCTTGCATAGTCGATAAATACATATTTTGTAGAGAACTGGATGTGTCTTTAGTTTCTCTCTTGAACTGATTTTAGTTCCTTCTTTGTTCTGATAGATATTTTAGCAATATAACTTAGCAAGTGTTCCAATGCTGTCCATGACATACAACCACCATGCAATTTCTTGTTGTAGGCAACCAATTTTTATAATTTATGTTAGTTTTTCGTTCTGATGCAATTAATCTGGAAGTTTTTTCTCATACATATAGAAACTGAATGGAGGAGCCATCGGCAGTTCATCTTTTATCTAATTCAGTTTCTGAAGATACTAGCTTTGAGTTGATTCACCATAGACTAGACTGCAAAACTTCTTGTGCGCAAGATCAACAGTTTACCTGTAATAATTTGTCAAAAAATGTTGAGAGCAAGGTTCAACAAATTTCTTGTTGTTCTATTGCAAAAAGTGACCAAGTTATTGGTGAGATAGTTGGTGCTGATGAAACCTGTTATCTTCAAAGCTCACATGCGCAACTTGCTGAGAATGATCCAACCTTTGAAGCAGATAAGATGCCTACTTCTGACGACGTCACTGCATTCAAGAAGCTCATTTATTCTGATGCTAGACTTCAGAAATGCTTGAACAAGTCTGCAACTTTTCCATCCTCTGAAGAAGAGTCTTTACCTTTAATTTATTCTGATATAACTGGGATATATGCTGAGAGAAATGGGGAATCACCAAGTACAAACGTAGTTGTTCAAAAATTATCTGCAGACCAGATTCCTACATTCAAACGCTCTACATCTCTTCCTGTAAGTTACATTTCATGATCAGTACATATGAAAGCTGCAACATTGTGCTGTACTATCTTAATTCCTTCATCTGAAATTCAAGTTATTATCTTAAATAATTTGATCGATGTTAATGTGATTCCTAGCATTTAGTGGGAGTACCGAGACCGGTCATGTTTTATTCTACACCTTTTTTTTCTTCTTATTTACTTTCTGTTAGTTTGTTAAGTACTTTGCTTTCATTTATATATGAACATATTATTGGCTGGTTAGAAGTATTATACAACCATTATGATAGATTCTTAATAATAAAAGTATAGTTCCTTCGTTTTGGCTTCAACCAGTTTTGCATTTGCAATTGGTTTCTTAAACTAGCACCAACATGCATCATGCAAAAGATGACATACTCTTACCTTTTTGAACCCCTCAGAAAGAGGTTGTTACGAAACAGTTTTGAAAGTATGATTTGGTTAATTTCTTTTGTTTAGCAAAAAAAAAATATTATTTTTTCCTGCCTATTACCACCACCAATGGCCACCCACTTGCCAATCTCCTGCGTGCAAGTCAACTGCTCATTGGCCACTATTCTCCACAGTTGATGTCGTGCACATCATCATGGCATTCGAGCAATTGTAGTAACAGTTTCCACTATAACAACATCTTTGCAATTACCTCTTTAGGAGCTTCACATCACATTTTTTAGACAGTTGCAACTATGCCAAATTGACCATAAGCTTTTCAACATTCTACTATTCCCCTGCTTGCACAAGCCCCAATTTGTTTGAATTCAATCTCTTCTAGGTAGTCTTAGTGTTTGCAACTTGTAAACACTATATAGTCTGTTTTGATTTGCCACTGCCAAACTGTATTTTGTGTAACTTTGAGGAAATTGTCTTTATGTGGTCTTATGAGGTTTGAATTATATTAATTTTATGTTAGGAATTTGAATATCATTTCAATCCTCGTTCACCAACGATGTCACAGCGAAAGACATTGAAGATCCCCGACCTTGTCACCTTTGAACCCTGAAAAAAGCATAATAATGTGTTAAAACAAGCACACAAGAAGAACAAATAGATTTGCATTAAAAATCTTAAATTTAGGGGAAAATCACAGAGCTAATCTACAAAGATTTCACCATGAAAATAAGAATATTACAGTAAAGAGATCTCACTCGCTTAGCCTTGGAGCTCTCATAGGTTTGTTGGTCTTCAACGGGACGCTTGGCGTGCTGGCTTCACAGGAGCCTAGGCTTCCCCAAATGTCAAACCTTAATCCTTGGTTGTTCCCAACGCTTGGGCGCGTTTAAACGTGCAGTTCGGCGCTTGAGCATGCTTAGACACTTGACCAAGAAACTCCTCAACACTTCTAGCTCGACATGACCCATTTTGCATCCAATTCACATCTGGTTGATCCGTGACTAGCCCAAAGTCACCCCAATGCCTTGCATTGATCATTGACCTTCAAGATAACTGCAGCGTACTCAGGATTCCAGCATCAACCATGGTTCCCGCTTGCTTGTACATTTCTTGTTGTGTATTTAACCCCACCCCATTGATGCCTGTCTTTGGTTGTACTTGAGGCTCCACAATCTTAACAATCTCTCACATGGAGACCGAGTACAATTCCTTATTTCACCATCTTCTTCTTCACCTTGGGAGCGATTTCTTCAGTTATATCGAGGAATGGGTGGCTCAACACTGCCTCCAATTACATCATAAGGCCCACTATCAGAGAGAATATATCTGTATAGTCAATTCCTTGCCCTTCCGGAACATCTCCTGCATGCCCCTCCTTGTAGTGCCTGCTTTAGTGGGTCTCCTCTTTACCACATTCACCGAATAGTAGTCTTCTTCCTATGACAGGTAGCTCCTTCAAGTCCCCTACTAGACTTAGCGTTGATGACTGCATTTTGTCACCCTTGGGTTGCCCCCCACTCGCCTTGGGTACTCTCTGTTTTGGAAGAACTTTTAGGCTCAATCCTTTGTGCTTGAAGCACAACCCGCGTTATAAGCCTCTTCAATCTCGTTTTTATCATTGGACTCTTTGTCAAGAAGAAACTTGACCTTCCTCTAATGCTTGTTCACGACGCATTTAGAGAGGGAATATTTAGGCCCTCTTGCCTTTGTGCTCGCTTGAGCGATGCCTTGCTGAAGAAGCCAAATTTGTCACATATAGCGACCCATCTTTGCTCCCTCTGGCAACCACCAATGCATCTTTCACATTTTAAAACTTCTTTTTAAATGTTGTCGCATATTCAACTCGAGCTAGCTAGCTAACAAAAATCAAGTTTCTTTTTAGGCTTGGAACATGTCAATGTCTTTCAACTACCACCCTTGGCTTGTTCCCAGTCGCCCTTCCTCATGTCTTCTCACTGCTCAATGCTGCCTGTCGTGTCGTCTCTCATGCTCATGCTTTCCAGCTTATTCGCAGTGTAATTTTTGAACACCGTCTTGCTTAGAGTAGCATGACATAATGCTTTAGAAACTACCACCCAATATGTCATCTTGCCCAAGGATATGATCAATGCATCATCAAGATCTGTTGCTGTTTTCATACTGGTTACGCTGCCTTTCTCTTGGTTTGCGTCTCCAGTTGCGATCCTAGTGTGTCACAATCCATCTTGAGGTGGCCACTTTTGCCATAGTTCTAGCACTCAATTTTACTCATACACTTCTCTCTTCTTGAATTGCACTAACTCCACTTCAAGTCGCGATCCTAGTGTGTCCTTCTGTTCTCAACTTATAACTTGAACGTTGTTGCCTCACCACTTGGTTTTTTCCTTGCTTCCGCATTCAGGATCACCCCCAACCATGTCATCAAACTTCAAGATTGCAGCTCCTGATGAGTTTCTCACCACCATCACCAAGCTATCCAAGCTTTTCTTTGATGAAAACATCAACAACAAAGCTCACATCTCGTCATCAAACTTTATGTCGATTGAGCTTAAACTGGCTAGTGACAATGTTGAAGCTGTTCAAATGATCCATCACTAAGCCACATTTCTCTTCTTCATGTTGAACAATCTTTTTATCAGGGATTCCTTATTTAATGTTGAGGTTTTTTCGTACATCCTTGTCAAGGCGTTCATTAGATTCACCATGATTTTCTTGTTCACTATGTTGAATACAACAGACAGTGTTAACGAAAGCAAGGGCAAAATAAATCTCAGGGCAATTTTATTAAGTATTTTTCAGTTTTTGTTGCTCATTTTTTGCAACCACTTCATTATGTCACCCAATGGTACCGTAGATCTTCAATCCGCATTCTCCTGAATGCAGTCATCTCGTTGAACTTCTCCATGTTGAACTTTATTTTGTTTGCCATTGCTCCCACTTGAATAAAGCTCCGATCATTTTGATACCAGTTATTAAGGATTTGAACACCCTTTTAGCCCTCGTTCACTGATAATAACACAACAGAAGTAAGTAAGGATCTTTATTTTTACCACATTTGAAGCAAACTACGAAACAAAAGCACAAAAACATCGAAAAAATGAACATAAAAAGCACACAGATTTAAGTGGAAATCTCCATATCCGAGTATATATCACAGGGTTACACCATAAAGATCTCACTATGGAACTAATAAAAAGTTGCAATATAGAGATCTCACTCTCTTTCTATTGGACCTCTCACTACTTTTGCACCCAACCCCACACATAGTAATCTCCTCCTTCACATAGCCTCATGTCTCCTCCTTCACTTTTCAAGAAACCCAACACACCTTATAAATCTTACGACATCTCCTAGCTATTTATAACTCAACAAAAAGAAATTATAAACTAACACTCACTAGCTTAATAAATGCTCGTGTGACACTTCACGTGTTTACGCTTTGGCTTGTGTATGCCAAAGCTCACAGCTTTCGGCATGGCTGATTGCAACAGGGGGCTTAGGCAAGCTAAGCTTATAGGGCTCTGTCTGTCACTTTCTTCGATGGAGCTTGGGCACGCCTAAGTGCCTAGCGCTTGGTCTGCTGCTTGTTTCCTATTATAAGAAGGTGCTTGAGTGAGTCTAAGCGCACGCTTTGTCCATTGTTCAGTTGCTGGATCTACTGACGCTTGGGTGTGCCCAAAGCTTGGTTTGCTAGTTTTCATCATGGCTCCTAGATCTTGCATAAGCGTCTCGACCTTGACGCTTTTGCTAACGTTGATCCTTTTTTGGATGTTCTCGGTGCTTGGGCGCACTTAAGCACCCAATCCAGCACTTGAGCGTGCTTAGGCGCCCAACAACAAAACTCCTCATGTTCTCTTTTGGCTCCGATCTATTTCACGTTCAGCTCACATTCGGTTGATCTGTAGCTCCGCCCAAAGCCACTTAAAGCCTTATATTGATCCTTGATTCTCTCCAATGTTGATCACTTTAATGCACTCGGAGTTTCACCATCAATTCATATTCCTGTTTGCATGTTTGTTGTGTGTCTAGGTGCATCCTATTGGTGCATGTCATTAGACCGCACTCGAGACAACAATTCCAATATTTTATTCTTTGGGTTTCCTTCTCATTAACGCCCATTTTCTTGCCGACTCTCGTCGAAATCATACATATGTTAATCCTTTTGCGGTTTGTAATCTTGCTTAATCAGATTGTGAAGGCTCAACGATCCTAATAGTTAAATACTACGGATATTAATCCTTTCACAATTTTAATCAATTCCAATATTTTATTCTTAGGGTTTCCTTCTCATTAACGCCCATTTTCTTGCTGACTCTCGTCGAAATCCTACATATGTTAATCCTTTTGCGGTTTGTAATCAAGCTTAATCAGATTGTGAAGGCTCAACGATCCTAATAGTTAAATATTACGGATATTAATCCTTTCACAATTTTAATATGCAATCAACTGTTTGATGGGACGGTTGGGATTTTACCCGCGGTTTTATAAAAGAAATATTTGGATTTAAATTGATTTTAATAAATATAAATCAAAAGTAAATTAAATCAATTTAATAAAAATAATATTTTGTGAATTTTTTTTGATCATTTTAAATTAGATTCTATAAAATTGACTATGATAACTAAAAATTAGAGCAAACTTAAATTTATAAAAATTTTATGTTTGGACCCATAATTTATTTTCTATTATTTATTGAAGATAAGAATTTTAATTAATCATTAAAAAGATTATAATAATATGAAGGTTATCAACTTTTCATAATTATTCTATAAAAATATGCATTTTTATTACATAATTACTGTAATAAAATTTTAAATTATGTGAGATAAATTTTAAGAATGCGATTATTTTTAATTAATGGTATTTCATGTTAATTAAGCTATTTAATAATTTAAGTGACGACGGTTTTGTCCTACATCATTAGGTTGCTATAACTCTTCCACTTAAAAAATTGTCATTCTCGGCATCGTTCATATCAAGTTAAACAGTTAAGTTTTAAGGGTAATGTACCAAATCACTTTAAAGGATGGGATATTGCATTTGCATATCCTCTTTCTCCCAAGTCGCAACTTTAGTGCTTCGATCTCTCTATTGACCTATGACCATTGGGATGGTGTTACTACGAAGTTGACTAATATCATGATCTAAGATGCGTAAAAGTTCTTTCACGTATGTCAAATTGGGATGAAGGATCTCTCATCGGTCTGATAAACAAAATCTCCACGCTGGAAGTTTATATAGTCTTGGGCAGTTCTTATCTTAATTTGAATCAATTCGATCTTCTGTGTGGTCTCTCTACCAAACTTGAGCCATAATTTGTTAGTCACCAACCTCTGACCAAGACAATGTAATAGTACACTTTCTACCATAACAAGCCTTGTAAAGATATGCAGATGCTTGATTGGAAAATGTTATTGTACGTGAACTCGATCAACGCCAGATGCTCCTCCCAATTGCTTCATAGTCTAGAACACACAAGCACAAGAGGTCCTCTAGGGTTTGGTTTACTCTCTGTTTGGCCATCAATTTGGAGATGGATTACGATTCTCGTTGCTAGCGCAACACCAACATCGAACTATATAGCCCTCCAAAATCCGGAATAAAGTGGCTATCCTAAGCATACACTATGCTCTTGGAGACACTGCAGTTGAACTATCTCTTGATTATAAATTCTAGCAAGCTTCTCCAGAGAGTCAACAGACATCGCACCGAGCTGTAATAAACCTCAAGGCCTCTAATGTTCGGCCTCCACAAGGCAACTGACGTCGCATCGAGCTACACAAATTTTTATTCACAGAATGTCTCCCACACATCCCACCTTGTGGCGCTTGCTTCCATTGGGTCTCCTCTTCACCCACTTCCTCCAAAGAGTCGTCTTCTTCTGGCATGTATCTCCTTCAAGTTCCCTGCGGCGATTGCGTCACCCTTGGCCTGCTCCCGCTGGGCGCTCCCTATTTTGGAAGACCTTTTGGGCTCAACCCCATGGTGCTTGAAGCACAACTCGCCTCACCTAAACCTTCTCTTCAATCTTGTTTCAGCCATCAGACTCTTTGTTAAGAAGAAACTTGAACTTTCTTTAACGCTTCTTCACGACACCTTTAGAGGGGAGATTTGGGTCCCCTCTTGCCTTTGTGCTCGCTTGACTGGTGCTCTGCTGTTGAAACCAAGCTTGTCACGTATAGTGACCCATCGTTGCTTCCTTATGTAGCCACCAATGTACCTTTCATCACCTTCCAAGAGTCTTTCATGAACGCGGCTGCATATTCAGCCCATACTAGCTGGCCAACATAATCAGTTTCTCTTCAGACTCTGATCATGTTGGACGTCCTTCAGTTGCTATTCTTGGTCTGCTCCCACTCATTCTTCTTCTTCTCATCTTCTCACCCCTTGAAGCTGCATGCGATGTTATCTTTCATGCTCGTGCTCTCTAGCTCACTTGTAGTGTAATTTTTGAACACCACCCTGTTTAGAGCTGCATGGTACGATACTTCAGAATCCACCACCTGAGATGCTGTTTTTTCTAGGGATAAGATCAATGCATCCTCGAGATATGTTGTTGCTGTAATGTTGGCTGCACCGCTTCTCTCTTGGTTTGCACCTACAGTTCTTCGGGTTTCGCTCAGTCCCTATTGAAATAGCCTCTTTTGCCACAATTATGGCACTCATCTTGCTCTCCAACTTTTTTCTTCATGAAGCAAATCAGGAGACAAAAGGCATAAAACGAAAATATTGGCTTTGCTCATTAGATTCACCTAGGTTTTTTTGTTACTATGTTGATAGCAACGGACGATGTCAGGGAAAGACAAATAAATCCCAGGGCTGCTTGGTGTAAGATTTTCGAGTCGTTGTCGGTTATTTCTTGCGTCTTCTTTATGCACCTAATGACAGGTTCAACTCTCATGTATAGATTTTCAATTTGCACTCTTTAGAATGCAAAGTTGGTCCCTTTAAATATCTTCATACTGAATTTTGTTTGGTCTGCTATTGCTCTTACATGATCAAAAGTACAATCGCTTTGAGATCAGTTGTTAGAGATTTAAACACCCTTTTAGCCCACATTCACTGATGAGGATACGAAGAAAGCAAGCAATTATCCCCAGCTTTGCTACCTTTGAAGCGAACTATCAAACAAAAGCAGCAAAATGCAGAAAAACATGCACACAAGAGACTACGTGGAAATCTCCAAATCGAAAAGAATCACGGAAACACCATGAAAATCCTACTATGAAAATACGAAGAAGATTACAATAGAGAAGTCTTGCTCTCTTACCCTTGGAGCTCTCACAATCTTTTTCACCCAGCCCCACACATAGCATGCTCTGCCTTCACAACTTTTTTCTATTCCTTACAGCCACCATAACACTATTCAAGTAACCCAACACTCACCTTATAGGCCCTAAGATATCCGTTTGGTAATTATAATCCAACTAAAAACAACCCTAAACCAATCCCTACTAGCTCAATTAATGCTTTAATGCGACCCTTCTCGTGTTCATGCTTCACTTGGCGCTTGGGCTTGCCATGCACAGAGTCTTGACGTGGCTAATTACAACAGAGAGTCTCGGTGCGCCCATGCGCCAGGGCTTTGTCTAGCTCTTTCTTCAGCTGGCGTATGGGTACGCCAAAGTGCCTAGTGCTCGGTTTGCTGCTTGGAGACTAGGTGCACCCAAGCGCCCAATGCTTTGTTTATTCTTCTGTTGTTTGATGCACAGGCATTTGGGCATGCTCAATGCTTGATTTTCTTGTCATCAACGGGAGCCTGGGTGCATCTAGGCACTCAATCCTTGGTTCCTGGTGACTTCACATGCTCTGATCCTTCCATGGCTGTTCTCGACACTTGGGTGCGTCTAAGTACCCAGTCTGGTGCTTGAGCACACTTAAACGGTCTACCACGAAACTTCTCAGCACTTCTTGCTAGTCTCGGCCTGTTCCGCGTTCAGCTCACTTCCAATTGATCCGTGACTCACCTAAAGCTTTGCATTGATCTTTGACCTCTACAAAACCATTTCAACACACTCTAGGCTCTACCATCAACTCCGGTTCTCGCTTGCATGTACGCTCCTTATTATGTATCTTCTTGGATTTAACCTGAGCCTCCACAATCTCAACATTTTATTCTCATGCTTTTCTCTTCTTATTAGCACCCATTTTCTAGCTGTGCTTTCAATCTTTTTGTTCAAAAGATGCTGAATGGGGGAATTTAAAATATGTTGGGTTTAATCTCTGATTTTTTTTTCTAAATTTCTATATTTTAAATTGTTGGGTTTAATTGTTTTCATGGCATGTTTAATTTGACCCAAACCTAAAATAATAAGAATCTCAAATACTTTGAATTTAGGATGATGGATATTATTATTTGACTGTCTACAATGGAGAGAAAGGATTCGTGCAGCGGCTAATCATCTCTTTAGCCGGGATAAGACTTGGTGTCGTCAGTGTTGCTGTTGATGTCCTGTTTGATTCCCAGCTGGCATGTTTAATTGCATGAATCCGAAACTTACTCCTACCCACTCTGCTGGCCGAGAAATTGTATTTAACTGCCAAAGTTGAATATCTCAGGCTTCGTCCGAGCTCATATCCGCTATGAAAGGCGGCCGTGCGCTGAGCGGAGTGCAGCCTAAAACAAACATGCACATCAAATGGGCGGAAGGCGTTCATGACCCACCCGCGACCTCTTTGTCGCACACCGTGAAGAGCCACAGCGCCTCCCCGCGCTCCAGGCCCAAAAAGAAGGACGGCAATCACAAGCACAAGCACAGCAGCAAGGGTAACAAGAGCAGCAGCTCCCGCGGGAATGGCGCCACCAAGAAGCTCCAGAGCCGAGGAATTGCCAGCGCCTGTGCCGGCAGCAGCTCGTATGCCTTGCCAGCCAAGTCTTGTTGTAAAAATTATGAAGAGAAGCAGCTGTCTGATTTGAATTCTGTTTCTAGATTGCAGGTCGGAGGGGTGGTGAAAGGGTCGGTGCAGTCTGGGACATATGCGCATGATGTGAACTGCGGGAGCATCTTCCTGAGGGAGTCGCTGGCTAAGGTGCATCTGTCCTTTGGCGAAGCCACCTAATCCTGAAGTCTATGGAAAACCGGTATGTTTTTTTATCAGCCTAGTAACTGCAGTGAATATATTATCCATGAGTGCTCTTTTGGTTTTGCGCTCTTGAAAGCACTTGTAGTGAAAACATATAAAATATTATAATATCATCCTATAACCGTGGAGTTATCTTTTTTACTAGAATTTGTTATTTGATTTTCTTGCTGTAAAACATGGTATTATGTACAACAAGGCTTAGTTCTGAACCATGTATTCAGATTCGTATTAGCTTTGTTATTTCGTCATAGGTTGATTGGTTTTAACCGTTGAACTTATTAGTGACCTGGTTAAACAAAACCATCCTAAAAATCACATTTACAGGGCTGATTTTGAGTTGAGTTTGATTCAAATTATACTGAACTAGAACTTAAAATTTTCGAGTTTAGTTTGGCTCAAAAACAACTCCAACATGTTTCGAGTCTAGCCAACTTATTTCTACATGAATCGATTTCAAATCAACTTGGAATCGATTTCAAATCAACTTGAAATCGATTCAAGCGCATCTCGGAGAATTAAATACTAATTATGAAGGAATTGGGATTGACACCCATGACCTTTGCTTCTAATGTTGTGCCTCTCGCACTAACTGATCTGGACTTTGCTAAGGGTGCATGCAATGTGCATTTATTATTGATTTTGAGTTGATTAGATCTATTAATTAGGTTCGAAACCGGCATGAATTTGTTCTGTTCAATTTAAGCTGAATGAAACTCGAGCAACCATCGAGTGAAATTGTTAGCCCTCTTCACGTATGTGTATCTATGATAGTTCAAAAGTTTAATAGTCAATGGAAATGATTACAAAAGAATATTTATCAAAAAGTATTCATGATCTTTTCCTTTTCTTATTCTTACACAGTCCCCACAAAAAAAATGTATTCTATCGACAATTTACTTGTGCATGAGATTGGCACTTCTCATCTGTTTATGATCATGTGTATTTTTGTGCAACTGTAACAGTGATCATAATTAATTGACAAGTAAAGTAGATTTATTGGTGATGTGGTATTTTTGTAAGAGGAGGGGGGTTTAAGACTAAAAATAAAATGAAAAATTTCTAATGTTCTTTGTGGCTCCATATCCAGCTCGTAACATATTTATTTCAGTTATTTCCTTGATATTTATTAATAAGGTTTCATTCATCTAATCCTCTTATAATTTTCTTTATTTTTTAAACTGAAATTACCGGGTTATAAAATTGCACTGCATTGATTCTTCTCTTATATTTCCGAGCATTGTTTTTTCGGGTAAACTGAAATTATCGGCATTTGACATGCACTCGAATCGGGCGTATTAGGAGCATGCGCGGAGCAGCCGAGCGAGCGAACGAACGATTCCGTTCATCCATTTTCTCTGGTGAAAAATGATTCTCATTCTTTTGAAAGAATGATTCGAAGGAATCATTCAAACGATTTCTCTTCGTTTCTTTCGAACGAATCCTTAAAAAAATTTCAAATCGATTCGACAAAATGAATCATTCGAACTTCGTTCGTATTGTTAAAATGAAACCTTAAAAATAAAAAAATTCTTAGGGTTAATTTTAATTCTTTCAATGTACTCAAAACACAATTCACAGATTATTTTATTTCAAATAGAAAAATTTTAATTTTTTTTGTGTGAAACTAATAAACAGTATGAAAGGACATAATTATATTATAATCAAATGATTTTATGCTCAAATTTTTCATATGTTAAACAGCTCCAATGTGAATTCCAAGAGTTGCTTACTATCAATGAAAATGTATTTATAAAGCTCAATGCATAAATTAAAAAGATAGTTCAAATATAATAATATATGATATAAAAAATTAGTTGTATTTTAATAAGAAATGCTAAATATGTATCATTGCAATCCATAAAGGATTTTAGCACCATCAAAGAGTATTAAGTATTTGTTATGATGTTCCCTTCATAGTTTCAACATTTTTAGTGCTTCTAACTTTAGTATTAACTATATAATTATAATTAAAAATATTAATTATCTAGAAAAAAAAATTAACTGCGTTAAACAATTCTATAATACTATTTGTCTATTAACAACATTTATTAAATGATAGTAACAAGATAGTTTGTTTAATAGTCCCATTATTTGATATTATTATTGTTTAATATTAATAAATGAACATTAATTACTTTAGATTGTTAAAATAATAATATTTAAATACTTATTAATAAATATATTTTATATATAAAATGATCTAATTGCTTTAAATTATTTTTATATTTTTAAATTATTTATATATATATATATATATATATTAAATCTAAAGCCCTAAAAAGAAAAAAAAAAAAAGAAAAAGATTAATGTATATATTTTGATTTATATTTTTGTGTAAGCATATTTTTTTTTTTTTGATAAAATTACAAACATTAATGTTTAAACATTGTTACCATTAATATATTAAATATTTAGAAAATGATTAGATTATCTTTTAACATTATAAATATTATTGTAAATTTAAGTATTAATAAAAAATCAATATTATAATTTTGACAATACATTAATATTATGAAAATATTAATAATAATTGTTATTATGTACAAGGTAATTATTTTTTGATAATATACTTATTTATTTTATATTCTAAAACTAATGTTTTAATAATTAATTTATTATTTATTAAATTAAATATTGTTATTTATTTATTTATATAATGCTTAAAAATTAATTTTTTCATTATATTTTAATAATTATTTATTAGAATTCAGTATCAAAATAACACGAGTATTGTTATGAAAGCATATGCATTAATTATTATTTTTAATGAAATATAATGATTATTATTATGATATGATAATATAATATAGGCAATATTTAAATATTTACTAATTCATTACTATTGTACACTACATTATAACATTTTTATATGATATTATAAATATTTGTTTATTATTTATTATTCATATGCGCCTATGCGTCCAACATTATCTCTTTGCTGTTTTATTTATATATATATATGAAATGTATAAATAAATGATAACTTGAGTACCTATCCTTAACAAATCAGACAAATATATGATGATACAGTACAGCAGGATTGGGAGAATTACCAATAGTCCAGGCAAGAGCAGGCTCCATCTCTGAAATGGTGAAACCTGATGGCATCCCTCACTGTGAATCTTTATCATCCTCCTCTTCAACATCATACAACGCCGCCTCTGTCTCCGCTCGGTACCCTGCCTCCATCATCCTCCCCCTCAAACCCTCCAGCAAGGAGTAGATCTCCGAAGCTTGGGGGTGCGACCAGTCCCCTTCAGTGAAGCTATGCACAGCATCCTTCACCTCTATTATGCTGCACCCAGGCAGCTTGGCAAGGTTTCTTCTCTTAGCCGCCTCCGTCACTTCCGCCGCCTCTAAAAAGCTGTGGCCGGCCGAATAGATATTGGAGAGCAAAATGTAATACCCCGGATTTTCTGGCTCAAGCTCAAACAGTTTCTCCGAGGCCAACTTTGCCATCCCGGTTGCCTTATGAATCCTGCAAGCACCGAGGAAAGCAGCCCAAAGAGCGGAGCCAGCATTATCGGGAGCTGTTTTTATGAACTCCAGTGCCTCCCCAAGTCGCCCAGCACGTCCCAAAAGGTCAACCATGCATGCATAATGCTCAACCCAAGGGCATATTCCGTGATTTCGGGCCATGGATGCGAAGAAGATGTCGCGGCCTTCCTCCACTAATCCACCGCCATGGCTGCAAGCATGTAGAACAGAAAGCAACGTGGTTGAAGTTGGCGAGATTTGAGCGAAAATCATATCTTTGTAGAGCCAAAGAGCTTCGTGGCCATAGCCATGGATGGAATAGCCGTATATCATCGCATTCCACGAGACCACATTCTTGGCTGGCATGCCTTCGTATATCCTCCGGGCTTCGGCAATGCTCCCGCATTTCGCATACATATCAATCAGCGCGGTGCATACATAGACGTTGAGCTCAAGATCCTGCTCGATTATTATACCATGGATCCATTTTCCTAAAGAAAGAGCTCCAAGCTGAGCACAGGCTGAAAGAATGCTGGAAGCCGTCACAGGGTTCGGCTTAAAATTGAGCGATCTATCAAACACTTTTTTGCAGATTCCATATCATTCAGTCTGCTATAAACGGTGGTGAGGGCAGTGGACACCACAGATCCTGATCGAGCCCTGTCTTTACCACAAATTCATGCAATTCTCTGCAGAGAGAATCATAACCGAAAGGATGAGTTGCAGGGATCATGGCTACAAGTGTGCTGGAATTTGGCTGCAAGCCAGAAAGCTGCAAATTCCGGAATAAATCGGCATATAATCTGATAAAACCGGCGGCAGAATAACCAGAAATCATCACGTTGCAATGAATGATATCAGGTCTAGCAATCTCCTCAAAGATTGTTTTCTGTCCTCGCATTTTGAGTAGAACGACAAGAGTCCAGGATGGGATTGATCCGCCAACGCAGATTTCAACCCTAAGCAATGCACGGATTTCCCCAAAACAATATCCTGAAGTTCGGCAATGCTGGAACGCTCTAGCTGCCCTGAGGAAATAGCTGCAGCGGACGAGCCCTGAAATTCGGGAGTTCCAGGAAACGGTGTCCAGATGGGGAATTTGATCAAACACCTTGTCTGCATCGGAGGAGACCTGCGAAAACCCAAAGTAGAAATCGGTGAGCACGGAACTGATGAACCGGTCGGTTTCAAAGCCAGAAACGACGATTCGGGCATGGATGGCGCGGCCGGACGAAGGGGAGGGGAGGGGAGGGATGCGGCGGCGGAGAGGGAGAAGGAGAAGGTGAAGCTGTCAGGATGGAGATCAGGGTGGCGACGGGGGAGCGAGGAGAAGAGGGAGAGAGCGTGGTCGGCGGGAAGGGAGCGGAGGAGGACATTGAGGAGGAAAAGATCTGGATGTGGATGGGAGCAAAAAGGCGGGGGAAGGCTGCCGGAAGAGATCAGAGAGGCGGTGAATGAGCTTAGTGGTAGCGGGAGGTCGGGATGGTGGCCGGAAACAATGGCGCGGGACAAGATTTGCAGGAGACCAAATAGGGAAGAGGCCACATCGGAGATACGTAGACCTTTGTTCTACCATTCATAACAGAGGGGGGAAGTTTTATGAGATATAACTCATTGGATGCATGAGCGTCGACGTAGAAGTTGGTTCTGACATCACATTGGATCGTCTTCTAGGTTCACTCACGCGAGCAGATCGGGATGGAGTAGCAGATTTGAGGAGCCAATGATTGCAAATCTGATGTTGAAAGCAAATCTCATGCCGATCCGCAGCATGAGGCGCTGACAATTAGTCAATCTGATAAAAAAAAGCGGATTTGATGAGATGATCCAGCAGATACACAAGCAGATCCCCGCTTCCCTATCCACAAATGTAAACGCCCGAGTCAATGGGGGGGGGGCTGGGGTGCCCGAGGAGATATTATTTAATTATTATTTTTTTATTTAATTTAATATAAATATTATTTTTAAAATTTATATTGAAATAATATACAAATTTTATTGGATAATTTTTTTTAATGTCACATCAACGCTCGTATGATGTTTTGAATGATTATTGGAATATTTTAATATTTTGGAAATAAAAAATATATATAATTAAATTGCAAATAAATGATTTATTTTTTTAAATGCATCAATTCTAGGTTCAGCTAAGGAGATGATTCATTGGGTTAGATAGGTTATATCACCCATAACACACAATGCACCTAAATCTTCGCATAAATGAGCTGTGGAGCTCAACCAGTGGTTCTCGACTCATATGCGTCAACTTCTCACCTTAGCAAATGAATTATGCTACGATGCCCATAGAGTTTGTCACATGACTCTAGGCTGTCATGCACAAATTCTTTGCATAAGCTAATGGTGAGCAGTGGAGCTCAGAGATTTTTATTTATCCCATGGCTCTGTTGATCAGCTTAGATCTAAGGGTTTGCATTGATCATTTTCGCACAGCGAATGTTGTCACGAACATTCGCGGTAAGGATTCTCAGCATGCACAATCTTAGTTCTAAGTGATTTAAGAGCTCAATGATTTTCATAGTTTTAAGACATCATTGCTTAAATATCTTCATGACAAAAATAGCTTATCCAATCTATTACTCACATCATTCAATCAAAAAGAAATGATCAAAAGACATTCATTAATATTCAAAGAGTACAAACACTTTTATTTCTAAGTCATTACATGCATTATGCCCAACCCTCTCTAAAAAGGTTTAGGCTGCTATTGAAATGTAAAGAAAAGAAAACTCACAAGAAGTTGGAAGCCTTTGCAAGGTTTTTACAAAAAAAATCAAAGGAAATAAGATAGGGTACAGTACTAAGGAACTAATGTCGCGTTCGCCTATCTCTTTCTCTATCTTGGATCTCCTTTTCTTCTCTAACTTCTGTGCTTGTTCTTTTCTCCCAGGTTTAGCCTTTTTCTTCCTTTATTAGGGGGAACTCTCTCCTCTTTGCTCTTGCAGCAGTCTCTATATTTAAGATCCTTTGAGATTGAAAAATTGGAACCCTCCCTTTGTTTTCAATCTGTGCTTTTAAAATCCATGGTAATCCCCTCAGCATTAGTGCAACCGATCCTTTTATCTCCTCATAAATTAAATTGCTTTTATTAATTATTCCTTTATCCTCTTGAGAAAGAGGAGAACTTAATATAATCAATTTAACTGCTCCTATGGGAAGAGGAGGAATTAATTATCTTTCTTTTCCCAATGTTGATTTGAATTCTCATCACTGAGAAATTTTACGACGGGCACTACGGCGCGGGGTAGCGCCATACTTTCGGTCTTAAGGGCGCTGCGGCGCACGGTAGCGCGGGACTTTCGAATTTGATGGCACTGCAGCGCGCAATAACGTGAATCTTACGTTCTAGAGACCGCTGCAGTGCAAGGTAGCATGGGACTTTTGAATTTTGATGGCACTGTAGCGCTCGATAGCGTGAGACTTATAATCTTGAGACTGCTGCAACGCGTGGTAGCGTGGGACTTTCAAAAAAGTGTGTAAGTGTTTATGAAACAATCCAAAGTTGTTACCCAGCTTAATTTTAGCATAATCGTATCTTAATTATTGTTCCGTTAATTTCATCTAGTCATTATAACCAATCTTTGAAAATTTGGAGCAAATTGGAGCTCAAACAATTATTTTGGATTATTTTAATATTTAATTAATTAGAAAATTGAGGCATTTAATTTAACCTTGAAATGGATCTGACTTCACTGTTGCGATCGTCATCCACAAATTAGCCATGAGTGATGTTTTGGACGTGTTTGGAAGTCGTCGAATTTTCACGAATATTTAATATAATTAAATAACCCCAAAAATTACCATAATTAAATAATCGTCATAATCAAAATCCGACTTCGCTGTTAAATTCCTCACCCCCAAATTAGCTATGGGTGAATTTTTGAGATTTTTCGGAGCGCTTTTATTTAATCCGAATTTTTAGCAATTTAGAAAATAAATAAATATTTATTTAATTAAGAAAATCATTTTTTCTTAATTACTCTTCCTGACAACCTCCTCCATTTTTCGGCACCCCAATGCCCACTTGGGCAAGCATGAAGGCCTCCTCCTCCCATGCCTTCCCTCTCCTTTGGCTCATGATGGCCTATCCCCCTCTCATCTCCTTCTCCTCCTTCTTTAAAGAGAAGCCTCAGCTCCTCTTTTTCCCTTGTTGCAAAGTTGAGAGCTCTCTCCTTCTCCCATTGCTGCCCCATTGTGCTGAAGAAGAAGCCCCTCTCCAAGGTTCTTGAAGAAAACAAAGGTTTCTTCTTCCTCTCATAAAAGCTAAGGTAATAATTTACTCCTCTTTCTTACCTCCTTCATGTTGCTATTATGTTTGATTGTATCTTTAGAAATCCATAAGCATGTATGGAAGTCATTAAGGCTTTTTAAAGCATCACATTTCCTTGAAAGAAAATTACTCTATTTTTCGTCTATTCTACACATCCCGGCCCTTATCACCATTGTTCGTATAGTTAGAAGGATCCGTTTGTGCAGATTTTGGTGTCAATGGAAAGGTATCAGAAATATCTTTTCATTAATATATGGCACCGCTCATGAAATGCTATGGATTGAGAGTATTTGAGCCCAAAATAAGGCCATTTACGTGTTTCTCACTAGTAAAATCACCGTCTGGCACTGCAGCACGCTGTAGCGCCCGACTTGCAAAAATTAATTCGCCATAGCGCGCTACTTGTGCGCCGCAGCGTCTTAATAATCTTGCGATGTATAAAAATATAATCTGATGAAAATAATATAAATCCGTTGTAGCGCGCTACTGCGTGCCATAGCGCGCTGTAGCGGTCGCTTTTTGAAAATCAAGTGTTGAAACCCGTCGTAGCGGTCACAGCGCTGAAACCAGCCATAGTGTGCCAAAGCGCGCCGTAGCGCCTAGAAATTTTTGAAACTGCCCAGAAATGGCTGAAATGGCCAAAACTTCGCTGTGTTTACATTTTAAGGTCCCTATGACCCTAGTGGGACTGAATTATATCAAATTGAGCATTACATAAAATTCTACATAAAAATTAAATTTAAAAATTTGCTTTTTTAATATGTACTTAAAACATATTATATGCCATGAAAATCTTGTGCCAAATGTTAAAGAATAGGATCCTTGATTGCTTATATTAACCAAATATACCTCAACAACTAAATGACATGAAACTTAAATCTTTTAGAATTTTAATCAAGTGTTAACCACTTTGTTTTAATTTAAAAATTTGGTTAGCCTTAATTACCTCCTATGTTATGTCATCTTTACATTTCTATGCTTTCTTAATTTTATGATGTATATTAGAGAACTTTAACATTTATTTGGACACTTAAATGTACTTAGATTGACATTAACTATATTTAAACATAAGAATCTTAAGAACTTGATTAAGTAAATGATACTTAATCTAAACTTAAAATTTTCCATCAATAATACACTAATAATACATTGATTTATCATTGACCTTTAAATTAACCTTTGGTCTTAATAGTATAAAGGTTAGGGGTTAAACCCTAACATGTTTTGATTAAGATTTAAACCTTAATCACATAATCAATTAACTTGATTGAAAGAGAATTCAATTGATATTATTCTAATAATGCATTTGATTTAGTATTGATCTTAAATTATTAAATTAGAAGTGCTAAGGTTAATATTGAATCTGTGTGATTGAATCATCTAAATCTAATCTCTGGATCTCTGATTTTCTCCTATATAAGACTATTAGCATAAGATGGATTATAAAATTGTAATGATTTATGAAATGATCTAACTCTAATAATATCTTTGATTTTATCCCATGATTATAGAATAGAGTATGATCAAATAGATTTTATTAATCTGATCTGATCACTTTAATCCAAGTCTATTAAGTAAACTTGAAAAGTTAACTTAAGAAATAGAAGAGTGAGATCTCAAGGGTCTTATAATTTGATCATTTTTGAAATGTTTAAAGATCTTAAATATTGATTCAATGAGGTAGGAAGAACTTTTGTAACTTATTGAGGTAGGAATCTTAGATGATCCTTCATAATCTTAGAAGTTGATTTTGATATCTCGTGGTAGGAACCACCAAATGTACTTATAATGGAGCTTATTCCTTATGGTAGCAACCTACATTGAGTGATCTTTTGATCATATTCTTGGAACCTCATGTAGGACTCTCCTAATTAGAATAAGGATTGATAGCTTTGATAAATTCTTGTTGATTAAATAGAATCTTCTGAACCCAGATTATTGGTTGGGTATAGTAGGGTATATCAATAATACTGAATTATTTCAGTAGTATTCAAGAATGGTTGAGTCACTCTAAGTCAGATTTATCTTTGTGCCAAGGTGCGGGCTTAGGCGGATCTAATCTTGCTTAGAGTAAATCAATCAATCCTAAGAGTGCTATAAATAGGGATTTATTCCTTAGTTTGATTAAATATAAATCGCCATCGGGCGATGCCTCCCAGCGAAGATTGCTTCAATAAGTGTGGCTTAAACAAACACAGTAATTCGAGTCACCTTCTATAAGACACTAAGTGTGATTATGAAATGAGAATCATAATGACTTAGCTTGAGAAACAAATTGTCATTGGGTGATGCTTTCTATCGAAGATCGCTTTGTTATGGTGGCTTAATCAAGCTGAGTGTTAAGAATCACCTTGCTTGCAAACATGCTAAATATGTGTATACAAACGTCCCATTTAATGATTTTAAAGTAAACTCTCAACTTTAACCAATTATCAAAACTAGAATTTAAGAGTCAAAATTCTTTTAGCAAGATTCTGCATAATGGAGACCTTGAATTCATTATTGGATTTCAAATTATTTTTTGAATTTTTGAATTTTATCTCATATAGCTTAAAAGCATGAGCATGAGCATAAGCATGATATTCGAGTATCAGTAATCATGTATGAGTATAAAATGATTTATGGGTTATGGAATATTGCATATATTGACTGAGAAATTTCAGGATGCATCGACATCGTAGTTCCCAATTGGATCTATATATACATTGGACCATACGACTCATAGCTGTTCAGTGATATTTTGGTTACATATCAGTAGTATGTAGTCATGTGACATATTCAGATGCACAATTTCAGTGGCATACAGTATGGTTTTACTTGCTATTACTTAGTTTCAGTTCCATTACTGTTTTTGTTTACTTTCAGTATTCAGTTTACAGTTCAGTTTTACTTTATTTTACTTCAGACTTGTACAGTTTTATATCGTTTTATACTTTCAGTTACTTTACAGCTTTTCTACAGTTTTATTTACATTATGTAAATGCTAAATGAATAATTAGAACTATTTAGATTAGTTTCGATGCATTTTTGGGATCCGACAATTTGCTAGATCTTGAGCAGTATATTGAGCCAGGTCAGGAGGACACCCAGGAGATTCAGGAAGAGCCTGTAGAGCACTAGTGAACACTTCTCCATCTTTATTTTTCTATTTAGTTTATTTTAGTTCAGTACTTAGCTTTTAATATGTATTTCAGTAAATAATTTGTAATAATTTTGGATGTATTTCTTTTATTTTTTGAGATGAATATTTTATATAGCTTCTATGATAAATGTTCTTGGATGTTTGCTTTATCTTCTGCACTCTAGTTTATATACTACTTATACTTAGTATTGTGATGTGATCACTATACTGAAAATGCTGATATCTTATACACATATTGGATTCCTCTTGTGCATTTTTCATCCAATATATGTATTGATCTAATACTTAGGATAACGATATTATTATTATCTTAAGTATTAGCTCTCAACCCTCCTTGGGGTTGAGTCAGTAGCCCTTCAGATGAGTTTGGTTTCAGCTATTTTGGGGAGACGGGACATTCCTCCCTGAGTGGCGTGCTGCTCCGCCGCCGATCTGTTTTACCTTTTGCGCGCTGCGACGGGGCGGGGCGCTACAGTTTATGGTACCAAGTAACATATGATCCGCTGCAGCACGCGATAGCACCCAGATTACGAGTTAAGTTCTGCCACAGCGGGCTAGGGCACGCCGTAGCTTTTTCTTCCAGATTTTTTTATTTTCCTTGCAAACTTGATTTCAACTCTTTTTGTCCTGAAAGACAGCAAACACATATCAAAGCATATTATTCATACTGAAAATTGTTACTTTTATTAACTCAATTTATTGTAAATCTTACATTTATTAGCTGACCTAGCCTGGCCATATTTTCATTCCAACAAAGAATAATTGACAACGAGAAGGTCTGTAAAGACCCCTTAAGTAGTATTAAGAGAAACTTTTAAATATTGATGTGTCTTTTATGTTATTATTCTAAATCCTGACTTCAATCCTCGGTATGCAGACTAACCCTAATCCTTATGCCCTCGCTGACACGAGGACTGGAGGACTTCACATGTTCCAAGGCAAAGTCTCCACGATTTTCCTTTTCAATATCCATCAAAAGAGTTGTGGAGACTTCACTCCTTAGAGTAATGTTTCCTTGATCATTTCCTTTGCACATGAGCTTGGTGGAGATGTCAAGATCACATGAACTTGATGTGAAGTCCTCAAGATCAGAACCTTATTAAATTTTGTAAGAGCTTACAAATTGATTTGAGAATTTTTAATGTATAAAAATTATTAATGATGATTTTAGAGGTTGTCCACATCTCACACTTATAGTGAATGTGAAGAGGGCATCAAATAAGATAATATATATATCTATATATATATATATATATATATATATATATATATATATATATATTATTCCCTAAAAATATTATCACCTACGAACGAGGATCGGCAGCAATGCATCAAAGAGCTGTCGTCGATAAAGATTAAGATAGGAAGAAAGTAGTGAATTGCATGATTGCTAAGCTTTAATACTATATATATTAATAATAATAATTATAATGTTTATGATGATGATAATATTAAAGATTATAAAATTGGTGAGTCATATTTCTATTGCACTCATTTTGTTCATTTAATATAAAAAAAATCATTTAATAATTTATTTTAATCAAAAAATTTTTAAAATAGGTCACAAAAAGCTCTTAAAAATATATAAAAAAAAATATTACTACATTTACACATTAGTATACACTAAAATATATAAATATGTGTCAATCCAATATGTAAGTAGATAATTAGTTAAATATATATTTTTAATAGGGTCTATATACAAAAATAAATTTATATTGATTCTGAATACTTTTTAATGTATATAATTATATATATGTGAAATTGACAAAAGTTTTAAATCTAAATTCTTATCTTTAATATTTTTTTATTTAATTAAAAATTTCAAAAATTTTAAATTAGTATAATGCTGAAAATAAGAGTTCACAAAATAGATAAAATTTAGTGAATTCATTTATATTAATTTTAAATGTTAGAAACTTCAAAATTCATACAAATTCACATTACTTTTTTAAGAACCCTTAAAAGTAGTAAATTAATAAAATTATTATATTTATATTAATATCAAAATTTTGTCCTTGAAATTGAAATATTTGATTTTTAAGAACATTTAGAATTTATGAAAATGTATACAAACTTTAAGAAATATTTATTTAAACTTAAAAATTATTCTTCCATCCTTTTAATTAATATAAATTTCAGCATAATAATATATAAATTCAATATCATAAGATATTAAAATTAGATTATGCCAAACATATATATACATTCATATAAGCCTTGAAATCATTTATATCAATTTTATAAGTATTAAATTATAAAAAGTTTGCATACTCAAATCATGAATTCAAATTCTATCAATAACACAGCTAATACAGAGCAGAGCATGGCTCTTTTTAACCTTTAGCTTTCTTTGGATTCATATGTTTTTGCTTAAATACTGAAGCCTAAATTTTGTATCATGAAAATTCATGAGACTTGAGCAAAGAAACTCATAAGCATCTTCTAAGTGATGAGTCCTAATCTTGGTTTAATGTTAACAAAAAACAAACCATTAATCAGATACAAATACTTGAAAACAAATTAACTTTAAAAAAAAAAAATTGAATTCAGCATCTTTGTCATGACCTTAAACATCATCCACACCATCCAATTGTCTTGTTGATTCGGAAACCGTCGGATGAAGCCACCTCGGGTTCGTGCGAGGCCGGAGGGGCCGCCATTCCTTCGGTTTGGCCGGATCGACAAAAAATCACCCACCCGTCCAAGAATTTCGCGTTCATCGCATAGCGAGCTTTGTCGGCCCTCTTCGATTGAGCCATAGGTAACGAACCCGACCCTTTGGACCGCCCGGATGCTCGATCGGTGATGACTTTGGCTTCAAATTAAGAAGAAGAAGAATATGGTACAATGCGGAGTATAGATTAAAAGAGATTGCATATGTGAATGGTGTTATGGCTCAGTGATTGAGCTATAAGATTTGAACTCTTACAGATCAAGGATTCAAATCTACCAAACACATATTTGCATTATAAACTTAACTTTTTAGAAAACTAAAAGGGAGATTGGCATAAGAGGGTATATTTTTTAGGCACCTTCAAGCAGTTGGCCATAAGGAGAAAATGCCTCTTTGAGTTTCTCATCAGTTGTTAACCTGGACAGCCCTGCTGACAGACAATTGCTTATATAAGTAAATCAGACACAAAGCAGCGAACCCTGCATAAATGTGCGAAAAAAACAATAAAGACAAAACAAACATTATTTATATATATATAAAAATTGTTATTCCAACATAATTAATGTATCTAAATTAATATTAAATAAATAATAATTAAAAATCATTAATTAAAATTAGAATTATATTTTATTAAAAATATTTAATTGGCTAGGCGCCTGTAGCATTTTTCATACAAAATAATGTAGTAATGGATCTTAAATTTGCAATCCTTACAAGGCTGTATTTTAAATCCCATCTAAAAACCCTAAAGCAGCATCTAACCTAAAGGATTAAAAAATAAAAAATATTATAATGATGAAAAATAAAAATAAAAAAATAAAATTTCAATAATAAGAATTATCCCAAATACATAGTTTATATTTGGGTGATATATTCTAATTTGAAAAATATGTATAAAATTCTGAAATTAAAATAAAGATGCAAATCTATCTAAAAAATTTGGCATGACTACATTTAAAAATAGCAATACAGCAAATTCTTGATAAGTACTCAATTCTGAAAACCTGCTGACAAGACAATAGCGTCCACAGAAGGCATAATAGCATGGACCTTCCATTTATTATGTTGTTACTGTACCTATTAGATTTTATAAATAATAACTTAGAATTTCAAAATAGTCAATTTTGAAACTATCATTTATTTACTTTACTTTTACCCCCCTGCTCTCTTCAAAATAATTTATGGTGATGTTGCACAACTTTTTGTAAATATAGAGATAGGTTTCATGCCTACTGCTTGTAAGCCCTACTAACTTCACTCCAGATATTATACTATACTCTTGTGTTTGATAGAATTTGGGTATAATTTAGTGTAGCACAGCATTTTTCATATATATATATATATATATATATATATACATGCACACATGTAAATGATGGAATTCACGCAGAGAGAAATCTTCGTATGTTTGATTAAGGCAAAATAATTGGTCTTATAAAGACACTGCGATTCAATTTGTTAGAGAATAAAAATAAAAAATATCCTGTGAGTATAAAATAGCCATTTGCAATTGTTATTATTACTCCCCTGCGAGCTCAACGTCGATGAGGCGATGAGATTGGTAGTGATGCGATAATGAAAGGCAGCCAGTAGAGGCTTGGTAAGTAGATCAGCTAATTGATCTTCATGGTATGTGCTAAAATGCAAGTTTCTTTTCTTGCCCAAATCACGAACAAAGTGGCAGTCCACCTCAAATGTGTTTCATGCGAGTGTTTGGTATAGGTTTGGTTGTAAGGAATGTAGAGCTCAAGTTGTCACTGAAGATGGTCGGTGATGAGGCCAAGGAGAGAGTGAGTTCCGTGAGAAGAGATACTATCCACATAACTTCGTTGGTTGTATTCGCAATTGCCTTGTATTCTGCTTCCGTACTAAAACGATCCCCGTTGGGTTCTTTCTTGGATGGCCAACTGACAAGGTTTTGGCCAAGGAAGATGTAGTAGCCCGATGTGGATTTGCGAACATTTGGGTTGTCAGCCCAATCGATGTCACAGTAAGTCGAAATATAGGCGAATACTAGAGTGAGGTGTGGACCTGAGGTGCCGAAGAATATGCTTGATGGCTTGCAAATCAGAGGTGGTTGGTTGATGCATTTGATTGACAAAATTTATTCAAACATGATATGGTGTATTGGAGATACTGAAGAGCACCAACGATACTGTGAAAAACGTGGAATTTGAAAAAGGTTCATCAGAAGTTTCTCTGGATTAATCTTGTAACGACACAAAGTCATTACTTTACGAATTAGGTCAAATCCTGCCTTAGAAATCAGGATCCCGGGGAATTTCAAATTAGGACAAACAAAAATATCATAGATAAGAATAATTATAAAGATCAAACTGCCATAGTTTTGGAGAAATCCGAATAACGGAAGCTCCCGCTTTATTTTTTGTATTAATTAAATTCTATACATTGAGAACATTGGAATGCGCATCCAAATTCAGTGTTTTCAGTGCTGTTGTGTTAAGTATATTATTTAAAGGCCTGCTCGAAAAATTTTAATCAAATTCCAAGCTCTAGTTTTAATCGTGGTTAATTTTTAAAATTTTTAAACTAAAAAATTTATATAAATTAAAATATTACTCAGAATCGAAATTTCAGTGCGAGGGTGTTCGTTATGTAATAATAATACACCTCGATGTCAAGTTTCGTTGTATTTGGACGCCAAACGGCGAAAAAATACGATTAATTTAAGTTTAAGTAATTTTAATAAATTCCTTTGAAAATTCTTCTCTCCCCCGAGCCCAAATCGCATGTTGCGATTCTTCCGCCTTCTGGCGGAAGAAACTTCCGCAGCAGTGCGGACCATGCGCGACAATTGCGCAGGGAATGCCCCCTAATTTGCCCCTCCCTCTCCCTTTCCTTCCTTCTCTATTTAAACTCCTCCATTACCTCGTTCGCCTCTCCACACAACCAGCTCTCTTCTCCCCACACAGCAGCTCCCCCTCAGCCCACAGTTGCCAGCTCATCCTCCTCGGCCTCACAAGCAGCTCCTCCCTCAGCCCACATCAACCAGCAAGCTGCCAGCCCCTCCTCCTCAGCCCCACAGCAGCTCCTCCCTCAGCCACAGCAGCCAGCAAGCTGCCAACTCCTTCCTCAGCCCTTATCAGCCTCCAGCAAGCTGCCAGCCCCTCTTCCTCAGCCCCTACCAGCCCCCTCCCAGCCAGCTAGCAAGCCGCCGGCCACCCAGCAATCCCTTCTTGCCGCTGCCTGCCAGCCCTCTTGCTGCAGCGCCACTCCGGCCAAACCGTCACAGTCCTCAAACCTTCGCCAGCCAAACCAGTAGCCTTCGGCCTCCCTCCGTTTTCTGGCTATCCTAATCCTAAGGTGAGAGGAGCTGGAAAGGAGGAAATTGAATGTAACATTTTGCTAATCTTATTACTCTATACATTTAAATCATTGCTATAAAAAAAATTATATTTAGTCATTCACATTTTTATCATTCTCATGAATTAATAATGGGAACAATTCAAATGTTATAAAATGACTACTATTTCCATTAAAAGTAATTTTTTTCATTTCTATTTGTCTTCATTCTTTCATACAATAATATTAATCATAATGATAATATTATATTAATTAAATCAAGTGACATAAAATACAGACTTCTATCATTATGAGAATGTAAAAGAAAAGATAAAATAGAAAAGAAGAATATAAAAATCATTAAAAATATATCACATCACTTTTAAAAAAGGGCTAATTCAAAAAAATATCGGGAACTTAAAGGCAAATTGAGCGAATTGTCACTCATTCGAACTTAAGAAACAAAGGTACCTAATACATACCAAGTATTACATTTTGCACTTTTGCTGTTTCGCTTATTTGCTTTGAGCTAAATTTCATTTGAAGCTTGGTTGGTTTGTTCGGAACCAACATTGCAATATTCGTGGCTAATTACTGGAAAAATAACATTAGTAATAGCATTCATGACTAATTATTAGAAAAATGACATCAGTAATAGCATTCGTGGTGGAAAAATGACATTCATTAGTAACGACATTCGTGGTTAATTATTGAAAAAATGACATCAGTAATAGCATTCGTGGGTTGTTACTGGAAAAATGACATCAGTAACAACATTCGTAGTAGGTTACTGAAAAAATGATATCAGTAACCTACAACTTTGAGCTAATATATTTGCAAAAAGTTAATTATTTCATTGGCGCTTTTACCTCATTATTTTCTTGCATATTTTTCACAAATCGCATCCCTGCTATTATAAAATGCAATACTTCATTGCTTATTGCAGTACTTTGAGTATTCTCTAATTACTAAGATTCAAATCTCGGTATTGTTTTATGTACAACACTAAGTCAAGTGCTTCTGGGAGAATACACGAAGAACCCTAATGTTTAAAATGTTCAAACTGCTGATAGATCCACGACGATATATTGCTTGTTTTATCTTTTTTTATATTCATTTTTGTACGAGTATGATGAAAAGATCTTGTAATATGAACTATTGAAATAAATGAATAATATCTTTGGTTTTTTTATGCGTCTCTTTTCGTTCTCAAATTGCTCAATATGATCCTGCGGTATGTGAACACCCGAATGTCGGGACATCACAAGTCTGCACAACCATTAGCGTAGGTGCAGAATTGAAGTGTTGGAGACCAATATTATCCAGAATAGATTGGGTATACCGTTCTTGAGTCAAGATAAGATGATCAGAATCTAGTGTGATATTTATTGAGAAAGGTATAAGCTGATCCCCATGTCTTTAGAGGAAATTGAGCAGGCTAGGAAGGTGATAAGTTGCTGAATGAGGGAGTCATTGCTGCCGGTGATGAGAACATCATCTACATACACAAGGAACACCATGAGATCAGTATCATTATGGTAGATGAACACAAAAATGTCATTGACCGCATTGTGGAATCCAAAAGACTTAAGAGCAATGAATAATTTGTGATGTCATGCTCTAGGAGATTGCCTTTAGCCCATAGAGTGCACGAAAAAGATGGCAAACGTAGTCTTGGTGGACGATTGAGCTGAAACCGGGAGGCTAATCCATGTAGATTTTGTCATGAAGATTACCATTAAAGAAATACATTATCAAAATCGTCAAGTTGTCGAATGTGCCACTTGAAGGTGAGGGCAAGCGTAAGAACAGTTGGGGTAGTGATTGGTTTGACAACCGGACTAAGGGTTTCAGTGTAATAAATGCAACTAACCGTGCCTTGTGACGAGCAATGGAGCCATCGCTGTTACATTTGAGTTTGAAGAGCCATTTGCAGCTGACAATATTGGCATTGAAAGGACAGGGAACTAAAGTTCATGTATTATTTTTAATGAAGAGCGGACAAGTCAATATTCATAGCTTGAACCCAGTGAGGATCTTTCATTGCCTGTCAATGTGTAAATGGAATCGATGGTAGGGTAGGTGCCAGCCACAGAGAATACTCTAGGCGGAGATGTCTAGTCTTATAGATCGGGTAATCATTGAATGAGCATTGGTTCATGGAGGGGTTTGCTAAACAGGAGACTTTGAACTATCATCACTATGTTCAGAGAAGGATGGTGTGTCGGGAGAGGGCGATCAGGCGGAGGATGAATTAGGTGACCTAGAGTTTGACGGTGGGCAATTGTTGTCACCCCTGCTATTGAACGGCTGTAGTGGCACTAGTATTAGTGTATGTCCCACACGAAGAGTGGGGCTGTGACGGTTGTGTTGGAACTGTGACGTTAAATGGTCAATTTGGTAGAAGTACTTGCTGATTGTATGGGGAGGACACATTCACTGAAAGAGGCATGTCCGAGGTATGTACAAACTTTTTGGAAGGAGCATGGTAGGAGTTGTAGGCCTTGTGTTGCCCACTATAGCTTAGAAAGACACATGGTAATCAGTGGGGTTCCAATTTATTGGATGTATACGGTTTTAACCATGGAAAAAAAGAGGCACCCAAAGATTTTTAGGAATTGATAATTTGGAGGGCGGTGGAAAAGAAATTCATATAGAGATTTGTGGTAAAGTTGAGTGAGATATGTAGCAGTTGGAAAGTATGAATCCAGAAAGTGTTAGGGAGGTGAGAGTGTAGAGGTAATGCCCAGTCGATTTCCACAATGGGGCGATATTTACAATCAGCTTTGTTGGTTTGTTCAAAAGTATATGGAGCGGGAAAATCGGGTGGTGTATGCTGAGGGATGCAAGTGTGGTAGCAAATTTTTGTACTCTCTCCATTAGATTGAAAGGTAATGATTCTAGGAGAAAGGAGGTTCTCAACCATGTTTTTAAATTTGGGGAAAGTATCGAGAGCTTCAGATTTCTTGTATAAAGGATATATCCAAGTAAAATTGGATAAATTATCAATAAAAATTATATAATATTTGTAACTATACAGTGACTCAACAAGAGCAGGCTCCCAAATATCAAAAAAATGAGATGCAATGGTTGTTGAGACACTGAAGCAACGGCAAATAAATGTAATCTATGTTGTCTTGACGTATGGCAAGAAATGCAAGTAGAAACAGATTTAATTTTTATTTGTAGTGCGTCGGCAAGGTGGTGAAGTTTGTCTGGTTCTGGATGGCCAAGAAGACAATGCCAGGGGCTTGAGGATTTCATAGGGCTGAGATTGGACGATGAACTAGATGGGAGCAAGAGAGTGTAGAGGTCGTTAATGAGCGTGCCCTGATGGAGTTCTTGTTTCACAGTTGGATTCTTAACAACACAAAATGAGAGGTGAAATTCAATAAAAACATTATTATCAAGAGTGAAATGACTAATTGATAGAAGCATTTTTGGAAACATTCAGGACAAGTAATACTTGATTTAAGTGAAAATTGTTTGAAAGAGATGTGGGTGTAACTGAACCTGTATGGGTTATGGGTAAGCGATGTGGCGGTCACCGACTTGCTCTTGGTCCCATTGAAGCATTGCAGGTTTTTCAAATTTAACATGGATGGTCGCACATGGTGTGAGTGGCACCCGAATCAAGGAACCATGGATCGGCTAAGCTTGAAGCACAGTACAGGAGGAGTGGGCGGTGGCAATATAGCGGAAGATCGGTTTCGCATCGGATACATGGTGAAATTCTATCGATGGTAGCAATTTAAGGCTGTGTAGCCGAATTTGCTATAGAGTTGGCACTGCATAGTAGATCTTCCTCTTGCCTTGTCACGCCCTCAACCACAGAATGACCGTCCTTGTCCATGAAAGGTGCAGCTGTTTGGCTGGATATGAACAGTGTGGCCAGAAACTAGAGCTGAGATCATCTGGGTAGATTGTCCATATAACACGAGTTATTCAATAAGATATCAATTGAGTTCATCTAGTTTAATAAGAGTGATGTGTGAGGTAATGGCGACAGTGATAGGAGCAAAATTAGGTCCCAAGCCTGTTAAGATACTGAGAACGAGCTGTTGCTCGGTTACCGATGATCCTGCGATCGTGAGTTGGTGTGGCCAGACTTTGCTTGTTGAATGAAATCAGTCATTTTCAGAGGGCCTTTTTTAAGACTTCTCAGCTGGAGCTTGAGTTGTTGGAGTCAAACTTGAGAGGAAGAAGCGTAGATTGCGGCAAGTGCCGACCACATTGCTGCCGCAGAGTCGCAGGATATGACTTGAGAAAAGGACTTTATAGTGAGGGAGAAGATCACCAACTCAAAATTAGTTGATCTTATTTGTACCAAGAAATGGCGTCAACATTGGAGCCATCGTTTCCACCGATCGGTAGAGGCGAGAGGAGAGCAAGCACCGTCTATGTACCGCATACGACAGGTGAGATCGGAAGATAGGAGAAATTGCAATCTCCATAGGTGTAATTTGAGCCATCGAGCTTGGCAGGGAGTAGATGATGGACTGCGGCTAGGGCTGGATATAATGGATTGGTGGTTGTAGAGGAGGATTGAGATGAACTGGCTTGTTGATGTTAATGATGCATAGCCGAGTTCGTCGACATTTTGAGAAACAAGAGGCTGAATCAGCACAGAGAAAGAAGCGGATTGGCAAAATAATTGGTTTTATGTAGACACGGTGCGGCACAATTTGTTATAGAGAATAAAATCCAAAATATTATGCGAGAGCAAAATAGTCATTTGCACATGTTGTTATTAGTTTATGTATAGAGAAAGAGAGTAATCCTACTAAGCTCGATAAAAAATTGATTGTTTTTTAACATCTCAAATAGTTTTCTTGAAAAGAGAATCATTTTTTTAGCAATGCTACAAAGCCTTACTCCCGTCCAAAAGCAAATTGGGATGTCGTGGCTCGTTCATCCCCCATTGAAGCCACACATGAACCTGAAGAATTCTCAAAATTGTATTTATATATATATATATATATATATATATATATATATATAAAGTTGTTGGATCTCAAAACCCTAGCCACTTGGAATTCTATTATTGACCCCAAGCAAAGGCAAGACAGGCTTAATTTTTTCTTCAATTGCTGATGTGCTTCAAAAACCAAATGGTTTAATATGCTTAAGTTCCTGAGAAACTTAAACTTGGGAGTATGCAACAATCACCAAGCATTTAGCGCTGACTTCACAAACATTATTTACGACTCTTTCAACATTATTGAATTTGAAAAAGGTGGCAATTTATGCTTCTCACGTATAGCCAAAGTGAAAATAGTTAGTATTAGTGTCTTAATGGAAATAGGATGTGGGTGCCTATATATGTGAAAATTCTTGTGTTGGCATGTCCACAAAGTGAATGGATTAATGCTTTTTTAATGATTCTTTAAATTCAAAAAATAACTTTGTAACTCTTTGTTCATCAATACAATAATGCACTCACGAATAAGTTTGAAAAAAAAAAGCTCAAAAAGGCTTTAGGTAGCTTCATATACAGCTACAATTTATCTCAAAATTATTTTATGAAAAGCAAATGGCTAAGGTATACATATTAAACATTTTCTACAAATTTCAAAATAAAATCAAATGGTTAAAGAATTATCCTTATTCACAACTAGAAGTTGACTAAATATTTAAAAGTAAATGTTATCTTAATTAATGGAATAAGAACTGATCATCAAGCCATTTCAACCGAGCAAAAGTAGATATATGGTGCATTTGTCATTTGTTCCAATTTAAGGGGATCATATGCTATCACATGTCCAATTGGATAGCAAAAGCATATTGCCGTCAATCCTGAGAAATTTAGTATAGCACGGTTGTGAATGGATGTCAAGCAGATGCATCACTCACTTATTCAAGCTTTGTACTTTTGGGAATGATAACAAATATACCTTGATGGGTGCTGTAGTTCATCTAAGATTATTGAGCTTAAGCCACTTAATGAGGAGACTCGTGCATACACTGTAACTGCTTTACATGATGCAATGATAAGGTTAGTGAGTTTTTGCAGTAGAAGATTATTCCAATGGAATCAGCAAAGATAAAGAATAAAGATTTTACAATCTAAAGGTTTTTATTTTAAATATATTTAGGTTACATATGTATGCAATCTGCAAATCTGCAATCTGCAATCTACAATAAACATATATCTATATAAATATGTATTCGCATTCCAAGTAACAATCATAAACTAACATACCTAGTTTATATAAGGTCAGGGTACAAGGTCTATTAAAGGTTCTTCATGTTGATTTGTTCGTATTTTCTATGGTGGTTTCCTTTAGGGGTGTGCAACCACTGGGTCAATGACTCCATTATTATCTCCCCGGCTACATAACTCAATAGCCTTGTCCTCAACCTCATGCAAAACAATTAAAATGCATGCACTACTCTCTTAATTGACCCAAGATCAATAAACATGAATGAACAATGATGACCCCTTAAATAATAACCATTGCATTTCCCGCTAGTGGAGATTGTGGTGCTTGATACAAGTGAGGAAAAACATAGCCACTTATAATCAATTTATCCACATGTCATAATAAATTTTTCAAGCATAATGGAAGTATGCTCTAGCCACACCAAACAAACATGTGACAACAAGTGATGCCCCCGTGAAGATCAAACAACAAATGCACGTATATCTCTTCTACTGGGTTGAAAACGACCGGATAATCAGTTCATTTCATTCCATCAATCTTTACATATATAAATTTTAAATAGATCGTTAGCTTCTAATCATGATAAAACATATAGCATTAACCTATTGATCTTAAAGTTTATAGAAAAATATTTAATATGTTACAGTTTCTCCATTTACTCCTCAAAAAAACAATTTTGAGGTAAGTTGGTATCTTGCATATGAAACACCAAAAATTCTCTTGGGTTTCATTTTCAAACTTATTCAAGAGTGGGTGTTGCCTATAATAATGAAAAAGATCAACAAATTTGGTTAAGAGTTCACATAACCATCAAAATCAAATCTTTGTATTTTGGTTTATGCCAGCACCAAATAAAATTTTCAGATATACAAGCACCCTATTTAACCCTTTATTTTCAAAAAGGCATGAAGACCAACTATTTTAATTTAACAATATACTTGTAAACCATAGATTATCATCCTTCCTCCAATTCATCAATGCTATAAGAATCATAAATGATGTTAGCAAACTCAACACTTAATGTTTGTTGATCCAGCCTACTCTGAAGTTTATAACGAACTTGCGCATAATGGCATAGACAGAATCAATGTTCGGTTTTTAAATGAGACAATTAAATAGAGAATTTTTCCTTAGCAAAAGGTTCTATCAGTTGGCTCCTAATAACAAAATATGGTGTCTTTTGCTTACAACAAGTATATAATAAAAAGGGATGGTTAAAGCTTTTCTATCCTAGTTGTTAATAGCTAGTAGCTAAAGCTTTTGTCATCCTAAATGTGCCAAATCAAAACTCATTAGCTACATAATGGTCACATTTATTAAAAAAGTTCAAAAATAGAGAAACTTCGGTAGAATTTATAGAAAGAAGTACAAATGTTTCAGAAATATCTATGTTGCATTAGTAGAGACGAATGGTATTAAATGCTAAGCTCTTAAGATAAACCTTCAAAATAATGATTCAATTGCATTTAAAACTCGGCTGTAAAAATGATATATAAACAAACATATCAAAGCATCAAACTATAAAATTTACAACAGTTAGGATCTTGTTTTGTTGAATAGGTCGATATTCTGAAACTAGTAAAGCACAGTTTCCTACCACATTAAGGAAGTCAAGAATATACAAGAAAACAACTACGCATGTAAGCCACAGCAAACAAGTAAATAACAATGCATCATATAAGGATAAACTAAAGTCCCATTGAAGTAATATGTAGTGGCCTTACAATAAGAGGATTGAAATGAATATTTAAAAGCTTCATTAAGTAGGTTCAACAGGGCAAGGGAATCAAAATTACACAATTTATTTATCATTCAAATATTAAAGTTAGCAAACAGCAACAACAACGACCAAATCTTAATCCCACCGTGTGGAATTGGCCACATAATCATTTATCTCTATTGTGCTTTATCAAATAATAATCCCTCCCCCCAAACTCTAAGCATATGAAATCATTCCTAATAAATTTTGGCCAAGTCTTTTTGGGCCTGCCTCTTCCACTTTAAATAGAAGAAACATTCAATGACTCTACTTTTCTCATTGGGGTATCAAGCGATCCACATGCTTAATACATCTAAGATTATTTTTCCACTTATTCTCAAATAAAGCTACTCCAATCTGCAACCAATTGTACTAATTTCTCATATTCTGGCAAATATACCCACTCATCCACCTCAGCATACTCATATATTACATTTAGATTAACAATATGCTTCTGGTTTGAAGGACAGCATTCTGCCTTTTACAAGTTTATAGAGATTTATAAAATACTTTAAGTTTGATTAGATTTTTTGATCCACAAAACTCTAAAAAACATTTCTCCATTTCCTCCAACCTACTTGAGCACTATTAAAAATGAGTGCTTTTATATAACTAAGAAAAGTAGTCGAATTGACAGACCTAGAGATCTTTATGTGCCTGATGAAACTATAAACTAAAACTCAAGTAGCCTTAGGAAATATAGAAGCATACACTCTTGTATAAAAAACTTTTTAATTGTTTACTCTTAAGCAGTGGATTCAGCTAACATGCACCCACTAACTTAACAGGTTCACCCGTACTGCACAATTAAGACACTTCTACAGTAAAATAAAATTTAAACCTTAGAAGGTGAGGTAAAATGAGAATCAATGTTACTAGATTTTCACCACAAGAAAGGCTAGTAAAAACATTGCTGTGAAGTCTTGCAACTTGTTGGTTTCCTCAAAAATTAATTAAATTTCTCCAAATGTCATATGAGCAAAAGAGACCTTCAAATAGTCTTTTGTCATAATTCTGCTCGGGTTAAATCGCCCCTTCATGACTAGTTATTTCACCAGGAATTACACATCCAAGCACAAGCTCTTGTTTCATGGTTTAATAAATCTCATTCCAAAATTAACTTGTCAACTCGTTTCTAATTTTTCCATTCTTTACAAGAGATTACATTAGGCTATAAAATACATTGACTCCAAAACAAACAATAAATAAATACAAGTGGAGAATATCAAAGAGAAATCAATAATGGACATTGAGGAAGGTGTGAGAGGAAACTGAAGTTAAAATACCTACTCCAACAATAAGTTCATGAAAGAAAATTTAAGGTTTTGGAATATGAAACAAGCATAGTGGGAGGTGAAATTTTGAGTTTTTATAACAAATATTGTATAGTAGTTTCTTAAAGATATAAATGGCATCTAGTCAAAGAATGATCAATTAAAAAGTTATAGATCTCGAACATACCCAACATCAAGTATTTGAAGATACATTGCATTGCAAGAATAGTTAGTTTCATTTTCTTTTTATTTCTTTTTTCAAGTCATTCCAAGTAATTACATTATATACACTCAAAAATTCAATGGCTCATGATCATGGGAGGAGCCTTTTTGTGAATGAAAAAAAATAAAACTATTTCGTTAAATTTGCTCAACATCATACATCTGATTATAACAAGTAGATTAAATTGTGTATATAATATGACAAAGTCACAAAATGCTTATTTTATAATATTAAATTGTAGGCATTAGCTGCATTAATTTATAAGATTGAGGTGTTATGCAAGTACGTATCTTGTAACAAATACTCTTAATAAACAAATATAACTTAATATTATAATTTTATAAAATAAGCATATAATATTAAAAAATTGCTAAAACTATTTTTAAATTAACATACTATAATACTATAGTTTTCATGAAAAATACAAAATACTAAAAAAAATACTAAAAGAGCAATTAACTCTATAACAAATGCTCTTTTAAGAAGTGATTTAATAATATAACTTTGTAAAAAAAGCACATAATACAAAGTAATTAGTTAACAAGACTTTTTAATTTAGCAAATTATAATATTACAATATTATAATATTCTAATAAATACATAATATTAAAAAATTACAAATTAAACACACCTACACTGCTCAAGATATATAAGAAATCTAGATGTAGGAGAATATCAAAGAGAATCAATAATATGAGGAAAATGTGGTAGAAAATTGAAAAGGTTAATGTATGTCTTAAGGTCAAAATATCCAATTTATCAATGTGTTTAAAGGAAGACACCTTTATCATTGGGAAGTAAATTTTCAGATTTTTATGATAAGTTTCAGCAATGTGGATTTTCAAAGGTTGAAACAGCATCTAGTCAAAATGTTTCAACATATATATTGTAGACCTCCTTGAGCTACCTAAAATCAAGTATTTAATATAATATTTAGATAAAGGATTAAAAATTTATTATTTAAACAGATTTATGCTGGACATTTAGTTAGGTTTAGATTCAAAGAAGTTTTGTTATGGCTTGAATACATTAAGTGTTGATGCTTTAAATGACATCCACTCAATAAATATTAGCCCTAAAGACTGGTGTTATCATAAATCAATCTTAAATCAAGTACTTGAATATAAATTTTAGATAGAGTAAAATGGTTATGCTCAAAATGCTAAAGCCGATTTATGCTAGAAATTTACTCAAAAAGAATTAAATATGCTTTGAATAATATTGGAATATTGATATGATTAAGATGGTTTGGTTAGCCAATAATATAATTTTTAATTCATAAAACACAAACTTAACACTCTTACAAGAATTTAGCTATGTAACATATAATCTAAAATAAACACGTGAATCACAAAATGATCAAATATCACTATCCTCTAATTTAAAAAAAGATGTGCAATAGAATCATTTTATTATACTATACCTACCATAACCAAAAAAACTGCAATATGGCTCCAAGGCCAACTTGCTCTAATGTTAAATTAAGCATTCTTATGTTTTTATTAAAAAAAATACAAAGATAAAGATAACAGAAAACTATGCCGACTAACTTCACAAATAATCCTTCATAGTCTTGGTTTCCTCCGTAATTTTGGTCAACCTTCTCTAAAAGTGCAAACAAGAAAAACTCACAAATAGTCCATCATGATTTGCTTTTAGAGTTGGATCTCTTCTTTAAAAAAACAATCTTTTACAATGAATTAAATCTACAAGCATAAGAAACTCCTTGCCAAAATTTATAAACTTATTCCAAAAATTAACTCATCTTATTTTATCATTTCTTGTTTTGTTTTTAATTTTTCAAATGATGCATTATACAGACTCAAAGATACATTGGCTCAAATCATGTGAGAAAATTAAAAAACAACATATAAAGAGCATTGAGGAAGGCATAGTAGCAATTTAAATTTTAATAGAGAGTTCAGAGGTAGAAATAACTAATTCCAACAAGGAAAGATTTGATTATGGCATAGGAATATGAAACTTTGGATTTTAATGGAAGGTTTTTGCTAATGTGAATATTTTAAAGTTTAAATTTTATCAGGTCAAAAATATTCAATATAAAAATTATAGATCTCCCCAAACCACCCAAAATAAAATTATTAAAAATAAATTTTGGATAAAATAAGAGAAAGTTATGGTTCAATTACGATTAGAGCTACATAATAGTTGTAGATCTCATCAAGCAGCAAAAATCAATTTGTGACAGAAATGTGATTGGGTTAGAGTTCAAGAGGGTCGGTTATGGTTTGACTTATCATAAAATGATGATGAATATTGAGTGATTTGGTTAGATGAGAATACTGTTTATTATGCATAAAATAGATTGTTAAAGTTTTTCACAAGAATTCATCCTAAGTTACATATAATATAAGATAAGCAACTGGTCACTAAAAAACACTCCTGCATCGGGACCTTTTGCAATTGTAGTCGTTTCCTTGCTTTGAACAGTTAAACTTTACACAGCGTTGTCCTTCCAATCAAGAAATTTATTTTCCCCTATTTATAAAATAATTGTTAAGCTTAAACATGTGAAGAGTTTAAAAAAAGTTCAAATGTACCAAAATTTTATCCGGTAGCAAGATATAAACGAGCTTTCATCAACCTTAACTTACTACATATGATATGCTGATTACTATTGTGAACATATTATTAAAAATTATTTTTTCACAAATATCATAATACAAGAATAACCTCTATCCTTCCAGAAATTCAAGGGTTAATAGAAAGAAAAATTAGTTTAAATGTGGCCACCTAACAGTTTTCTCAACATAAACATCAAAATTTCAACTCTACCAATACCTTTTCTGCGCACCTCGTGCATATTACCAAAGATAAAAGAACATATCAAAAACCATTGTATTGAGCCATTATTAGCATCTTTTAAGCTTAAAAGAAGTATTAATAAATCTTGGGAAGCAACATGTTAGAGAAATAAATGAGTCAAAAAAATGTCAATAATTTTCATTTATATGATGGGATTAAAATATCCAAATTCAAATATGATTAATCATCAAAAACAATGAACATAAACAAGCCTTAAGTGAGCAGGTATCTACATGTTCATAAAGCATATAACATATTGATTCACTAAAGTTCCTACTCATTATCAAGAAAAGAACCCTGAAATAAGTAAGGCCAATTTTTGTCACCCAACAAGTTTGTACCTTTCTCAAGCCCGCCACTTGACACCAAATATCTAAGCAATCTAACAAAAGAACATGCAAAATAAGCCGAGATGATGAAAATGCAATCAATTCAATCCACATACAATGAATTCTTAACTTTAGCAAGATCTAATCATTTTAACATAAAACAATAAACACACTTATTTCATTTAAAGTAAGAAAATTAGGTCAACAAAATCTGAAAATTTATAAGAAAATAGTGAATGGTTATTAATTTTCAAAACTATCAAAATTCACAATATGACAAGAAATTCAACATGCATGTATCACACTAGAAAACTTCAAAATACATATACACAAAGCAACTAAAAAAACCAATAACAAAAGTGAACAAAAAAGTAATCGCTACACATCTAAGAAAGTTAATTTTCAAGAAGATGCAACCTACAGCAAGATGGTGAAAGAACAAAAAATTACAATCCATGGGCCATGATATCTTAGGGTCTATTAAGGCTAAACCCTATAGGCTAAGTCTGGAAAGCTTGACATGTATACAAAGTTGATGGGTTGCTAATAAAGATAAAGTGGGCTTATGCTAGAAATTCATTTGGCTTGTAAGTTAATTAAGTTTGATGTGAATAACAATTAAACATTGGTGCAAATTAATAAAGTGATATAAATATAATAGTATTATAATAAATTGACTAATGCTATTATGATTACTGACTATATAACAAGCCTAATTAATTAAGACATAGCATCTTATAATTATAAAGTAACTAAAAAATTAATAAATTATACAAGTTAAATTATAATAATACCAATTTGATAATTTGTAACAGATCAACAAGTTCCGCTATATATGTAAAATAATAAATACAATATAAACGCAATTAATAATATTAAATATTATACTGATAATATTTTATGCATTAATTATTAATGCTAGTTAATTAATAATAACATCACCTCTAATTAATAACGATTAACATTATTATTTAAAAACAATCAATTTAGTTAATATTATTATTAATAAAATAATATTATTGATAATTATTATTAAATAGTTCATAACAACTATTATTAACTTATAACAAATAATCTATTATAATACAATAAAAGTTCCCGCTTCTTCATCCTTCCCTTGCACGGAAAACTTTAATTAGGCGACCGCTAGCAATGGTTCTCGACTACATACTTATTTTTAATTTTTTTGAGCACGGACGCTTAATATTATAAAAAGGCATGTTTAACTTGATCAGCTTAACAAGTGAATGTAACAATTATAGCTAAACTAGATACAAGTAGCACTTATCTGAGTTTAAGCAAAGACAAGTAGGAACCAAATAACCTTAACTCTAACAAAAATTAATATTATAGGTAAAAGCAATGAACACACTTGTTTTATTCAAAGTAATTAATTAAATCAAAATATTCTAAAAATTCATAAGAATTATAATTTTTAAAAAATTATAGATATTCATAGTATGAAAAGGGATTTAATGCAAATGCATCATACTTTGTGAATTAAAAAAAACACATACACAAATACACTAAAAATTTATAGCAAGAAAAAACAAAAAGCAATAATCAAATAAAAAATCAACTCATCAACACAAGTAACCCTTGCCCCATACATAGTAAACATGTTTAAAGTACTTAAAGATTGTGCATCAATCCAACACACAAAATTCAAAAAAATTATAACATACCTCCCATTATTTCACTAAATAGGCTTCAATTATTTTATGTATCTCAAGATTCTATTTGTACCCAATGATAAACCAAATATGAGCAATTCTCAAAAAAACTTAAGTTTTAACATGGGAAACATAACTTCTAATTCTCCTAACACTAAAATCTTAGAAATCGGTTTTAGGCTTCTAGGTATCTTTCCTTTTGAAACAAAAGGAACCCACTTACATAAAATAGCACTAAAACATATATGAAACAAAAGTATCGACGTCTTTCCTTATCAATGTTGGGAGATTGAATTAAATTAATGATGATAACAACAGCTGAAAATGTGTTACTTTAACAGGCTTTTCCAAAATAGTCAATCATAAATTTTGTGTGTAGCAATCAATGAGTGAAACTACATGAGCAACCCTTAAATTTCAAATTTATATAAATATATTATGCAATACTCCATAGGAACCCAATAACACAGCACAATGGGTTAGTTGCGACAATACTGCACTAATGATTGCCGAAAATATTTTGCCTCCATACTTGTTTTATGAGCTTGAATTAGAGAAGAGTCTACATATTGTTTTTGTTATTTGATCGGTTAAATTCAAGGTACCTCGAGTAAGTATAAGTCAAAACGAATGAACCACTACAACTTCATTTGTTTTATCTACTTCTGCTCATACAATTATAAATGTGCTCTTTGATCTCCTCTTAGTATCTCAGTTGTAATTCATGTTACAACTTTTCATATCAGCCTAAGAACCACCAATTTCTTCAATTTTCTGTCGTTCATTATTTTGCATTGTATGCTAGTGATAGGGGAGATAAGGGCCATGATTGAAAATAACATATCACTATGTATTGAGGTGATTAGATACATCTTTGTCATCAAAATTGTTCAATCAAGTGCATGCAATATGACAAAATCTGAGGCAAATATAGAACTTGATTATGATTCCTGATTTCATTCAATCCATCTTCACCACCTAGCCAAGCATGTCAGCCACTTGGAAGAAATATCAATTTTGTTATCCCACTGGAATTGAATACAAAAGGCCCAAAGCCAATGCAAAAAATCATGTTTAGGCAGAGTAATAGAATTAAAAGGGAAAATATAATTTTCATTACTCTAGCAAAAGCAGATAGAAAATGGGGGAAGCAAATCATGTTTGGGCAGAGCAATAGAATTAAAAGGGGAAATATAATTTTCATTACTCTAGCAAAAGCAGATAGAAAATGGGGGAAGCACTTACCGTAACAAACATATTACTTCAGTTATTTGATGGATTGATTCAAAGTACCTCAAATAAGTAAAAGTCAAAACGACTTAACCGCTGCAACTTCATTTGTTTTATACTTTTGATCATACATTTGTTATTGTGCTCTTTGATCTCCTCTTAGTATCTCGGTTGTAATTCATTCCCACAACTTTTTATATCAACCTAAGAACCACCAATTTCCTCAATTTTCTGTTGTTCATGATTTTGCATTGTATGCTTGTGAATAGGATGAAAAGAGCCATGATAGAGAATAACAATATATGCATGTGAAATCTCCCGTCCCTTTAAAGAATATGTTAATGAATTTTCTAATGCCTCCAAATGCAACAAACTCCCTCTCAATAAGCCAATACTAACATTATCCAACAATATTTTGCTTCTACTATTACGCAAACAACTTCCTTATAAGGAATTCAAATAATAATGAATGAAAATATCAATACCTGTCATAAGCAAATTTTATTCATCCCAAAATATTCGAAGAATTAGCACCAACATTGTTTAAATCCATCATAAATGTAAAAAAGCTTTGCTAGCTCTTTTATCACTAAACACTTTTAAAAATTCTCTCCAGTATAATATAGCCTTGTTTAACCATTCCTAGTTTGAAAACATTCATTTTTGCTTTTTCAGTTTTTTTACAATGCTCAATTGTCTAGTAGATGGCTCTTTCACCTCCACAAGAGTCCTAATCAAATAGAACATACAATATAATTGTAAATTTATACAACTTACTTCTAAAGTGTCTCCACGGTAACTTAGAATATCAAAGTTACTATACAAACTATGTTTACATTCATTTACTATATTGACGTTGCTAAGGTAGTCCTTTGATCTATAAAGGTTTTATGAGAATATGAATATAAGATTATCTCTATAAAAACTGGGTTATGTCCACTAATTCCTGTGATGATTCTATGATCACCTAATATCCTTTTTAGTACTCAGCTCTTTAATTTTTATACTAGTTCTGCTAATTTTTTTATTTTTTTTTCTATTGGCTGAATTTTTAGGTTAAAGTTCATATTTAAATACGAAAGCCAGATATATGTCAAGTTGTGCTCAATCCATAGTTAAATTTGATGGCATACCAAGATAAAGCACATGATAGTCGATCATATGCCCTTTCGTAAATCAGTAATAAGAAAATTTAAGCAATTTTTAGTTATTCACAAATTTCCTCAAAACAGTGACTTCAACTTATAAATTCTTTCTGCAATAAGGAGTAACCAATTTATGCTATTATTATTGATATTTTCCTTTTGTTGGAACTCAGAAGGGCAAATGCCTTTAATCTAAAGTGATTAATTGTTGTCTGGTTGCTCAGCTAACGATGCTGGCAGTATCCAATTGCCAACTAAACTAGATCAAAACGTTCCTGAAAATCTTAAATCTAATGAGAACATAGCTGGCATATTTGATTTTCTATGGTTGCTGCAACAATAACATGGGACTGATAACATACAACTCTGGACGATATGATATGCCCATAAGAAAAAGGAGGAGGTACCCCGCTACCTCTCTACATTTTTACTATCTTTTTGTATTTTGGCAAAATTTATGAAATTGGGTAGGAGTTCATAGTACATAAATTTGTATCTGACCTCCTTAAAAGATAAGAAATATAAGAAAACAATAGCCTCATCTCTCCCTTCCTTTCATTTCCATCGTTTAAACAAGTTCTTAACAATTCCCTTTGTGAAGATAAGAACTGTAAAAGCAAAAAGGACAGAGAACAGATCGTTTCCGCGAGTAATTGGAAAATGTGAAATCCCTAGACTCACCGCTGACGAATAGCTTGGGAGTGATCAGTGGAGGAAGTTCTTTGCTGGTAGTATCATCATCCAGGGAAAAAGAGGAGCTTCTACGGCAGGGTGAGAAGAAGAAATTCAGCTGGGATAAAGATGACGAAGATCCCCGCAGGATTCTGCGGAGGGCTGCCGAGGAAGAGATCGCCATTGCCGAAGCAGCAAAGCCCTAAAACTCAGTTGATCTGGAATGTACGAAATTCTCGTGTGTTATTTTTAATAAATAATTATTTGCATGCGAAATAAAAAATTTTATTAACTTAATATTCTGTAGATTAGTTGATAGTTAAAAGAGAATTCCATAATTATTTGCAATTTTCTTAAATTATGAAGTTAACAACACTTCTAATTCAAGGATTATTACACTAAGAGGAGATCAAAGACCTCTTAGAAAGTACCCATATGTATTAAGAAACTATGCAATATAAATGAATATCATTATACTATGTGTAATAACTCAAATCTCTATAATAATTTTTGCTCTGCTTTAAATACTTACAAATTTCGTAATTTAAGTATATTATTTTTATTTGAGACACTATCAAAAATAGATAATAAATATAATTGAATAAAAATGGGGTTCGCTATAGTTATTTATAATCTGTACATAATGTAATTTTATGTTTAAAGCGGTGCTAATTCGTTATCATCATGCTTTAAAATATATAAGGATACTATAATTATGTATACAAGAGAGTTAAAATATGTGAATTTATATATATATATATAATACTATAACCCAAAATTATGATAGTTAAATATATAAATTATTGATGTATTATTAATTACTTTTGACATATTACATTTATTAATGTTTTAATTATTGTTCAATATTGATTTATAAGAAGAAAAAGTTTTGATAATCCTTAAAAAATGAAAGATTATCTTTTTAATTAACATTATTTTTTTTTACGTGTGTGCGCATGTAAATAGTGTTGTAATTTAGTGGTTGAGGCTCAGAATTTATTATCATAGATCATAGGTTCAAATTTCACCGGCTAAATATAAGATAAATAAGTAAATATATATATATATATATATATATATATATATATATATATATATATATAGAAGACGGCTAAAGAAAGTATATGCAGAGTTATGCTCCAAAAGAACATTCTCAGAAGCGCGAACGATGAGGCGAGGCAGAAAGATGGAAGACTGCTTCTTTGGCGATGGGGAGGATGGAGGAGACGGAGGAGGCGAGGACCGCTCGGATTCGATCGAGTTCGATTTTTGAGCACGAATTTTTGCATTAGCTAAAGGATATCGGTTTAAAATAAAAATTAAAATTACATAATATTTTATAGTTTCATTAAAAGAATAATATTCTTATACAGACTAAGTTTATTAGTAAGTGCACTATATTCATGCTTTACCAACTTTTCAACCTAAATTAATAATAAAAAATGAAATAATAAATTTAAATTTAAAAATAGAATTAATATAATCTTTTTTTTATTACTTCTCTTTTTAATAAAAATTAAATTTTATCTAAATTTTAATTTATTTATTTATAAATTTAATTTTTAATTCATTTTTTCGCACCTATTTTTCTCCCGCCTTATTCAACTGTCTCGTCAAATGCTCTTTGCATTCTTGAAACCAAAGCCCTATAAAGGTACAAATTCACCAGATCTTGCTTTCTTCTCCGGAAAATTCGAGACAAGATGTCGGGCATCTTCTCCCTCGTGACGGGAAAGCGTGGCCGAAGCGGCTATGGCTCTGCAACTACCGCGGAGGAAGTTATGGAGGGCATCGACGCCTCCAATCTCACCGTCATAATCACAGGTTGATCGATCCTTCATTCCTTCTCTTTGACCTAAAATTAATGCCCAGATCGATCCTCATTACTATGATTTTTCAGGCGGCGGAAGCGGAATCGGAGCTGAGACGGCGAGGGTGCTCGCCCTCAAGCGAGCCCACGTCATAATTGCAGCAAGAAACACGGATACTGCCAACGGCGTCAAACAGATCATAGCAAAGCGAGATCCAACCGCTCGTGTGGATATTATGAAGTTGGATTTGAGTTCCCTGAAATCCGTAAAAGAGTTTGCGGATGATTTCTTGAAAACCGGCCTTCCCCTCAACATTTTGATGTGAGTCTTGGCATCTCCCTTTGATTTTGAGAGACGAAACAGAATCTAAATTAATTCGACTCTGTTGTAGAAACAACGCTGGGATCATGTTCTGTCCTCACAAATTGTCAGCCGATGGTTTCGAGATGCACTTTGCGACTAATCACCTTGGTTAATTTCGCCGTGTTTCAATCGTTGCATTACCTTGTTCTTGGAGAAATTTTCTCATTGGAATACTGCGATGTTTATATGATCAGGGCATTTCTACCTGACCAATCTTCTTCTCGACAATATGAAGAGGACGGCAGAGGAAACAGGGATCGAAGGAAGAATTGTCAATCTGTCATCCGTTGCGCACATCCACACCTATGCAGGAGGAATCCTGTTTGATGGGATCAATGACAAGGTCAGGTACAATTCTTCTTGAAGGCATCGAGGCATTATTTCCTCACAGACTTTTGTCATGGTTTCATTCTGCGTGTTGATTATTCTATTTTTGTAATTAATTTTATTGGAGATATGATGACAAAAAGGCCTACGGGCAATCTAAGCTAGCCAACATAATGCATGCAAAAGAGCTGTCCAGACGCCTGAAGGTATGTTTGTTGCCGGTCCCTTTCTGCAATATATTGATTTAACCATGAATACATTTCTGCACGACTGCATCTAGTTATGTTTGTGTTCTAATCTGTGTTCCATCCTGCAAATTATGCAGGAAGAAGGAGAAACATAACTGTAAACTCAGTTCATCCCGGAATAATCATGACCAATCTAATGCGACACTCCTTCCTGACGATGAGTAAGTATCTGAATCAAATGCTTCTACAATCAAAAAGAGAACTAATTTTTATATTCGTTAATGTTTTCTGTATTCTTTAATTTAAACTGATGCAGAGGTGCTTCAAATATTTACCTGCTTGCTATGGAAGAATGTGCGACAGGTTAATTTTCATTATTATTATTTTCATTAAAAAATAAGAAAAGAAAAGAGAATTTGACATTCAAAAGGATTTGCGGGCAGGGGGCAGCCACAACCTGCTACGTGGCCTTCCATCCGGCCATTAAAGGCGTGACCGGGAAGTACTTCGAAGATTGCAACGAGGGGAAGCCCAGCGTTCTGGCGAGCGACGAAAAGCTTGCGAAAAAGCTGTGGGATTTCAGCGAGGCTTTGGTAAAATCCGCTGCCATATAAATTTTAAATATTTCAAACATATTAATCTAAATTCATGATAAAATAGTAAGCTTTATATTAAAATAAATGCTTGATTAGATAATAATTAAGTCTCCTGTGAGTAATTTCATAAATCTTTATTTTAAATTTGAAAATTGTGATTCTATTTTTAAGTCAATTCGATCAATAAAAAGGATTCAAAAAAAATATTAGGGAGGAGTTATGAGTAGGGAAATGAAAATAAAGAAAGTAGGGGGAAAAGGGACATGAAAAGAAGAGAGAAAGCTCAGGAAAGAAATGGTGGAAAGGGGACAGCACAAAGGCTGAAAAGCAGTCCCTTTCTAATACTCAAAATTTAAAATTAATAAACTATCTTTTAAATTAATATTAAAATATTTTAATTGAGATATTGTTATTAATTACAAAAATTAATTTAAATTAAAATATAATTAAAATTAAGATAGATAATATAAATTTTTTTGTTTAAAATAGAATTGATGAGACATATTTTTAATTATTAGTTAATAATATATAATTTTATATTTTATAAATATTAAAAGTTTTTGCTGCATATTATTTCTTAATAATGAGTCAAGAATAAATATATATTTTTAATTTGTTGTAACATCTTTTAAAATTAATATATACATTTTAATGAGGTTACGTATCTTTTATTGCTCGTCAACTTGTAATATATATATATTTTAAATAAACATTAGTGAAATAATATTTAAATTTATTTAATAAATTTTTTTAATATTATTATATCAATAAGATCTAAATAGTAATTCTCTTACATAATAGTTTGGATGATTTTTTTTTCTTACACGTTGGGACTTCGGTCGAGCTTTTCTTCGTCTTTCCGAACTGCTCGATGAAAGAAACTCCACTGCGATATCCACCGTTGCCTCCCTCCTCCAGGCGCGGATGGAAGAGGGCTTCTTGAATGAAACATTGGTTCATGGATAATATAAGATACACATTTTAATGAGTTACTGTTGTAATTTATATATATTTTGTAAGATATACATTTTTATGAGAAATTTTCTCTTGTGATAGATTCATGTATTTACCTATGTAAGTCTCAAAATACCTAATATGATTTTATAAAACATTACATTTCTAAATCCATACATTAAATTCGTAAAAGTATTTATAATAATTTCTAGATAATTTGTATACTTTTCACATCATTTGAAAAATATAAATTTAGTATTATGCATCAGATATATATTTAGATTCGTCTTTGATGTGTCACTTAAAAATAATTCATCCATTTAATTGTCTAGAAAAATAACTGAGTGAAGTACTTAAACCATCTTGAATAGTTATTTTTCCTTATATCATTTGATATACTTGCTAACATTGAAACCATCTTGAATAGTACAAAATCACAAGGCTATGATTCAGCTCCTCTTAAAGAGGCCCACGCTAGACCAAAGACCCGAAGACAAGGCATCGGTCCTTAATTCAATGTAGTATCAGTTCAATAGAAGTGGCTGAAAGGGAGTCACTAAATTGTACAGTCTCCCAGCCGCCACAGATATAAAAACCAGATCAGATAGAAAAAGAGCCAAGCATCGATAGATCCTCGTTGAATCCGTACCAAAATAAAGTTCATGAAAGACCATATAATCCAGTAGAGTTACTAGTAATAAAAGTAAGAGAAGTCACTGATCCTATAAAACATAAACAACAAAGCCCCCAAGATTCGCTTAACACCAAATTCAGCCCAAGATTTGCTTAACACAGAACAGCAAAGCCCCAAATGACATTTAACACAAAATTGAGAAATCGAGCAGTAAATTGCAACCCTAAATTAAAGAAACAAGAGATCAAATTTAAATTTACCACTCAAATTGAAATTTATCATATTTATCAGTCTTAGTAAGAATCTCAAATTTACTGCTCACATAAAATTCGACCAAACAAAAATAAAATATAATTCAACACATCACCAAAAACATATAAAATATGATATAACACTATGGGACTAAAAAAATAATTCAACACTGGCGCTAAAAATATGATATAACACTATGGGACTAAAATTTGTCCTGCATCAGTTATTTCCCTCCAAGAAAACGCTTCCTTGAAGAGTTAAAGTTGACGCAATGGATTCTACACTGTGCTGGTGGAAGAAAAGCCATGAAGTATTGCTGCATGCCATTGAGTCTGCTCTAACACGAGAAATTCCATCTAAGAGATCTGAATTTATTGTAATGGATATAATTGCTCAAAGAAATTGCTTATAGCTGTAGTGCCATCAAAATAGCATTTGGAAAACGAAATTTTTATCATCTTCAAAAAATGGCAGAGTAAATTTATATGGTATATTGTCAATAAAGGAGAGTTTGGGGTGGGTAGGATTGCAATGATGTAGTGGTGTGAATTATTTGATGCAATTGAACATAAATTATGGGTACAATATCAAATTTTGAAGGCAAAATTTTGTATTCAATAATATGTTCCTTAATTATAGAATGGAGAAAAGACTTTTAGTGATGAAGGAATGTGTTGCTCAGTGCAATAATCTATAGATGCATTAAAATACTTAAAATTAATAATTAATTCATAATAAATAAGATTTATTAGTTAAAATATGATTAAAATTCATTAAAAATTAACATTACTTAGGAGTATTTATAGAAGCATTAAAGTATTTTTCTTTTTCTTTTTTTTTCTATCTCTTCTATTTAAAAGTAATAGTAACATAGATTTAGTTATTTTTATTGCTTTTGCTACTACTTTATTTATCTCATATTCATCTAATTTTTTTTGCTTATTTTGCACATTTTCCTACTACTATATTATGTATATTATGATTATTTGTGATTAAGTCTATTGGTGGTGGTGAGAGTCTATGTGTTTGAAGATACTTTACTGATAACCAGTAATGAAGTTAGTGTATAATGAAGAAATAAGGAGAATGTCATGTTCACTAGAAAGAGATTAATAACATGTGGTTAGGACTCACCATACTTTTGGTGCCTTAACAATGGGTCAAAATCTTTATATTAAGATTTAGCTCTTGTTTTCTTACCTAATTCTCAGAATATTATATTTTATACTCAAGAAACCTAATGACTAAGCTCCCCAACTTAGGATTTTAATCCATTTTAGTAGATCAAACGTGTAGGTCTATAATATTGCCTAATTTCTTAATCTCACAGTGATATCAACTATAATGACTGAGAACTACGGTCAATATATTGTTTTGGTGTCGAGACTAATTGGATCATCTAAAGAAGTGAAATCGTGTGTTTCGGCGGATTTATAGAAGCTAACAGTAAGACTGGCACCCATACACGCTCAAATGCACTGGCGCTTAGGCGTACCCCTTGTGCCAATCAGACAGAGTCTGGCGCAAAGACGCGCCCAGACGACCAACAAATAGAAGCAGCAAGGCAGGCGCCTGCAGAAATTCTACCCTGGGTGTAACGTGTCCAAAATTGACTAGGGCGCTTTGAGGTTGGTTTGAGACTCCATATAAAAGCTAAAATTATGGGTTATGATTATATATATGAGCTTTTTGAAAATTTAGAAGCTTATAAGCTTGAGCCCCTAAAGCAAGAATATGATAGGAAGGAGCAGAGAGGAGATTACCTCAGGATGCTTTTGAGCATACAGTAGCAAGGCAATTGATCACATCTTCCAAATTCCACGTAACTCAATAAAGAACTTTATTTAAACTCAATTAAATTAAAATAACAAATAGAAAATTTAAAATGTATATGTTAATTAAGATGTATATTTTGTTTTATCTAATTTCTAAACCCTAATTCTTTGTTAATTTATTGTAAATTATTACTATCTTCAATAATTATCAAAATTTTACAAAAAAATTAATAAAACAGTATATACATTTAACATATTTAATTTAAAAATAATATTAATAATTATTTTATATGAAAATATTTAATATTTCTTAATTAAAAATACAATACTCACAATTTTCAATTAAGACAGTATTACATATAATTAAATTTGAACAAGCCATCAAATCAATTAATCTGAGTTTATGCGATCTTGCAATGCTCAACAAACAGCCTAAAATTATTAGGATGAATAGAAAATTTTTAATTTTTTTAATTTTTGTATATAAATACTAAAAAAAATATAATCAAATAATAATCTACTTACATATTAAATTCATACATCATATTAATGATACTGTCAATACCTCTATCAAAACAAAATGGAGATCTAATTAAGAATGAAAGAAGACTTTTTTTAATTCAAAATTGACTAATATTGATAAAATGATAGACGGAATAAAATAATTCAAAAAAAAAAAAAAAGATAAACGAGAGGGAGGATGCGTACCATTTTCCATTTGATAAATCAAGCCGGGCTGAGGGCAGGGGCGGCGGCGGCGGCGCTGCGGGCGCTGAAATCGAAGTCCTCGTGCCTGAGCCTGCAGCTGGAATTCATAACGTAGCATCCCATCCGGCGCTGGCAGCTGTCCTTCATGACCTGGGCCGCCGTCTCCAGGCACCGGCTGCAGCTGGTCTCGTTGAGATCCCTAGTGCACTGCGCCATGGCGTAGAGCCTATGCCGGAGCAGACTGAGGCTCCTCCACCCGAACCGCTTCTCCGTCGCCGCCGCCGCCCCTCTGACGGCCTCCAGCAGCAGCCCTATCCCCTCCTCGAATTCGCTCCCGCGCGCTCTCCGTCCCACTCGGACCACCGAATCGGCGGTTTCCGGAACCCCGAAGAAGAAAGCGGAGTCGAAGCGGAGGAAGCAGAGGTCGAGCCAGACGCGCGCGGAGGCCGAGCGCCGGCAGGCGGCGCGGAGGTTCAGAGCCGCGCGTAGCACGCACGCGGAGCACTGCGCGCTGCTGGCGTCCCCCTGGCACTGAGCCAGCGCCACCACGCTGTCCGACTGATCGCTGGAGTACACAATCGAGTGCCCGTACAGAGGGGCGTTCGATAAGAGCGAGAAGAAGGCCAGCTGTGTGTTGGCTTCTCGCGCGGTTCCCCAACTCGAGCTCCTGCTGCAATTCCTCCCCAGCATCACATCCCCGCTGCAGCTGCCTATGAGGAACACCAGCGCCGCTACTACTATGCAAGAAGAATAAGAAAAAGAAGAACAAGAAGACTCCATTACTATGCAATGTAATAAAATAAACCTCTTTTAACTTACCTTTTATAAGAAATCAGACAGATGGTCGGGCCCGGGTTCGACCCAAAGCTGATCAGCTCGAATAGGCCTGCCTTGTCTCTATACATTTTGAAGAAAACTCCTTGCTATGCAGATCCTCTCCAACCCTTCCCTTCTGTCAGTTTTATGGATTCGAACCTGAATTGCATAACTTGAAAAAACTCGTTTTGAAATATGAATAAATGAAGCAAATTGGTTGGGATGAAAACTGATCAATAGGTGGAAGAACATAAATAAAGAAATTTAGACTTAATTTCAGTCTGACTGGACTCTGATTAAGCTTATGTGCCAGTGCGGGGGTGGATTGGGCTTAGATTTTCGTTGTGTTGTCGTGAGGTCGAAGATAACACAATAGCGTGGGGTCGGATCCCGTCGCGTTCGTTGTCACGGGATTAAATTCTGAGTGTAGTTGATTTGACCCAATCTACTCTTACCTGAATTTGACTCATTTGCTAAATTGTGCTAGTTTTGTGGATGGAAAACCCGACCGTCCCCTAACTTGCATAACTTGAAAACATTCAGTTCAAAAGATAAATAAGCAAAGCAAATTGAAAAAGAAAAATCTTTGGATAAAAACTAGTGTACCACAGTACTGATCCATCAACAAAGTAACTCAAATAAGAAAAAAGAATCAAACATTTAGTTCTATCTAAAGAGGATAATCCTTGATCCTTACAGTAGAGAGGAAAGAAGCGTTGCCGACTTAGAGGCACTATCGTGCCGGGAGATGTTCGTCATTGGAGAAATAGACGGGGCGATGCAATTTGTCTGTGAGTTTGCCACCATTTGTTGTAGCGTTTCGGGGACCTCGACGATGGGTAATCTGGCGAATCCTTGGCGACGGAAGGAGCCGGGAGAGTGGAGGGTAAAGAGAAATTTCATGGAAGCGAAAAAAATGCCAAAGCAGGTGCGAGTCACAACTTTTCTATCAGGGCTTTTCACCTCTTCTCCGCACCCTATAATTTTAGATCAACGAAGCTTGCAAGTTGTGATCCCTTGTGAGCTAAGCGGACTGGTTCAAGTTGACCTGAACCTGACCCAAGTTAAAAACTAGTAGACTGAACCCAAAGTTCGAGTCGAGTTCATATCATGGTCCCATATAATATCAAAATTTGACAAAACTACATTATATTATATACATGCCATCCGTCTTGTATGATAAATCTTCTTTTTAATATGCACTGCCGTTGATTTTTTCTCAATAGTTTATATTTTAAGAGGATATAAGATGATAAACTAGATAAAATGTATATAAGTCTTCTATCATTCAACCCTTCTCGTGATTACCAAGAAATAAGCACTGTTTAACAATAAGTCAGCCATTGCCAAATGCACTATTCAAGTGCTGCATGGAGAGATTATCTCATAAGAAAAGCTGCTTAATAAATCAATGTATAAAATATTGTAGGCTATTTTGCCGGCCTTGGAAATAATAATTCGATGGAGATTCTTCCTCTCGAAATCGTGACAAGTGAATCCAAAGCAAGGCAGAGTCATTTTTAAGGATTTAACTCTCCTTCGTTATTCCTGAATATGCCTTGCTCTGAACAGAAAAGAAAAGTATGATTCTTTTTTGTTTTTCTTAGCTATCATAATTCTGACTTTCCATCATTGAATATCAGTTTCTAACATGACCTTAAGTGTGCATTGACAGAACAAACAGCCTTAAATGAGTAAATGGATGATCTCAGAAGCTAACACACAAGAATGGCAGTCACACACTAAAGAGACACGGATTTTATTTGAAAAACTCTATACAGGGACAAACAATGTCAATATGGATTCTTCAAATCAATGCTTTCTAACTGATCTAGAGGCGTTGCGAATGTATTCGACTACAGTGTCCGAAAAATGTTTATGATATTCTTTCTTTCCGTTAAACTCTATCGAATTTCTTGCCATCGACAAGAATAGAGCCTACTTTGTAGCCCAATGAGAAAATTTACTTGAAAGATCATTGCCACGAAACAAAAGGGTGGGTCGGCCGTAGGCAATCACAGAAAAAGGATGTTTTCTGCTAACTCATCACTTATGGCTTCTGCTTCGATTCTTGTCAAATTGTCTTTCCCTTACAGTTCAACCTTGTATCCCGTATTTTTTTTAGAACAAAAATTTGAAACAAGAGTCAAGGATTAAAACAAACAAATTATAAGATTCAATGGACCATTTTGAAAATTATCTCATTTAGAGAATACTGAGATACTTAAAACGAACAAAGGACTACGATATTTGGTACAGTTTTCATCTAATTTAAACATGTTTGTACATAACGATAATGATTGGGAAGGATCTATACAGATGACACGAAGAGCACATTATGATTTGAATTTACACTAGCTACTCAAGTTTCTTATGTGTAAGAAACATAAATTAATTGCACAATTTTCAATTGTAGAAGAATATAAAACAAGTATGGCTATACCAAACAATATGAATAAACCACATTTTTGAAGATTTGCGCAAGGAGCTATATATATATTTATCGTGATAGCAATTTGTCTATAATAATGACCAAATCCCAAAATTTTATAGAAGAATTTAACACACTAATTTCAAATATAGCTTTAGACTAACAAATAGAACCAGCTCATACATTATGACATCAATGAACAATTAACATATTCATTACAAAAACTCTTTAAAAGGGAAGTTTGAAATGCCTATAATTAGAGCCACTCAAATGCACATTTAATGCCTAAATCATTCAATTTTTATGTTAGGCCGAGTAAAGTCATGCTCAAGAAAGTGCTTATCCCAAACTTATAATTATTGAATAATGTTCGAACAATTCAATTCTAGCCATAAATTAGGTGATATTATTTTAACACGACTACTAATTTAAGAGTCAATAATAATGTTATATTTTCTTGCTCCCCTCTTCACCCCAATTTTCAAATCTCCATGTCTAGCATCATCATATATCAAACACAAATAAGATTAGACATGAGAAAAACCGACAAAATTGATTGATTAGTTTTAATTAAAAAAATGAAAGCTTAACTAAAAGCTTAAAATGCAGTGATTAACGACGGCAGAAGTGTATGCAAAAGAAAAAAGCAAAGACAGAAAATGGGAGCAAATGAAAATAAGTAAGAAAATCAATAAGATACTAATAAGAAATATTTTTAGAGTAATGCTGCCCACACCTGCTGATGTGGTACCCAAAAAAGCTCGTTCAATAAATTGTGAGTAATATTGTATTATATTTTTAACAAATATTTATTTTATTAGATGTTTATCTCTCGCTGACGTGGCACCAATATTGCTCCACTTCATTGAACAGATTTTCTTTGATGCCACTTAAGCGGATCTAAAAAATATTTTTCATATTTTTATTCATAAGTCTTCAAGACTTAGCATAACGAAAACCATCCACAGAGAATATAAGCAACACTTGGGGAGAGGAGAGAGAGGGAGTTAACGAATACAAAAGAAAAACAGTTGCAGTAATATTGCTTTCATCATTCAAAATTAATTTATAACATTATCAATAAAAATATAAAAAAAAAAAAAAAATGTATATATATATAGCTATATAATACGAAAGATCTCACTGAACTTACAAATGAGAAATACTATTTAGATTCAGTGATGTGGTAATCTGAAAAATTCATCCAATTAAATTTGAATCTTATTTCAATATAAATTTTAAAAATAATTTTGTATTATTTTAATATAAATAAATAAATACTAATAAAATGATGTTCAAATTTTATTGAACAAATTTTTTTGAGGGCTTACAAATAATACCTAACAAATTCTATTACACCATCTATTCCTATACAAAACATCATTAACATGCAGCCTTGCTAGCAAGGAACATATCGTAATTGAAATAAAAATGAAGTGCAAGAACATAGCAATTTTACTGACACTTGATTTTCTTTACAAAATTCGTTAAAATGACTAAAAGATTTTTTATGTTTTTAAAATTTTCAAACTCTCACTATGTATTTGGCAAGAGAAAACAAGAAAAAATTCACCACAATCTTAATTTAAAGAAAACTATGTATTTGCATGTACACATTAACCTCAAAAAACTTAGTAAGGATATTTCATTCACAAATTCACCACACTCTTAATTTAAAATAAGCCCTCTTCTGTTCATCCAGCTCAACACATCTCTAATTGGCGATGTTGCTACATCACCCAACTCGTAGCACATCGTTATTTTGAGATTAATTGGAAAGCATCAGTTGAATAAGACGGTTGATGAATTCATTATTTTGTATTCGATAAATTGGCAAAACTGGAGCACTCTAGCACAATCCCAAAACTTCAAGCTCTACTATTGGTAAATACATTTGGCTGGTGTCATAGTCCAAACATTCACCACACCATGATAACAACAGCACGCAGAAAATATGCATAGCTAAGTTCGCCTCTAAGATAAGCCATCAAGAGGAATCAAGGGGGAAAATCTGCAAATGGGGCAGATCAAACATTAGGCTGACTCCAGCCGCTAAAATCATAATCCTCGTACCTTAGCTTGCAGCTGGGTGTGATGACACTGCATCCCAGGCGTGATTCGCAAGCAAATCGCAGGACCTGGGATGCATTCCCCAAGCATGCCTACATCCCGCCTCGTCCAGATCTCGCGTGCACTGCGCCATCGCATAGATTGTCACGGCTCCACTCTTCAGATCCAATGTGCGCTTCACCCATCGAACCTCGAAGCTCCCTTCAAGGCCCGCTCCTCAACCTCGCCCAACGGCGTCCACACCGCCAAATTGACCTCCATGGAGCCGACCCCTCCAATCTGTGTGAAGATATTTCCCATTCTCGGCTTCCCGAAGAACTCCGCGGAGTCGTAGCCGATAAAGCAGTTATCGTACCAGATGAAAGCCAGGGCAGAGAAGGGGCAGAGCGTTCGTAGGGCTTGCGCGGCTTGATAGGCGCAGTACGAGCCCGATTGAGGGCGATGTTCCCTTGGCATTGCAATATGCCGTAGACGGCGTCTGGGTTCGCTAGTAGGTCCGCCGTAGAGAAGCCCTGCAGAGGGGCTCTTGCTAAGAGGATGAAGAATGCACGGTTGATGTTCTCTTGCCGCAAGTCGCTGGAGGCGTCCTGGCTAAAATTCTTGCTGCAGTCGTTCTTGTAGAAGATGCTCGCGCTGCAGAAGCTCGAGAATGAGAGGAGGATCATGGCCGATTTGAAGAGCGTGCAGCAATACTCCATTGCCATTCAGCACTGCTTTCTGCTCTTTCCCTCCTGCCCCCTTTTATAGAATAAGAGATGCCTCCCTCCAATAGGCTGAACCGGGCCGGTCTGCTCCGGGGTTGGTCTATTGAAGGTTTAAAACACCAAATATGAGAAATGCAAATGTCTCAATAATAAAAATAAAAGTTGGCAAAAATTTAGATATTATTTAAAAAAACGTTAAAATATACTCATATCCCATAATTAAAAGCATATTTTAATAATTTCATATATTTTTTAAATTAAACGAATAATAACTTAATAGAATTTGAACTTAAAATTTGAATAATAAAAATAAATACATAAAAATATTATTTAGATCAGGTGATATAACATTAAGTAAATTTCTTCAATAAAATTTGTACATTATTTCATTAATGTTTATTTATTTATATTAAATAATACAAATATTATTTTTAAAATTTATATTGAAATGATATCCAAATTTCATGTCAAGAAATGCTATTTAGATTAGCTGACGTAATATTCAAAAAATATATACAATAGAATTTGGACATCATTTCATTAGTATATATTATTTATATTAAAATAATACAAATATTTTTCTTAAAATTTATATTAGAATAGATTTTTTAGAAGTTAAATAACATTTATCATAAAAAATTTTTAAGAAAAATACTTTACATTAGCAAGCAATATAATATTAAATTCAATCAATTACCCTTACAAAAAAGTCAAAGCAAACAAATGGAGTCTAGGAAAATAAATTTATTAAAATTAAAATAAAATAATATTAAGATATAAATAAGAGAAATATTTTAATACTAAAAAATATCTCATATCTTTACATAAATAATTAATTATCTTTAATAAATTTATAATAATAATTTTTTATTAGTCAATCTAATTTATTAATGAGAAATAAAATTTAGAACTACATATGGACACTTAAAAAATAATCATCCAATTGAATTTGGATATCATTTAATAAGTGTTTATTTATTTACATTAAAATAATATAAATATTATTTTTAAAATTTGTATTAAATAATATTCAAATCTTATTATATAAATTTTTTTGAATGTCAAATTAACGGGTGTGTAAATAATATTTCTCTTTATTAATATACAATAATATTTTAATTATTAAAAATAATGCTCACCAAATGTTTCTTACATTTAACATTATTCATGACACAAATTTATGTATTTATACATATTATATATAAATTTAAATATTTACAAGAATAATATCTAATCATACTAATTAAATAAAGCTAAACTTGGATGCTATTTTTATATAATAATAGAGTTTTTAGGGGGCAGTTTTGTAATATTAAAAATTTAGGTGTTAAATATATAAATTAAAATATTTTCATAAAATGTATTATATTTTTATATGCAAATGCACTCATTTTTATTGTAACAAAAATTCCACTCATTTATATTTAGTTCCACATAAACATAAGAATATTTAAATCTCATTAAATATATATATTTTTAGTGTCATATCAGCAGAATAATATTTCTCTTTTTAGATATAAACTTATATTATCTATTTTGGATATAATTTAATTATGGTGAAAATTTTAAATAAAATGAAAACATTTTAATCTCCATTAAACAACCAACAAAAACTCCTAAAAAATTCTCAAATAACACATAGAAACTCTCCAAAATTCATCAATGATGTATAAATACGCCTCAAATAACACCTTGAAAGCCCCCAAAATCGTAAGAAAACTGAGCAACCATTAATGACTATCCAAGTTCACAGTCTTACCTAACATGAATTGTGTATGAAGGTCTTCTTAACAGTAATTAGCTTTGGGAAGAAGACCAACTAAACTTCTTCCTTAAAAATTAGCCACGAATTCTTTTGCGGCAATCCCATTTGCAAATGCTGCATCTAATTTCTTTTTCACAACAACACTTTCCAGCCCAACTGCTCCTCTTAACTGTTCAGCATATAGACTTAAATCTGGAGCTCAAGATTTGCAAGTAGGTGAAAAGACAATTTAAAGCAATCTTGTAAGGTAAATCCTAAAACTCTAAAGAACATGAGTGAAATGCTATAAATCTTTTTCACAAGCTAATCAAGATAGTCCACATAGTTGATTTTCTAAAATTACTTTACAATAAGAACTTCATAGGTTGCTGACATAGGATAATGTACTTGCAGTAATAGTGTGAAATGGAACGCATAAAAATCAACATCATTAACTCCACTATAAAAAGCCTGAGTAACCACACCAAATGTCCATCCAATAGTAATTTGATATGTCATCAGAAGTTCATAAATCAACTGAGCATAAATGCACCATAAATATCCTTCATTAGCAAGGGAAACCTTTTGGACTACATTTTCTTATAAGATCTTTGTCTTACAAGCATTCTTATAATCTCTCCCTCCATCCCCCATATATATACATATACCTATATATAATTCAAGAATGCATTGCAAATATTCCCCGTTTAATAAGGGAGGTTTTTTGAACCTTTCAACAATTCTTTGGGACTTTCTTAGAAGATCTTTGCATCACAAGCATCCCTGTAATTCTTCCCTAAATAAAAAAGAGTTTTGAACACACACACACACACACGTATAATAATATTCATCCACTTATAGCCCAAGTATAAACAAACCAAATTCTCATAGCACTAGTTTCATGCATATCCATAATAGAAGTTTTGAAACATATATCTAATAAATTTGTGCTTACAATTTCTCTCCCTGAATAAAAAGGAGCTATCTTCTATAACTAGGGCCAAGGCCCAAGATTCAAATTCATGATCACTCCAAATAGTCTTCTCAAACATGTAAAAATTATTAACAAAATTTTATGGATAAGACAAGTGATTAGTACTAGAACCCATAGACCTAGGAGAAGAGAATCTCTTTCCAAAGATCAACAACCTCAAGGGCAACTGAACAAGCAAGTATAGGAGCTACGAGGAGATCAACAATAGTCAATGACTTTGCAACTATCAGAGATGTGTTCATAATCACACCCTACCTTCATATATATTGGTGTTTATATGCATTATATGTAAATATGCATATATAATGTGTATATTATATGATGTGTACACATGGATATAAACATATAAAATGTACAGGGACCAGTTTTATCATGTTGGAAGGATATGAACAATTATACTCGCACATATACAATCCATTACGTGATCTAAACATTACAACACATCATTGCACGATCATTGGTACATGATAATGAAATTGAAAAACATACTTTAAGATGGTGGGGTAACCAACACACAAGATAAGAGATCGTCAATACATATGAAACCTTGGGCTTGGTAATGGTATTTGTATCTATATATGCAATATACATAATGTGAGACTGAGATGGCACGATAATGTCCTTTTGAAAGGATATGAGCATTTTTCATTGCACAAATTGTAACATCCACAGCATGAGTTATTTTGGGTTGTTAAGATCACCCAATGGATAGTGTATGATGTGCACCATAATGTGCTCATTTCTTTCTAAATTAATAAAAGCTTTTGTATACATATGTACATTTTATATATATATATATATATATATATATATATATATATATATATATATATAAACAAGATTGTTTGCTAGAGAGGATCATATTTTGTTGATAATTGATTCATGAAAGTGTTGAAATGGGCATCCTTTGATCCTAGGATTGACCCTCCCATTGTTCCAATTTAGATCAACTTCCCCTTAAGATTCATACCTCCAATTGATTTCATTGAAAAATTTGAGTTAGAAATTTGGATTGGAAACTAGGAGAATGGTTATCAACAAAAATGTATTTTTGAAAACATGCCAATGTATTGCACTCGTTGTTTGTAAATTGGGCATGATCTTAGAAATTGTTTGATTCTCCATCATCACCTCAAAGTGGAAATAATGGCAACTGAGGCTCCGTGCCTTAACTAAAAGAAAAAAAGAGAAGATTTTGTACCAAAAAAGAATATTAATGGGGCTTGTACAGCTTTTGAGGTCAAAACAATTGAGACAAGAAATGTGAATGATCCAGTTATTATCCCTCAACTATGGAGGATAAATTTGAAATTGTTGTTGTCAAATACCCATTTGTAGGAAACCATATGATTGATTCTCCGATTGGTGATGATATGCAAATGGTGGTGTTTGAATTAGCTCATCATTTATTGAAGGTCGATGTTTGCATAGAATTGAATGATCATAATTTGGTTGGGGCGTTCTTTGTAGATTGGAGTGTTATTTGAGCCATTCTTCAATTTTTTGGATGAGATGTTGTGAATCTCTCTGGACACAATGGAGATAATCGAGGCGGATGATTCAGTTGGAGGATGCCCAAATGAAGAGTATGAAGCATACATGTTGATTGGGTGTGTAACAACCCAAAGTTGTTTATCAATAATTATCAGTCTAATCAGCTTGAAAACACTTCCATTAGTCTCCAAATATCATCTAGAACCAATCTCTAAAATTTGATTCGATTTGGAGCTCATTTGAAATTCCCGAATATTTTAATAAATTTAATTGATCTAAAAATTAAGATTATTAAATTGACATCCGATTAAAAATCCGACTTCATTTTAGAGTTCCTCACCCCCAAATTAGATAGGGGTGAATTTTTTGGATTTTTCGGAGCTCGTTTGATAGCTTTATTTTAATTAATGAAAATGTAATTAATTAATTATTATCGGCCTGCCATTTTAACTTAACGGGTCTGACCGTTTGATCGAACGGCAGGCCGATCAGCACCGTTCGATCAAATGAGCCGTCCAGATTGGACGGCTAGGAGGTCTTCTTCTTCATCTAATCGCGCTCACGCAGCGCGTGGCACACTACTCCTGCACGCCGCTTGCGCAGGCCGTGAAAGTAAGCAACCACCGTTAATAAGCTTTCCATACTTCAATTTAACCTCTATCAATTGCCAGAATCTTGGTGGTATCGTTTGAAGTCAAATTCAGAAATAAGACCTTCAACTGCATCTTCCCAAAGACCTCTCGGCACGAGACTAAGGTACCGACGATTCCTATCCATAGAGCCATTAAATCTTATAATGTATAGTTCTTTTTTGCATGGCATGCATTGTTGAATTATTGCTTAGGGGTCAATCTAACCCTATCGAGCTTCATGGGTTCACTGCAGATCAGGCTGCGATAGTGTCGCAGTAACTTGAAGTCATAGATAAGCCCGGGCCCTCTTCTTCTGATCCAAGCAAGACCAGATGCCGGGAGTAGGCTCTAAAGGTAGGTTTGATTCAAGGACCCAGCCATAGATAATGGGTTTCACTGTGTGGATCACAATTTGACCCCACAGTGAACCCTAAACCTAATCAATATACTTAATAAATTAGATTAATCTGTACAATTAGAATTGGGAATTTTTTAGGGGAATTAGATAGGTCTTGATTGTGGCTTCAATTTAACATATCAATTGATATCTGATTCAATCTATGTATGAAGAATTTGCAAACCCTAATTCGCATACCTACGGTTCCCAACGAGGATGGTGAACATTGTGAGGACCCGATGCCGGTCAACAGGAGATTATCTAGCACCGGTTCTTGGGGTAAGTCCTCTACCCGCAAGATCATATTGAGTGATTTAAAAGACAAATATATAGGCATCAAACATAACTCATTTATTCATTAATTTACATATTTTGATTTACAAAGATCAAAATAAAACAAAACTTGCAAACATTTTCAAAGAGAGTCAAAAAGAGCGATAAAATAGCAGGAAGCAATATTAGCACTGCTTGGTTCTTAGCACATTTCCTTTAAGACGAACTCCTAATATGGGCACCTTTCCTCTAGAAGTTTTTGCATTTTTGGCACCTTATTTAATTTATATTAAAACCATATGTTTAAAAAATTGCAATTGTAAATTTTCTAAAACTTAGGATACCTTATTAAACTTAGACTATGGCATGGTTTATTATTAAATAAAATTTTAAGTAGAAAAATAACTAGAATAACCTAACTTGAGCTTAACACTAGTAAACCTAATTTGAACCCTAACTCTTAGAGAAATTTTTTTTATGGCAATTTCATGCCTTGATCTTATGGTCAATCATTAGAATGGTAGTGAGTAGGCTTTAGTGTCGTATGAGGGGTTAGGAAAGAATGCTAAGATTATAGGATGGAATCACCTTAGGAGAATTAATAAATAGATAATGTTTAGATTCCTTTATAACTCAATAATAACTTAAGTAATTAAGTGTGACTTCCTAGTGAAGTGTGGGCTACCTCATCATGCTAAGTGTGAGGTTTATGTTTATCTAGAATGGTTAGAGAATGAGCTAAAGACTAGATGTAGTCTTAGGTGATATCAGGCCTAGAACCTTTTAAGTGCAATGTAATGATGTCTAACTTAGGAATTTATAAATAGTAATACTAAGACTTAAAATCCTTATGATAATGAAATGAGACTTGATATTTAGATTAGTAAACTAATGTGAAATGAATCTAAATAATTGTAATTTAAGTAATGTCATTCCTTAAACTTTATCATATTAGAGTAGTAACCTTGTAAAATCATTAAGTCTAAGAATAGACGAGATTTGACTTATTAGTGTCGCACCAAAGATTAAGTTAACCTAAGTGGTTAGATAGAAGAACCTCATTACGTCTAGAATACTTAAGAGGTTAGTGATTAAAGAATAATGATAATGTAGATGTTTGAATAGTGTAGTAATAGAAACCCTATGACCTAAGTAATAAAAATTTATAAGAAGTGATATAGAATAGATAATGTAGTATTAGCAATAAGGATAGGATATTTATTAATAGCTCTTCAGCTATACATTGCTTTGTCACCTAAATAATACTAAATTAAACTACTATTTTCCAAACCACATGATTATATTATTATGCTTCAATTAACTTAGAGATCTTTGCTATCTAAGTTAATTGGGGATTTGATTAGCCCCAATCATTAAGATAGATAATTAAAGTAGAAAATAATGAATATCACATAGTTTACAATAATTTGAAATTCCTTAAACGCTGCAACGCATTGATATTAAATCCTTGAATCATACATTTAAATTTTGTGCAGAAAATAAATATTAAACATTTGAACATACTTTTGAGGGGTGTTACGTGATGGATTATACTATACAATTGTTATTGAACCAGGGCACTATTAGAGTATCAGGAGATCACATAATTCATATGAAGGGGAATGTGTGTTTACAGGAGACCCCGCTTACATTATTGTTGAGCAGACGCACTTGACTCATCACTTGTTCTATGTCCACAGAACAAAATACAAGATAAATAAACATAAATTGCATATCTCACAAAGTTATTGATTGTGAATGTTTACTATAAACTTATGACTATACTTTTCAGATTATTCAATTTGTAAGACTGAAATTGTTTTACTTATTATACTACAACAGTTTATCATTTCAGTTTTACTTACACCTTGTGCAATGAAGCTTTACTTATCACTTATATTTTTGCATACACTATCTCTTACGATTACTTAGCATTTACTTTACTTGGACATACACACACTTTCTCTGTTTTATTCAAATGCTTACAGCACATATTTGTCTTATTAACCTATTTGATGCACGTTTGAAAAGTCTATTATAAACGATAAACACATTTTATAGCTTTTTAGCACTATCTTTACTTATCGTTGATTTTCTTGCATTTTTGCTCTACTTAATTAAAATTGTAAACAATTATTGTGATATCCGCTAAAATGAAATAAGAATGTTTACCTTTAAATTGTACTTACTTTTTAAATATAACCACATATTTAGTTTGTTGGTTGTGTCCTATGTATTATAAATCAAATATATTAGATCAGGAGTTTGAAGCAGATTTGATACCTAAAGGAGAGCCTGAGTTGTAGCAGTTTACATGAAGACTTCAACTATTTATCTTTTATATTATATGTGAGGATATGTGATTCATTTATTAAATTTGTGATAACTATTATATAATGTTTATTGATGAGTCCCATAATTATAATCATTTTCTTGTTTAGAATGCTTGTTTTCATTAAAAACAGTCGTTGTTTTAGTGTGATTTTATGTCATCCCAGCTCTTAAGTGAACAAATTACAAAAAAAAAAGGAAAATTGAATGAAAAAGACGCCACAACGCCCTGCTCCCGAGAGCAGGGCGCTACTGCGCGCCGCAACGCCCTGCTCTTGCAAGGAAGGCACCGTAGCGCAAGAATTCCCAAGAACAAGGCACTACAGCGCACCATAGCTCCAAATTTCCTAAGACCTAGGCTCTACAGCACGTCGTAGTGTCAGAATTCCAAAGAGAAAGGAGCTATGATAATTATATAAGAGAGAAATAATCTTTCTTTTATTCTCTTTTTTTTCTCTTTTATTATCTTTCTATCCTTCTCTTTCTTCTCTCTCTTATTCTTTCATAAAATTATCATATTTTCTCTCTTTATCTCTCTCTCTTTCTTTCATAAAATTATCATTTTTTCTCTTTATCTATTTCTCATTTTCTTTCATGGAATTATTATCTTCTCTCTCTTTCTTTCTTTTATGAATTTATCATTTTCACTATCTTTCTCTTTCTTTATTTTATTTTATAAAATTATCATTTATCTTTCTTATATAATAATAATAATAATAATAGCTATAATAATAATAATATTAATAATAATAAGATCTTTATTATTATTAATAATTATGTAATGATAATAATAACTTTAGAATAATATTAATAATAATAAGTTTTTTATTATTAATAGTATTATATAATAATAATGATAATAATATTAATTATAGTAGTAGTAATAATAATATACATTTTAATAATATAAATATACATATATTAATAATATTGACATAAAATAAATAAATAAAATGTGAATTTGCATAAAAAAAAAAAAAATAATAATAATAATAGCTTTATTATTATCATTATTAATAATAATGATAGTTATAGTAATAAATATAGAATTAAAATAACAAAAATGAAATGACAAAAATATAAATTATAAAAAATAATAATAATAATAATAATTATTATTATTATTATTATTATTATAATAATAGTAGTGATAGTAGTAAAATAATAATAATAATAATAAAATTATTATTATCATTATTAGTATTTGAAATAAAAAAGATATTATTCTTAATTTAATTATATTCATAAAAAATAATATTAATAAATGCAAATGAGTATCTTTGATCCACATTGAAATATTTTCACTAAAATTCTCAAATGAATTGGATATGGTATTATAAGTAGTAAACTAAATCTCCTTTTATAATGATAATACTAATAATAATAGTGATAATAATAAGTACAAAATTTAAATAACATAAATGAAATGACTGAACAGATTGTAGAAATAAAATAATAATAATGATAATAATAATAGTAATAATAATAGTAATTTTATAATTATTATCATCATTAATTATAATAATAATAATTATTATTATTATAATCTACAATTATAAAAAATTATAAAAGAAATAAGAAAAAAAATCACTTTTCCTAGATGTTGGGGAGTTTCCCAAGATATATGTAGACACAGCTAATGTGCAACGTTTTGGTTTTGTGGATGAATTTTGTTGCCAACCTAGATGTTGGGGAGTTTCCCAAGCAAAATGCATACAAGAGAGGTGAGGAGTGATGATGGATTGGAACTTCCTAGTAAATAAGAATCATACTGCATTCATAAGGCACAATAGTAGGAGTGTTGATAATGGATCTCTGAAGTTTCAACCAGAATAGAAAATTCCAAAAAAGCAATCTTATTGATACATTTAATAGCAACGACTAACAGCTTCAGCAATTACCTACAAAATACAACTTGCGTACTTACCAAAGCCCATAATAACCATGCCAGATATCCTTCCACTTAGCAATGCTGTCAGCTTCGAGCTTGAGAGCGCGTCCTGGGAAGACTTCCGATCTTCAGTTTTGCAGAATCCTTGTGCAAAGACACATTACTCTTCTTGTCCTCTGGAATCCTTCCCTCTTTAATGGCATCACCTGCTAAGACAGTCAAAAAAATTTTACAATGAAAAGATGAGGGAGCCACCAAGTCATCTTCTCAAGAACATATTATATTGAAGATTGAAGGCAAATGATTACCGGAATCATCTTCGCAGGACGCTCTAGTCCTCCTAGTTGACGGCTCATTCCTCCTAGCCGTTGAATCAGTTTCAGAAGCCGAATCTGCATGAACAGGAACTAATTTCTTCTTTAATTCATTTTTATCCGTGGTGATAACTTCTCTGGCACTATTTCTCACATCTGCGGCAGGTTCATTGCTTTCAGGTGAGCTTCTGTGCTTCTTTCTCTGTTTTGTGGAAGAGGCAAGTTCCTTGTCAACATCATTTGAAGCCAAGGCTTTTTCAAAAGCTACAGAATGTGCAGACCTCACAGGTTTCAGGGTATTTCCTAGCTGCTTCAGATCAGGAGATGCGGTCTCTAATCCTTTTTGCATCGAGCGTGTCAGCCTCCTCGTGCCAGTGAAGCTTCTTGAATTTCGGAGGACGACGGGTTCATCTTCATTACCACCATGTAACTCTCTGGAAGGTTCCATATGCTTTTCTCGGGTGGCGGACAATTCCGAAGAGTCATGGGAGACTTGCTTTCCCTTGGCCTTGACTTTGATAGAGTGATTTTGATCTAGTGATAATGCACTGTTATGAAGATGGGAGGTTGATTTAAGGGAATTGGAAGCCGCCTCAATGGCTGACTGTTCAGTAAGCCCAGTAGCATCACTCTGCTGTGAAGGCTTGTGCCTGAGAAAGTCTGGCTCCCCTGCTGAGAAGCATAATGAATTTTCCGGCAGTTCATGCACTAGTGATGCCAAAGCTGCTCTGGCAGCAAGCGGGGTGAGAACTGGTTTAACCTCAGCCTCCCATTTCGCTTCTGCTTCCTTTTTAACATTTATTTCAAACTGGTTTTTGTTCCGACTTCTAGTGATTCTTTGAGGAGCACTATGCTTGGTCTTTGATTTCTGATTGACGGCATTATCTGTGAGCCAGAAGACATGTTTTGGTTACGGTGAGATTCTTAATAGAGGTGTTGTAAAAGCAAACAAAATGAAATTTATAGTGGTAGGCATAAATAAAAGAAATTTAAATAATCCGCCCTGGAAAAATTGGGATTATTAGAAAAATATCATTTTTAAATCTTAGAAGGCCGAAACCATTCTTATTTATGCATCTAAACCTCTATTTTAAGTAACATAAATTCTATTATAACACAAGACTGTCACCCCTCTTAGCCGCAGCTGAACGCAAGCTGCTCATGAACAAAAAGCATTTTTGATAGCGTCCTCGGATACTTTTCCACAAACATATCCCACCATGCATCTTTAAAAGCAATTATATAAATTAAGAGTACTTAAAAGTAAAAAACATGTTTATCGCGCTCATTATCTTAAAGATGAATGACGACATGTACGTGAAAAAGAGCCCAGTATTTCATAGCAGTGCTTCTTATGTATATGTCAATTTATTCTTTCCATATATATATATATATATATATATATATATATATATATATTTTAAAGGCCATCTTGATAATATTTTATTCAATCAGCAAAAAGATACAAAAGAGAGAGAGAGAGAGACTGAGGACGAGGAAGGAATATTGCTGCTATTTATTCAAATACTTCTCGTTAGTCTGAAAAAAATAGAAATGAATGCAGCAATAAAAACTTTGTAGCTTGAAAATGCTATAATACCTATAAATCTAGAAAATTCTTGATAATTAATCAGTCATTCATCAAGTAAGCATCACCATGGGCTCCAAAATAAAATAATAAAATCAGTTCACCACTATATACTTTCTGATTCATGCGACTGTATGTTCTAAGTCTGCATCTCAACAAGATATCGGAGATGTCTCTAATCTTTTCTTTTCATGTTCAACCCTTGATCAAGCCTGATCAGATTTCAATTTTTCATCATCAAAGTCGCCTTTTGTCTTCTTCCACAACAGTATAAATTGAAGCTTCAGAAAATTAAACGGTATAATATTTCTTCCATTCCTTCCAAATTCGACCGTCTATCAGTCCACCAACATGGTTTCAGCAACATCATCTACTACTAAAAAAAGTACTATATTTTGAGAGTCGAGAGGGGTCCTATTTCGACAATTTTTTTTTGAGAATCTTTATGAAGAATATTGGAGTAGCTTGTACTTAGGTCTGCTCTTTATTTTATTTTGATTCATATGATGGATGAACAATAGTAGTACTACATTGTTCAAGAACCATCACATTGCTGAACTAGGATGAACCTTACTCATCAGAGCATCACTGCCACCTGAATTTTGGGTACACGTCTTTCATACAGATTACTTTTCAATCGATTTTCAACTAATCTACTCAACAACGCCCCATCATTCACACTTTATTAACACTTACAAATTACTAGTTCTCAAAACACTTGTCTTGTTATCCATAACTTCAACTATACATCAACTCTGAAATTCAAAACCGCTCCAAATAAAACATATTTATTGGGTATAGTAACTACAATACACACATTTGCTATGACCCCTCCAGAAATATGAAAAAGAAGAAGGAAATTGCTAATCTAAGAAGTTAGAGCGTGCACGAGGTAGTGAATAAACTACCCATATTGTTATCTTTGATGAATTGCATTTACATGTAACTCCAACACCTCCACAATATTTTATTCAATCCACCATTCCACCACCTATAGCTCCCCCAAACTCTCCTAAAACACCAGCAACTTTTATTCAACCAACAGTGCATTTACCTCCACTAGTTCTCATCTGAGACCATACAAACCACTTCTCAATTGCAACTACCTACTCAACCAACACCACACCGGCTGGTCAGTCAAAAAAGGGCAGCAGCCTCCACCATCAAGATTAGGTTGCATGAGTAGATTTTCCTTGAAGTTGATTAAATTTTAACTAAAGTTTCCTCTAATGAATGGATCAGGGTTTCTTGCTTAAATCTAAAGTTAAATATTTCCTATGAGTGTTAGCCCCCTTAATGAATTATTCATCATTAGTTGTAAGAGAGAATTCACAAATAAGAACCACGGTTGTGTAGCAAGAAAAGACATATCATTAAGAATAAATGAAAGTAAGCTCGATCAAAATTTTATGGTTTCATCATCTCATATCGATTTGATTAACTGCCAAGACATTTTATCATAACATCTAAAATTTCTGATTAGAAACCATTGATTACTCATCTCAATGTCCCAAGCAAATAATGAAGTGTTAAGATCCAGTCCTTGAGTTCAATATTGACTCATAAACTAGCAGAGGGCTAGCCATGCCATGTTTTGCTCAATAGTAACATTGTAAATCATGACCACCAGGGTTCAAAGATCCTAGATGACCACTAAAAGTTTAGAAGCACAACAAAACAAAAGAGTATGTTCTAGCCTCAACTGACCATACAAGCATAAATTTAAAACATACGGTTTTAGATTGTGTACTATATGGTTTGAAAAAAAGTTTAAAGGACTAGCCAACACTGTTGTTTCCAAAGTTTAGTTTGAATTAAGGTTTACATCCATTGAAAGTCATGATTTTGATTTAAAGTGGAGCTTACATCTATTAAAAATGCCCACTGTTTAAATGCATTTGAGGGGGCTTACATTTAGTAAAAATCCAAAGGTAGCAAGTCTTACTGCATTAGTATTTAGATAAGGTGGTTCATCATTAAAACTTATGGTAAGGCTTACAACTTTTTAAATGCCCAGGTGACAGGCTTTATGGTCTTATCATTTAGATAGGTGACCTAATATACGTATACAATATTTTAGACATTCTAAGAATCAGTATGTCTATCTTAACAAGATTCATTCAGCTAGAATCAATTAGATCATCTAAGAGAGACCTTTATTCTGAAATGATTCAACTATGACCTTTTAGATCTACTAGAAATCAATTTATTTTGGCTTAATATGACTCACTTGGAATTATTTAGATCAACTATGAATCACATTTTTAAACTTAAGATGATTTAAACCAGAACAACTAGAAACAATTTAAATTAGATGACTTAGATCTATATGAATTAGGGCATTGACTTAGTATAACTCTCATGTTTAGACCATTTACTTTCCCGCAAGTCTTATGGTAACTACACAGCAGATTTTTGTTCATCTTTTGCTTGTAATGAAAAAATTAACTTTTCGGGAAGGAGATTCTTTTCTGAATCATTTTTTTATTATCATTCGGGAGTGGGGTAACTAGTTCTTAGCACCTCTTTATCTTGTTTTGATATTATGATGGGATGGGCAATAGGAGGATTTTCACAAGCGAACTTGAAAACAAAGCTAGTAAATCATGGCTCATGAAATAGGTTTAGAAATAGAGTTCAGCAATAGAGTTCTCATTTTCAGGAAAATAAAAATTCTCAAGATGGCATACAGCAAGAGAAATTTCTTAGATAATTAGTTAGGTTAAAGAAAATCTAGAGACTGATCCCAGTTAAAATACAAAACAATGACGAAGAGTCCTCAGAATCTGGCATTCAAATAATTTAAAAGTTTTATAATTGAAAATTATGTTATCATTGCGTATGGGGAAATCGTGGCAAGCACAAGAAGGAACAATGTTTATAGCTCAAATTCAGAAGACGGTAGACTTCAACAAATATGATGCCATAAAATAATGTAAAGCAAACTAATAATCCAAGCTAACAATTGCCTATAATAACTGAAAGAAATTAATTAAAACACATGTATAAAAATAAAAATAATCCAAACAATATAAATATCAATAGCATTATAACACAGTTGATGAACGTGCTCCTGATGTAACAGATCATATACCAACCTGAAAGAACTTGCTAAAATAGCAACAGTTAGTTTGCAAAACAAATTTAGAAGATCATTTCTATTTGTTAAATCATAAGCAACAAAATATGGCTATGCAACATGAATAAGAAAACATGCATGAAATTTGAAGTTCTACTAAAACTAGAATTAAACATAATATTTATAGAATAAACAGCTATATTATACAGCAGAAATGATCAATTTACCACTTGCTCGTATTAATTATATTAATCACATTCACATTTTAATACTACAATTAATAATATGCACTGCATTATACATACAGATAAATGACTATTTAGTCATTTATAATATTATATTCAATAGATTTTATTATTGGTTAGCTTAGCCAAAATTTTATAACGTACAATCAAGAAATTTCATTTAATAAAACAATTCATAGGCTTGCCGGCTTGGCTTAGCCTAATCACGACAATATTATAATAAACTGATTTTTATACACATATATTTAAAATGATTTTTTTAGTAAAGTCATATGATGAAATATATACTAATTTATTATATATCAATAACAGTGCTGTGCAAAAACAATATTAATTATTCCAAAAAATGAAGTATTACACAAAAATAATCAAGGAATTGATTAATCTCTTAGTATTATGTTTATCAAGGTACATACTAACATATAAAAGAGACGGACCACGAAGTAGAAAACTAAAATATATGTAGCAAGGAGTGACATCATTTGATATATACAAAAGATCCAACATTAAATATCAAGGATAAAGCATAACAAAGAAAGGTATGTCTATCCCATTATAAATAAATGGTACATAACTCAATATATAAAAAAAGATTAAACCTAATCTAAATAAAAAAAAAAAAAAATGAAATGTGAGATCACCAAAAAAATTCAATATTTGATGATGGTCATCACAAATAAGCACTAGAAAGATTTAGATACTAATAATAATAATATTTCTTCAAGAAAATATTAGAATATTAAAATTAATAAAAAATAGATTATTACAAACTGTCTTAAAATTTTTTCCCAAAATTACATTAATTAACAATCATTATAAGTTTTAAATCGAATGCAATCATGACAATGCATACAAAACACATCATATATACAGTTAAGCCTTTATATGTATGTTTGTTCGATTCTCCTTGATACTAAACGTTGGGTTTACTTAGACACCCAAGAAAGGAGTGAATTGAATGATTTTCTTTAAAGATATTTAAGTTTGATAAGAGTAGTATAATGGTTTCCTTATCTTCGACATGCTATTACTCATTCCCAAGCTCTACTTGGCGAAGGAAAAGCTGAGTTCACTCCTAAAGATCACACTCAATGGTGGAAAAGTCGAAACCCCTTGCACAACCAGCAAGGTATGTAGCAACCTAGCAACAAAACACTTTTAGAGTACCACACTTGAAGCCACTCCACCAAGCAAAACCACAATGTTGAGACTTAAGAAAGATGAGAAATTTAACAACTTGAATACTGAAAAATGTTTGGACTTAATGTATGATTGTTTGGCATAATTGTGTTAGCCATGGTCGACCAAACAAGCCTCTGTTTATACAGCAATTTAAACATAGCCGGCTAATTAATCAAATCAAGTAATCTAAAATTACTGAATTTTGCAGCGTGAGTCCTCGAACTTACCAAAAGACTTTGGTGATGCCCATCGGCTAATCCAAACGACTATATGATGGTCAATTTTGTTAATTAAGCATGATGTGGAAACTCACCATTCAAGTAGAGTATACTCACCACGCAAGTGCTGTATACTAGTTGTGAATGTCTACATGGTACCCTAAACGCTAAGTTTTATCTGCATAAAATAGCTATGCAAATTAAAAAACTAGTGACGGAGTACTCACCATGTGACTTTCCCAATTCACTGTGCGAGTTCTTACAACAATAACCCACTTTATACCAATTTAATATTCCTTAAGATCCTAAATTTCTATCATAACGCTTACAACTAATCAATAATTTATACAATATATATATATATATATATATATATATTACAATTACAGCATACAAAGAGAATAAGCCAAGAGAAAAGTAAATCTTGAGCTACGGAGAATTGTCTCGTACAACCTCTAAATTCCAAACCTGTACTACAATTAAATCAACAAATATTTAGTAATCCAAACAAAATTAATAAGTTTGTCACCATTAAAATTATACTTGAACTTGTGGTGTCAAAAATTCTCCCCTTTCTTATAATGAAAAAGTACTAATTTTGCTTTTTCAAATAATATAAGCAAAAACTATATAAAAGATAAACATAAGCTCCCCTAAATGAATAAGGTTTCATTTTAAATATAAATTCATACACCATTTTTATAGAGTTTTAAATACATTAAAAGTACAATTTTTTAGAGAATCCCCGCCCCCCCTTTATCTCATCAAAAGGGGGCTAATCCTCATTCGGCAATACACTCGAGGCAATGGATGATAGCCGGGTTAGGAAAGATTACAAGAAATAACTCAAACTATCTAGAAAGATAGTTGATAGATGAGCTACTACCATCCAAAGTGTGTTGCGTGTGGTTGAAACACTAATAGGAGTTATTCTAGACAGTGCCATTCATCTTCCATATAGCAGCATGAGAACTGCTTAAAATTATCATGTTGTTCTTTAAATGTTTGATAATAGTATTCTTCCATAGCTTCAATCAAAGCTTATTCTTCGGCAGCGAGAGGTTCCTCAAATTCAATCAAGACTTCCGTATTCTCAACTTCAACACAAACCCCCGTACGAAATTTTGTTCCACCGTCCATCAGATTACCAGTTGGAGCCTAGATCATTACCTTGTGTTTTTTCTTGGCTACAGTGGGATACACAAAACCTAGATGTGTTATTACATTGGCACAAATAAATTCTACATCTCTCGGCATATAATATTTAATGAAAGTGAATTCCCATATAACACTCTTGTTGCCAAAGTAGCTCAGACCCGATACGCAGCTCTGGTCCAATAATATTTGTACCGGTATTGGCTTGGGATAAACCATTCACTAAAACTGCTCCTGCAAATAGCAGCTCGCAGACATCAACATCCAATTCTCCTTTGACTTCTACAGGAAATGGCACTATGGTTTCTCATTTACCTCCTACATCTCAATCCCAAGTAGATCCTCCTGCAGCTTCAGCACCAATTGTACCTGCACAACAACTTCACTATGAAATGTTCATCCAATGCTTACCCATTCTAAAATAGGTAATATGAAGCCTAAAGTCTTCTCAGTGTTTGTACATCCTCACACCTCATTGCCATCTACGTATCATCAAGCTCTTAAAAGTTCACATTGGGTTCAAGCTATGAATTATGAATTATTCACCTTACACAAAAATGGCACCTGGACTTTAGTTCCACGGCCAACAAATACAAACATTGTCAGCTGCAATGGCTCTTCAAGATCAAATACAACTGTGATGGCTCTACTGCTCATTATAATGTGCATCTGGTTGCCTGTGCTTCTCTAAAAAAAGGTATTGACTATTGGAAACTTTAGTCTAGTTGTCAAACCAATCACCATCTAAATTGTTCTTACACTTGCTCTTACCTTCAACTAGCAAACCCAACAGCTTGACTTCGATAATGCCTTTTTCAGTGGTGATTTGCATGATAACATCTACAAGGAGCAACCCCCATATTTCATCTTCAATGCACATAAAGATTATGTTTATCAGCTTTGGGTTAAAAGATTCCCCTAGAGCTTGGCACTACAATTTATCCACTGCTCTAGAACTATTCGGCTTCTGCAATGCTGTAATGGTGTTCCTTGTCTATGTTGATGACGTTCTACTCATAGGCAGCAATGACCCATTCAAAAATTGATATCTTTCCTTGCCGATCTATTCTCCCTCAAAGACAATGGATTCGTTCACCAATTTCTAGCTATCAGCATTAAACGAGAGTTAGATCATCTTTTCTTGTCCCAAGAGCAATATGTTCAAGACGTTCTTCAGTGTTGTCTTGCAAAATTCAAATCCTACACCAACTGCAATGGTTGTGCAGTTCAAACCAAGAGAACTCTCAACAAAAGATTCTCAAACTCCACTATTCCGCAACAATGTTGGCGCGCTCTACTATCTCCAACACACAAGATCGGATATAACCTTCAGTGTGAATAAGGTGTTCCAAGCCATGAACCATTCAATAATTTTTCGGTTACTGTTGGATTACATCAAATCTTAGCTTTTTGCCTATATTTTTTGTTTGAATTATGGATATTCTTACCAAACACATTCAAGAGAAGGTTCCTTAATGCAAGTTATTTGCATGTGACATTATTTTAATTGATAAGACTAAGAATAGAGTTGAAGAAACTTGAGTTGTGAAGAATCTAAAGGTTCTTGCCTTAGCAGATCTAAAACAAAATATATAATGGAGTGTAAGTTTAATTGTATTAGAAGCCCTAATTTCAATGACATAATTATTGAAGATCATGTGATCAAGAAGAGCAAGAAATTCAAATAAATTGGTTCAATTATTCAAAATAATGGTGAAATAGAGAGCAATGTAATTAATAAGATCCAAGCTATTTGGATAAAATGGAGTGCTTCTGGAACTATACACCATCAAAAGATCCCACTCAAAATCAAGGAAAACTTATAAAGAAACGATACAACCAGTTATATTATAGATGCTTTAGTAAATGTGTGAGTATACTCGTAAGAATAGAATGAGAAATGAGTTAATTCATAGTGAGGTTGGAGTGGCTCAAATAATGGATAAGATTAGAGAATGTCACCTTAGATAGTTCGGGCATATTAAGTGAAGACCATGCAATGCCCAAGTTAGAAAAATCGATTTTACAAATTTTGCCTTATTCAAAGAGGAAGAGAAAGAGGAAGACTAAAAAAACATGAAGAAACCAATAGAAAGGTTTATTTAGAATTTGGGAGGGGCTGCCATTTGATTAAAAAAAAGGATTCATGTAGCCAACCCCACCTAGTGGGATTAAGGCATGGTGGTGGTGGTTGTAGTAGTGGTATTGTTGTTGTTGTCATTTGTGTTGTTATTTTTTTAATTCTTCCTATTTGTAAGGGGATTGTAATTTGAGTGTTTTGTTTTTGTACGCTTTACGTTGCCTTAATTCTCTGTAACCATCTTTTCACAAACAAAACAATTTCCAAGTAGGTCTTACAAACAACTTGGGAGTTTATTAGTGTCTATAAATTGCAAGTGCTTTCATTTCAAACAGACCCATTTTTATCATCTCGTTATCTATTAAAATTTTTATTTGCTTATTATTGCAAACATGCACTGTTATATGTTTTATCGGGTTCATCTCAGAAGTTTACACAACATAGGAGTGACAATGATAGGTGAATGCATAGAAGTTTACACAACATAGGAGTGACAATGGTAGAGGCATTTTTTGCAAGATCATCTTGTCACCGGTAGATTCGTGCGTTTTTGGTGTCTCAGTGCTCAGAGAGAGCTCTGTTAGAATTTATTTTAGACATAATTTTAAAACGCTTATATATTGTTTGGCAAATTATAGCTAAAATCCCACCCAAATATCAATTAAAATGGGATATCAAATATTTTAAGTCTGACTGTAGATGCGTTTGGTGCCTGATAAATATTCTCTTACTAACAAAATCTGTATTATTTTACTTAGAAAGTAGGCAAACACTGATTAACTAATAAATGAACTAAAAGCGGTGAATGAGACAGTAAACACAAGCCAAGTTGAAGACAAGTTTCACCCAAGTTGGTTATTTGTTAACAACCCAAGCTGCTTAATAACCAATAGATCCATCACTTATTTAATTAACTCCAATATTGATTAATTTTTATTTAAGCGTATGTAAGAAAACAAAAGTTACACACTTACCACTTTTTACCTCGATGAAAAGATCCATATAATCTGCCTTTGATCCATCAACCAACTTGCTGATCTCTTCAACTTGTTTTTCTAAAATTCCAATAAATTCTGGTTCACAAGTACTTTCTTCTGAAAAAGAAAGGACTGAAGTAGTTTCACCCAAATTTTCAGAATTCAAAGCGTTCAGGAATTTCGAAAATACTGGATGGTCGTTAATGTTTTTCTCGGACAGTTTAAGAATTGATTTAGATTGAACAACTGCTGTTTCCCCTTTTAGTTCCGAATTAAGCCATTTTATTTCAAATGTACATCTGCAGTGCACCCGTTTGGAGTGTTTCACTCTCTTTGGCTGTGAAGAAAGGTTAAGGTAAATAAGACAAAAAGCATCTGAAGAACAATCAGTCATTAAGGAGATCAAAAAAGTGATGATTATATAAACTATGAGTTAAAACTCAAGCATATGCAAGATATATTATGTTTCAAGCGGAGTTTGCAAGGGTTTGCTCTACAACCTTTTACTAAACATATTAAGTTCATCAGAGTTTTCCAGGTTTATTTCATAATAAATAATAAATCATCGAAGTACTGACAATTGTAATTTATGCAAATGTTGTTACACACCTACTTATCTAATCATTGAAAGCTTTCCTTTGTATTCCTCTCATTTGAATATATCTTGATATACAAAAATGTAAAAGATATTCATATGGCCATGCAAGCATGCATCTTTGAAGTAGAACTCATTAAATATACAATGCATAATCGTTAATTCGGACTCTGTGTTGCTATCTGTAAGAGAATGAATTTTGTTTCAATTTTCTATTTTGGGAACAAAGAAGTGGAGATAGCTCCTTTAAATATGGGAAACCAATACATCTTCCAATACTTTTCAACTTTATTAGCAAAATAAGACTCTATTAGAGTAAAATTTATTAAGGATAAAATAATTGAAATTAATCTTTTATGATGTTCACATATAATAAAGGCTAGAAAATGTAACTGTAAAATAAGAAGTAAAAAGAAGCATTTTAAGGAATTAGATAGGAGACGAAAAAATCATAATTTACACTAAAATGATATATGGAAAATGTTTTAACTCATAGCTCAAATAGCACATAGCAAGAACAAATATAAAAAAGAGAATTCAAAGAGGAAGAATTTGAGCAACATCATACAATCACAACCTAAAAATAATAACAAAAAAGTATACCTCCACTATAATGGCATCAATGAACAAGCTTCTGGATTGAGTTTTCAGCAAGGCAAGAACGCATTCTCCTTCTATGATATTAGTGCATTCATCGCCTTGCAGAGGAGCTGAACGAAAGCGCAGACACGATAGAGCATCTTCTTTGCTGTATATAATAACATCGTCCTCATCATCAGTTCCAAAGTCCACTGCAATACCAACATTGTGATCGCTGGAGCTGCATACATATTCATCAGGATTTATAACCCTTTAGTGCATACAATCCATTAATCAACTTCATAGTTAATCAATAGTGCTGACAGCACATAAATTTCACAAATAGATCATGCAGGTGAAACTGATAAGGAAATTCTTTTAAAGAAAAAAGTCAAATTTTTGCATAACATGAAAGCAAACAATTAAGGATCTAAAATAAGAGACAGCATCAGCTGGCCCCCTAAAAATCATTTAAAAAAAAAAAGCAAGCATTTGGAGAAACTGAGAGAAGCAAACAGCGGATTTAGTTGAAAACTCATCGATCAAGCAGAGCGGAGTAATAAATTCCATTGCGATAAAAAAAGAGTTTAATAATAACAATAACAAAAGAACCTCAGGGATATGCGGCAAGGGTGCCATGAGCTTTCGTCCCTGCGCATCACCTCAAGGTCCATGGAATCCAGCGACGTCGCAGCCATTGCGAGTTCGATCTACAGCTGGGACCCTCAAAATAGAAGCAAGAAGAGGCAGAGGTTGAGTGAACGTTTCAATTATTGCTTCCGAAGCCTGATAGTAGGGAAAGAGATTGGACGATGCGAGGACAGAGCTCCCCATTTTCATGCTTTCTAAGGGGGTAAAATGGGCAAAGGGAAACTGTGAGCAGTGCTCAGCAGCACTCCAGTAAGAAATATAATTAAACAAAATAAAATAAAAAAATTTAGATATTGTGTGCTGGTTTTGTTGCTTAATTTTATTCCTTTTAAATGAAAATAATAATTAAAAAGTTTTATATAAGCAAATAAAAAATATTATAAATTTAAAATAAAAAAGAAAATTTATTAACTAATTATAATAAATTATACTAAGAGAAATATTATAATAGGATTTTGACATATAATTTAATATAAGCTTTAAAAATAGTATTTATATTATTTTAATATAAATAAATAAATACTAATTAAATAAAATCCAAATTTAATTGGAAGTGCATTTCTAGGTGTCACGTCAACGAGTCTAAATAGCATTTCTCTCACATTTAATTTAGTTATAAGAAAATTTGAATAAATATAATATGCATTAATAATTGTGGCTAGATAATTATAAGTAATTGCAATAATTGCTAATAAATATAAATATTAATCATGCAAATTTTATTATACTGGTTATATTTAGCTAGGTTAATTATAAATAATGATAGTACATTTACATTATACATTTATTTTTTATTTTATTAATTAAAAATAATTAGATTAATTATAGTTTATATAATGATTAAATAATTGAGATTTGTTATCTTAGGTTATGAGTTCAAATCTTACCGTCAAACATAATATATATATATATATATATATATATATATATATATATATATATATATATTAACTGTAATTTATTATCAATATATTTTCATAAATTATAATTCATAATATGAATAATTATAATTATTATGATATAATTAGTAAATTTAAAGTAAGTTAATTATTTTTGGTAGTTCTTAATTTGCTACTTATAAATATACAAGTGAATGAATTATTATGCTAACTAGTATTAAAAATTTGTTAAAATAAAAATGTTAGAAATCATAGTATAATTTTATGCATTTTTTGCAAAAATTTGATAATATTTTCCCCGCTTCACTATTTAAGAAAAAAGATATTATTTTCAAAAATTAATATAACATAATTATATATATATATATATATATATAAATTAATGTAATTTTTTATTCTTAATATTTTTCTTTATTTATTGGTATTTTTCATTAATTTTAGAATATTTTATTGATATTTCATATATATATATTCTAAATTAATTATTAAAAAAATAAAAATATTTTTTAAATAAAAGAATCTTAAAAATCAAATTATAAATTGCAAGTGAAATCAGACCATCGAACAGTCGCGTGACTAAGGCCGATAATTTGACTTGAAACTCAAACTTAAAACCTTTTTGGCTCGACTTGAACTATGACTCAAAGCTTTTGAGTCAAATTCTAGTTGAATTGCTTCTCCAAAATGAGTCAAATTTTTCATCAACTCAGAATGAATCAAACTTGAACGAGTACGATCCAGACTCAACTTGAAAATTTCAAATTCGAACATGAGCTAACTTGACTCGAGCTAGCCCCACCTGTGACAAGTGATAATTCCCTGCATCATACTGGCAAAAAATAAATGTCACATTTCATCCTCGCCACATGCAACATCACCATGTACACAAATAACTAGCATGCACCGCATATGAATGGGCGTTGTTTACCGGAGAAGTTTCCAGCGGCCAGTAAACGGTTGTCCCCTTCTTCGACCCGAGCTCTAGTTTTTAACGGCAACCAACATGTGATCCTTGCAACCTTCCCCTATTGAGCACAGAAACATAATCTAACTATCACAGAGCCAATTATAGCCTTGCACAAAAGTTAAACATATTCTCAGATGCTTTCTCTGGCACTCACAACTGAACTAGCCAACTTTAGGATGACAATTTGTGATAAATTACATTCCAACATGCACTTAATACTACAGCATCAGCTAGCTCATTCAATTAATACATCAATTTATCCAACACAAAATAAAAAAATTACTCCCAAACATCTTATAAACCATATAAAAATATACTATGATCAAGATTTTCATTTAAAACTTATATTTTTAGCAAGTTTCGCACACAAAAGGGCGTTTTTTAATCTGCTCCTTTATGAGAAAAAAAAAAATTGTATTTTTTTGAAGCTATTTTGGGAATTATTTAGAGCAGTATATCTGAACTTCAAAGTTTCTTGGGGTGGGTGGTTTGATGTGTAAAAAAAAATTCACAGCAACATTATATTTACATTTCCCACTAAAGTTCGATTATATAAAAAAAAAATTATTAATGTACAAATTTGGCAAAGAAAGCCAACAGAGGTCCTCCTATTGTCAAGAATAATGAGATCAAACACTCCCATAAATCACAGAAATTGATCAAAATAGTCTTTCGACTATTTCAGATTAGCCAAAGTAGTCTCGATCTGAAAAAAAATGTACAGTTTAGTCTCTCAGACTATTTTACTCGAGCACTCTAATCCTGACTAGATCCAACTTGAAGCTGAATCGGAATCAAATTCAATAATTTGAGGACCAAACCGGTTTCCGGACTAAATCAGCTAAATTGGAATAGTTAAGGACTACTTTGGCAAATTTCCCCATTCAAACATAACGTAGCCACACCTGGATATAGATTAAAAAGAGTGGCATTTGGCTTCTGAACTTTGTGCAATAATATCCCAATCACTGCACCAATCGCTTCCTATTTGATCCTTTGCTCTTCCTAAGGCCTGTGTAATCTGGAAGCCCTTTGTTGCCACTAGGAGGTTCACATGCCTCATCAGCAGCTTCATCCTATAATATATATAAAAGGACACGAAGCAAGTTCTCAAACAACAGAAAGTAAACATAAAACAGATCAAAGCGTGAGAAAGGTTCCCAAACAGAGCCTAAAATGAGGGAAACCCTTTCCAAGTAACTCAAGAAAAGTTGCCTCTAAAGTCCAAAATACGTCCAAAAAGACTGAGTTATTTGAAAGAGAGACTTGTGGTTAATAACAGGATGAGAAAATCTATGAAATTAGGTTGAAATATCATATATATAAATTATAAATACCGGCATAAACCACAAGAAGGCATGACTATTTTACATATATAACAGTCAAAATTTAATTTTTGTACGTCTAATAATACCAAGCGTAACAAATGCACGAAATCAAGCCAGCTTCTAATGCAAGTCAGAATTTTGGCGTAAATAGGACGGATTACATGGGGTGTTAGATATTTTTATATAGGGATGATTTCAGTGGGATGAGAAATTCCACCATTTTGTTGTAGATATATTTAGGGTGATTAAGAATTGAATTGAATTCAAATCTAAATTAAGACTCAATTAGTTCTTATTTAATCTAACTAAGAAACAAAAGCCACGAATACCTCTAACTTCCCGTCAGTTAAATCACCAGATTCTGAATCAGTGGCATGAATTTGATCTTTCTCCGCCTGCAAAGCATTGTACGTTTTTTTCCTCGCCTCCTCCTCTTTTATTTGCTTAAACCTGATAGCGTTACCCAATTAATAGTCCAGATTTGCGGGAAGATATTAAATAAATAGTGGTTTATTGCATACATAGAAACCTAATCTTTATAATATACATACTCAAGCATTCAAACGTTAATATTTACAAATGAAGCACTATATTTCACCATCTTAGAATTCTTTGAAATTGAAAATAGATATGAGGAGCCATGCACTTTGGAATTGAAGAGACGGTACCTTTTAATGCATGTTTTAAATTTTTTGGGAAAATGTAGAAAATTCAAAATTATAAATTATAAATATTAACCTTTCTCCTGTCCTAACAGCGGTCTTTGGTTGCTCAGCACTGATAGTGTCACCATCATCCTGACTTACTATAAACTTTGCACCACCTAATTTTCTCAGCCATAAATGTTGCGCTGTGCTGAGAACATTGTTTGTAAGCCTGATTATTGGGTAAACAAAATTTATATTAGAAACTATGGTAATAAAAAGTATATAAAAACGAATATAAATACACAAGCAAATATATATGTAGATACAAACCAATAAATTGATAATCCTGAGGGAACAGACAAAGAAAAGTAGCCAATCATTAGAGGAAAAAACTTGGAAATGAGAAGTGAGTTCTTGGAAGTTGGATCTGTCTGTCATTTCAACCTCAACATTGGTAAATTATAATTCAGTCAATTGTTGTCAAAATAAATGAGAAATTTAGGAAGGTGAAGCATAACCTGCGGTGGTTTCATGATTTCCATAGAGATGTATTGAGAAAGTACGAGCAGCACAGGAAGAGCAAGATAAGCAGCAGTGTCAGACCAGCCCAGGGGTGGATGTCCATCCTACAACATGCATATACATGAAACAATAGATAAAGCATGTTAAGGAGAAATTCAATGAAATCATTCATCATCAGCTGCAGCATCATCATCATCATTAAGTTCACAAAAATATGGGGATTCGCTTTATGAATCCTCAGTTTTCATTCATTCATGATGGGCTACAAGAGGTGTTACATCTTTTGCGTGAAACTTCAATATCACCAGTTGAGGATGAGGGCTTATCTTCTTAATCCAAAAGCATGAGAAAAAGGAATGCATGTGTGATAAAAGATAGAGATGATGCATGCTCATAAAATATATAAATTTACATGATTCGGTGAAGGGTTCATCTATAACCAGTCTTACTAAAGATATTCTTATTCAACAAAAATGCAAGAGGGGAGAAATTAGAGTGAGCATAAAAAAGACAAGAGACTGGATTTGCACAAAACAACATAATATCTCCCTAATCAAGTTTTGATATGTTTTAAATAACTTGTGAGGAAAATGTTCCATACACCACAAAATAAACCAAATAAGCTCTACTGTTGGGTTTACTGCGGCCCATTAAAGTAAGCAGAACTTCCTAAACCCAATTTTGTTGAGTTGACGAATTTTAAGTCACAAAAACCTTAAAGTGACATGCCCAACTAACCTGTAGAGCCCAAAAGCAGTTCTTCTAGTATTTTACAAAGACAACACAATCCGTAATAGTGATTCAGTAACCTAAAACAACCCTGACTCGCCTAAAATTGGAATTACAAGTTAAATCCGTTTCCAAACCTCCAATATGTATATGAATAGATGTAGTCCCTGATATCAGTCTATTGCAACCATTTCCCAATTCATCTTTTCAGCTTTGACACAGCATCTTAAATGAGAACTTCAGCATCATATGCCATATCAATTTCCAACAAATTTTCAACGGCATTAGGAGTAAAAATAAGCATCGGTAACAAGTACTTTTTTACAAAATTGAAACAGAAGATTTAGTGCATTTGCAGCAGAGATAAGACCACGTAGCTTATATATCCTACGCATACACATCGTCAAGCAATCAAGTCTATCGAATAAAGTGAAGGCTGAAAAGTATCAAAAAAGAAGAAATAATCTAAGAACTCCTCGGAGTGTAGGAAAATTGCAGTCCAATAATGAAAAGTTCAAGCAGAGTGTTTAGGTTCCTCAAACATGACATAAAAAGAAAAATATCAAAATCATATCCCTCTCATCAATTTGGACTCAGAAAATTGACTCAATAACATGAATAATAAAAAAGTATCATTCTTACTGAACAAATCATACAAACATTTATCATGTTAGAACTTGATTCACCAAATCCAATCTAAATATAATCCAACCAAAGAGTCAGATATAAACTTATGTAACGATCTACATAAGCAAATAAATCAGCCATCAATATCATAAGGGTGCGACCAATGCAGGCATCAGTTATACCATGGTTTGCCATCTGCTTGACCAAGCTTAAACAAGCTTAGATTTGTAACAAGCTGAAAAATCTCATTCGTGCTCAGCTCATTTATCAACAAGCCAACCATGCTCTGACCATAGAAAACAAACCGAATCAAACGCATCAAACAATATTTTGATTAATGATCTCATTCAATAAAAAAGGTTTGCGGCCTTTAAAATACAAGAACTTGAAGATTCAATGTTTTATGATATATTAGAAGGTTTATAATATAGCAAGTAAAATGTCCTTAATAAATAGCTGTGTGCAAGAAAATATCAAACAAAAGAATAACCACTTACAAAGATTAAGTTTATTCAAAACCTCAAACCACTAGTAGGATTACATATTAATGCCAAACGATCACAGGATGACTCAGCTAGTTTTTGACCCGAGATACCGATAAGAATAATAATGTTAAGAACAAAGTCTTGGCAACTCTACAGGGAGATCAGCAGAGTGCTAGGGTCACTGTGGGTATGAGATCAGTGACACGGAACAAGAGTAGGGTACACATAACCAGCAACCAACAGCACAGTAGATAAAGACAAAAAAATCATGATTGAGTGATAAGACCTGTTCCAATGATGATGCCTTTTTGAAAATCCAATTATAGAGAAATCCGCAAGTTTCAGAAAAGGAGAAAATAAAAACATAGTAAAGCATAAGTCTAGCAAAAAAATTGATTAATTTAATAAATTAGTAAAAGAAAAAATTTAAAAGGAAAAGAAAATCTTCAACTAATATTTATCAATTTAGAAAACGGCACATAAAATATAATAAGTTTTCTATAGAGTATTGGAAAAAAAGAGTTATATTACTTATATTGATATTATTAAATATAAATATAATATAATAGATATATTTATTTGGGCACAATATGAATTGTCAAATAATATTTTTGTTTATTAAATATAAATATAATATAATAGATATATTTATTTGGGCACAATATGAATTGTCAAATAATATTTTTGTTTCGATTGGACTAAGGATTTGCTCAAGTTTGTACCTCTTTGCTTTAATTATGGACATTCTTACTAAACACATTCAAAAAGATGTCTTGGTGCATGTTATATGCATATAATATTTTTCATGTTGATAAGTAGATATGAAATTATGTTGAACTTGAGCAATGGATAACCACCATAGAATCTAAAGAGTATGCAGCATTCATAATTCAATTTTAAATAAGTAAAATTATGATTAAAAATCTATTCAACCCAAGTACCAAATAAGCCTCGTAAGAGCAACAACAATAACACCAAACCTTAATACCACTAGGTGGGGTCGGCTACATGAATCATTTGTTTCTATTGTGCATGATCAAACAGAAGCCCCTCCCTAAGTTCCATATAAAGAAAACCTTTTCTAATGATTTCTTCACATATCTTTTCTGATTTATCTCTACCTCTTCTAAAATGAGCAAAATTCATAAACTCATTTTTTTTCTAACAAGGGAACTGAGCAGTCTATGCTTAACATGCCAAACTATCTAAGGTGTCATTCTCTAATCTTATCTAACTTGGCTACAAATAAACTCATTCACATTCTATCCTTATGAGTATGCCCACTCATCCACCTAAACATCCTCATCTTTGTAACCCTTATTCTATCTGTAGATTTCTTCATTGTTAGAAAACATTCAACCCTATATAACATAGCTAGGCATACAACTCCATAAAATTTTCTTTTAATTTAGAGTGGTATTTTGCAATCACGTACACTCCAGAAAACTTATACAACTAGTTCGAATCCTATTAATCACATCACTCTTTATTTTAAAACTATTTTGAATAACAAAAATTAAAAAATAGAGGCTCAACTTGCAGACCCATTGCACAATTAGGTTTAGTTCCAAATTATACAAAATCAAGATAGTTGTGTGATGTCCTGCTGTTAGGTTAGTAAAAACTAATCCAACATTAGGTACATTTCCTGCAGGATCAAATTAGATGGTCAAGTAAAATAACATACAAATCACATCATTCATTCAGAGCCTTATAAAATAAAGATGATAATGTTCATTCAACTTAACATAAAAATATTCAAAATAAAATGAACGTCCCAAAAATAAATGAACCATCAATTGGTTCGTACAATTTATTATAAAATAAAATAAAGTAGAACAATTTCTCCAAATCCTTGTAACGTTTCTTTGATTGTTTGCTCTTTAGCTAGCTCAGCATCTTCCAACTATATTTGACCTAGAGCATCATTATAAAAATAATGTCGGGATTTGAATTATCAGTAATTAAAGAATACTCTAAGTATCATTGGATATTTAATGTTACACTTAAACAAAAGCAAAAAACAAAAGTAATGATGCAATAATTGTAGGAAAATATGATTTTAGCACAAATAAAAATAATTGAAATTCTTACAAACAAATATTGCTTTGTCATAATTATGTCACCCAATTTCAAATAATAAATTAATAATCACATAAAATTCATGTTTGTGTCTATGTCTTAGTATTATGAAGCAACGTTAGCAATTCTAATAGACAAATCCAGAACCTTGAGGCAAAGGTTCAAATAAAATAAGTTCATCAATTGTCCCTCTCAAAAGCTCCAATCAGCACCCTTATAACTCACAAAAGACTAGCCCCGTCCTTACCTAATTCACAGCCACAATTTTGGAACTTTTGCATGCTTTCACAAGACAATAAACAATATTTGTCCCTTGACATCATTTGGCAGTAAAATAAATAGCACATTTAATATCAACACGAAATAAGCTCAAAGCGATATTAAAGCATCAATAAAAGCAAATACAAGTGTAAAAAGGATTATCCTGGGTATCTCTTTGTTTGTCTATGACGAGAAATTACTCAAGAGTTTGAGTCATTTGCAAAATAATTATGTTTGCAATTTTGTTAGACTTAAAATCGATTAATATAAAGGCTGAAACATATATATTTAATGTGATTTAGTTTAGTTATTTTTCACTCAAAAAATCTTACTATTCATAATGAAGTTGGGCTTGACTAAAATTTTGTTTAACTCAACTTCATTACAAAAAGTTACACATGATAGTAATTTACTTATTCTTCCCTTATTTTCCTTATAGAGATTCATAGAGCATTACAATTTGATTTCTAGCATAATTATATTATATGGCTTATGGCAACTATCATGGTTGCAAGCACCAAGAATTAAATTGAAATAGGAATCTAGCTTTAAACACTTGAAGCTCAACTCAATTTTATACCCAATGTTAACATCACATTAAATCTATTGATACATTTTCAGAATCCAAGCTCAAGAAGAGCTTGAGATCAGATTCCCTGTCTTTATTTTGATGCTAGTGCAGAATTTACGGATGTAAAACCTGAAGTTCTTTAATTATGAAGAGGTAATCAAGAAGTTAATCCTTAACACTAATTAAGACTCAAGGTATGTATAATAATTACATCATTCTATATTAATCTACAGATGATTAGGATGTTTAATATATTCTATCACTTCAAATTTTAATTTTATTCTCTAAATGTAGAATTAAGAACACATTCCATTAGATTTTATAAAAACACAATCTATCTTAACATCATATAAGAACCACTATTGTGATGGCCCATGTTAAGTTGGTAACAACCAATCTAATATCGGGTGCATCTTTCCGCAGGATCATATTGACAATTAAGTAAAATAACAGTTAAATAATATCCAGAGCCTCAGGAGAATAAAAAAATTTCATTCATTTAAGAAAATAGCATCCATATTGTTATATATTTGACATCATACATAATATAAATGTTTGTCTCTCGTAAAGAAAATAAAAACTAAATTATATCCTGCGCCATGATTCTCTTTAACATCTTTAAACCACATCAACCTCTTCCAACAGGATCTGATCTGACATTATAAAAATAATGCTTTTGCACACATTCTAAATATAAAGGATATTAAATAATATACTTTTAAGCAAAAGTGAAAGACAAAAATGATATAATAATAATTGTAGAAAATTGCAAATAAAAGATAATCATTGTTCTTGTAAATAAACATTTATTTGTCACATGCCAAATTTCAAATAGTAATCGCATAAGAATTTATGTTTATGTTTTATGACTTGATATTATGAAGTGACAGTAATAGTTTCGATAGGCAAAGCCAGAACCTTGAAGCTGGATTCAATAAAAGCATAAAAGTATATCCTTCACCTGGGCCCCTCAAAAGCTCCCGATGGCACTCTTATGTCTCCCGAGGACTAGTCCCTCCCTAACCTATTCATACTCCGTTTCGGAACCCTTTGCAGCATTTACAAGATACATAAACATCATTTTGTTTATCTTACATCTTTAGTAGTAATAATAATGCATTAAGTAACAATATGAAACAGGCTCAAAGCAAATGCATAAGCAGCAATGGAAGTAATAAGAATATATAAAATAATATCTAGTATACCTTTTGTGTAGACTTAATGAAACAATTCACACAATCTTAATATAGTACTGAGAGATTTAATGTGTCTGCAAAAATTATGTTTTGTAATTTTATCAACCTTTGAAAATGTCTGCCTTTATTATTAAAGCATATATTCTCCTTTCTAAATTGATCTTAATTAGTTTGCTAATTAATAACTTATGTGTTGTTACTAGGATGATTAGGTTTCATTATTTAAGCACTTAGTTTGATCAAGTTAAGACATAAAAATTTACTGCATTATGTCACTATTAGTTCTATAGCATTTTGCTATATGATTCTGGGCATTAAATTCAGAAATCCTTCTTCATCACTGATACACAAACTATGGATTTCTCTCTTACCATTACTAAATACTCTACAATTGATAAATGAAGTTCAATTTTATTAAGCAAGGTATAGTTCTAACAAATATATATATAGAACTATCCAAACATAACCAAATAATGAAACTTGATTAATTTGGGTCAATCCCATTTCAGTCTTGTATAACAGGCTTATATCGTTATTCCTTTTAAGCATACTCCAAATCTTAGTTGTTCTCAATTTTGTATAGCCTTGTGTTAAACAGTAACAAAAAATTGAATTTATCTTATTTTTATATGAAAGTAAATTTATGTAGGACATCGATAGTATTTAATTTAGATTAATCAAATGATTTTAGCAACTACAATTTAACAAGTCTCCATGAGTAATAACCTACACAAACTATTAGCAAGAAATTTAAATAAATTGTAATTAAGTCAATGATCCTTGCATGGATCGGTCGGCTATAGATAGACAAAATAATATATTAATGTTGTAGGTATATCACATAAATTGATTGCAATAGATTTCGTTCATAAGATATGATAGATTTCTTTTAATCCAGTTTCGATCTAATTTTTTGCTCTTAATAGAAGTAAAAGACCGTTCAACCCTTTTAGCATAAAGGTTTATATTAACTTATTAAAAATTTTCAAATTAGCCTAATACATTCTACTGTAAACTAACATGATTACTCCATTATAACTATGATTCATATAATCTGGAGGTAAATTTGCAAAGGATACCTGCAGAACGGCTCCTTCGCATGCGTCTTTGTCGAGCGGAAGGGGGTCGGTTGCTGTGAGGATCTAGTCTTCCTGTTCGTCAGCTTACGCGCAACCGGCTGCCAGGTGCGTCTCTACAACTGCTGCGTCGTGCAAGAGAGTCGAGCGGGAAGAGCGATCGTCTGCGCCTTTATTGCAGCCTTCGGCTTTGCCATCAAGCGTCTGCGTCGCTTCCACAGGTTTCCAAAGCCGTTTCCGTTGACAGGTTGGATCGAATGGTTCGGTCGGCTAAAAGGGGAGAGCGATGAATCAAGAGGAAAAGAAGCGACCGAGTAAAGAAAATTCAAGCGGCATTCATGGGATTAAATAAGGTAGAGTAAAGAAAAGTCGAGCTGGGAAGCCAATTAAAGCCCGTATGTTACGGGAAAAAAAAAGAATAGTTTAATTGCCGACGAATTCTATAAGGATAGCCGGTTCTGTCTTGAACCTGGGTGTTTTAATGAGGTAATTTATGCTTTTAACAATTTAAGTATGAGTTAATGACAAATCTAAATTTCTATTTTAGCATCAATTGGGTTTGAAAACTTCCTCAATCAAGAATTTAATCGGCATGCAATAAAATTTTTTTGACGAAAACGGATTTAGCGGGAAATTTTAACGGAAAACGGAAATTCGCGGGTAAAACAACATAATTTGACTTTAGCTGAAATTTAATGTCTTTCGCAAAATGACCTAGGGTCATTACAGCTATTCAGCACTTAGCATAAAATCTTTCTGATCATAATACAGGTTTCATAATATAAAGAATTTGGGCACATAAAATAAATTGAAGGTTGCAAATTTCTAAGTTCTAGACTCCACATGTTTAGAGATTTCAGATAAGAGAATCATCAAATAAGATTTCATAAGACTTAGTACTTCGTCCAAACACAACAAAACAGACCTTGGCCAAAAGCTAGTGAAAATCCTAATCCGCACAATAACCAATAAGCAGGTGATGCAAAACTAAAATAAAAAATTAAAGTGAACATATTCAGAATCTTAAGAGAAATTGCATCTTAAGGTTTGAACCTATTCAATTACCCCAAAAAAATCAGATTTAACCGTGGATTAGTACTAGTATTAGCTACTTCTAATTTTTAGATTAAACTAAAATAAAAAAATTAATAAAACTCATTCCTTATACGCTCAACGATCTCCAGGGATCCAAGGGAGAGATTGGGATTCGAAAAAGTCCAATAGCGTCGAGAGATCAGCTTCAAGTATGGGATTGGCAGAAGGGGTCGAAGAAGCGATCAGTATTGGGGGAAGAATCGTCGGCAGAAACCGGGAGAAAGATCGGCAAGCACTAGCGTTCGTCCGAGAAAAAAAAATCGGGAAGGCTTTGATGTCATGAGAAAGGAGTGCTTGATCGTATAATTTTTGAGCCAAAATATAGCTTTTTTCAAGATGGAACAATCAGCTTTTGGGCGGGAAGCCACCGAAACGAATCATGGTTCTAGAAAACCGTTGAATTAAGTGCTTGTGTTTCCGACGGAGAAAGAAGAGAGTAATTAGGGGATTCGTGTGTATTTAATTAGACATACATCGATTTCAAAAGAGGAAGGAGTATAGCGCAAGTATGAGGAAAACTATCAAGGTTTTTAATTAAGTCGTTACAACAAATATATTTTTTTTTAAATACTATTATAAAATACTCTAAAATATTGAACCGGCCTAAAAAGCTCTTAATAAGCGAAACGTCAGCGTGAAACGGAAACCAACGAGAAATTAACGTAAAACAGAAATTAACAGGGAAAGCGAAATGAATTTTAGCAAGTAATCAACATAAAACAAATTTTAGTGAGGAAAGTTAGCATAAACGAAAATTTGGTGGGGAAATTAATGAAAAACAAAAATTAGCAGAAATTAACGTGTTTAAAACATTCTCATTTTCATACAGTAAAGATCAAGGGTCATTACACTGTGCCATAAGCAAACTTTGTCGTAGTAGATTTTTCAAAGGCATCATTGTCAGCTCCCAAGCCTTAGAAGAGAAAATTTAAGAATTGCATTGGGCATTCGACAACAAAAATAAAACTTGTCAAAAGATGAGGTGCTTTGGTTCATGTTGTTTGCATATTATATTCTTATTGATAAGACTATAAATGGGATTAAACTAAAAATTAAGCATGGAGAATCATCCAAGGATTGAAAAGGCTTCATCGCAATAAATCCCAAGAGAAATTTTCGAGTGCATGTTTAATCACAAAGTATATGACAATTGAATTTAAAGTTGCCTCACATGTTGATTATGTCAACAAAATAAAGGGCAATTAGATTGAATGTAATTAAACAAATTTAGGCAAGTTGGATGGTGCAGAGTGCTTCCAAAGTGTTGTGCAACCTAAAATATTGCTCAATTTTAGAAGTAAACACTATAGTATCGTAATGTGATCAAGGATGTTATATAAGGTAGATGTCCAGATGGAAAGTGGGAGCATACAAATGTAATAAGTGGTAAAATGACAAAGATGCTAAAGTAGGCAAATGGATATCATTACAGGATATGAAGAGAAATAATTACATATGTTGCAATGTTAAAGTACTTCTAATTGAGGATAAGTTTCAAGGAATCATCTAAGATGAATCAAACAGTTTTAGCACATATCATTGAATGCCCTAGTTATAATGAAATATACACCTATTACAAGTGGAAAATGAAGATCAAATGGACATGGCAAAAAACTACAAGTTATGGTCTCTCATGTTTAGAAATAAAAGTAAGTAATTAATTAAAGCATAGTGGAAACAAATTCATGCAACCAACCCCATTTAGTAGATTAAGGTTCAGCGGTGTTGTAGATTTGCAATGTGCCCTAATCTCCATTGGTCCCTAATGCAACTAGTATCATGGGTTTCTGATGAGGTGGTGACGAAAAGTATTACAAAATATGGTAACATTGATTTTTTTTTTGGTATAATTTTGTATTACTTGAGAAAAAATTGTGAAAATAAGAAAATAATTAAGATGATAAAATAACTAAGGGGAGTTGTATGCCATAAAGTAAAATGTATGTATAGTAAAACATTTTACCTAGAATTTAGTATTCCAGGTGTTTGGCATGAAGTAAAAGTAGGGTAAAGTAATATTTTAAGGTAAAATTTTTACCCAACTATAAATAGGCTAGCGAATTCAGGTGTTCGATTTGGCCAAATTCTGATTTTACGCAGAGGAACCGCTCATGATTCACTCTTGAGAATCTATCGTCTAACGCAAGAGACAAAGAAAAAGCTCGTTCGACGCCAAATACGCAAAACGCTGCTCGTTCGAGAGTCAAAGCTATTATCAATTTTTTAAGCTATTATAGCATTTTTCAAAATTAACTATATATCATTAACAGGAGAAATTCGTTCTTCAGGAGAAAATGACGAAGCTCGTTCGAGAGATGAAGCTCATTTCTTAGGAATTCATCAGAATTGATTCAAATGGATTCGTTCTGTGGGGACCCGGTGCCGGGTCAGCGGGAGCTAATCCAGCACCGGTTGCTGTGGGTGTGATAAAATAACAGCAACAAGTCCTCTAGCCGTAGGATCATATTGAGTGATTTAAGAGACAAATATATAGACATCAAACATAACTCATTTATTCATTAATTCATAAGTTCTGATTATAAAAGTTAAAATAAAAGAAAAATTACAAACTCTTTAAAAGAATAGATAGAGTTAAAAAGAAAGCGGTGGATCAGCAGGTAGCAGTATCAGCACTGCTTAGTTCTCAGCACCTTTCCTCGAGAATGAACTCCTGATCTGGGCACGTTTCAAAAGTGCAGGCATTCGAATACCAGTTAGTTGTGAAACTAAGTACTGATAGATGTCATCTTTACAAATGTTAAATAATAAGCAAAATAATCAACATTTGACAGGAAATAAAAGTTGTACAAACTTATCCATGCAAACCTGTTTCAATTGCACTTGAAACTTAGCATAAAAATAATTGCAGTCACAAAAATAAATACAGAATTTTTAGCGCTTGATATTTGAGGCAAAATATGATTTTGTCGGGCAAGTACAAAATCGAGAAAAATGGGGGTTCATTTTTTTTTTGTGTTACATATCTCAACTTCCCTCTATACCTGCCCCCTCAAAGGCTTATCAGTATAGGCTCCTTATGACTCCCGATGTTGGACAGCCCCGTCCTAGCGGTTGTCTGATCAGACAAAAAGTATAAAGCAACATGGAACCCTTGCTTCTCACTTATCCAAACTTATTCATATATCATTTTATGTGACTTTAAAAAGCACTTTTATCAAATTTGTACGATGCTGAGCAGAAAAAGCATATTTAAACAGAAGTAATAAAAGACATCTGGTACCTTGTTCTATAAGTTCAAAAGTTCAACAGTTCGACAGTTCGACAGTTCGACAATTCAACAGTTCGACAGTTCGACGGTTCGAATGAGTGACAGTTCGCTCAATCTGTATTTAGGTTTTTGATATTTTAAATTAGCCTTTTAGCCAATATTATTATCTTCGTTTCTATTCTGTTTCTCTTTCATTTTCTCAACTTGATAGAAGTTCGTATTTTTAAGTTACTGATGTGATAATAATATTTATAATAGCATTATTATTATCATTTTAATAATAATAATGATAATGATAATAATAATGTACGAAAGATAGAATGGAAACGACTGCATAAATTACAAAACGTAATAATAATAATAGTAATAATAAGAAAATGAAAATGATAGAATAAAAATGCTTGAATTGAAGTAGACAGCATGGAAGTAAGTCATTTTCTAACATTTATACTATTGTTCATTATTAATTAATGACATCAATAATAATGCAATGACATAATATAATAGTATATTTAGTAATAAGAAATGAAATAAAGGAAATAAAATATTAAAAATCTCATATTATTTTTTTCCTATTTTCCTTCTCATGTTACCTAAAGCTGAGGTTGCCGAAAGCCGAATGTCGAATGGAGGCCGGATGTGGCTAAAGGGAGCTGGCAGGAGGTTATCGGGGCGGCGGGGGCTAGCTGGTCGGATGGTTGGCTGGCTGGCCAGACAAGGGAGGGATGCAGCAGGAGGGGCTGCTGCTGGCCGGCTGCTTGCTGGAGGGCAGGAAGGAGAGGCTGGGCTGCTAGTAGTTGTGGGAGAGGGAGGAGAAGGCTGCTGTGTGGGGAGGGGAGAAGAGGGCTACTGCTGTGTGGGGAGGAGATGAGAGGGCTGTTGCTGTGTGGGGAGGAGAGGAGAGGGCTGCTGTGTGGGGAGGGGAGGAGAGGATTGCTACTGTGTGGGGAGGGGAGGAGAGGGCTGTTGCTGTGTGGGGAGGGGAGGAGAGGGCTGCTGTGTGGGGAGGGGAGGAGAGGGTTGCTGCTAGTGGAGATGGGAGGAGAGGGCTGCTGTTGTGTGGAGAGGGGAGGGGAGGAGAGGGCTGCTGCTGTGTGGCTTAAGCAGAGAATAGAGCAGGATGGGTAAGAGGGGGATAAGGGAGGCTTAATGGCATGTGGACAAGGGGGATAAGGGGAATTTAAAGTGTCATTAAGATGCTAATTAATGCTTTATGGGCAGAAAAATATTCTGCCTTAATGAGGGGGGATCACAGTTAAAGCGGGAAAAAAAGGGTTTAGGAAAATTCTTTAAGAAAAAAAAGAATTTATATAATTACTTCAACTTAAATTATTCGCATTTTTCTGCTGTTTGGCGTCCAAAAATAACGAAATCTTACACCAAGGTGTGCTACGATTTAACGAACACCCTCGCGCCAAAAAAATTTCAATTCAGACAAATATTTTATTTTATATTAAATTTTGAGGTTTAAAACTTCAAAAATTAACCACAATCAAACTGGCGCTCAGAATTTGACGAAACTTTCAAGTAGCCTTTAAATAATATGCTTAACACAACGACACTGAAAACAATGAATTCTGACACATATTTCAATGTTCTTGATTTATTGGATTTAATTAATTCAGAAAATAAAAGCGGGAGTTTTCGTTATCCGAATTCTCTCAAATTATGGCAATTTGATCAAAAAAAATTATTTCTGTCTAATGGAAATTTTGTTTGCCCTAATTTTAAATTCCCCGGGGTCTTGATGTTTGAAGCGGGTTTTGACCTAATTTGAAAAGTAACGACATTGGGTCGTTACACATTCGTTCTTAGGAATTTGTTCATTCTTATGGATTCATTCATTCCCTTGCTAACACCGAGAGAAGAAAACATTGATTGCAGGAGAAGATTTAAAATAAAAAAAATTAAGGGGTAATTTTACCCTCAGAGATTTACGCAAAACACCAAACTCTGCAAATTACTTAATTCCAAACAGAGTAACATAATCAAATTACACTATAATTAGATTAGAATATAATCAGATTACTTTAAAACCCCACATTTTTGCATTTCAAACAACTACTAGGATAAAAAAGATAAATGAGAATCATCAAAATTATATGCATCTTGGTGACGCTTCAAGACCGTCGATTATACACACCGACATGTGAAGATGATCATACCATCAAACCTTCAAAGCAGCAGCTTAAGTTTTTTGAGGTAAACTTTCATTATCTTCAAAATTAAAATACATGAAAGATATGCTAACCATTAAAAAACATAACTAATGGCTAATTTTCCACTCCTGCACCAAACTGCCCATCTAAAGGTTAATAAGAGTGTTGAATTACGCATAGACTTCCCAACCAGCATTGAAACTGATCCAAAACATTAAATCACTTTAATTAAATAACCCCCATGCATTAATACACAAACATATAAAATAAATGGGGCCAAAACTAACCTGACATAACTCAAACCCGACATATTTTAACCCATAATATCTAACAAGTCAAATAAACTAAAATTACATCAAATTTGAAAATATGGTATGGATTTTGAGTTCTTAGCAAAAACACAAATCGCAATTCATAAGAACGAACCAACATGTGGAGGTGGTGCCAACTTTTTAAGGTTGAAAGATGGTTATACACACCGACATGCCAAGATTGTTTTGAACTTTGTTGTGATAGCACAAGTAACTGGCTCGAATCTGAAGAGGAAGCAAAATGGTTGAAAGATAGAGGTGTGAAAACTTCACCCCCATAAGGTATTAATAATTATAGCAAATTTTAACATTAATCTTAAATTTAAAATGAGGAGAACAACTATATATTTTTCATTGATTCCTTTTATTCTGGCTGTTATAAATTGTCAGGGGTTGGAGAGTGTTAATACTATAAATTCCGAAATTAGTTTTGGCCATTAAAAATAAAGGGGCCTAGATACTACTAGCACTTAAGTATAATAGAAATCACTTACAAATAAGTAATAGTTTGTGTAATCTATTCAGCAATAGTAGCAATTTATGGTTCCTTAGAGGCAATTCACATGAAAGAAGCACACCAACCTTCTATCTTTTTAAAATCTAGATAATCTTATGAAAAGGGAATGTAGAAGCACATTTTGTTTATTAAATTGTGTCAAGCCCTAAAAGTTCACAAATGAAGGCTAAATTTATGTTGTTGAACTATTGTTGATTCAGATTAATAATAATATTTCCTTCTATAATGTGTAGACATTGAATGCGGATTCTTTAAAGCAAAGCAAGGATGATAAAATTCAGAAGCCAAGATTTGCATTACCTTGATAACTTATTTTTTCAATTTTATTTTAAATTGTTTTAGTTGTTAGTTTTACCTAGAGTTAGAAAGTGCTAGCATATGCAAGAACTTGGAAAATTGTTTGAATATTTTTATACTAATGCAGAAAAACTTCTTAAATGCCCCACTTGTACTGTGCCTTTGATTTCTATTTTCAAATTTTAAATCTAGTGCTTCTTAATTTCAAGAATGTTTACTAGAGAGCTTTGATTCATCATTTCTATCAAAACTTCTTATTTTTTTCAATCTTTATGCACCTTTTTATTTTAACTTTTGTGCAAGCACCGAATATCATAACCTATCTAAAACATATAGTGCACACTAGCCCAACTACCCCCATTTTTTGCATCATCGATAATCTAGAAGATCATTAGTATTATTATTGATGTCAACACCACAATAACATGTGACTCAAAATTTTGTAACTGGTGATGCATGCGAAGTGACTAAATATAGTAATCATCTTTGGCTTTAATTTTTTTTTCATACAATAGAAGAGAAATAATGTATTAGTCATTGCAAACATAGTAATTTACAGATTATAATCTAATCTACTTACCATTGAGTTCATCTCAACCAATCAATAATTACAAACAGACAACATTGATCAACTAGACTATTCAAGATTTGATTACCACAAAAGGTATAAGCCAAGAGATTCCAGAACCGCTCTGCTGAGCAGCAATCGTTGTTGGACCTCCCAAAGATGGAATCCAAAAAAATCCTTCAGTCAGCAAGCCCTGATCTTGAAAGAATAACTTTATTTCACTAAACAATACTTGCAAATAAAAATTCTTGGGCAAGAAAAACCTTGCTGTATGCAATCTGCTTTCACCTCATTTGCAACATTTGAGAGAGCTTGGTACAAGCCAACCCACACTGGTATTGTCACCAAAGTTGCAAAAATTCCTGTCAGTTATTATACAAATTAGTAAGGTATGCAAGAAAAACCAATTAAAAGTCAAATGTGTTAGTAGAGGAAGTAAAGAGGTTCACTGAAAATTTTTGAAACTTTGTTTTACTATAGATTATTCATGCAAGAGCCTGCCTGAATGGGCAAAAGATGCAGAATAAATGTTAATTTGCTTGATCGATAGATCCTTGTATTATAAAATTGAAATGCATATGAAAAGGTAGAAAAAGAAATTTACTAATAAGCCAAAATTGAAAGTCAAATCAGTACAAACCCACTAATGGATTCACCCCAGCCTGCTTGTATAACTGGGCTGTCTCAAGCTGTACTCTTTCCTGATCACCGTAAGATAATTTTAAAATCAAACTATCAGGCTTAATATAAAATCAACAAAATTGACACCACAATTAACAAACTTCCTTAAAGAATATATTAGATGAAACATTATAATGATATCAGATAAAATATAAACCCAACAGAAAATTTGTTCCATTTAAACTCGATAACAAAAAAACTAAGATTAGCAGAAAATTAAGTAAAAACAATATCGTCTAAGTTGACATGATTCAATCATTCTCTAGCTTGATGAAAAAATTTCCAATATGTAAAATTAGCATTAACCTTATAGCAACAAAGCTACTATTCCACCAAACCCAAGTATCCGAAGTTCTGTGTGTACACGCATCCTTAAGAAAAAATAATTTATAACGTTCAACAAATCATACAACAAGAGCTCCCAAAAACAAAAGAACTTAGAAGATTGAGCCAATTGGCATAGTTGAGGACAAAAGGCCACAGAATAAAATTAACAAAATAATGAAATGGACTCAAGAATGTAGCCAAAAGAAAAAGTTTAAAAGCAGCTAGATTTTAGGCATTCAATTAGTTGAAGATATTTTTAAACACCAAAATAAGTTAATCAAAATAGTTTTGAATGCAAGAGATAATGCAAATGCCCACACGAACAAACTAAAAAGCCAAAATCTAATTATATATTTAGTTTACATTATTTTGACTTTATATTTGTGCTTGTTAACCGTATGATTATGATACTATCAAAGTGAATTCAATTATTTTGAAATATCACTCAGTATTAATTCAGTTATAAAAATGGTGGGGTAAGGTATAGTAAGTGGAAATTAGCATCACACTGGTTAACTTTGTGTTCTTCATTTATTTATGTAAAAATAAATGCAAAAGAAGGAAGAAACAATATAAGTCTACAAGCTTTACCATGTGACATACTTCTTGTTGTGATATTTGCTTTTACTGCTCTTATTATATAGGATATATAACCATAAATTCAAAAGAAAGAAGAAACATGAGAAAAATACAAGCTTTACCATGTGACATACTTCATGTTGTGAAATTTGCTTTTACTACTCTACAACACGGCTTTATTTCAATTTCCTATACCTATTGTAACACATATTCCTGATACATGTATGTGATCTTGAACTACTTCAATAATGCACTTGCCACTTGAAAACCAAAGTATTAACTAATATGCAAATAAATTAATAGAACACTAGATTTTTATGTACTCAAATTTGATAGGTTGTGATTTAAACTCAGGTTGTTAAATTTTGAAAAGTAGCTCAGATTATACTACTCTGAGGTATTGATAGCTGGAAAGAGAATTCAGTTAACATTTTTAGTTTAGTGTCATATTTATATATTTTGGAAAGACGTTTATATGAAAAAATTATTTGATGTAGCATTTTATTTCTATTTAATTATATGGATAGTGTTTTAATATGCCTAATGTATGAAATATTTTAATTATTGAATGAATGAAAATCTAGCTCTTTTTATTTAAATTTGAAATTATAAATTTTGCTTATTCTTCTTAATTTTCTTTGATCTGATCCCCAAATATTACAGTTAATAAGTTGAATAAGTCTACCAATGTTGTAAGCCTTCAACCAAAGCAAGTTAGGGAAACGATCAAAGTTACCTAATTGTTTTGTTACAAGGCCAGCACCTTCAGCAGGGCAAGAATTCAATATCTTGAGCTAGTTTCAAGCTTCGCATAATCCTGTTTTATAACCAACTCGATAACGGGACCATTGGATTGCTGGAATTAACTCATGAATGAAATGTATAATTTCCTATGTGCGCACTTTGCTCTGAATTAGAACCAAAGTTTCTCTTTCCTCATTTCTCTATTTATTAATAATTAAAATATTACAAGTTCTTTGTTGCCACGAGTACTCAGTTCAATGAGAAATAGAGGCACTTTTAAGAAGTTTATTGGTGTACTCTTTCAAAAACTTGGAACAGGATTCAAATTATCGTCTTCAAGTTAAATTCCAATTATGACTTCAACGGCAATTCACGAGGATCCAAATAAAGTAATTGTATATCAAAATGCATCTTCACCCCAATGAGCTATTCAAGAGAGGAGTTTACCTTTATTGCTAAAGCTGTGATGCTGAACTCCATGGCGAAGACAAAAATTAGAACCACAAAAATAAAGCTTAGTGGAAGAAGTTGTGCATGGAGAGATAACAACTATCATGAACTCTTTTGATAATTTGAAGGAAGAGGAAGAAATGTTGAAATTTGGGGAGAGGAAGCACACATGGCACGAACGGGGGCACCCTCCCACATATCAATGAAAAATATGATTAATATACAAGAAGCTTCCCTTACAAATGTGGATCCCAAGACATGATGCAAATGTCCTCCAGTATTCCTTCATATTTATTCCAATCCACCCTTGGTGCATGAGAAGATCTGTGAGGAGGGGATTTAGATAAAAGACTTTCCCCAATATGATGACAAGGCTAGCTCTCATTGGCCAGGTTATGAGTTGTTGTTGATTGGAGCTGAGCAAGAAAATCCCACGCAGGGTACAGCTCACAACATGTTGCTTGGCGTAGGTTCAACCAAGTAAGATACGGCTATAGTTACTTAATCCTTTCGTCTCCAAAGTTGTTAAAGTTCCATATGTGGTAGAGGTGGTGATTGAAAAATTCATCCTGAAGAGGTGACCCAACCTACTGTGACTTTGGTTGAGCTAGTGAAAGTTAGAATAACCCCTATGTCTCAAGATTTGCAGATCAGAAGTTCGTACTCATCATAATCAAGCAAGAATTAGAAGCAGAAGAGCTGATGACAGATATGTCTCAATTCCCAAAACATCAAGAGTTCAAAAATGGAAGCTGAGGGCGATGTTGCTAAAAATAAATGATAAACGATAGTCCACCTGAAACAAGATAACCGCCACCTTCATTGTTATGTAATAATGATAGTTAATAAATAGCGGAGTCCTCGTTGCCTTCATTGGAAGACAAACACCTCTAAAAAGAACTTCAATTTGATGAATAAGCTTACGAAGAAGAGAGCTGGGGACTTCAAAGATTATTAAACAGTTCAACAATTATGCAAATAATTATGCATCAAATGCATATGTTAATAACAAATGCTTTGAAAATTACTGCAATGATAGGGCTGCTAACTTCATGGTTTATGGGGAAGTCTTTTTGCACATCTGACTTAAACACGATATTTTTGTGCGTCAAAAGAAACATGTATAAATGACAAAAGTTTGGTCATCACAAATTGGTACATTTCCTCGGGATGTTTGCATATCCATGGGTTTGCCCCTGCATATGGGAGCCAACTATCTAACATTAAAAACATCTTATCAAGAAAGCCTTTGAATGAATGTTATTACAAACATAAGACTTGAGAAGCCCAAATAAGTCACATCCCAAGCAACATTGGTTACAATAGTGAAGATCGTCCTCTGTGCCAGTAGTCTATATGCATTTTTTTTTCTTTTGTATTAGTTTAATGTTTTGCTTTTATTTGGATTATGTAAAACTTTTTATAATGCTCATTGAATTTCTACAAACTTTTTCATTATTGCTTTGGCAATTTAGGCTTAGCCCATTCTATACGGTAACAACTTAAAATTTAGATAGTATGTTAGTTTTGTACATATCAGGCTTGTGTAGCTAAGATAGAAAAGTGACAATTCTAAGTTAAGATCAGTCAAACTTAGGTGGTCATGCTTATGTTGTCAGCTTGGTGGTCAAACACCATACAACATTTTATGCAATTAAGTCAAGCTTAGACAGCCAAGCAATGAAATTATTAGCCTTAAACTGAGCTAAAGGAGTTGGCAAATATCAAGTCTGCTTGGCGACTATGCTGCTTAACTTGTTAAGCAATCAATGAAATCAATATTTGCCGATCTAAGACAAATGTATCCATTGGAATACTTTGCTTATGGAACGCATTTTGAAGATAAATTAAGTTGTCATGAATCAGTTCTTTGTAATTATGAAATTTTTGTTGCATTGCAACAGTTATCATCAAAATTTCATTCATGTGCCTTAGCTCTTTCATGCTTCTATGTCCTCGATAATTTTTTACATCAAGCCTCTCACTTTTTCTTCTTTTAACCAAGTTACCGACCCCTTTACTACAATGGAGTTGCACAATTCTTCAACAAAAAGTTCATCTTTGGAAAATCTACCCATAATTCAATGTACTTGTAAGAATATTTCAAGATTTTTAAGAAGAAAGTAAAGTAATCCTGATATTTAATAGCAACGATGTCAAGAGACAGCGAACATTCAAGAACTTCTATATCAAGGGAGGAGAATTGTTGTAACTCCTCACCATTGATTACAACCTTAATTTTCCCTTTTCACAGCACATTCATAAAATTATGGAATATTTTTTGGGTGGTTACCCCGCATATCACTTCCAAAAGCTTTGTGGGTTAATAATGCAACTATCAACCTACTAGATCATCGTTCTCTAAGGATAGGTTATTGACATTGGTTAGACAACATATGAATTAGGAATTCTGAGCTTTCAAGGTTTTTCTTCCACAAAGGATTATTACCTCATAGATATGTCAACCATCCAAAAACAATGGAAGTCCAAATATTTCGATACAAAATTTTTAGCTGCTAAGGAATTTTGCCTCCAATGTTAGTAACTTCCTCCAAACTCAGAACCAGAAATGGAGGATGTACTAAAAATGACAAAATTTTGAGGGAAAAAGAAAATTTTTCATTTAGTACAATGATGCCACAATCATGCTGACCATTCCAAATCTTATTTCTTTAAAGACCAACAGTTACAATTTTGATGAGCTTCCCTGACCCACGGAAGAGGGGAAGAGAGAGAAATTCTGCGACATTATTACTACTTTATCTTCATTGCTTGAGCAAGCAAGTAAGCTGTCTTAAAGGCGAAGACAGGTAGGAATGGTGCATGCCTTTATATACTAGATTGTCCGAACCAATATCCAAACCAGTATGAGAAAGGGTGCAAAATAATTTTGGATCCTTCAGCATTCCTGTCACATTTATTTTAAAATGTCTACACGGCTTTATGCAAGATTAGTTAGACCAAAATCCATCCCAACATAAGAAAGGGTGCAATAAGCTTTGGGTTTTTCTTTTCAAAAAAAAGAAAAAGTTTAAGACTTTCAGTGCCCCTTTTTAGTCTTTATATTAAAATGTCTACCATTGTTAACTTGGCATACCGGTCAAAGAATTACAAGATGTTTAGATCAAAATCTTAATAGATCTTTTCACAAAAATTGGTCCTTTCAATCATTGAAAGATTATTAGATTCCAAAGATTATATTGATGTTTTGTATAAAATCAATTTTAAAGTGTTAGAAATATAAATATCTAAAAATTAAGGTAATATCAAAGTAATTATCACCAAAATGTCTCTTTGGTTGTTAACTTCTCAATGCCTTCAAAGATGAGGTCCCTACGCACCATCTTGCAATGAAGTTCCTAGCCGAGGATCGTACTATCACAATTCTTGAGGACCAATATATTCTAGGTGCTGCTACTTAAACGTAGTCTAAGAGTATGTTCCTTTTGTTCAGGCATTATAACGACAACAAATGCAAGCAATGCAAGTGCTTGCCATGGAACTATACATGAACAAATAATTTTTTGAGTTAGTAACATTGCACATGAACCACAGTATTGCTCGTACTAGTATTTATCTTTTTAGCAAAATAGTTATGACAATTTGCATGGGATACCACTAAGCCTCTTAGGAGATATTGAGCCCTTTGATTCCCGTTAAACTTTACATAAGTCTTAAATGATTTTACATCTGATTTTACATCTTAGTTTAGGTCAGCTTAAATTTACTTAAGCTAAAACTAAGCAAATCTCAAGCTAATTAACATAGCTTAATTTAGAATAATTATACTTAAATAATTTATAAAATAATAATGACAATAAAATTGAACATAGGTAACTAATTATATTAATTATAATTATAGCAATAAATACATTAAATACAATTAACTTAATTAAATAACTACATTAATTTTAATTATGGAATTATGTAAGGAATTATGTGCCACATAAAAAATAGTGTCTCATGCACACTTTTATAATAGCACTCTTTTCAAATATGATAAAGAATAATATGAAATGCAACCAATTTAGTCTCTCCCAAGCAAAAGTGAATAGCACTCTTTTCAAGTTTGATTATCCCACCTACAAAAGCAGCAGCACAAATGATTTTTTATGTGTAATTATTTTAGGGAAAGTATCAGATCTCAGAGAGAAATTCTCTCGCCAAAAAATGTTGACCAAACCGATGCTACAAAAACTATCCTTCTAAAAATCATTCCATACATCAATGGTAAAACACTATGCCAACGAAGTGAATCCCAAACTTCCACAACAATCGATAAACCTTTGAGAGGTGTTCGGGAGGCAAGACATGGTGCGCAATTAAATCTGAATTAAAGGGTTAAGAATCAGCTGTCTACAGAAACAAATAAGAATGTATATGATCCAAAAAATTTATAAGATTGTTCATTTTGTTCAAGAATTTTTTTGCACTCCATGAAACATGATAACAATCAATTCATGCTAGTTGACTCATTAATACATAAAAAAATAAATAGTAGACAATAAAAAGAAGCACAAATTCTAAAAATACCCATAACATGATTATCAGGCTTCAAATTATACTGGGTTGGATAACTTTCACACTGGGTAAAATGAGGCACCAAGCACGGAAATGCACATTTTTTGCAAGAAAATAAAAATTCTGCTGGAGGCCAGGACTATCTTTGTTTGGCAAGGGTTTGCCACATGTTAGGGCAGGCAACTCGCAATAACACAATGTTAAAAGAAGCCTAAGATAATAGAAATCTGATGAGATCTTTCTATGTCCTCTAGCCTATTCCTCTATAAGCCTAAACTCATGAAAACTTCTTTAATTTCCCATTTGCTACAGAAAGTAAAAATTATAGCGAACACATAGGATGCAAACTAAGGCAAAAAATTGCCCAATTTACGACAGTTTCTATGACCAGCCTTTTGGTTATGAACAAGAAAATAGAACTGCAGCATGGCAAAATTTTGAATATTAGAAGCCCTTTTTCTCTTTACTCATCTATCACGTTTGACTAATACACTCAAAATTGCATCTATCGTCACCAAATGGTGCTGTTTATTCATTCAAAAAGCTTATCACAACTTAAAAGAAGGGGATCTCAATGCACAATAAAAAAAATAAAAAGGTAAACGAACAAACAAATTATCCCCAAGCATAAAAAAAGGATTTTCATAAATTGGGAAACTCAAATTGTCTAGGCAAGAGTTATAAAACAAACCGGGTTCCCTGCAAATCTTTCTTGAATTGCTTTGATCTTTGGCTGCAAACTTTGCATGGACAGCGTTGATTCCACCTAAACAAGTAAAAGACTGGTAATAATAATGGTGTAGCTTTACAAAATTTTAAAGCTTTATCCATTCAATTATTGTCATTTTTTCCGCTACTTCCTGGGTTTAACAATTATACAGGCAACCAATTCAGATACCTTAAGCAAATATATAATGAAAATGATGCCAAATATGAATAAATAAAAATTAGCTACAAGAAAATTATGCCCATAAGCCCTTAATGCAAAGCTTTGTGTTTCCATGTACACAGAAGCCTCAAAAAAAACCCTCTTTTATATATTCCATTGCATGCAAAAAACTTACATTTTTAATAAATATAATATGAATTCACCTGAAAACGAGAAGATTGCAATTGAGATAGATAACATGCTGACAAGAAAACAAAACAAAAGCTGCTGCAAGAAGCTAATATCATCTAGTCCTTTAAGAGAACAATTGCCTTCCTTCATACACAATAGGCAAGTTTTGTACTATCGATATTTATTACTGAAAAGGTTATTTGGCAGTAGGCTTTACACAACCAAGAGATTTTACAGCACCTAAATCACATTTTTCATTGAGTCACAATCTTACAGACGTAAGCCTCCTCCATGTTGTCTTCTTCCTTCTTTGTTTGGCTAAGTTAAAGGCTGTGGTAGACATTGAGGTGGCAGGAAGTAAAAAGGGCCAAAACAAAGTTGATAAACAAGAGCAGAAAGTTTATTTTAGTATGGTGGAACAATCGACCTGGTAACATAGAGTAGCAGACTTTCCATAGCAATGAAGTTAATCGGCGCTGAATCAGGATAAGGATAACCTTGTTGGCAAAGAAGGTATCCATGCCAATGGAATTGAATAGGAGGTGCGCCCCTTCCTTCATGCGACTAATTAATTTGTTCATTTTCTAGATTTGTTTTATCAAAACAAAATTTCACGAAACCAGTAATTATCTATTTAAAGTACAAATCCTGCAAGAGACATGCAGCTGATTTGTCAAGGCCAGTCAGCATGAAATACAAAAAGCTATGTCAAAAAGAAATGTTGGTGCTGTTTGACAACGAGAAGGATTCAAACAAGTAGGATTTAATTAATTTTTTTAATTCATATTTAATAAATATTAGAAAATTAAATCCAAAAAACTGTTTGGTATAACATTTATTAAAACTTGTGAGACTGTTTAATATCTTTCAATGTACAGGGATTTAATTGAATAGCAATATCTGGTATGTATTTTATTCAAAAATCATACTTAATTATTTTTTTTGTATTCTTATTTAATGACTTGTTCATAAAATTATTATTGGTTAAAAAAATTGCTTATTAATTTTATGTAATAATTAATATTGACTTTTTGTCGGTATGTAGTTGATTGCAACTTCATTGTTATTGACATTATCCCAGATAAAATAACAGTCAACTTCTACATGTTTTGTACGAGTATGGAATAGTGGATTGTTTGTTATGGAGATTGCAAATTGGTTGTCATAATAGATGGTGGTTGCATGTGGTTGGAGATGCTGGAGTTCTTGAAGTAGTCATTTGAGTCAAATGATTTTTGTGACTGCTGATACAAGTACTCAGTATTCAGCTTTTGTAGATGATCTTGCTACTATATGTTGTTTCTTTGCACTCCAGCTGATAATGATGGTTCCAAGGAATACGCAAAATCCGGTGGTGAACTTTCTATCGAACAAGTCTCATGCCCAGTCTACATCAAAGTATGCTTGAAGTTCGATTGATGCAGGAGTGATGGGTATCCCGAGTTGGGCAGTTCCTTGAATGTAGCAGAGAATGTGTTTTAGTTGAGTGAAATGATGCTGTAGAGGCTGGTGCATATGTTGACATATATGGTTGACAACTAAGCTGATGTACAGACGAATGAAGGTGAGAAATTGAAGGCTAGTTGTATGCAGGTATGTGGATCGGAATGGTTCAGAGGTGGTGGAGCTGTCGGCTGTAGTTGCGGGTGTGGGAGTCGGTTGGCAGTTGGACATGCCGACATCTTGAAGCATTTGTTTTGCGTAATGCTTTTGGGAGAGAAGTATCTCGTGGGTAGTTGGGGTGATTGAATTCCAAGGAATTGAGAAGGGGAGCCCAGGTTTTTCATCTTGAATCGATGTTCCATTGTTTTGATGGATTGTTGGAGGAATGTGGGGTTGGTGCTAGTTAGGACTAGGTCACCAACGTATATTAATAAGTATGCTTGAATGTTGAAGTTGTCATAAATGAAGAGTGATGGATCAACTTTGCTTTGGTGAAGCTATTTGTTATTAGGAATTTGGTGAGCATAGAGAACCATTGGTGAGAAGATTGCTTGAGGCCATAAAGGTTTCTTAAGGTGACATACTTGGTTAGGTTTGTTAGGATATGTGAAGTCGGGAGGTTGATTTATGTATATCGTTTCAGTCAGGGAGCCATGGAGAAATGCATTGGATACGTCAAGTTGTAGTAGAAACCATTTGTGGTGGGTGGCTATAGTTAAGAGTACATGAATGGTGGTCATTTTAGCTACCGGGCTGTATGTTTCCATGTAATCTAGTCCGCAGGTTCGGTTGAAGCTTGAGCTACTAGACGAGCTTTGTAGCAGGCAATGGAACCGTCGAAATTATATTTGGTTCAATATGTCCATTTGCACCCGAGGGGTGGAGGATTCGAGTTTGGAGGAACTATAGTTCAAGTTTCTTGTTCTGTAAGGGTTGTAATTTGAGTAGTCGTTGCTTTTCTCCACTGATCATGCTTATTGGCATGGGCATAGGCGGTAGGATTAATGTGGAAGCAATTTGGGTGGTGAGAACAAGAATTGGGCGGCGTACTAGGGCGCTCATTTGTTCCGGGTGAGCATTGGATGTGAATGGTGTGCAAGGGGGGAGGGGATTGAATGGTAGTGTCGGTTTTTGGAAAAGTGGAGATGTTAGATGGGGTATTCGTTCAATTAGAGGAGGTGGAGCTATGAGAATTTGTTAGGGGAGAAGAAGAGGGTAGTGGAGATGTTTGTTGTAGTTGTGCTTGAGAGTTGTGGGAGGTTGAGAAGGGAAGTGGATTGGGTGAAGTTTTCGGTTGATGCTTTATGGAGTTAACAGAGGATGGTGGTAGGAGAGTAGGAGGATTAAGTAATTGAGGAGAGGTGTTGGTTGGTGGGGATGGTTGGGGAGGTATGAGAGAAGATGGTTGGGTTTGAAAATGATGTTCGAGAAAGTGTACATTGCGAGAAATGATAACTTAATTTGTTTAAAGGGTTGTAACAGCAGTATCTTTTGTGGTTGGGAGAGTAGTTGATGAATATGCATGGTATGATTTTGGAGGAGAGTTTGGATTGTTTGGTAGGGCATAGTAAAGGGTAGCAGGTGCAACCAGATACCCGAAGATGAGTGTAGGCTGGTTTGTGATTGTGGAGGAGTTCACATGGGCTTTTGTTGTTGATGGTTTTAGATGGAAAACAATTTATGAGGTAAGTTGCAGTGATAGAGCATCGGGCTAAAATTTGAGTGAGAGGTCGGTGATTTGGAGAAATGTTCGAGTTGTTTCAATGAGATGATGGTGTTTTTGTTCAGCTACATCATTTTATTGGGGTGTATAGGTGCCAGATAATTGATAAATTCTGGTTTGTTGTGAGTGTGGGTACATTCTGAATCTTTATTTTGCGATTGAATTGTCGTTCGAAAAAGTTGGCTAATTAAATGAAAAGTCTAGTGGTTTCAAATTTATATTTCATTGAAAATACCCATACAAACCGAGAAATTTGTCAATAAAAAAACATAATATTGAAAACCTTCGTTAGAAATATTTGGGGAGGGACCCCATACATCAGAATGAATCAAATCTAACAATTTGTAGTAGTGATTAGTAGAAATAGATTAAGGTGATTTGCAATGTTTGCTCATGATACAGTGGGTACATTCTTCGGGGCAAATGTTGTGTGAAATTTGTGAGGTTTGAGTCGCAAGAAATTATTGAATTGCTACTGTTGGGTGGCCTAGGCATTGGTGCCAAAGAGTTGATGTTGTTGGTTCGGTGGAGGTAAGGATGAGCTGTTGGGATGGTGGTGGTGGCTTTGGTGGGATGACGTAGAGTTCATTACGACCGCAACCTTAGAGAAGAACCTTGTTGGAATGGAGAGAAACCAATGGGGTCAAATGTAGAGCAATTGTTGTTAGTTGAGAGTTTATGGACAGAAAGTAGATTGAATTTTGATTGGGAGACATGCAATATTTTAGATAGAGACAACTTATGGGATGGAGCATGTAACATACCATTGACGATGTTGGAGATGTGCAAGGATTGGTCATTTTCGATGGTTAATTTGTCTTACCCGTTGTATGAGTCGAAGATGAAGAAATTGATGAGGTCATTAGTTACGTGGGCGGGTGCGCCAAAATCAAGAACTCAATTGGTGTCCGGATATCCATCGGAGATGTGTTGTTGGTTGGGACTGTTTAGTGTATAATGAATCATGTCGGTGCCAACAAGAGAATACTGCATGCCCTCTTTTTCCATAGATTTGGCATGTGGGAGGGGAAGGACTAGAGAGATGTTCACGACTGTTGTAACCACAGTTGTTGATTGGTCGTGGGGCTGAATTAAGCAGTTTCTTCCTCTCCATGTCTGTCCACATCCTCTTCTGCGTGTGTGGATCAAGAAAATGAGTTGTGAGTGTTATTGAAGATCGTGGCTTGCTTTATGTTGTAGATTTATCTCCTCGCTGCATAGTAAGAAATAGAGACCGTCGAGGCTTAGTGGTTGCAAGTTTGCCCGAATCGTTCTTTTGAAGGCTTGATATTGAGCTAGGAGACCGTTTAGTGTGTAAAGAATTGTCTTTCGGATCAATGGTGAAGCCAGTGGTTGAAAATTTATCTACGATTTCTTTAATTTCAGAAAGGTAAGCAAGCATCAGCTTATCTTTCATGGTGACATCTTGAGTTGAACTATTTCAGATCGATTGGTGGCTTGGAATCTTCGTTCAAGTATTTGCCATGCTTCTTGGCAAGTTTCAACATGGATTGTGCAGGGAAGGATTAATGGAGATATGGCAGAGTAAAGGTGTAACGACCCATCACTAAATTAGGTCAAATCCCGCTTCATAAATCAGGATTCCGAGAAATTTCAATTCAGGGCAAACAAAAATACATTTAGATAAGAATAAGTTTTAGAGAAATCCGGATAACGGAAACTCTAACTTTATTTTCTGAACTTTTTAAATTCAATAAATTGAAAACATTAATTACGTGTCCGATTTCATCATTTTCGTGTCATTATGTTGAGATTATTATTTAAAGACTGCTCGTAGAGTTTCATCAAATTCGGAGGGCCAGATCGATCTCAATTAATTTTTGAAGTTTCAAACTTCAGAAATTCATATAAAATAAAATATTGCTCCAAATCGAAAAATTTTGGCGCGAGGGTGTTCGTTATGTCATAACACACCTCGAAATCAAGTTTCGCTATTTTTGGACACCAAGCGGTAGAAAATTGCGAAAATTTTAAATTTAAGTTTTTTTTTAAATTCCTTCTTCTTTCCCCCCCCCACCGTCTGCGATCCCAGACAGAACCTAGTGCGGAAGGTTCTGCGCCAGAAAGACAAGTCCTGCGCAATTTTTGGCGCAGGCTGTCCGCCCCTGCCAGCCCTCCCCTCTCTTCTCCTTCTCCCTCTATTTAACCCCCCCACTCCCCTCCTTCCACATTCTCCCAGCCAGCCAACTCCTTGCCTTCCCAGCCCTCCCTCAGCCTCTCCTAGCCATCCCCTTCCTAGTCAGCAGCCAGCTCCTGCCAGTCCTCCAGCAGCAGCCGACCACCCAGCATCCAGCCCTCCTGCTGCAGCCCCCTTAGCCGGCCAACAGCCAGCCCTCCTCCAGCCGACCAGCCACCTGCCAACCTCTGGCCAACCTTCTTAGCGCTCAATCCTCCCTCTGCCAACCAACCAACAACCTTCAACCTCCCTCCATTTTTCGGCAACTCTAAACCGAGGTATGAGGTGAAGAAAATTAAGGAATTGAGGAGAGTTTAGATATTTCCATTGTTTTCATTATCTTTTGCACGTGATAAATTATGATAGCGTTAATATCTCAAATACGTCATTCACATTATTATTATGTTCATTAAGTAATAATGAATAACAGTAAAAATGTTATAAAAATGACTTATTTCTATTTTCTGTAATTTAAATTCAATCATTTCCATTCTGTCTTTTACATTCATATATTATTACCATAATAATAACGCTATTATAAGTATTATTTCTACCCTCATTAACCTAATGTAAAAGTAAAAAAAAATAGAATGGAAAAGAAAATAATAATCACTCTTAGAAACTTAGCTAAAAGCTAATTTAAAATATTCAAATCTAAATGCAGATCCAAAAATCAAATTGTCAAACTTTGGATCTTAAAGAACAAAAGTACCCAGTATATAACATGTATTATATTTTGTATTTTTACTATTGCTTAGCTTCGCTTTCGAGCAAAATTCATATTGAAGCTTGGTTAGCTGTTCGAAACCAGCATTTATGGCTAATTACTGAAAAAATGACATCAGTAACAGCATTCGTGGCTAATTATTAAACAAATGATATCAGTAACAACATTCATGGGTTGTTACTAGAAAAATTACATAAATAATAGCATTCGTGGATTGTTACTTGAAAAAGACATTAGTAACAATATTCGTAGGTTGTTACTGGAAAAATAACATCAGTAACAATATTCATGGTGGGTTACTAGAAAAATGACATCAGTAACCTACATCTTTGAGATAATATCTTTTGCATAAAATTAATTATTTCGTTTGCGCTTTTACCTTATTATTTTCCTGCATCCTTATTTCCATAGGCATCTATATTATTATAAAATATAATACTTTATTATTTACTATGATACTTAGAGTATTCTCTAATTATTGGAAATTCCAATCTCGGTAATATTTTATGTACAATACCAGGTCAAGTTTTGGGAGAGACTAAACAAAAACTTAAGAAAAAAAAATCACTGGAGGAAGAATCTATGGTGCAACTTTTACTTTTATTTTATTTTAATTTTTCAGAGCTCTTCTTATGTTCAAGAAGATGAACTTTGTCGGAAGTTAGTTGACTACCTTGTAAATTTGAAATATTATTAAATGAGAAAATATCATTTGGCTTTTATATGTGTTCCTTTTCTTTCAAAATTGCTCAATATGATCCTACGGTGTGTGAGTACCTGACGTCGGGATAGTTCTCGCTGAACCGACGTCGGGACACCACAAAAGGGCAGAGATAAGATTCCGATCAGTGGCATTCCATACCATGGATGTCGGGTTGGGAGTTTGATTTCCTGCGCTGTTGGAGATGTAAGTTGGTGATTTTGCCAACGAGCCATCAAGGTGGCCTTGAAGGTTGTTTGCTTTGAACAGGTTTAAGAGTTGTGCTCGCCATAGTGGGTAGTTTTCTGTGTTTAGGGGATTGGTAACTCAGTTCTTAATGTTGTTTAATAGGAATGTAAAGCTTGATAAGAGTGTAAATGAGGGCAGCGTTTCTTGGTTTTCTGAATTTTCAGTATTGTTTTTTGTGTTTGAGGAGGAGGAAGCCATTTGATGATTGGTGTATGGGTGAAGAGGATGTTTTCTTGATGAGAGTTGGTTGGGTTCTTGAAATAGGGAGAAGACTATAATGACAAGAGGGAATAATGGATTTCTTGGGGAGAAGAAGGTTGTGAGAGGATCTTGAGATTTCCAAAGAGGGATTCTTGGGACGGAGAAGGTTGTAGAGTTCCTTGAACTTTTCTTGGAAGATTCTTGGGAGGGGAAGACTGGGGAGAGTGATGGGTTTATGGGGAAGGAGGAGGAGAGACCTTTTGTTAGAGAGCTTTCTTGCGGCTGGTGAAGAGCAGTTACCTTGGGGAGAGAACTGGTTCTTGCTCTGATACCATGTGAAATTAGCAAGAGGTGAGAAGAAATAAAAGAAAAGCTTTTCTCATATATCATATTACATGGATGGGTACATATATATATATATATATATATATATAAAGGTATGCAGTTACAATGGATAGCATATAATTACTTAGGATAGGCAGTTACATGTGGATCACATTGACTAGGCAGTTATATTCTAATAAACTATAGCCTTTTAAGTTTAAAAGTTGTAAATAAACCCATAAATTATTTATATTTTGTCTATATATACCCAAATCTATATAATTTGCATATCTGCTGCATAATCTTCTATATTTACAAGCCTACGCCCGACCTTAGTTATGTATGAAAGCTCATCTCATTTAGTAACTAAGAAAAACCTATGTTGAATGCTAGTTTGACATAAAAGTGCTTTATATGCAAAAAGATAAAATGTTAGATGCTAGTGATATAAATTATACAATTTTGGTGCTATAAATGTAAAACTCTAATAGAAATGGAACAAACAACAAATTAAGAAGATATAATTATAACTTTTAAGATTTCAATGAGTAAAGTGGAACAAATAATAGATTATGGCTACAATTGGGGTAGTTGCAACTATCTTAAAAAGTCAATGAAGCTAGTACAAAGCTGCCGCAAAATTGCTATAGAAAGATATTTTGTTGTTTGGATGCCCTATTATTATGCTATTACGCTCAACTTATACACTGGCCGATGAAGGACAGAGGATAACAGACAGCAATTGAACGATCAAACAATCAACAAGCAAACAGGCCTCTGTGGTGCCGGAGAAAAGAGGCATAACAAAAAAAATTTATGCTAACTGTAAAAAGCAGCTAAGCTGCACTTTGAAAATTGTTTTTAAAAGTTACTTTATATAAAGCAAGCAAAAGGTAGCTCGTCCAAACAAAACAAAAAAAAAAACATAAAAATAATTTTATAAAAAACACAACACCCAAAATAGTCGCTTTAAACAAAGCCTACAAAGATCAACCCTTTAAAGCTATTTTGTTTAAATGGGATGTAAAATAATTCAATTATAAAGAATTACAAATTTTTAGCATTTTGGTTTGATGTAAATTATCTGCAATGTTATTTTTTGTAAGAACTGAATTCCCCTATGATGCCCATTTTGTGAGTAATCAAATTACGCCCACAACGGGTGTTATTTAAGTAAGTGTAAGAAAATCAAGTCCCCGTTCACCCTCGTCTCCCTATTCACATGTATCCTCCTTGGTTGCCCTCATTGGATCTTCATCAACCTCTAGCAACCACCGAGGGCCTCGCCAAACCTTCCCGGCCACCGCACATTAATCAGCCCATCACATTCATACTCTCAACCCTTTTAAAACAGCCACTAGTGGCCACTGCCCCTTCATAGGCACTCGTCAGCCACTGGTCAGCCTTGTCGACACTTGCAAGCCACTAGTCAGCCTTGCCGACACTTGCCAGCCACTCGTTGGCCTTCACAGCACTTGTTGGCCGTCCACCATCGTTCAACGGTCAATCTTTTAATTTTAAAGAACCAAATTACATCACAATTATTTTACACCCATCTAAACATAAAATTTTAATTCTATGAAAATATTTTGTTGCAATATAACATATCGAAATTATTTTACATTATACTTTATGTGAAATTTAATTGTTAGGTATATTCACAATATTGCAAGGAATTTAATTGGTGATTAAATGAGAGAGTATTCAATGCTAAAGATGCATGGTGATGATAATAAAATGTTCCAAGTTAAGAATAATGATAAAAAGCATGCTATAAACAATGGTTTAAATAAATAATTGAGGAATAAATATGAATAAGCTTGTCAAAAATCTAAAAAAGCAATTTGTGATGATAAGAATATAATATTTAATGATTTATATAATAAATTAAAAATTACTGAGAGAAACACATTTAAAAACAAATCAAATTAAGAGATAATAGAACTAAATATTTGACTAATGCATGATATATCAAAGATGATAATTAAAAAAAATTATGATAAAAATATTCAACATAGATAGATGGATTATTTTACTATTTTTTAAAAAGGGTTGTATCAATACAATAAATATAAGTGATTTTAATTGATGTGCTGAAGTTTAAGAAAAAAATTATTTTTGATGGGGATTTTGGAGGAGAACAAGTTGAAGGAAATGGCTAATTGTGTTAGAGAAACGAAGAAGAATGATGTTGGAAAAAGGAGAACAAACATAAAATAACTTGATGAAAAGATTGATAGATAGTGAAAAAAATGTAGAGAAATCAAAGAATACAAAAACACAACACAAATATAACTTTACTGGATTATACGCACTTCGGTGACCTTATTCCTATGCACACGAACAAGAGTTAATGTGGTTATGCACACCACCGTCTCCGGCACTGTGGCAAGAATAAATTCTCAAAAAATATAGGAAATAACATTTCGTTCAATATTTTCTTCTCAAATGAACATACAAAATATAAATAATAATACATATGGGTAACTACTATCATATCTCCTGAAAAATATAGAATAATAAACATCAAATGCTACATAAACACCATCATTAACACTAAATACAATGAAATACAAAACATAAATACCAAATGCAACAACACAAGACTATATATATGGGCAAAAACAATACAACCTAAAAATACAGCACAACATGATGCAACTCCCACTTAGCCTCCAACAATACTCCGTGTGCCTAAATCATGGGCCTCCTCACATGAGCTCTCTATCCTACATCTTATTCTCCTCACTATAAAAACTCTGCTCCGTAGAGTCAAAGTCAATGCAATCATAAGTCGAGGTAAAATTTCTGTAGCTTCTCATTTATCAACTAAGTGTCCTCTGATAATGCTTTGTCCATCCATCACACTAGGAACCTATGCTCACACTGTTTTCCAATAACAATCTCATCAGAAATAATAGTGTCAATCTTAAAAAAAGAATATTAGAGAGTTTCGGTGAACGATTTAACATTCATCCCTTTTGGAAAAGTAATTGCATGTTCCGATAAAAGCTCTATAAAATATAGAATTAAATAATCAAAATATTAAATACGGTACTTAAATATACCAGAAAGCAAATTAATCAAGAATTCGACCAAATTTTTCTAAAGACCTTGAAAGGTTCTGCTGCTCTAGCATAAAGCTTTTTATATTTCATTAAATATCTCTATGGGCGAATGCAAATATGCATGGTCATTTTCATTAAAATATACTAGACCTAATCATGTTAGTTTTTATAACATAACTTTCATTAATTTTCTCAATTTAATTTCTATTTTCATGATACATTTTATGAAAATTCCTAGTAAAAATAAAAGTAGTATCATAATATGTATGGCTATGCAGACCAAGTCAACTAGTTTTCTAGGATTGTACCCATAAACAATTTCAAAATATATCCTCTTTTTTGTCCTAAAACATTACTATTATAGACAAATTATGTAGTAGGAAGATATAGATCCCAAGTGCCTAAGTTCTCCCTCACTAGACTCATTAATAAATTCCCTAAATACCTATTTACCACTCCAATCTAACCATGAGTTTATGGATGGAATGCTGAAGAAAACTTAAGTACAGTGCCTAGTAATTGCCACAAGGTTTTCCAAAAGTATGACACAAACTTCAAACCTTATCGAAAACTATGATGCTCGATAACCATGTAGCTTAACTACTTCCCTGAAGAAGAGTTTTCCTATGATCATTAACTTTGGAGCATGGTAAAAAGTGAACCAGTTTAGAGAACCTATTGACCACCACAGATGCTATCATAATGCCGGGTGATTTTGGAGAGCCATAGTGCAAAATCCATTGATAAATTTTTCCATTGTCGGTATGGCACACAGGCAAAGCAGCATATCTCCCTAATTTTTTTTTTAGTCTTGGCATTCTTGCACACTAAACACTGGGAGACGATGTTGCTCACATCTCTATTGAGTGATGGCTAAAAAAACTTGGTCTCAACAAGATGAATGGTTTTATCACTCCCCAAGTGCCCTGCTAAGCCACCATAATATAATTATTGTAAAAGAAAATTCTTAAGGGAAGTGCAGTGAATACAAAGTGGTGGCCCTCAAAAGTACACACAATAACAATATGTTATGTGAAGTGGGATGGGAACACATTATCTCTAAACTCGATGTAAATCAAGTGAAAATTAGGGCAACTAACATACTCATCTCACAAGCAGACAAAGCCAGGAATCTGACTCATGAGTGACATAACCATTAAAGCTACCCTAAATAACGCATCTGCAGGTTTGTTCTCAACACCAAGCTTATGCTTGAGAACAAATGTATAATTTTGTATTAATTCTACCCACTTAGCATGTCTATGTTTCAATTCTTTTTGCATGTTAATAAATTTAAGTGTATGGTGAGCTGTGTGGATGATGAATTCACGATATATTTAGTAAATATTTCAAAGATTGGACAATCGCATAAAACTCACTGTCAAAATTAGAATAATGTTATTTTGCTTTGTTTAACTTTTCACTAAAATAAGCAATGGAATGGTTGCTCTGGAATAGAACACCCCCAATCCTAATACCAGCAGCTTCACATGCTACTTCAAACACCATGGATAAGTTGGGTATTTTAAGTGCAGGAGATGTGGTCAACACCTTAATTTGGCTAAAGCCCCTTTCAGCACTACGGGGCCACTCAAATCTCTCTTAAAAACATTAGTAGTATGAGTTATTATTGAACTAAAGTTTCTAATAAACCTTCTAAAAAATATAACCAACCCATGAAACTCCTGACAACTTGAAGGCTCTTGGGGGCTGGTCAATCAATAATAGCTTGAACCTTGGAAGGATCTGACTTAATCCCCATAGCAAAAAAAATAAATACTGAAAATATCACTTCAGTCTGGATAAATAGACATTTTTATTATAAACAAAAAACTTATTCTCCCTAAGTTTTTCAAGCACTAACCACAGGAGACTCAAATGGTTTTCCATTCACACTAAAGATCAGAATATCGTCAAAATATATTGCGAGAAGCTTTCCTATAAATGAACGTAAAACAGTATTCAACAAGTGCATAAAAGTGTTGGGCAGATTGAATAAGCCAAATTGCATCACCAACCATTCATACAACTCCTCAAATATTTTTAATATTGTTTTCCGTTCTTCTCTTAGCCTTATCCTAATCTGGTGGTAACCACTCTTAAGATATATCTTAAAAAATAATCAAGAGTTGGTTACAAAATCTAGCAAGTCATAGCCTTCATATGGGAGATATATACTTTATGGTGATCTTATTGATGGCATGACTATCAACACACATCTACCATGTACTATCGTTTATGGGAGTTAATAGTGCAAGGAAAGCACATGGATTCAAATCACTTGTAAGAAACCATTCTAGAGCAAGGCTTCTACCTGTCGTTAGAGTTCATCTTGCTCCACATGCTTAAGACGATAGTGTGGCAAGTTGGGAAGTTGGAAACCTGGTACCAAGTTAGTCGTGTGTTGGATTTTACATAGAGGTGTCAACTCGTCTAAGAGATTCTCAACTAAAGTCTCTGGAAATTCTCTAAGGAGATTCATACCAGATGGAGGAATAACAGATTATTCACTACTATGGGCAACTTCTTAATAATGTAAAATCTGAACCCTCCAGGACTCAAATTCTCGAGATAAGATTCGGTATCCGAGCAGATCTACAATAGGTATAAGGACGAGACTCTCAAGCTCCCTATGTAGGATAAGTGCAGATAGACCATTAGAAGTCAAATGTGAGAAGATAATTGTAATCAATTAAGGCTTAGCCCTGTTATTTGACTTTGATGTAATAGATTTTGTTGTAATGTGATGAAGTGGATGAAACTAACACAGGAAAAGGAAGTGATCCTAAAGTAATATTAGAATGTGTAGGAAATGCTTTAAAATTTCACTTGGTAAGATAGAGTTTTATGGTCTTATTGTTGTATTTGAAGGTGTACGTGTTCTTGCTACCATAATGGATAATGTCCATGTCAAAAAGCCATGGTCTACCCAATAATATGTATGATAGGTCCATGGGTAAGTGTGATGGCAACGATGCCGGTTCAAGGGAAACCGTTCCGACATCGGGCGTTCACTTACCGCAGGATCATATTGAGTAACTTGAGAGAAAAATGGCATACACATGCAAAGGTCAAAAGATAATATTCATTTATTTCAATGTTCACTTTACAAGGTCTTTTCAACACTCCTCGTACAAAAGTAAAAATAAAGAAAAGATAAAAGATAAACAAGCAAAAAAATAGCGCCGTGGATCTTATCGGCAGTTGAACTTTTTAAGCATTATGGTTCTTGCGTGTAATCCCCTAGGAGCACCTAACCTGGTATTGTATAGAAAACAATACCAGGATTTGAATTCCTGGTAATTAGAGAATACTCTAAGTACTGCAGTACACAATAATATTTACATTTTAAATGATGCGATTAGCGGAAGTAATGCGAAAATAAAATGCAGAAGAAAATAAGGCAATAGCGCAAAATAAGTAATTTCCTGCAATAAAAATTATTTATTAATAAAGATTACTGATGTCATTTTCCAATAACAACTGTGAATGTTATTGATGTCAATTTTCCAATAGCAACCCCGAATGTTGCTGATGTCATTTTTCCAGCAACAACCCCGAATGAAAAGGATGTTAATTTCTAACAACCAACCAAGCATTAATGTTATCGATGTCATTTTCCAATAACCCCCGAATGAAAAGGATATTAGTTTCTAACAATCAACCAAGCTTCAAATAAATTTGGCTCAAAGCAAATACGCGAAGCTAAGCAGCAGTAAAAGTGCAAAATATAATATTTGTCATGTACTGGGTACCTTTGTTCTTTAAGTTCAGAAGTTCAACAGTTCGGATTAGTGACAGTTCGCTCAATCTGCATTTGGGTTTGGATATTTTTAAGTTAGTTTTTTAATCCAATATTTTAGGAGTCATTTTTCTTTATCACTACTTCGATTATATCCTTCTTTCGCTTTCTCATAATGATTGAAGTTCGATTTTTTTAAAATACTACGATGGCAGTAACATTTATTATAGCACTAAAAGTTACTGAGGATAGCGATTACAATGATATAATATTATTATTATCATTATTTCAATGATAATAATAATATAAGAATGAAAGAAGAACATAATAGGAGTGATAGTCAAAATGAAAAATGCCTAAATTGAAATAATAGTCATTTTATAACATTTGTATTGTTTGTCATTATTGATTAATGACAACAATGCTAATGTGATGACATAATCTTATCTTCAAAAAGATTATTAAGTATATAAAAAAATAGTAAAATAAATTCTCCTCTTTTCTTCCCCCTTTCTCTTTCTCTTAACTTCTCTTCAAACCTTTAGAATTAGGACCGCCGAAAAACGGAGGGAAGCCGAAACGGGGTGGCCGGAGGCTGGCAAAGGCTCCAGCTGGCTGGCGAGGCTGTCGGGCTGCTGCTGGTCAGCCGACAAGAAAGAGCTGGCTGGCTGGCGGGGCTGTCGGGCTGCTGCTGGCCGGCAGGGTTGTTGGCAGGCTGCCGGAGGCTGGGAGGAGCTGTTGTGGCTGGTTGGGAGAGAAAGGAGGGGCTGATGCTGCCGCTGTGAAGGAGAAGATGGCTGCTGTGGGGTTGAGG